>CM042952.1:21395519-22602117 GCA_023678885.1 Pogostemon cablin | reverse complement strand
AAGCGGATGAAGGGAGTATATAATACTCCCTCATTTTCAGAATAGATTTTTCCGTTACTGTAGACACAGAGTTTAAGAAAAATTGCATTTTGATCAACTTTATTGATTTTTGAAGGGTAATTTAGTATTTTTAAGTAATAAATAAATTATAAAGTATATTATGTGCGTTAGGTAAGAGTGGTAAATTTGTAATTAATATATATTTTTAGGACGTGAATTGATATGATATTTCCTTTTTTGGGTGGCGAAATGTAATATGTGATGGAGAAAAGTGGAAAGTGTGAAGTTTAATTTGGGACGGAGTAATAATTTATTTATATGATGAATAAAGTAACATTTATAAAATTTTAGACTCAAACTACTTTGCATATGATGTACTTGTGCACCTTGACGATCTTAACCATTAAAGTTTTAATTTAATCTCCACCATTAAGTAAAATAAAATAATTAAAATATACTACTATAAAAATAACTAACCACTACACTTAATCCTAAGGTGCATTAATACACATCTCATAATCACTCATAATTTTATTGATATACAACAATTCAATATTTGAAAAAAAAATGCAGAAAAAATATACAACAATACAATGTGTAACCCATAGAAATAATTTTATTTTTGCTGTGAATTTGTGTAGTTGATAGATTTTTCCTTTTTTCATTGTATTTTTTTGAAAACAAAAGATATATTAGATAACTTGAATATCAGGTTCAACATAGTTCATAGCTACATTATGAACGTTAAAGAGAAAAGAATGGAGAAGCACAAGTAAAAGCATAACAAGTTAGAATATGAGCAACCATGTTGGTCTTTCGTCTTATCCAACTATAGGAAACATTCCTCATCTATGAAGCTTTTCTTTGGATATTTCACAGTACCCTACCAAGATACGTAAAGTTTGGAGTTTGATTCAGAAGGGAACTGACAACAATTTGAAACTCTGACTCCATAATGATCTCCTCATATCCACGTTCCATAGCAATGTCAAGACCTCTTTCCAAAGCCAAGACCTCTACTACCTCCACCTCATAAATTTCAGAACATCGCCAAGCAAAACACCAAAGAACTTCTCCATTATAGTTCTTCACCACCCTTGTAATCGCCGCACCACACCCCCTTCTGACAGATGCATCAATATTCAACTTCAACCTTGTCTCAATAGGAGGTCTCCACCCAATATCCTTGTTGAATACTCTTGTTGAGTTTCCACGTAACTTTAAAGATTCCATGTATTGCTGGCAATGGGCTACACTTTTTTATTGTAATTCATCAAGTGAGAACCCTTTTTCCCCTAAAGACATTCTCATTCCGTCCCCACCAAATAAACCATAGAAATGTAGCAAATAAATTTCTTTTCTCTTCATTCAAGATTTTCAACAAAGACTCAGCCCAATCTTGTATCGGCTCCTTCCACTTTAAGTATAATTAGGCGGACTTTCTTGTGAGGCGGGTATAAGTGAGACAGATAGTGAGACGGATCGACCAATTGTTAAAATATAGTTGTTATATAGGTAAAATATGCTTATTATTAGTTAAAATATATTTGTAGTGAATCATACTATAACACTTTAAAAACATACATTAATTCATTATTCATCATACTTTAACTATAAATTAACATACTTTATGTACATAGCATGCATATTTTAATAAAAGGTCAACCCGTCTCAAATAATTACCATTTTACAAGAGACTTTGTTTATAATTAGATTTTAAATTGTGTACTCCTAATAATAAATTTTATTTCTTACTATTGTTACATTTTCCAAATCATATTACTTAAAAAAATAAAAAATATGTGAGATAGTCTTATGAAATGAGTTTCTTAAAATGAATAAAAGTAATAATATTTTTAATATCTTTACTGAATAATAATAACTGTGCAATTAAACTATTTCATTAACGATTTATAAGATAAATAAAAATAATAACATTCTTACTTAATATGAGAATTAATAAAGAAAAAATAAATTGTCTCCAAAAAGATTTTATCTCCATTTTTCTTCTATTACAGTGGTTAATGTTAAACGTGTATTTTATACATTTATTTAGTCATTATACATTAATTTATGTATGTTTTAGATTTAATTCTTGAAGTTTTATGCTAAGCTTTTTACATTAGCTAGTGTTTAACGTGTAATTTCAAGAAAATACACATATTAGGACCTTATTTGGAGAGGATTAGAGAATTTATAGAATATTTTATGGATATAAAATTACATGATGATGCATGATGAAAAATTGGTCTTGTGGGCATAAAAAAATACTTAAACTGGAGTTTGAACGAGAAAGTTTGTGAGGAAACTGTACAGATACACATGTAATTGAGAGATTCAACAAAATTCCAACGAACTCAAACTAATACCACTACAAAAAAAGTATTTTTTTAGCAATCGAATTTAGCAACGGAATTCAACCCGTTGGTAATTAGCAATGAATTAGCAACAAAAATGACAATTTTGTTTTAGCAACGAAATGCCAACGGATTTATTCTCTATTTTAGCAACGGAATTCAATTCGCGGATTACCAAGAGAATCATTATACAAATTACCAATGAAATTATTAGCAACAGATTACCAACGATATTATTTACTAACGGAATTAATTTTTCGTTGCTAAAAATTTAACAACCACCACTTTACCAATAAAATTTTACCAACGGATTCCAATGCTAAATCCGTTTATAATTCATTGGTAAGCCAATTTAATAATGAAATTAAGACTTTTAGCAACAGAATATTCCGTTGTTAAAAAATAATTTTTTTGTAGTGTACTTTATTAAACGGGTACTTAATAGTTCGCAAAAGGTTTCATTCTTTTATTAGTAAATGCAATTCAAGCTTCCAAATCCTAATATACTCAATTTTCAACGGAAATAATTACTCAAAATTAGCTTACTTTTTCATGATTATTTGGTTTCGTGATATAAAGTCCCAAAATTTTCTAAGCTACAAATTAAATTGGATTCTCCACATCCCTTATCATCATTGTTCCTTAATAAATAAATCTTTCTTTATATATAATAAAAAGACTTTAAAAATTAAAATTAGACCAAAATTTTCTCTACCATTTTAATCTACTTAATTTAGTTTGGTAATATTAAATCTTGACTCTTCATTAGTTATTATTACTAAAAAAAATATTTTTTAGCAACCGAATTTACCAACGAAATTCAATCCGTTGCTAATTACCAATTGATTACCAACAAAAATGACAATTTTATTTTATCAAAGGAATGCCAACGGAATTATTACTATTTTAGCAATATAATTCAATCTGTTGCTAATTACCAACGGATTACCAAGAGAATCATTATATAAATTACCAACGGAATTATTAGCAATGGATTACCAACGGAATTATTTAGCAACATAATTGATTTTTCATTGCTAAAAAATTACCAACCGCCACTTTACCAATGGAATTTTACCAACGGATTCCATTGCTAATCCGTTGATAAGCCAATATAACAATGAAATTAAGGCTTTTATCAACATAATATTCCATTGGTAAAAAATAGTTTTTTTTGTAGTGTATTGTAACATCTCATCCCTTAATTGTGAATACTAATCTTTAACAACATCTCATCTATTTATTTATTTTTATTTTATCTCATCCATTCATTTTCTTGGCATCCTATAATATATATATATATATATATATATATATATATATATATATATATATATATATATATATATATATATATATATATATATATATAAATCAATTAATTATTTATATATCTACGTAATTTATTTTTTACGTGAATTCATAATATCATTTGGACAATCTTTATCTATATTGTTGTAATATTTTATTTATTTTTTATATTTTTTATTTTATTGCCATTTTATATATCTAAATTATTTTTTTAAAGGTAACTTTTTTTTATTGAAATATTTTTTGTTTTATTTTTAACGTGAATACATAACATCATTTACACAATCTTTATCTTTATTGTTGTAATATTTTATTTATTTTTGTATATTATTAATTTCATTGTCCAATACGGGTACGTACCTTATATTTAATTAATAAAAGTATACTAATTTTTAATAAAATATTAATTTAAAATGAGACGGATACGAATACGGATAATTAATATTTAAACGGATATGAGTATGAGTATCCCAAAATTTTTAGGAATCTAAAAATTATTATAGGACCGGAAGTAGTATATATATATTTTAATCTATATTGTTGTAATATTTTATGGCAATTCTTGGCTGACCATAAGTCATCTGGTGACCCTCTCACATAGTGTATGATTTAGCTTGGTAATATTAAATCTTGGTCATTCATTAGTTATTGTAGCATTTTATCCCTTAATTGTGATTACTAATCCTTAACAACATCTCATCAATTTATTTTGTTATTTTATCTCATCAATTTATTTTCTTAGCCTGCAATAATATATATGTTAATTAATTATTTATATATCTTTTTTACGTAAATTCGTAATATCATTTGAACAATCTTTATTTATATTGTTGTAATATTTTATTTATTTTATTGTCATTTTAGATATCCAAATTATTTTTTAAAGGTAAATTTTTTTATTGTAATATTTTTTGTTTTATTTATTTATATATTTTTTATTTTATTGTCATTTTATATATCTAAATTATTTTTTTAAAGGTAATTTATTTTATTTTTTATTTTAATGTAAAATTTTTTGTTTTATTTTTAACGTGAATACATAACATCATTTACACAATCTTTATCTTTATTGTTGTAATATTTTATTTATTTTTGTATATTATTAATTTCATTGTCCAATACGGGTACCTTATATTTAATTATACAAGTATACTAATTTTTAAAATATTAATTTAAAATGAGACGGGTACGAGAGTATCCCAAAATTTTTAGGAATCTAAAATTATTATTGGACCGGAAGTTGTATATATATATTTTAATCTATATTGTTGTCATATTTTAGGGCAATTCTTGGCTGACCACGGGTCATCGGGTGACCCTCTCACATGGGGTATGATTTAGTTTGGTAATATTAAATCTTGGTCCATCATTAGTTATTGTAACATTTCATCCCTTAATTGTGATTACTAATTTTTAACAACATCTCATCCTTTTATTTTGTTTATTTCAAAATTTATGTACATAATTATATATAGTACAATATTAACACTCTTAAGGTACCACGAAATTAAATAATAGATTTTATGTTATATTTAATTAATAATAGTATACTAATTTTTAATAAAATATTAATTTAAATTGAGACGTGTACGAATACGGGTAATTAATATTTAAATGGATATGAGTATCCAAAATAAGTGGATACCTTACCAGTTGTCATCTCTATTCCTACATGCTATAACTACACACTTTTTTATCTCGAAATTTATGCATGTAATAATATAATAATATTTTTACGGTACCATAAAATTACTGCTTAGTTTTTCTATAAAATTTATACAATGTGTTATAAATAATTACTTCTTTTTAGGAATGTAAAAATTATTATCGGATCAAAGGTAGTACACACACAGAGAGAGATATATATATATATATATATATATATATATATATATATATATATATATATATATATATATATATATATATATAATACATTTAAAATAATATTTTAATCAATTTTTTTTCAAATTATTTAAATAATTTAATCAATTTTAAACTTTTGATCTCAAAGAATTACAATGTGATAATACTTACGCCTATTTTAAAGGTGGTCATTACGTGAATTATTGAGTTTTTTTTTGTGTAGTTGGTATTTGTTTATGCAGTGAGTAGTGAGTTATATGTGAGACAATTTTACTAAAAGAAGAAAATTAATACATTTGGAGTGAATATCCAAAATAGTAAAATAAAGACATTTAGGATGGATGGTAGGGATGACAATGGGCCGGGGCGGGCCGGGTACCTAGGTGGCCCGCCCCGTGCCCCGCTGCGGGTCGGCTATTGAGGACCCGTGCCCCGCCCCGCCCCGTTTTTTCTTTTTTTTTTTAAATCATTTTTTGATAAATTATAATACATTCAAATAGATAATTTTAAATTAAAATAAAATGGAGTAAATTTAAATTTTAAATTAAATAATTAAATTTTATTTTTATTTTTAAATTTTTTTTATTACATTATATATTAAATGATATATATAATATTTTGATAAAGTATTTTGTAATAGTTACATATAATTACCATACATGATTTATTTTATTTAAATTAAATAAAAATGTATGTATAATATATAATATATATACCAATAAATTATAGGGAGGATTACTACTAGTTAAAAAAAATCCTTAATTACTATGAGATACAAACATAAAAAAATATTACTACTAACTACAAAAATATATAGTGATCTTCCAATATTACCCTACAATGTACTGCACATAAATGTTGTGTGCATTAAAAGTTCGTGTGCAGCAAAGTGTGTGCAGTAACAAAAGTATGTGCAGTTTTCCGGCAGCGGCGGCAGCGGCAGTTTTTCGACGACCGGCCGGCCGGCGGTGGTGGTCCGGCGGTGGGTGGGGGTTAGGGTTTGTGGTTTAAAAGTGTATGAATTTAGGGTTATATTTGGTATTTTACTTAAATATTTTATAGTAATTATTTTAAATCAATGTATCTAGTAGTAATTAGGGGTACAAAGTGTGTACCTATTAGTAATTTTTCCTAAATTATATTATATAATAAATATTTTAAATAAAAAATTTTAATATTTTATTACGGACCGGGGCGGGGCGGGGCAGGGTGAGGCTAGAACCATACCCGTCCTAGTCCGTGCACGGGGCGGGGCGAGTACGGGTCGGGCCAAATTGCCATCCCTAATGAACGGAGGGATTATATGCAAAAATAAAATAAAATAAAAAATAAAAAACAAATAAATTAAATATCAACTATGTCCGTGCAACTAGGGTGGACATCGGATCGGGTTTCGGGTATTTCGAGTTTTCGAATTAGGTACCCGAAATTTCGGGTTGAGAATTTCATTATCCGAACCCGATCCGAAATTTCTTATATCCGAAAATTCGGGTACCCGAAAATACTTTTTTTTAATAAGTATTCTTATACTAATAAATTAATTAGGTGTGATTTAAATAATTTTTTTAATGTTTAATATTTGAGGTAATATTCTATTTGATCTTTTCTATCATTTTTTCAATAATTATATAAAAGAATATAATAAATTCATATCACATCATAATAATATTAATTTTCATAATAATGTTAGGATTTAGATAGTGAGTATATATTAATTATGTTGTGAGATATTTAAATTTATATATTTTCATATGTTATTTTACTTAATTAATTAAAAATATTTATTTATACATTAAAGTATATGATAATAATATTATTTATTTATTCATATTAAAATTAATGATATAAGGAGAATTCAAAAATAAATTTATAAGATAAGGATGTAATAATACAA
This sequence comes from Pogostemon cablin, assembly GCA_023678885.1. Classification (NCBI taxonomy): domain Eukaryota; kingdom Viridiplantae; phylum Streptophyta; class Magnoliopsida; order Lamiales; family Lamiaceae; genus Pogostemon; species Pogostemon cablin. Next base: position 22,594,689 of record CM042952.1, on the reverse strand, counting down.
TTTTTTTTATTATGTAAAAATAATTGAAAATTTAAAAAATAAATAAATTTAATTAAGTAATGTATAAAGGATAATAGATATATTTTATGATTAAAAAATTAAGAATGCATCAAAATATTAATATTTCATGAATCAAATTATTTTTTATAATTAGCATGAGTGTAAAAAAAAAACTTCGGGTACCCAATCGAGTATTTTAGGTACATTTTCAATACCCGAAACCCGAACCGAAGTTATAGATTAGGATTCGGATAAACCCGAAACCCGAAATTACCCGAAAAAATTGGGTTTTTTCGAATTATTTTTTTCGGGTCGGATCGGGTACCTGAAACCCGAAAAAAAATGTCCACCTACGTGCAACGCACGATTATGATTGCTAGTAAAAGAAAAAAACAGAGAGAGAATAACAATTTTAGCTATGAGATAATTAGCTCATTATCTAGAGCAAGAATAAAGAAAGACAAAACATCCACCTTATTATTAAATTCACAGAATAGGAACAATCAATTCAGAAAAGAATGAAAGAATTATGAAGCTAATCAGTAATCTCTACACCTCAACAGTAGTCTGATTAAGAGCAGTGTAACGCCACCTTTCTTTCTCCACAAAATCTGCATCCAGAAATCTAGAAACGAAACTCCAAACTCTGTAAACATCTTCAAAATTGCTCAACATTCCAAGGCAAACTGACACCACCATCAACTCACAATCCTCTTTGCTTTTCTTCTTCACTCCTTCACTTTCCATCACTTTAATCTTCTCCACTTGATGATCTTCGGAGAACCATATGTTTTTCAAGAATCCTAAGGTAAGAGAAATGTTGTTTCGATCCGCCAACTTCTGCACCAAATTGGGGTCCACCCTTTCTCCCTTCCAATCATACACATTGAACGCGATGGCCGGGCCCCTGTCCACCTTCATTCTCGGCCCGAAGATGACGATCAGAGGAAGCCCGTTTCCAGAATGTGGATGTCGAAGGCTTAGGAATGCGTTTACCAGCCAGTTCACGAGGTACCTTACTCTGCTACTGATTAGAATCAGGCCCAGCTCGTCTGCGTGGTCCAGGGCCCGACATTCGACACCCGACCCGACATTCGATTCGCCATTATCGTCTTCTACTTCTTCTACTATCTCAGAGCACGATGGCTCTGTTTCCTCTGTTTTTTCAGTAGAAAATTCTTGATCTTGATTCTTTGCTTGTATTATCCTCACAATCCCCATACTGGTCGAACACGACTGAGTCAAATCCGAGAAGTTCGATTTCTTGATGAACAAACAGCAAAATCCAGATGGGTTGTCCCCAAAAATCTTGTAGAATGAAGAGATAATGTAGTCTGGTTGGAAGAGTGAGAGACCTAATGTTTCCATGTCTTTGGCACCTAGTGAGGAAGCATCTAGAAGAACATGCCATCCATTCTCTCTGGCTAAGGTCATCCATTGATAAGGATATCGACATCCACTCATTCTTGATTGGAGTGGGAAAGCAAATAGACCAAGATTTTTCTGCTTACTCTTTCCAACAACAATCTTCCTTAGTTTCCTCGAATTGATCCTTAAATTAGGCCACGAGAAGAGAGCGGAACGAGGGCGAGCTCCTCGTTTCCTCCCCCTCTCGATCATCTCCTCCACGGCGTCGTTTTGGCAGTCATACACCGTCAGGAGGTTCGGATTGGAGTGGAATGGATAGGAGTCCGCAAGAATCTTGAATGCCGACGATTGATTGGCAGTGAAAACAAGAGAGTAATCCTCCTCGTACAAGTTCATGAATCTCATGATCCTTCTCTTTAATACTGTTTGAAATTCCGATTCTCTGTTTCCATAAAGCAGGAAAGAACTCAAGCTTACAGAGGTGTACGAAATGTCGAAGGAGGATTGCTTCTGCGAGTGGGAGAAGAGGCCATGGCCGATGTAGTCGAGGTAGATGCGGTTAGAGAGACATAGATGTCGGTATTCTTGATCTCTGATGTTGTCCGCAAGAACAGTGTTGAGATAGTTGGGAATTGCGTTTGTGAGGGAGGATAGGAGTTGGGATGATGAGGGGAGGGATTCGTGGTTGGTGAAGTTGGTGTTGGGTTGGATGGAGGAGAGTATGGCGGCGACGAAGCTCCGGCGAGGGTCGATGGCGGTGGTGATGGTGGGAGGGGAGTCGTGCGGCGGAGGGAGGGCGGTAGGGGGGTTTAGACAGCAAGTGTTGAAACAGGCTTTGGATGCCTCTCTGATGCAATGTGATTGCATTTTCCTCCTCCCCTTTTTGGTTTACTCATTAATCAATTTGTTGGAAAATTTAATGTTTGATTTCCCTTGTTTTCATCCAATTATTATTATTATTATTATTTGAACGAATCATCCAATTATTATTTGTTGTTAAGTTGAGTTGAGAATATACGCGAGAGACAGGTTGTCTGATGTGGAGGTAGCTTTGGTTGACCTAGTCTTTCATCAATAACAATATCAAAGCTTGTACTAACCATTCCACGTTTTACCTTGTATAAGTCCATCTATTACGAAAAGTAATACAACCTGAATTTTCTCTGTCTGTATCTCACCTTTGCATTTTTATTTTCATCCATCAATTAAGGTGAAGTTTGTTTTAGAGTTCGGTGGCGTTTGAAAACATAATACTACGTGTTTGTTTCGAATTTTTAATTAGATAGATTTTAATTTTATGTTACATCAATATGTAAAAATGTATTCTTTCTATTTCGGATTACCCTTATCGTTTACTGTACCACGTTGTTTAAAAAAAATTACAATTTTTGACTACATTTTTTGACTTTGAGAGTAATACAATATTTTTAGGTAATAAATAAACTACTACATCCGTCCATCGCTAATGTATCTATTTTGCCATTTTAAGTTGTCTATTCTTAAAATATTCATTTTCCCTTCTTAGCAAAATGGTCCACACATGTCTACCACTCCTAACTATTCCTCACTAATACAACTACCCAATTTATATAAAATAATAATACTCCTTAATTCACGTGCAAAAAGCAAACGAATAAGTTTGCGAGAGACGGAGGGAGTATATTATAAAGTAATAATATGTGTGTGAAAATGAGTGATAATGGCGGGTGCAGTGAACTGTTTCACGAATAATTTATAATATAAATAAAAAATGATAACATTTTATATCGAAAGTGATAATATTGTTATCACTTTTTATCCGTCTCACGTAAAAATTTACGTGAGACGATCTCACACAAGACTTGCTCATTTTACTCATATAATAAATATATTTTAATAAAAGATTTATCGATCTCACATATAGACGTCTCACAGGAGTGTCTCCCTCGTTGATTTGTGGGAAAAAAATTTTAACTATTATTTTTAAAGTTTGCGTTTTCCTTCTATGTTATGCATGATTTTCTGTTGTACCCAACTCCCAATTGGAAATTAGTTTTGTGTAACATCGATTTTTTCTTTTTCAATTACTTATCGCTTATTATTAAAAAATGTTGCTTCCTTCCGTTTTTTTAAATTTAATAATAAAATATGTTAGATGTGTTAGATAAGGGTGAGCTAATTTTTTTTTTTATCAATGAAATATTTTATTAGTAAAAACCTTAATTTAATTGTTAAATTGGTTTACCAACATATTAAAAATAAAATTCGTTGGTAAATGAACTTGGTTTCAATTTGGTTAAATTAATTTAGAGCAAGCGTACTCTATCGTGTGTAGAACGTAAGCGAACAAGTGCAAAATTTATAAGATATCGAACCCAAGGGCGAAAGTGGGTAGCCGTATTTGAGAAATTGCTTACTCTAGTAGGACAAATCAAATTAGGATGGGGTTTAAATTATACTACAAACTAACAATTAGAAAAGCTATTAAAGAGTGTTTCCACTTGGATGATGGATGATGGATGAAGGTGAACAATTTAAGAAGTATGCAAGACTAACAACATTCATGGAAAAGGTATATATAGACTCACACACATACATGCATTGGTGATCTTCATGTTATGATATCAAGGACACTCAAAGAGTGTTTCCAATCCTCACTATTCCTGTAGGTACTTAGTGTTCCCTTTCTAAGGTCAAGTGAAAATTGGTTTGGTTCCCCTCATCATATCAAACATTTTCACAAGTAATTATCAATAATGTCTTATTATGAGGTTCTAAGCACATGAATGTTATGTCCAAACTCCCCACATACATAACATATAGTCATCTTATGCAATCAATATTTCAATTAAACCACTAAGTACAATATTGGAATGACCATCCTAACACTATGAATAGATAATTTAATCACACAAATCATACATAAAATGAGAATAAGCATTCATGATAGAAAATATTCATAACAATCATTTCATCAAACATGTGGTGTGCAAAATCTACATAATACCTAACCAATCATATTGCTAGCCTCACATGAGGACTAGCCACTACATATCATGATAGAATCTATATAATCCATAACATGCTTCAATTGAGCCAAATAATGATGAAAATAATAAAATAAAGGTAAGTAGGCTCCCCTTTGATGGTGAACTTCCTCCTCCTTAATCATGCTATTTGACTCATTTGTGTTTTCAAAGTTTTGAATCTATTATCACTTAACTCTTTCTCTTGTTTCATAAAGTCAAATATTTAATCATTCACATCTTTCTCTTATTTTATAAAATCAAACATCTTGGCCATTTGATCCTCCATTGTTGGCTTCCCTTCACCATTTGAGCTTTCTCCCCGGATTAGTGCAGGTGGAAGAGTAAGGGCATTCCCTTGATTCTCATATGATAAATTCTCATACCTACGAGGTTGATTGAAATTTTCTTAAAAATTACCTTGCCCCAATCCTCCTTGCCTTTGGGATATCTCCCTCCATGATTACCAAAATTACCACCATAATTTTTTTAAAAGTTCCTTCCTTGCATGAAGGCAACTTCCTCAAGTGACATCTCCGGTGGACACCAAGTATCTTGAATTTCAAAATTAAAGGACATACCTTGTTGAGACATAGATGTAGGCATTTGACAACTTTGAGAAGATTGACCTATATTTGGCATAGACATGCCTTGTTGAGGATTAGGAAACACTTGTTAATTCATAAAAAATAAAGGCACACCTTGTTGAGGATTCGGAATTACTTGTTGGTTCACCATAGGTGTAGAGTTTGGAGAAACTTGCAAATTAGTATTCATCCTCTTAAGTATCTCCATGATTGCCTTATCGGTCACATATTCCTTAAGTACCTCCACCTTTTTCACTTGTTGCAAGCACACTTCTTCCATCTTAGCTATTCTCTCCCTTTCATACATGCCCGCAACTCTATCCATAGGCCATTGACCCGTATTCAAAGCAATCTTTTCATATATAACAATAGCTCTTTTTGAAGTTTGCCCCAATATAAAACCTCCCGCCGAAGCATCAACAAGCATCCTTTCACTTCCATTCAAACCGTCATAGAAAAATCCTACTTGTTGATTTTCGGTAAATCCATGTTGTGGACACTACCTTACAATTTCTTTGAATCGGTGCCAAGCCTCACTAAAAGTTTCAAGAGACATTTGCTTAAACTGTAATATTTGACCTTTTAGATGCAACATATTTGATGGTGGAAAATACTTGCTTAGGAACCTTTGAGCCAACTCTCTCCATGTATTATAAGATCCCGGAGGTATAGTGTGAAACCAAGCCTTAGCTCTATCCCTTAATAAAAAGGAAAAGAGCTTCATCTTGACAATATCGTCACTCACTCCGTTGATCTTTATGGTATTAGCTAACTCCGTGAATTGAGATAGGTGAGCATTTGAATCTTCCATTACTCTACCTCCAAATTGATTTGCTTGCACCATATTGATCAACCCCGTCTTGATCTCAAAATTGTTGACATTTAGTGGCGGCCCCATCGCATAATTTCCAAATTGAGGTTGGAAATGATCTCGGATATTCATCCCCGCTCCATTATGTCCATGGCCCCGATGTTCATTTTGTACTACCGGATGAGCTTGTTGGTTATCTCTAGCTTCTTGTTGTGCCATCAAATTTTGAATAATCGATTGCAATTGTTGATTTTGCAAGTGCATTTGTTGCGCATAAGCTTGTGGCACAAACTCCGGATTAATATTTCCTCCTCAAACATTATCACCCCCTTGAAAATTCCTCATATTATATTCTTCATCAACCATATTTGCATTATCCCTTATGTTTTTCATAACTTCCTCCGTAGGCTCTAACATTCCTCTTCTTTGTCTTCTTAAGGTACCTTCTAATTCCAAGTTCAAAGGTTCAATAGATTGAGACCTTGAACGCGTTTGCATGTACCTATAAGAATTCCCAAATTAGTTCTCCAAGTAACCAAGACAAGTAAACAAGTAAACAAATAGAAGAAAGACTCTTATCAAAACTAATCAAATTCAAAAGCGTTACAACCAAAATTTTAATATCGTTGTTGTACACGTGTGACCAAACAACAAAATTTATAAGTATGTCGTCCAAAGGGAAAGTAAACTTATAGTTGTATCCGGATTCGTCATTTATTTTACTTATAAGAGTGACAAGATTGAAGGTTTAATTTTTATACTACTTATGATTCTAATCAATTAACTAAGAAATCAATTAACAACTAAATGTATCAAATATCAAACAAGTAACAAGATGAATGGAATGTGGATAGATTACACTTAAGAAGAGAGCAAGACTAATCATATTCATGATTAAGAAACTAGCCAGATATGCATAACTCTTAACATTGAACTTCATTAATTATGGACTAAAAGCAATCACGTTTTTATCCCTAATCCCTATTGCTAAGGCAATTAGGTTCTTGACTTGTTGACAAGTCTAAATCTCCTAGGATTGTTCTTACTCTCAATTCCCTTAAGATACTATGATCATAAATTTGGTTCTTTTTACTCAATTTCTTAAATGACCTCCTATGAATGTTCTAAGTATAAGAAAGGTATGACTTACCTCCCCCCACACTAACATGCATGAACATCTTAATATATGATTCAATTAAAACACTAATAATAATATTGGAATGACCATCCTAACACTATGAATAGAGAATTTAATCACACAAGTATTGAAATGAACATTCATTAATCATAAAAGGAAGTTCAAAATTAACTCAATTCAATATCTCAAATCCTACATATCTAGCATTCTTCTCAATCAATCATATGATTAGCCCTACTATAGGACTAGCCACTACACATTGTGTTTAGATCAATACATTCAAATGCTTGATCCATTTGAGCCAAAATAAGAAGAATATCAACAATTTGAAAGTAGATTGTCTTTCCTTTTGTGAAGTAGACCTTTCTTCTTTCCAAAATGCTAAAATCTTCAATCATTGATGTTTTTCTCTTCTTAAAGTGATGGAATGATGAATTGATGGATGGATCCTAGAAGATCAAGTTGATTGGTTGGATTAAATGTATGGAGATGAATCAAATGGATCTAGTGTGTGAAAATGTGGTGTGGAGTGTGTGTAACTGCTCTAATTTTTTTTTCAATTTCGCACAAATCAGCCTTTTATATCACTGAGGGACCTTCTAGAAGCTTCCGGAACATTATGAAATTTAAACAGCCTTTTGCACCTATACGGGACGTGTAGCAGCACACGGCTCGTGTAGTGCACACAAATTTCAGCGTGTACTGTGCGTTCCTGAACACAGCTCGTGAACCCACGCACGACCTCTCCCATGGGCGTGCCAAATTTTCTGATGATTGCGCACGACCTCCTCGAACAGGCACGTGTTCTGCACACGGGCCGTGTGCTGGCGCACGACTCGTGCGCCGGAACACGACCTTCTCCTGGGCGAGTCTTGCATTCTGATGCTCGAATACAACCACCTAGGACAGGCCCGTGTTCTGCACACGGGGCGTGTCCGAGCGTGCCCTGTTCTTCCTTCTCCGTTTTATTTTCGATTTCGTTTTTCTCCATTTCTTGACCTGTTTTACACATATTTAAACTCATTTACACACTTCTATCAATTCATACCACATTTCTCCTAATTACATAAAACTCCATTAAAAGTCACACAAATACGGATGAAAGCATTCGAAAATCCACAAACAAAGACTCTAAAATCTTGGTGAAAATGACAACGATTAGTAAAGTGGTAGTTGATAATTTTTTAGCAACGAAAATTCAATTATATTGGGTAATTTATATAATGATTATGCTGGTAATCGGCCTGTAATAGAATGGATTTATTTCGTTGGTAAAAATAGAATAAACTCGTATCATTCCATTGCTAAAAGTAAAATATAATTTTTGTTGGCAATCCGTTGGTATTTAACAATATTTCATTGGTAAAAATAGAATAAATTAATTATCATTCCGTTGTTAAAAGTAAAATGTAATTTTTGTTGGCAATCGTTGGTAATTACTAACATATTGAATACTGTTACTAAAAAGAGTATTTTAGTGATTTAAATCTTTTCACAAGGAATAAGATGATCAATCGATTCAAGTATTTTTCAAGTGGAATAAAATGAATTGATTTAAGTTTTCTTCAAAATAAATAAGATGTTGTACTTCTATAATTTGTTTTGATGTTAGTAAATAATACTCCCTCCATCCCCTTGAAATGTAACCGTTGTCTTTTTCCACGTGGATTAAGGAGTATAATAATTTAATGTGTAGTGAGGCGGTATAAATAATATTTTAATGTGTAGTAGTTAGTGATATTGATGTGGAGTGTGTGGCATATATGGTGAGTTGAGTATAATAATATTTTTTTGGGTCACATTAATCTAAAAAGGAAATAAATACTTTATAATCAGACGGACAAAAATGACAAAATGAATACTTATCAAGAGGACGGAGGGAGTCTTAAATACGAGTTTGTAAATATTTTTTATTTTTTGAAATTTTAAGGAATATCTTAATTTATCATTTTTTCTTCTTTTTAGTGTAATGAAATACAATTTAATAAAAATGCAAAATTTGAATTTCTTTTTTCTTTTTATTAAAAAATATTATATATATATATAATTTTACAATAATTAAAATATACAATTAATTTAATTTAATTATAAAATATTTGACCTTTTATATTAAAATACAATCAAATCAATTCGTTAATTTCCTTAGATTTTACAAAAGGTTAAAACTTGTGTGTTGTTCTTAGTCTCATTTTTGGTATCAAAATGGTTTTAGAGTAAGAGATTTTATCGTTGTTGTACATGTGTGATCAAGTAACAAAATTCATAAGTATGTCGTCCCAAGGGAAAGTAAACTCATAGTTGTATCCGGATTTGTCATCAATTATGCTTTTTAAGAGTGATAAGGTTGAAGGTTTGATTTTATACTAATACTTATTCTAATCAATTAACTAAAGAAATCAATTAACAAAAGTATCAATTATCAATTATGTAACAAGTTGAATGGAATGTGGATAGAATGTATTTAAGAAGAGAGCAAGACTAACCATATTCATGGATGAGAAACTAGCTAGAAATGCATGACTTTCAACATTGAATTTCATTAATTATGGACTAAAAGCAATCACGTTTTTACCCCTAATCCCTATGGCCAAGGCAATTAGGTTCTCGACTCTTTAATAAATCTAAATCTCATATGATTGTTCTTACTCTCAATTCCCTTAAGGTACTATGATCATAAGTTTGGTTCTTTTCACTCAATTTCTTAAGTGTCCCCCTATGAATGTTCTAAGCATAAAAAGGGTATGACTTACCTCCTCTCACACTAACATACATGTTCATTTTAATAAATGATTCAACTAAACCATTAATCATAATATTAGAATGACCATCCTAACACTATGAATAGAGAATTTAATCACATAATTATTGAAATGAAACATGAATCATTAATCATAAAAGGAAGTAAAAAATTAACTCAATTCAACATCTAAAATCCTACATATCTAGCATTCTTCTCAACCAATCATATGATTAGCCCTACTATAGGACTAGCTACTACACATCATGTTCAAATCAATACAACCAATGTCTTGCTCAATTTGAGCCAAAATATGAAGAAAAATAGCAATTGAAAAGTAGATCGGCTTCCTTTTTGTGAAGATGACCTTCCTTCCTTCCAACATGCTCAATTCTTCAATATATGATGATCTTCTCTTCTCAAATTGATGGAATTGTGGAGTGATGGATGAATTTAGGGAGAACCAATGGATTGAATGGATGAAAAGGATGGAAGATGGATGAATTTGAATGTGTGTGTGAAGGTATAGTGTGATAGTGTGTGTTTAGATCTTAGAAACTGCTCCAAAATGTGATTCACTTCCAATTTTCGCACTCAATTGGGTTTTAATTCTCCTTGAACCTTCTAGAACATTCTAATTTTTAACTCTGAATTCGGCACCTACATGGGTCGTGTAGCAGCACACGGCTCATGTAGTATACACACAGTTAGACGTGTTCTGCGTGTTCCCGGACATGTCTCGTGTAACAGCACACGGCCTCTCCCATGGGCGTGTAACATTTTCTGACGACTGTACACGGTCTTCTAGAATAGGCACGTGTTCCGCACATGAGGCGTGTGCTCGCGCACGACTCGTGCGCCGGAACATGGCCTTCTCCTGGGCGTGTCCACGTTCTGATGCTTGAACACGGCCACCTCGGATACGCCTGTGTTCTGCACACGGGGCATGTCCGAGCGTGCCCTATTCTTCCTTCTCCGTTTTTACTCCCGACTCCTTTTTCTTCATTTTAACCTGTTTTACACATATTTAAGCTTATTTACACACTTTTATCAATCCATATCACACTTCTCCTAATTGACATAAAACTCCACCAAAGTTACACAACTACGGATAAAAACATCCAAAAATCCATAAGATATTAAAATTTAGGTGAAAATGACAACGATCATATGTGCTGTGTCTCTAAATTCCATACTTTTCGAAAGTTGTACCCTAAAACTGTGTCCTCAAATTCTATACTTTTCGAAAGTTGTACCCTTTAGTATTAAATATTGTACCATTTAGTATAAGAATTTGTATCCTCAAATTTCTGAGAAAAAAATTAATTTTTTTTAATAAAAAAATAGCAATAAATTCCCCAATATATTTTTCACATTTATTTTACATAAATAATCGAATCAATCCATTAACATTCAATTAATCATAAAAAATTGAAGGCATCATATCAATTTAATAATCTTAAAAGGCAAAAACTCATGTGCACCCGGGCGCACGGACCACATTTCGTGCGCCTTTAGAATTTTGTGTTAAATTGTATACCCTTTAGTATATAGATGCGTACCTTTTATTTTCTAAAGAAAATTATTGTGTGTATCTGGGCGCATGAACAACACTCCGTGCTCCTTTAGAATTTTGCGTTAAATTGTATACCCTTTAATATAAAAATGTGTACCCTTTATTTTCTAAAGAAAAAAATATTAATAAAAAGTGTATACCCTTTAGAACAAAATAGTGTACCATGTACCCTTACCCATAATACTAAATTTCTAAAAGCGCACGGAATGTGTTCCTGTGCGCCCGGGCGCACGCAAGCCTCGCTCATCTCAAAAAATATCTATAATTACAACTTTACGTAACATAATATATTATTATCTAAAAAGATTAGGTTATTCCAAAAATTAATAAAATTATTCAAACTCCGAATATTTGTAAATACAGTGTATGTAGAAATTAATACACGATGAATAAATAATGAACTCAAAATTAAATTATTTAGAAATTAAAAATAAATAATAAAAATAAACCATAACAATACAGGATATTTTTTTTTAGTATAATAAAGTATAGTTTATTTAAGCGTAAAATCAATGTAAATTATGAATTTCTTTTCCTTTTTTATTAAATTATATATATATATATATATATATATATATATATATATATATATATATATATATAAATTCAATAATATTATAATAAAAAAATTATGAATATCAATAATACACTACTATAAGCATTTATTTTTTTCACCTAAATTAAGAAATATAATATTTTAATTTAGTGAGGTGAGAGAAATAATATTTTAATGTAAAGTGGGTAAGTGTATTAGTGTGATGTGTGGCTATTGAGAGAGAAATAATTAATTTGTATGAGTCTCTTTTACTAAAAAAGAGAAATGCACACTTTGTATTGAGACGGACAGAAATGACAAAATGCATACGTTTTTGTGGAACAGAGAGAGTATATTTTTATAATTATAAACAAAAAAAATTCAACTGTTACTTTGCATTTTGAATAACTAAATATATGATGATAGATAGTTTTCAATTGTATTACATTATATGTTAACATTAAAAGAAAAAAAGAAAAAAGTTAAGATCCCTTAAAAACTCAAAGATAGGCTAACTATACAGTGCACCCAGATGCACCCTAACATATGTTGCACCATCTTTAAAAAACGTATACAAATATAAACAAAAACATATACAATTATGAACAAAAATGTATACAATTTATTTGTTAGTTTTTTAATAAAAAATTGAGTGTAAAAAAATATACTACAATTATTAAAAAACATGTATACACTATTGAATAAAAAGTTATATACATATGAATACTAGATTTTTTTAATGAAAAACTTAGTGTGAAAAAAATATACAATTATTAAGAAACACGTATACAAAATATAATAACTTGTATACAAAATATAATAAAAAGTTATACACATATGGGTACACCCTTGCACCTAATATCAACTTAAAAAGATAATATACGTATATATTAACTTTTACACATAATTTAGCTATATGTCACATGTATTGTTAAAAGTTACTCTCTCCGTCCCACTACAATGAGTCCATTTTTTCATTTTCGTCTGTTTAAATACAAGAGGTGCATTTTCATTTTTAATAAATGGGAACCACACAAAATAATTAATATATTTTCATGAAACCCACACACCACACTAATACACTTACCCACTATATATTATTCCCTCCGTCCGGTCCGATTCTAAGGTATCAATTTGCTTTTTACACGTGAATTAAAGAGTATTATTATATGTAAAGTGGGTAGTTGTATTAGAGGAAAGTTGTGGGTCACATTGTGTAATGAATACCTTTGAAGCGGACGCCAAAAATAGTAAAATGAATACCTTAGAAGCGGACAGGGGAGTATAATATTATTTCTCTCTCTTCAATAACACATTAAATATTATATCTCTTAATTTACGTGCAATAAAGAAACGCCCTCCTTGTGGTGGGACGGATGAAATATAATTTAAGCTAATTACCCTGTGTACCCGGGTGCACCTTGCACCCACTTCAAAAACTTGTACACTTATGAATAAAAATGTATACATCAATGAATAAAACTGTATACACTTTGTTAGCGAATTTTTTGTTAGTTTTTTAAATGAAAAATTTGCTTAGAAAAACTATACAATAATTAAGAAACATGTACTCCCTCCATCCCAAAAATGTTTGTACCTCACTTTATGTACGTATATTAAGAAAAGTGACAACTTTTAATGGTATTATGATATTTTTAATAATAAGGAGTAAATGATAAAATATGTTAGGTGTGTAAGGTAGATGTGATTTTTTTTTTGTAAATAAAGTGTATGGAAAATGGTGATTGTATTTGACTTTTTGCTATTTTAGGAAGGTGCAAACTTTTGTGGAACAACTTAAAATGAAAAGTGTGTCATCTGAAGTGAGACGGAGGAAATATATATTATTGAATACTCTAAAAAGTTATACATATATGGATGTATATTTATAACCGAGTACATTGGATATCAACTCTATAATTTATTACTATATTAATTAATAAAATTATTTAGTTTTAAAGAAAATTTCAATAATATATCATACTGATGATTCAATTATAAAAAAATATGATTAATAATTAAATAATCTCATGTAGGACGTGGATTATATACTAATTAATAATGAAATAAAAAATAAAATAGTAATACGTGAGTTATATATTAGTTAATAAATAAAATAAAAGATGAGATAAAGAAATGAAATAGTAACAGCGTTAACGGATTTAGAAATTTGGAGGTTCTCCATGAATTTTTTGAAATTTTATAATTTTTTATTTTTCTTAATGCATGTTAAGATGATATAAAAAGATCTTGTACCAACCCTAAATCTAATTCCTTGATCTATCCACAAATGGATAAACATGTATGTTTAGATTAGTCTCACAATATAAAATTTTTATTTTTGTTCTGGGGAAGACTCTAACAGCTCATTATATTTGAAACAATCTAGATTCATTCATCTTACTTGAAGCAGTCTAAATCTATTATTTCTTCGTAGATCGAGCAAGTTGAGAATAAATTACAGGAAAAAAATAACTCCAAAATTAAATATATTTGATGAATAAGTGGAGTACATCATTATGTTCATACATATACATTTCTATTATTAATAATCGTGTTTTCAAATTCAGACTCAAATTTCATATACAACTATAAACCCTATTACACTTTAATTCATATACTTTCTATATATTATCTTTCAACTATTAATATTTGTTTTTCCTTTTTCTCTCTCATCTCTCATCTATTCTCTCGTATCATTTAATATTAGGCAAAACTTGTGTGAAATCACTCTCCAAATAACTTAAGTAGGAAGGATAAGAAGTGATAACCTATATAACAAAAAGTGATACTCAATTGATGAAAAGTGATAACAGTAAACTACATAAATAATTTAGTATAAATGAAATGTGATATATAAAATTAAAATTCATATCCTACCAAAAATTTAAAACAAATACTACTTCATAGACTATTGTTATTTAGAATCTCTAAATCTAATATAAACTTCAAACAAACATAATTTTGTTTCCTACAAAAACTAGAGTGGAAGTGGGGTTATTTTTCAAAACAACAAAGGGTCGTTATTTAGTACGAAGAGTAATATTAATATTATTAATTAACTCTTTAAGATAAAGTAATTATATGTATTTTAATGAGTAACCCTGCATATTCTAAAGAATTCCCATAAAAATACACCATACAATCGGTTTTCTCCATGTAATTTATCTCATATAAACTCGTTTACATAATTTATTATATAAATCCTAATTTTTTCTCACTCTAAACCCTACCCCTTCCAATCCTATTATATCCTATGTATTGATAGGAGTTTAAATTAAAGGAAAAACATGATTTATGAGGGTTTGTGATGTAAATCCGGTTTACAAGAAATTAACTTGTTATTTATTACCTACTCCACATGTAGACCTAAAGCAAGTTGAGTTGTTTTTTCAACACTAATTAATTATGCCATGTGGTGCGTATTTACTCTCAATTCCCCATCCGTATCACCAATTGAGTCCTTTACAGCCAACCGGTGGAGAAAATAATTCGTAGCATAAGCTTTAAGATCAGTTCTTTGTAAGAGGATTGATTAATTATATGAGAGCCCTATCACTATGACTATCACATTATTGAAATCTTACCATTGTTTTAAGATTAGAGTAGGAGATTTAAATTAATGAAGGAGATACAACATTTTAAAAATTCTATGCAAGAAGATTTGTAATTTCACTACAGTTGTATAAACAATTTTTTTCATGACTTTGATAAAAATCGAGCTCACAATTTTAGTTCAATTGAATGAATATTTAATCTTATTTTTTTTAGGTTGTTTTTGGATTAAGTTATTTGAAATTCAATGGATTTGAAAATGAAGGAATTTTTAATTCCATAGTTTTAAATCAACTAATTTAAATTAAATTATTTGGATACGTTGTGAATTTGTAAAGGGATTTTCAAATCCATAGTTAAACTACTGCTGCTGCTAGTAGTAGGGTGGTGGTGGTGGTGGTAGTAGTCGTGGTAGTTGTCGTGATAGTGGTTGTGGTGGTAGTGGTGGTGGTGGTGGTGGGTGGTGGTTGGTGGCAGCAGCAGCTGAAGAAGTAGTAGTAGCAACAACAGCAGCGGCAGCAATAGTAGTAGCAGTAGTGGCAGTAGTAGTGGCAGTATTGGTAGTCGTAGTAGTAGTGGTAGTGGTGGTAGTGATAGTGGTAGTGATGGTGGTAGTAGTAGTAGTGGTAGTGGTAGTAGTGGTGGTAGTAGTAGTCGTAGTGGTTGTAGTGGTCATAGTGGTAGTGGTAGTGGTAGTAGTAGTAGTGGTGGTGGTAGTGCTGCTGCTAATACTACTAATATTATTATTATTATTATTATTATTATTATTATTATTATTTAACGATACTTGTATATGTGTATACAGGTTAAATATAAAGATGATAGGAGAAGGGTGGGGGTGGGTGGGAGGAGATTTAAGTATTTTTTAAAAAAATTTCTAAATTTTTTTTTTGCTTTTTGTTTAATTTTTTTTTTATCAATTTACTTTTATATAAATATATTAAAATATTTTCTTGTCAATCAAAAATATTTCAAATTACACGATTTAATCAAAGATTTGAAAATCCTTTCAAAACAACTAAAAATATATTAAATTCAAAATTTAAAATCTATTCATTTCAAATCATAAATTTATATATTTGTTGATTTAACATTGTATTCAAACATCAGAAAAGGATTTGAAGAAGATATTTATAAATTTCTCCTCAAATCCTCCTATCCAAACCTTAGTTAAAATGATACCAAGATTTAAAGACTCTATAGAGTTTAAATACAAATATTTCTACTTCAAAATTATCTGATAGCTTTTAAATTAACATCAACTGATTTTTTTTTTTTTGCTTTAAAATGAAAGGTTTGATCATATATAGCAAAATCTTTCAAATCAAGTGATCAAATCGACACATTTCAAAAGTTATGAGATGAAATTAATTTAATGAGAAAAAAATATCAAATACCTAACCAGTATGGTGAACATTCTTGTTGATAAATTGACCAATTTCTTGAAAATTTGAAAGTTGAACATTCTTTGTTGATAAATGGTTAACCCTTAATATTTTATAATTAAAATTTTAAATTTGTTACTTAATTTAATAAAATAATAAATAATAAAAAATTATTAGTTGATCTCATATTTGAAGGGGAGAGGACAGGTTATGAACCCTGCGTTCTCCTTTATTTTAGACCCTCATAATACATAGAGTATAATATAATTAGAAGGGAAGATCACATAATTTATATTGTTAATTCGGTTTATACAAATGTTTTGTCATTTTATATTAGTATAATTACAAATTGGAATCCTTAAAACGTAAATTCAATGAATTACACATCTAATATCATATCAATAACTAAACTCCAGTAATATAGGATTAATGAAAGAAAAAAAAATCAAACTTTATTCCTATCACAAATACATCTCGACTTTTGTAAAATTATAAAAAAAATCTCAATTTTAAGCATTATTATAAATCACGTCAAATTTCTAAAAGGAACTCCGCCTTTAATTACCTTTTTTTAGAAAAATATTACACATTGGGTATGTTTTGTAACAATATTTAAAGATGATTTTTTTTTTTTTGAAATTTCAAAGTATGAGATTAATTTGCAGGATTAAAATTTGTATTTTTTTCAATTAACACATTAAATAGTTTACTATACATTGTGTATTTTAAAATAATATTTAATTGTACAAAGTAAAAACAAACAAATAAATAAATAAATAATGAAATAGCGTCATATGATAAAATTCGTTCAAAAATATTATTATTGGAAAATGACTGTAGGGGGGACCAAAATTAAAGAGAAAAAAAATAGAAGTTATTATGCATTGGTTGAACATGCAAAAAGATTTAAAGGGCAAAAAAACAAGGAGAAAAAGGCAAACATTCAGCTTTTGATGTGGCCGGCACTTTGGTTGCAGGCCAGAAATCTTCCTTTCTGGCTATTAATGAGCATTCGCTTTATTGTGTCACCGTCCCTACCGACCATATTAATTATTTGAAAAATAGAATTCTTAAAAAAAAATTAGTGCACTCTCATATATGAGTAACAATTTTCAAAAGAGTACTGCACCATATAATCTATTTTACTTTTAACAATACTCATATATGAGAGTGCACCAATTTTTTTTAAGAATTCTATTTTTCAAATAATTACTTGCTAATTCTAAATATACATTTAGAATTACCACTAAACTTTTAGGATAAATATTAAATTTTAGGAATAGAATAGATTTTATGACATAAAAGTGAAATTATAAAAGTGAAATATAATTATACTGTTGAAATTAATACTGAATCCTAAGAATAAATATTAAAATTTATGGATAAAGATAGATCATAAACCATCATAATGAAATCACAATTATTCATTTAAAATTGAGATTAATTGCATGAAATACCGTGACTTTTATTTTAATTGCAATTATATCTCAAACTTTGAGATTTATTATAAAAAAAAATAAAATCACTACATTTAATTGATGTTAAATGAATAGCTAGAATGCAAAGAGCTTTTCTTTGGGGAGGGGGAGAGAGTAACTGTAGCGTTTCTTGGGTTAAATGGACTACTATCTGTAGTCCAAAATATGTGGGAGGTCTAGGGGTTAGTGATTTGGAATGCTTTAATAAAACATTATTGGGTAAATGGGTGTGGAGATTTTTTAATGAGGGAGATAGACTATGGGCAAGGGTTGTTAGATCTAGGTGGGGGGTGGCGTAGGTTGAGGGTGTTTCGAGAAGGGGGGATACTTGCAATAGCAATCCAACTGGTTGGTGGGAGACGCGCTAAAAGCTATGGGTGGGGTTAATGAGGGTTGGTTTTTTGGGAAATTAGAGAGGGTGATTGGTGATGGGAGTAAGATTAAATTTTGGGATGAGGTAGGAGAAAGTAGAAGATTGAGAGATGATTTTGTTAGATTGTACCAACTTTCCTTAGATAAGGAAAAGTGTGTGAGAGATATGGGAGAATGGAGAAATGGGGCCTGGTCTTGGACTTGGAGATGGAGGAGGGAGCTTAGACAGAGAGAGGAGAGTTTACTCAATAATATTTTAGTTATTCTTCATATGTTTTGTCCTAAACAGGGTGTGATGGATTCTTGGCGATGGAAGGAAGGGAAGAATGACATTTACACAACAAAGTCTGCTTATGATATACTTTTGGAACAAAAACAGAGGAGAATCTCAATACAAAAAAAGAGTTTGTTTTGGTGTGGAACAAGCTAGTCACTCCAAAGGTACAAGTTTATGCATGGCGAGTTCTATGGGAACGAATACCAGCAGCAACAGAGCTTTTAAGAAGACAATACCTCCCTCCAGGTGTGAATGTTAATTGTGTATTTTGTAACTTATGCCCCGAAACTATTCGCCATGTTATCTTTGAATGCCCCTTTACACATAGTATCTGGATGAATTGCCTTAAGTGGATGGGAGTTGCAACAGTCCTTTCTTCTAATCCTTCTATGAGCCTACTTCAATTTAGTGGCCTTCTTAGAGGGAAGAATGAAAGTAACTTCTCTATTTGCGCATGGGAGTGTATTATTTGACTCATTTGAAAAACTCAGAACGCCTATATATTTTGAGACAAGCAATTCAAGGAGTAGAAGGTTATAGAAGAGTTGAAATTGAGACTATGGAGCTGACTTCAAGAAGATCTTTTGAATAAAACATGTTGCATACATGATTGGTTAAATAACCCAAGGAGTTGTATTGAACAATAATAAACGTGTTTTAGATATTTTGTGATTATGTTAGAATAGCATATCAACTTTAATTGTATTTTTTAAGGTGTGGGTAATCCTCTTACCTCACTTGACTTATTCAATAAAAGATTTCTTTTTACCTATAAAAAAAAATTGATGCAGGGGTCTTCACATAAAATAATGATTGTGAGGCACGCATGTGAGGCTAACGATTGGTTGGTAGGTTTGTATGCAGAGTAACGATCATTAGGATGAAGTGTATCGACCAATACCCCTCCGCTCGACTCGAGCTAACCCCCTGGACCTTTGGCTGGACCTGAATAGGGGCCGATCCAACCTTTCTGTAAGAACCCTACGTCAAGCTCGACCCGAGCCACCTTGCTCAATCAGGTCGAGCTGGCTTTTTTTTTTTATTTCAATGTGTTTCTCATGTCCTTCAATTTCTTTTTTTATATTTTGTCAATTACACTCTGAATATGCCCTAAAATCTAATTTTTTTTA
This sequence comes from Pogostemon cablin, assembly GCA_023678885.1. Taxonomy (NCBI): domain Eukaryota; kingdom Viridiplantae; phylum Streptophyta; class Magnoliopsida; order Lamiales; family Lamiaceae; genus Pogostemon; species Pogostemon cablin. Next base: position 22,574,735 of record CM042952.1, on the reverse strand, counting down.
ACAATGTCTATGAAGTTTAAAAAAAAATAAAATAAAAAAAAAACTCCACAAATAATATTAAAAATCATATGAAAACATGAAAAATTTGTATTAAACATAAATGTTGTGGTTTTTTTTGCTAATTATAGTGTGCACCCATATACAAATATAACCAAAAACATATACAATTATAAGTAATAATGTATACAATTTAATATTTAATTTTTAATGAAAAATTAAGCTTAAAAACATACAATTATTAAAAAAAATATGTATACACTATTGAATAAAAGGTATACACATATGAATGTTAGTTTTTTTAATGAAAAATTTAATGTGAAAAAAGTATACAATTATCACAAAACACGTATACAAAATAAAATAATATGTATACAATATAGAATAAAAGTCATACGTATATGGATGCACCCTTGCACCCGGGTGCTCCCAATATGCATTTTTTTGTGTGTATGTGTGTTTTTTTTAAATAATCATAAATCACTTAATCCGCAATTTAATTTGTCAAACCTAATTAAGATTGTGCTCGTTACACAAAATTCTAAATATCTAAATTAATCCACAATTAAATAAAAATACTAGTAATTTTTTCAACAGTATATTTACTATAGTGACTCGTATTACAAATTAGATGTGTTTTCGTGTCAGAATTGTCACCTCCACACTCGATTAATTGCCATTCTCTTTTCCATTTTTATTAGAAATAAGAGTTTCTTATAAGTCGGATTTACATCAAGATTTACATCAAAAATTCTTGTAAATCTTATGATTTTTTTAATTTAAATACTCTAATAATATATAGATATATAATATTGAAAGGAGAATCACATAATTTACACCGTGAACCCAATTTACACTATTTGGATACAAATAATACATCCATTCAAAGGTTCCCTGGATTGTACGTAACTAGCAAGATTTGTATACATTAAGTTGGTCCACAAAATAAAGGTGGACTTTGCTTTTGATGGACTTAGAAACCACCATATACAAAGTTATAAACCACACATTCAGTAATTGTTTATCCATGAATTGTATATTATATTTTCAAACCTTAATAATTACCATATCTTATTTAAAATTTATAATTTAAGTTTTAATTTTTATTTACTAATATTAATCATGAATGTATACTGTTTGTTGTTTAAATTCAAATTTGAGTTGATATACTGCGTATCTATTACACGTGTGCATTTATATGTATATTAATTTTTATTTATTAATATAATATGTGTTTTTTAATAAAATTTATGACTTTTTTATATTTAAGTTTTCATAAATTAACAGAAAATTCGTTAAAAATTCGCTAACAAAGTGTATAAATTCTTATTCGTTAGTGTATACTTCATTCGTTCCATACAAAGAGTTGTTTTTACTTTTTGCACGTGGATTAAAAAATATTATTATTTAATGTGTAATGAGTAGTTGTATTAGTGGATGTGTGAGCTCTATATTTTAATTGTATTGGTGGGTGTGTGTGTGTGGAACCCATGTGTGTAAAAAATGAAAGAGAACTCTTTAGGTGAGACGTCCAAAATAGAAAAAATTAACATTTGAAGGGGACATAGGGAGTATGTTTTGTCGGGTGCCCAACGGGTGTAAGTGTGTTTTCGATAGAAATGTTATCCTAAGTGTTGTCAACACTTTGTACAAACTAATATCAAAATATGAAACTTGAATATGAATTAAAAGTTTAAACAACAGAAAACTCAAACACAAAAATGACTCAATCTTTCTACAAACTTAATAAGTTTGTGGGCGATTCATGACATAAATATCACTTACTTGGAAAAAGTAATTACAAAAACAAATTCAAGTGATGGAAATATTCCTTCCACTCTCGAATACAAAATCGGATAAAATCCAAACAAGTTGCCAAATAAAAAATATAGATTATTAGATCTAAGCCAACTTCAAGTATGCATTTCCACTCCCTGTGAACGGTACACATAAAACAAACGGGATAATAGTATACACGTAATGTTGAACAAAGTATTACAATATTAGTGAAAACACTATGCTACAGAAACCTGAAGATAGAACATATTTAGCACGATGCTTCTGTATATTATAGTTTCTCCAAATTTTTTCTTCTAACATCCGACATCTTTTATAAATAGTCATGGACATGCTATAGAAGTACAACATGTGAGTGGTTCACTAGGAGAGATTGAACCACCCATGAGTGAGGAATAACTACCCACTACTTTGGGTAACCACTATCAACTTATAGATCTTTCTAGGTTTGTGTTTCACTCTGAATCAGTGTCTGACACATACCAGCCCTCACTGCTACAAACCTGAAAGCAACACTAAGCACAACACAAGTCGAACAATATAAATGTATTAGTGGTTAATCAATATTATTGGAGGAATGGTGAAGGATCGGAGTGATTCCAGATGTGATGACACTGGCCTCAATACATCTTTATATTAAATGATATACAATTTAACACAAAATTCTAAAGGCACACGGAGTGTGATTCCGTGCGCCCGGACGCACACAAGTTTTTGCCTTGTAAAATAAATGGTACACATCTTTATACTAAAGGGTATACAATTTAGCACAAAATTCTAAAGGCACACGGGAGTGGAATGTGCTCCCGTGTGCCTGGGCACACACAAGCTTTTGCCTTAAAACTTTTATAAATTATTTCATTATTTTTTGATCGGTAAATGATAAATTATTTCATTATTGATCATACGTTAATAAAAATTTTTCGTTATACTCATTTAACATATAGTATCATAATTTAATAGTTAAATATTTCATTATGTAAAAGTTATCCATTTTGATTTATAATTATAAAATTTAGTAAGTTATTAAAATTTATAATATGTTTCTATTATAATTTATTATATTATTATAATTTTAAATAATTTTTCAAAAGTAATACTCAGTATAGATTTAAGGTATATATTTGTTTTTTTTTACATAAATTAAAAAATATAATATTTTAATGTGGAGTGAATTAAGAGATACATTCGTCCTTGATATTTTTGTACATTTTCCATTTTTAGCCATTCCAGGTATTTTTGCACTTCCACTAATAGTAAAAATACATTATACATATTACTTACTTTTTACATTTTATTAATCAACTCCAATAACTTTATTTATATTTTTACACTTTATTCATCACTTCTAACAACTTTATTTACATTTTCTCTTAAAATTACCCAATTTAATCTTTTTTTTTACATTGGTACAAAAATGTGGAATCACCCTGTCATGACCCACCTTACATAACTTATAATTCAAATACTAATTAACATAAACATCATCATTATAAAAACTACATATATACTTTTTTTTTCTCACATAATATATTCATAATTGAAATCATAGTCTAACATACGTCACCAGTTTCTGACACCACATTAATCCACACAAACTTGTGACAATACTTATAATATTACATAACAAAACATCAGTGGAAATAAAATAAACCCACAGCCTAGCCCAACAGGTCATCATCTATGTACATCCACTCAAAACCCTGAAGGAGCTCCACAGCTTACGCAATCACATCATAAAACTCAATCATTAAGCTCACCTACAATGCATAAACTAGTGAGATAAAATCTCAGTAAGTAAAAATCATGCATGCCAGTGAATGAAAATACATTTAGTTTTCTATTACCCATTTCCTAATCTTTTTAGTTGGTCTCTTTTATTTTGAAAATTGTTCACATTGCGGGATCCCCACGATACACTTATGATATGCACCCCAAATAAACTCAATGGACACACAAAGTGTAGGATCAATTTTTTCGATCCCTGAATAAAGTGTTATGGATGATTTTTTCAAACCCTGAATAAAGTGTTGAGAATGATTTTTCCAAACCCTAAATAAAGTGTTGGAAACGATTTTTCTGAACCCTGAATAAAGTGCATATATAGTGGCCGCACACACCATTAATATCTTATTAATTTTGAGAAAAACACTTTTTATGCTTATGCATGGTATGCAACCAAGACAATTAAATATGCATCATAAACCATTTACGACATCATTATCAACATTTAATCAAAATAAAACATCAACTTAATTTCAATTCACACAGATCCACTTTTGGACCCGCAACTTCTCCTCGAATCACACATATCCATTTCTAATAATAACTTCACCTCGGATCACACAGAACCTTATAAATGATATCTTCTCAGATTCCACAGATATATATTTAATAATTTCCTATCACACATATCTATATAGGACAATGACATTATCTCAAATCACATAGATCCACAACTTGTATCATAAATTTACCACAAATAATTTATAAAATAATAATTTTTTGACATTTAAAATAAATTGAATTAGAGAGTTAGAATCAGCCAACACTGATTGACAAGATAAAGTCCGGTAGAACGGACCAAGAGTAATTACAAGATGGAGCATTCTTAACATAATAAGCAAATTCTTGAGCAGTGAGGTTCTCTGAACGATTTATCCAAAAAAATACACGGGCTAATGAAGTCTTCAAGAATACCACGGATATCAGCAAGGATAGGTGCAGATAGTGAATTCGACTCAAGGTGGCCTAAAACAGCAAGAATAATACGTTCAGCATCTCCCAAGAAAGAAACAGAGGTTAACTCCAACCGTTTAGCAACATACAAGCTCTCTCGAAGAGCAAGGAATTCTGCTACTTCGGGATCTTGAATGCCTGTGAATTTTTTACTCAACCCAAATCAAAATTTTCCATCTTGATCAAATACATAAACACCACGGCCAGCACATGAAAATCTATTTGAGATAGCACCATCAAAGAAGATACGTAAATTTGAATTTGGTGGGGATCACCAATATGCTTTAAAAAGAGAATGTGAGTCTCTTTCAGGCCAGAAATGAGCATCTTGATATTCAACTAAAAGACGTGAGCCAGCCATTACAATGGAATGAGGATCTTGGGAGACGCCTTCAAAAAAATTCCTATTTCTTGCGGACCAAAAAAGTAACAAAGAACACCAAAAAAATATGCTAACCCGTTTTCAGCCGACAGAAGGATGTCATCGAATAAAAGTGATGCAACAACTTGAGAGCAGCCATGTATAGCACTGAGAAGACCAGATATTTTCCAAGTTTCAATAGCAAAGGGGCATGTCAAGAACAAGTGGTGAGCAGTGCCAACAGTTTCCTTACAAAGGTAATATAAATGATTGATATCCATTCCCCGACGCTGGAGATTTTCTAGTATAGGGAGGGTGTCATTGCAACAACGCCAAAGGAAATGGGTGATAGGAGGAATTCTGAGTTTCCATATTTTCTTCCAGATTGGGTTTAAACCAGTACTAGCAGAGGCTTGTGACTCAATCAATAAATTTCTACAAGTATGTTATGCAGATTTAACTGTGAAAGAACATGAATGAGTGAAGTGCCATATCCATCGATCAGCTGCATGTGAGTTTCAAATTGGGAGAGAGAGAATCAAAGCAGCATCAACTGCAGAGAAATTAGTAGTAACTAAATCAGTTCCAAGAATGAACATCTTGATCAATTAGAATAGACACTGGATAATATTTCGTTGCATATGAATACCTACTTATCTCAAATCACATAAATCCACATTTTTATATCACAAATTAATCCTAAATAATTCATAACTTAATTAAATTAATCACAAATAATTCACACGTAACATGTTTATGCATTGTAGTTGGATTCCTTCCTCTCCCTTTTCTTCCCTCTCTTTCTTCTTTTTCTCTCTCTCTTTTTTTTCGCAATTGATCTGGGGTGTGAGGTGATGAACTCTTCAACACACACACACACACACATAAGCAAAAGGGTTGGGGTGAGTCGGTGAATGACCGCTCTCCAAGCCAATCAATTTTTTTTAAAAAATTTATTATTATTATTATTATTATTATTATCCTTAACGAATATACATGCATTATTTAATAACTAAAATATGATACATTTATAAATTAGCATACACATATGTGTATATTTTCTTACCACTATTGTTATTACGAGAATACGTATGATACTTAATAATTAATAAATAATGTATTTATACAAAAAGATAATTTAATTATATATATCCAAATTAATGCACATAAATATTTATGCACATATATATTCACATATTGTTACCACTATTATCACAAATGTAATGTAAAGACAAATAAAATATAGAACAATTATCACATAATTACCACATTATTATCACATAATTGCCACATAATTATCATATAATTATCACATAATTATCACATAATTATAAAAATTCACGCAGCAAAAATTAAATTATATTGGCACATGAGTAGTGAGAAGTTCGGGTGTCACACGCCCACCCAAGACGCCCTTACACCCCAACCCGATAGATTGATAGAGAGGTAAATCATGGTGATTCAATTAATTAATAGGACCTGGACCACTATCCACTGCACACAAAGAGTCCTCATTTTGAGAGGTTGCTCCCATACTGCGACAGTGAGATTAGATTTTTGGTCATTTGTATAAGATGTCACTCTTATGACCAATTGAGCTGCCTATATACCCACATACATTAGCATAAATACAAGGTAGAGAAGGAGTATAAAGTTCTAATATGTAGTGAGTAATTATATTAGTATTGTGTATAGATCTATGTAAGAATATTAATTATTTTATGTGTGTTTCACTTGTCAAAAGGGAAATATATATTTTAAGGTAAAATAAATTAAAATGACAAAATGTATATCTTAAGTATACTATAACAAAAACTTTTCTTGTTGACGTGTCGTCTAGATCTCCAGAGCGCTTCAATGTGACGTGTAATTTTCTCAATTTTTTGAATTTTTAATACTTTTTTTAATATTTTCCTTATTTACTTTTAATTAACTTTCTTATTTAATATTTTCTTTTTTAAATAATGTGTTTCTTACTTTTAATAATGATTAAATTTTCAATATTTTATTTATTTATTTGGGTATCATTGATTAGTTACTAAATCTTTTAATACAATAAATAAATAAATTAATATCAAATTAAATCATACACACACACACACACACACACACACACATATATATATATATACTAGTATGAAACCCGCGTACAACGCGGTATCATTTAATTATTATTATTTTTTTTTATAATTAAATAATTCGTGTTATATAACATAATAATATTAATTAAACAGTTTTTTTTCTTACATCTCGACAATTTCTTTCATCAATGTAAAGAATTTGCAACAAATTATAACATTTGATTTTGATCATGCGATAACTAAATCATGTAAAAAATTAATACTCCCTCCGTCCCGTTTCAAACTTTACATTTGCTTTTTCCACGTTGATGAAGGAGTATAATATTTTAATAGATAATGGGTAGAAATATATAATATTTAATATAAAGTGGATAGGTGTATTAGTGTTGGATGATATATTAATTGTTTTAGGTGGGTGATTGGTGTCATTTTCACCTAGATTTTAGTGTCTTTTTATTATATATTTTTTTTTATTTTTATTATTCTTGTATGTCTTTTGGTGTTGATTTATGTTCATATGGAGATTTATGCTTTGAAATGATAAATGTGTGATTTCATGAATAAGTGCCTTAAATTGCGCGACATTGGTAAATATTTAGAGAATTGGTACTTTGGTTTATTTTATGTAATTTTCAGGCATAAATAGATTCTAGAAGTGAAGAGGAAGATGTAGGAAAAAACAGAGCTCAATACGGAGTCCAAACGAGAAAGTTATGATTAGAATGATGTGCCACTTTGCATGACTTGTAACACCTTCAAATATTGGAATTTTTATAATTTCTTTATATGGATATAAAGCCAAGATAGAGAGGATTGCATGAGCACAAAAATTACTTAAATCAGAGATCGGATGTGGAAGTTATGCACGAAACAGTGAAGCAGCGCGAAGCTGTTACAAAAATTCGACCCTTGCACAAAAATTCGGTCGAATTTTTGTAAATTTTTAGGAACAACAGGGGCGACATAGAGCAACGGAGGCTGAGCACACTGACAGAAAAATTCGACCATGCTCATGAAAATTTGGTGAATTTTTGTGAAAATCGCAACCTCTGTAGAAAATCAGTTTTAATTTCCTTTTTGGCTGCCTTGTCTCCATGTTTTGAGAAGATTAGGGCTTCACTTGGGACACACACATCACACACCATTTTCTCCATTTTACACCATCATCTTTATCCATTCTTCATCCATCCATCTACACTTGATCTCCTCCATCAAATCCACCATCCAAGTGATCAAGGAAGCAAGGGAAAGTGAGATCACAACAAGAAGAAGAAGATCTCCATTGAAGACCTTCAAAGGGGGAATCTAATTCTAATTTTGTGACTTTCTTTATAGTTGATCATGGTTTGTAAGGATTTTAATGTGTATGTTGAATTTCTTGTGACTATGAGAGGCTAATCTCCTTTGTGAGATTAGCTCCATGATTGGTGTTGGATAATTTAGTTTTTATGCAAATTGATTTTAATTTTGAATGAGCTTTGTGTTGTTTCTATCATTGATTGTTAATTGCTTGATGTATAAGATTGATTTGTGTGATTAATTGTCATAGGCATGTGATTAGATTGGTAAATCAATTGTATGTTTAGGATAGTTCATTGAATCATTTCATCATACACTTCATGCATTAATTTAGAATGAGATAGGTATATCCTTCTAAATTTGGAACCCTTTGATAGAATATTTGATTAGCTTAATTAAGAGATTAGTTGATTAGATGAGGAGGCCCAAGCCATTAGTGAATTCATAGTACCTTAAAAGGGAATATTGCCTATGATTTAGTACCTAATTAGGGAACTCGTAGAGTAATTAGTACCTATTGGGAGGTGTTCGCTATGGTCTCTATCCTTTGTGCCTTTTGGAGACTTATTGATGGCCTACATCCTATACTTCTTGGTAGAGAATTTAGGTGGAATTAGTGATTGCTCCTATACCATGTCCATGATAGGTTATAATCAATTGCATGATTACTTTGTTATCTATGCCATGATTGTTGCTAATCTCATTCTTGCATCATTTGGAACCCATTTATCTTGCATTCATTTAATCATTTATTTCTTGCATTAGTTTAGTTGCATTCATTTGCGTCTTATCCTCCTTTCCTATCGTCCTTATAAAATCACGATAAACTTGAGATCGTTTAAGCTCTAGTACCTATCTCCCTTGGGTTCGATAAATTCTTTAACTGATCATCCCAACTACAATCCGACTAATCAAATGGCGCCGTTGTCGGGGAGGTAACGGTCGCTAGTAGTTTGATGAAGGATTGTTTAGAATGATCTTAATACGGACATTTATTTTTATTTTTGCATCTTACTTTGCTTTAAAAAATTTTGTTCAAATTTTTCTTTCTCTTGTAGGTGCATACCTTGAGAAGAAAGAAGAAAGAGAACAAGCCAAAAAAGAGCTACATGAATATTCTTCGAGATATGGTGAATAGAAGTGTTCATCCCACTATGGACAAACAAGGAATTTTTCAAGGATTTCAAATGCCAAATTGCGAGCCTAATTTGCAACCGGATTTTGGAGTACAAGTGCCTAATATGCAATTCCAACAACAAGGTTATGGAGATTTTGAAGTTTCTCATCAAATGCGTCAACAAGTATACCCTCAAGGTGTGGATAATGTTTTTCAAGGAAATTTTTCTAAAAATCAAGAAGGAAATCAACCACAACTTTGGGAAGATTTTCAAGACTCCAACACCTCTTATTCCGTCCAACATGACTACAAAGATTTGTTTGAAAAGATGATGGAACGTTTGGAAAATAGGATGGAGCGGATGGAGGAGGCGAAGAAGTATAATGAAGCGTGGAAGGATCAGATGGGAATTTAGTATGAAATGGTGACAAATAAAATCGTAGCATACGGTGCTAGATTGGATTCCATAGAACACCAAGTAACTCAAGTTGTGTCCATCGTGGAAAGACTTCAAGAAGAGAACAACAAGCCTTCTACACAAATAGTGAATGCATGGTCGTTAAAGATAGAAAAGAGGCTAGTCTGGGGGTTGATGAGGTTATGAAGGAGAAGAGAGAAAGAGTTCCTAAGTGGGTGAAAGCCAAAGAGTTGAAAGAAGAGTTGAAGGGGGAATTTGAAAGATTTGTTGAGTCTCTTGAAGTGATGTTGAGAAAGTAAAGCATCGAAACCAAGAAGAGGTTCATGCTCTTATGGAAGAAAAGAAGCCTCCGGAAACTAAGATCATGGATTCTACTCCCCACAAGCCAAAACCTTCTCATTCTATTGAAATTTCAAATTCTCTTAAGAACTTTCATGATTTTATTGATAAAAATTTGTTTGTTGAAAATTGTAGGAAAAGGATTGCAAGAAGACACCAACACTTGTCAATGCCCGAATTCTTACCGGGGGATGTGGTTGAAGTTCAAAACGCATATAAAGCCCCATGGAAAAAGTGGAAAGGACCATTCCTTATGAAGAACGCCTTTGGAGAACAATTGCTTGAATTATTCAACAAGAAAGGACACATTCTTGTGGTTGAGTAGGAGAGCACAAGGCACTACTTCAAGAAGAAACCTATGATAGTGCCTAAGGAATATTCTAGACCGCCATGAGCTTGATAATATCGTCCGGCTTGAAGACGTTAATTGATTGGGCTAATTTAAGTTGGATCCAAAAATTTGACCCAATTGTTAAAGGGTAAAGTTCAAAATTAGTCTAAGTATGGCCTTTTCCACTTTTGGTCCTTTATCTATGCGAATTCTCAATTTTAGTTCTAAAAAGTCCAAAAATGATCCTTTTGCTATTTCCAAACCAAAATTTTCCACCATGCTATTTACGAAAATACCATTAGAATTCCAAAAATTTCTATACTTGTTTATAAGGCTGATTTTCATCCGGTTTTTCGCTCAAAATGGTATCAGAGCCCTATGTTTATTTATTTATGAATGAAAAAATTATTATAAACTTATATCACTTAACGAGAGGAGAGTTTCAAAGAGATATGGATCCGAATGAAAGTTCGACATCCGAGAATGACATGACTATCAGCCCTGTTCCAATCTGGAGCAACAGGAACTTCTGGCCTGTCAACTATAACGAGACAAATAGTTCTATAGAACAATATTATTGTGTGTTGTATAGACAATACACAGAGAAAGAATACGAGAACGCCGATCGATTTTGGGATAACCTCGATCGAAGGTGTACATTGGTGGAAGCCCGTGCTAACCACACCAAAGAGGAATCTCTGGAGGAACTACACCAGATACAGATAAAGTACTCGAAAGAGGTACCAAGAAACATCGTGGAAATTCGAAGTTTCACCGAGATCATGGACGTATCCCCAAATAAAAGCAATGGAGGAGACGACCAAACCAAGGTCCAAGAGAGATCTGCAAGCCCTATCACTTCTTACACTGGACGAAATGGCAGAGTGGAAGGAGATCGAGGCAGATAACTCTAAGATGAACCAAGATCTTAGAGAATTGCAGAACACGGTGAGATTCTTTGGAGAATATTGTCAAAGCATGTCCAAGACAATGTTCGAGATCAGCCTTAAGATGGACAAGGTGGAGAAATTGCAGAACAAGCAACTCGACCTCATCATAAAGTTAACAGAACAAGTAAAATCCTTGGAAACTAAGGTGACAGGAAGAAGGTCAGGAGGAAGGTTACCACTAACCTTCGGAACAGAACCCCTTTTACACCAAAAGGGGAAAATGACGGAAGTCATAAGGCCAAAGTCGAAAAGCGAGAAGATGATTGTTATCCTTCGAGGAGAATCCACATCCCCGGATGGCAAGAGCAAATCTTGAAGATCTATAAGATCTATATGAGTCCTTCCTAGAACTATCAATTATAGATATAAAGATGAACGTTGGAGAGACATCAAGTTCTCAACAACAGTCTCAGGCTCATCAGACTCAATAGGATCGGAGCCAAGACAAAGGAACCTCTGGATCACACGGAGTCCATGGGGCAAGACAAGAAGATACATTCCAACAATCAGGAAACTTCAAAATGAAGGCCATAGGAATGTCAACAGGAGCAAGCCGAGTTCGAGGATCTAATATACACAACACCCCATATGGCTGGTCTCACCTTGAACCGATAAATCCATACGGGTTGATCTTAAACCTCGACACTCTAAACTTCAAGAATAGAGAAGCATTGATCGATGAATGGACAAATGCCATGAAGATCGCAGGTGGCGCATTGGAGCTGGACAAAAAAGGGTTCATAAGATTCCTTACTATGAGCCTGGAAGGATCGGTAAAATGCGCCTGGGAGGAGCTCTCAGACGAAGTCAAAAAGGAGGCTATGGAAGGTGAAGATCTAGGAAATATTGTCGATCGTATGGCCAAGATCTTCAAGATCCATTTCATCGGAGTAGGGTACTTCGAAGGAATGGAAGAAGAAAAGAAGAAGAAGTATATGACTGCCTTATACAGCCTAGAACTACTTGACATTTGTCACGTAGATGAGTACATCAAACTCTTAACAGAGTATAGATGGAAGTCAAAGGTCAAAGAGGAAGAAGTATTCCACCTATTCTTTACCAAGATCCCGAGCCCATGGAGAGAAATACTGATCAAAGAGTATGAACCATGCGAGCTTGATTCGATAGCAAGGAGAATGTCCTTCCTCAAAGCCAAGATTGCAGAATGCTGTCATCAAGCGGCGCTACACAAGAACTACAAGAGATTAAGGGGAATCAACAAGACCGTCCCCTTATGTTGTGAAAGCAATGATCTTCCAACTATCATTGGAAGAAACCCAAAGAAGCAGAAAAGGATGAAGAAGAATCATCCTTACAATCAAAGGAGCGGAGGATGAAGATCCAGAAGACCAAAATCCTTCTGGTCTAAACAGAAGGCCCAAAGCTATAAATCAGGGCAAAGATCTGGACCATCAAGATGGATTTCAAGAAGCAAGCCTCATCCTCAGTGTCAAACCAGAGGAGCACAGGAAGAACTCCTACAAGAAAGGCGTTCCGAAGAGCGGCCACACGAATCAATGAAAGATTCAAGGATTGCAACTGCTACACGTGTGGAGCAAGAGGGCATATCTCACTAGATTGCCCGGAAAACCAGAAGAGGGGAGTACGACAGTTTGAGACAACTCCAGAAATGGAGGAAGCAGTTTACTTCCAAGACCTAGTACAGGTATATCAGTTCGAAGATATACTCTCGGACGAGAGCATCTATGAAGAAGAATTCTTTAGCTAAAACGAATCTTCTGAAGATGAGTCGGAGTAAAGAGGAAATCTTCAGGAAAGAGATGCAAGAAGATATGTCTGGATTCTTTTCCCAGACATCTATTTCTCATAAAACCCTTATGAGAATTATGAAGGAGGATCCAAGGCTCAGCCTATACGATGGATTTACTGTGGGGAAATTAGAAAAATTCTTTCCAAGTTTCAAAAAGAGGAAACACCACATCATATATAAAGTGACCGAATGGGAGATTGTCATCCCAATGGAGCTCACAGGAAATATGATGGAAATGCAACTGGTTCCTTATGAAGAAATCAAGAAGGAACTAAGTAAACTCCCGGAAAGAATGTCCAAGACTATGTCTTGGGTCCATTCAGAGCTATTCGGATTCTCATCAAAGCTACATTCAAAGAAGGAATCGATACTCCAATCGATATTGCTGTCTTTGATAAGAGAATCAAGAGCACAAGAGAAGCATGTCTAGGAGGACTCTCGGGAAATCTGTACGCAGGAAAAGTAGCATCCTACATTTATCCAAGGATCGCGTACAATCTGGCAGATCGAGATTTCAACAGGGCACTTACCCTTCATCAAGATTTCAAGAACAAAGACTTGATGAAGGAAGGGAACAAGCCTTACTATATCACATACAGTATCTCGTTATGCCCTCTCCAACACTCATCATTCGGATCTATTCCAAATGAAGGAGTATATTGAGATACCTGAAGTGTTCGAGAAAGTTGCATGTTCAACTAGACCAGAGATAATGGAGCTACCACCAATTCATGATATGGATTTGCGGATCAGGGACAAGCCGGTCTGGAGTAGACAAAACAGCTTCAGATTCGAACAAAGGAGGATTTCTTTCCAAGAAGATAGAATGACCAGTGAGAAATGGGAAAAGAAACCAATCTTGGAGGTGATCCAGGAATGGGAAAAGTTCACAACTAAAGGTGAACTAAAATGCCCAGAAGGATGGAAAGGAGTCGAAGTAATATTCGATATCATTAAAAAGAAAAACTCTATTCCTTGTGATGTCTTGTATTATCTCCAACAACCAACAACTGGGAGATACCAAGGACAGCTCAAACTCGGCGATCTAGAGATGATAATCGAAGGAGTTGCAGGAAGATTCCCAGAACAACTAGTACTGGGATTGGAGTTTCTCGAGGATCATAAACCTTGGGAAAGATTACAAGATGGAATAGAGTTTACGGTCAAGGGAAAAAGATACAAAGTCTCCTAGTAGAGGATCGGGTTTTACGCTCTGATCCACCCATGACCACAAGTCTATTTTCAATATATATCACCATAGGGATAATATATAAGGAACATTGTGCAGAGTATTTTGCGGCATACATTGATTCAGGAGCCGAGATCTGCACAATAAAAGAAGGAATCTTTCTGAAAGACTCAAGTGAAGAATTGCCAACAGTACTAGGAAAAGATTTCTCTCAAAGGGTGCTAATCCTTAACAAAGGAATCAAGCAGGCGGAAATCATGATCGGAGGAGCAGATCGTACCCCGTGGTACAAGGTGAAAACTCCACCGATATATTTCCATGACACCAGAGCAGATATTCTATTATGAAACAATTTTCTACAGATATTCAAGCGTTTTACCCAAGAAAACGCAACAAGGAGGCATATTTTCACAACCTTTGTGAACATAAGACCATCGCCCCAAGACTGCGTAATGCATTTCAAAGAAAAATGCCAATCAAATTTCACAGCAAGCGTGGTGATGAAGAAAAACTTAGCCATCCAAAGATGAATGATCGAAGAAAATATGGCGAAGCGGTCCTTCAGATGAGAATCGAGACTAAAGGAGGATGGAAAATGGAAAAATTTAAGGAAAATACAATCCATCTTCTCAAAGCAAGCTTGGGAGAAAGTATACAGAGAGACGTCACAATTGAAGAACAAACATCTTTGGAAGACATCAAGAAGAAGATACAGAGGAACTTCAATGAGGATCCTCTAGCCTGGTGGGATAAAAACGAGCTCAAAGCTTCACTCAAAGTGAAAGAAGGAAAGGAGCATGAGTTTGTGAGATAAAAGCCTACCCTGATGAACTAAGAGGATCGAAAGGATATGCAGCAAATACTTAAGGAACATCTGGACCTTAAGTTGATATCACCAGGAGTATCTTCATACAACAGTCCAGGATTTCTAGTTCGAAATCATGAAGAAGTCAAGCGAGGAAAACCAAGACTTGTGATCAACTACAAGGGATCAACAACATCTTGGAGTTCGATGGATACTATATACCAAGTAGGGAACACTTGGTCAACTGTATCAAGTATGCCAAGGTATTCTCAAAGTTTGATTGCAAATCTGGATTCTACCAGATTAGGATGGAAGAAGGGAGCAAGAAGTTCACAGCCTTCTCCACACCACAAGGCCATTATATTTGGAATGTCATGCCTATGGCTTGGCGAACACACCCCAGATATACCAAAGGAAGATGGATAATCTTTTCAAAGATTATTTCTCATTTATGTTCGTTTATGTGGATGACATCCTCATAGCCTCAAAGAACATGAAGAAACATTTGGCGCATTTGGAGGTATTTTCAGAAGTGTGCCACAAAGAAGGATTGGTGCTTTCTGAAAAGAAAGCAGTTATTGCAACAAGACAGGTCGAGTTTCTTGGAGTTGAGATCGATGAATCCAGAATCATTCTACAACCACATATTGTAGAAAAAGTTCAAGGATTTCCTGAAGATTTCAAGGACAAGAAGCAACTTCAAAGCTTCTTAGGAATTGTTAACTTTGCTGGAATGTTCATCAACAATCTGGCATAATACAGGAAGGTGTTCAGTCCTCTGTTGAAAAAAGATGCTGAATTCAAATGGGAGGAATCACACCAAGAAATGGTTAAACAACTAAAGGAAGTTTGCAAAAAGCTCCCCAAGTACTCGGAAATACGATGCAAGACGTTAACAGCATGAAGTGCTAGCCGACCTGCATGGCTAGAAATACTATGAAGAGAATCTTTGGCAGACATACTCTCCATACGTTCAAGGAGTTCACGAGTACACCCCTTGAAGGGGAAGGTGGCATCACGAGCCAAACATGCGGGAGCGTCAAAATTGAGCAGGAGCTCTTGAGTTCGGGTGAAGGTTTTCCCGACCTCATCCAAATTGCCATACTTCTGTGATAGCTCCTGATCAACCACAGGATCTACGGGGAGGAACAGAGTAGCATCATCCGACACAGGCAGAGCAGAAGAGGCACCCTCGGAAGAGGGACCACCGAGTGACCAGAACCGCAGAGGTGTCTTCCCTTGGAAATACCGACATATCTCGGAAGGGGAATAGTGAGATGCTGGATCATAGGAAGTACCATCGAAGGTCTGCTGAGCCTCGAATGGAAGAGCACCAAGCGACGTGCCAAAAGTAACAAAATGAGATCGGATAAGGGTATCAGGAGAGGGGGAAGAGCTGATATCGCAAACTTCAACGATCTCTTGAGGAGCTACGGAAGAGCCGACAACGATAGCACCCATATCATCATCTTTGGTTCTTTTCGGAGGGCGAGTAGTAAGAGCAGTGCTATCGTATCCTCTTCGGAAGTCTCGTCCATCAGTTTATATTTCTATTTCGGAGCAACAGACTTAGGGGTTGTGAGCCCAGACGTCCCTCTCTTGGATTTCGGGGCTCTAGAGGCTTTCTTAGAAATCCCCTCCCGATGACCCAAAGTAGACACCCAAACGAGATCGGCCTCCAACCTCTTAGAAATGAGATCCGAAGCTTCTCCAATCCTAACAGATGTAAGAGGCTGCACAACAAGAGGAACTCCAGAGGTCTTCGGAGAGGAAGTCTGGGAAGCTCTCTTTTTCTTTAGAAATGGCAACCCGCTGGCGAACGGATGGGAGAATACCCATGCGAACGGGGTCGGGCATAAGACGTTTCCCCTCCTCTGAAGGTGATAAAATAGAAGGAAGGAAGATTACAAGAGAAAGAACTTACAACAAGCTCTCCGGATAAGAAATAATCACAAAGAAACTACCTGGCATGACTATGGACGTGGTAGTAAAGCCAGTTTTAAAAAGGTTCTTCCCTCGGAGAACGCACTGGTAATTGTGTCTTGTCTCGGATAGTTTGCGAACACGATGAAAAGCCTTCTGAAATTCGGCCGACAGTGTCTCGAGGGCGCACGTATCCCCTACTGCACAGAGTAAAAAAGGAATTTCTAGAAGGTCCCATATAACAGAAGAAGAAAGCCAATAGAAACATACACGCACTGAGGACAGGCTTGAAGAAAGAACTTTTGGGGAGCACAGTGGGATTCTGAGGGTCCCCGAGGTCATATACAGAGTCCCCTCTCCAGGACCCACGAACCCAAAACCAGGATCCTTCCACCCTTTAATGGAACTGGGCAGGGAAGCAACGAGATTGGTATGCCGCGGTACCAAATAGTAATAACCCTTCGTCCGGTGATTCGGGTTGAGCCGGTACAGGAAGTTGATCTCGGCGGTAGTCAAGAAAGAGTATTTTCTTTTTCGGAAAAGAACCAGAATCCCTTCAAGGCAGCCCAACCATTCGGAGCCAGTTGAGCAGGGGTTATATCCCAAAATTCGAAAATATCCCGAATACAGGGATGGAGGGGAAACCTAAGACCGAGCTCAAGAGCAGTTCATAAACTGCCACAGCATTGGGCGGAGCGTAGCACTTACGTGCGTCAGTAGAAGGAAGATAGAAATCGATACCTTCCCTATACTGAAACTTGCCAAGAGCAATAACGGGGCTCTTCCGTAACCAAGAGTCGTTAAGGGTTGACGAAACCTCAGCAGCAGAAAAGGGGGTATTTTTATCCCACAACGGAAGTTTTCCAAGATGACCTAACAACTCAGGACCATCATCGCCAATCCCAAGATTGGACTCCAGTGTAAAAGCAGAGACGAAGTCGATAATCCGTTGGTTAAAGGTAATCTGAGATGGAGATAGAGGATCAGAACGTTCCTCAGAAGACAATGAGGATGACGATGAAGGTAATCCAGAATCACTGAGCGAGGAATCAGTCGAATGGGAAGGAGATCTAGGAAGAGAAGAGGACCCTTTACAAGCCATACCGTGACGAACACAAGGGAAAGTAAAATGTGGAAATGAGAAAAGGAGAAAACCCTAAACCACAGCGACGACAGATTTAGGGACACGAAAGAAAATGAGCTAGGAAGAAAAGAAGAAAGATGAGAAGAGAGTAATACCTGGAAGAGGAAGACAAACTTACTAAATAGAAGGAAGGCCAACAACCTGCAGAATCAAAGGGAGAAAAAAGAGGAAGCAAGGGAAGGAGAAACTGACAAAAAGATTCAAAATTCAAATTTCAAATCGATAGGTACACTCCAAATACCAGATATGTCCCCCACCGGAACGAAAATATCTTAAAAACAGTGTGAAACACCCGATAAGATAGAGGGTTATCAAAACTAGGGCAGCGATCTAGAGCCACAGGGAGCCGAGGTGGAAGGAACCCTAATATCTCAGGTACCGAAGCATGAGGGATATAACCCGTAAAGTACAGTTCGACCCTGAACAATCTCATGCCAGGAAATTATTTAGGCTCGAGGGGCTAATGTTATGGGTATTATATCCCCTATGCTTGTTAGGCCCGAGAGGCCCAATAGGCTCGTGATACTTGAAAGGAGAGGCCTAACCCCTCGGCGGCCCAACCGAAGGACTTAGAGGAGAAGGGAATTAAGGCAGCCCAATAAGAACCACAACAGTTCGGAAGCCCAGGAAGCACCCTTGGCGGGAAGCCACCTCAGCGTCCACATTCCCCCTGGCCCAGACCTCGGACGGGCTCCCCAGCACCGAAAGCCAACCTGTCCGAAGACCAAAGAAGGACGGCAAAAGCAGAACAACAGAGGACGGGCATCATAATAAAAGAGTACAAGTACCGCAGGCTAGAAGACAACACTAACGGGAAGAGGAGATATCTTAGGCAGCAATCCTAACTAGAAGACAACAGTTCACTGGCGAGCCTAACTCCAACAACCAATGAGAAGCCAGCAAAGGACGGAGACACCCTGTAAACTCTTGCAGTGCAACAAACGGCGCTCAGACCACCCCTGCAACTGGTCGGGGTACTAGACAGCTTCATTAAAGGTGAATTGTCTTCATCCAGGTGGCACAAGACGATTGGTCTGAAGCTAGGGCATTTGAGATAATATAAATAGCCTCTCTCACAGGAAAGAGGCAGGTTTTTTGGAGCATTCACTTTAGACATTGCACTTATAAGAATCAGAAAAAAGACGAGTGTTGTTCTAAAGGAGAGTAATAAAATTGGTTGTCTTCTTTGGTGGGAATTGACTATTTGAGAGACTTTGATCTCTTTACTGGTCTCTATTTTGGTGTTTATTGTGTTTGATGGTATTCGTTCTTAGCTTTGTTATTAAAAACTTTAATCCCTCATACAGTAAATTAACGAGCCAAGAACAGCCATCAACATATGTTATGTGGAAGGTACACCCTGAATCCAATACCCACTCAGCAGATACATCTGATGATGTGATGGACAGTGCTTTAATACCTTCCACACCAGCATTATTTTGTAATTCACCAACCTGATTCACTTGATTCTTCATGACAATAGTAACATTTCTTCCCAGTTGACTGTCCTGTTACATTCTTCTTTTGATCAACATTGCCTCCCTTGTTCCCTTTCTTGTTTTGGTTTCCTTTCTTGGAAAAGAGTCCTTCTGCACATGATTTTTCATTGTTGTCTGCTCCCTCCTCTAGATCTTTTGATCTTAGTGCTTTCAGTACATCTTCTAATAGCAGAACATCCTTTCCTCCATAAAGAAGAGCATCCTTGAAATGCCTTTGTGATCTTGGCAATGCAGACAACAACATGATGGCCTTATCCTCACTGGTTAGCTTGAAATCTACACTTTCAAGATCATCTGTGATCTTGCAGAACTCATCAGCTTGTTCCATCAGAGGCCTTTCATCAGTCATCTTGAAGGCATGAAGTATTTGCCTCAAATGCAGTTTATTTGCAGATGTTTTAACCATAAACAGAGCTTTCAGTTTATTCCATACACCAACAGCAGTTGTTTTCTTTGATACTTCTCTAAGTATTTTATCACTTAGGCACAAGATTATAGTAGAATAAGCCTTTTGAAGTACCTGTTCATCCACAGGACCTCTTACACCACCTGATGCAGCCTAAAGATCTCTGAGTATTTCAATCTTCAATGATGGAGGTGGCTTCAATGCATCCATCAAACCTTACTGTATAAGGACAGCTTTCATCTTCAACTTCCACAGGTTGTAATATGATTTCTCTGTGAGTTTTTCAATATCAAATCTTGTGTTGTTAATCTTGAATGCTTTCTGTGTGTTTGTTTCCCACAGACGGCGCCAGTTGATGTGATAAACACTCAATGGTCTCACAAAACACTCAAAAACACACTCACATGAAATAATAAAACTTGAATGAAATGAAAAACTTGCATAAAGATGTATAGTGGTTCGGTTATGAATAACCTACATCCACTTTGGGGAGAAGAAACTTTATTATCACTCAATGCTTACAACCAAGAAAGATTGATCTCAATCTGATAACTGGAAGAACAAAAACGAAGCTCACAAAACTGTCAAACTCAAAGTGTAAAACTGATGTGATCAAGCTCTTTTGAGCCCTTATATCTAGCTAACCCCTCAACCTATTGATCTGGTTGAACCTCAACTAGATAGCCCTCACTTAGTAGGTGAGATGCAGCCATCTAGCCGATCACAAGTAACTAGATAAACTACCCAAAAACTGCTCCAAAGTCGGCTGCTCACCAGTACACCAATTTGGCAGTTTTCATTCGTTGAGTTGTTTGAGTTGTTGTAACAGCTCCAACTGCTTCCAGCTTGCATGCAACACGTGATGATCATTCTTCAGCCTCCAATGAACATAATCCACGTGTGAAACACCCCCATGCATGCATCTTTTGTTATCACTTTCAAAATAGATTATTTTAGAAAACTATAACCACCACCTAACACGCATGTCAAAAACTTACATGAAATCGTCTCACGAATTGAGTACGACGTAGAAGAAGTGATAATATATTAATAAAAAATAATGTATAATTGATGAAAAATGATAATAATTTTGTGAACTATTTCATGAACAATTTACATTACAAATGATAAGTAATATCATCTTTAATGAAAAGTGATAACTAATTAACAGAAAGAAATATGATCTCACCGAAAAACTCTCTCACGCAAGTGTTGCCCAACATAACTTACTTTAAACTCTATTTAAACTCTAAAAAAATTGCATTATGTACCTTAAAAATTAATAAAATTGGTTTAAAAAATCACATTGTTTACACAACGTAAAATAATAAATGTAAAAGTTCAACTAATACGGAAAGATTAGTAGTATTTTTTTTGTGATAGTATGTATATATCATGCGCAAAGATAGTATATTTTTTAAAAGAATTTATATTTTAGAAATTAACACCCATAAGGATAAATTATTTACCTAAAGAAAAAAAAATATCATGAATCATAATCATATAAACATTATAAGAACTACAAGGATGAAATTGTGCTATTATAAAAAGAAATTAAAATTTACATTTATGATTACCACTAAACCCTAATAATAAAATAGTATATGAAGGTTTCATTTAATCAAGGATAAATAGGTCATGCACCGCAAAAATAAAATAATATATATAAATCGGGCGAATTTATTATTATATCCTAAAGATTAATTCTAAATAGTAAGAATGGACAGCAATCCAATTTAAATGGAATGCAATGTGACATGCAAAACATTGCCTATATATATAGTACAATTCACTCCATAGAGAATTTCATACTTCTTTTTTATTTTTTTCTAAATTAGTTTTTTTTTTAATGTGGTAGAATATTTGAATTCGATTTTATTTATTGAGTTGAATTAAACACCTGTATATATTACTTTTGGATAATAATTGACAAAATCAAAATTTTAAGTTTACACACAGAGATTGTAAATTTTGGTGTTATAATTTAAAGTCTACAAATTCTGGT
Organism: Pogostemon cablin; assembly: GCA_023678885.1. NCBI lineage: Eukaryota > Viridiplantae > Streptophyta > Magnoliopsida > Lamiales > Lamiaceae > Pogostemon > Pogostemon cablin. Next base: position 22,552,564 of record CM042952.1, on the reverse strand, counting down.
CTGTAACCTGCATACGTATCATTAATTATATTATATTATATTATATATATATATATATATATATATATATATATATATATATATGGTTTGAGTAATTATTACTTTTTGCATCAAATAGAAGAAGCAGTTATGAGATGCATAGTTTTCATATCTAGTGTTGAATGGAGCTAAAACCATTGAGTAGAAATGCATTGGCAGCAGAGAGTTGAATGAATTTGGACAATAATGGATTATCATTCAACTACGTACGTACCCAACTTGTTATTAATGCACCCACTTTAATGCCTCATCTTCAACTCTTTGGTTTACCTATGTTATGTTATTTCGTATATCAATCTTTTATCCGTACCTAAAAGAGAAAATGAATTATTGTACATAAAAGAAAAACACAAATTCTAGAGAAGAATGTTATGTATATGTTTTTAATATCACTTATGAATTATTTATATAATCAGTACAAAAAAATATAACAATACACGGCATTGACACCAAAATTCAAGTATTGGAGGCTTTATTAGTCCAAAATGTGACGCCTATTGCTCAACAGTATAATGGAGAAGATCATGAGGTCGAACGTCCATTTTTATTTGAAAATTAGTTGATAGAATAATATCATAATCTTAACTTCACATTTTTTTATTTTTTTCTGTCTCAAACTAATTAAGTTTACACTAAAAAGAAATGGAAGTTAATATAACTACACAAAACACTTTAATTTTAAACTAGCGTGGAGCACCTCACGAGCCCATATTACTGTGTTTTTTTGCACTTGTATTTACAGTAATGCGTATTTATATTGCTGTCAGGAGACCATTGCCACAAAATATAACTGCAGACTAAGTGATGCGTATTTATATTGTTGTCTAAAGACCATTGCCACAAAAAATATGAATGTAGGTTAATACATGTGCACAATAATTTATATTCCAACCAGAAGACCACTCCATAAAATGTACTTATCAAAGTGAAAAATATTTTTTCATGCTCTTCAGTAGACAGCCATGAAATAGGTAGAACTAATCCCATAGCAAAACTTGAAGAATCCATTTTATGTAGTATGATCAGAATTTGATGAAAATTGTTTCTACAGCATTGTGATGAAATAGGTAGAGCCAATCCCCATAGCAAAACTTAAAGTATCCCTTTTATGTAGCATGGTCAGAATTTGATGAAAATTGTTTCTACAGCATTGTGTAAATGGGATGAAATTGTTTGCTGCTGCAAAATATCACTCTGTTTCTCAAAATGACCTGGTTAAAAAGGAAGAAAGACATAAAAAAATTATATAATTCCCAAGAAACAAGAGGATCAAATTAATGTGTAAAAGAAAATTTGAGGAAAAATTAGCATAAGATGCAAAAATGTAACATCAAAATAAAAAAATATTTTGCTACATAAATTTGTTTCATAATGCCAGTTGGAATCCTACAGCTGAACAGAAACCTTAATTCTTCACCCCATACACCCACAAGTGTCACAAGGTCAGGCTCAACCTGAAATAAAATTCAAGAGTGTATATGACAAACCATTCATAAAGAAGGAATTAACAAGAAAACAAATATAAAAAAATTCTATTCGATTTTAGATTACTTATACATTGACTCAAGAACTATCCGATGATAAAGTTTTCGAGAGAGCTTTTACCCTCATGTGCCCATTAGTTGTTTTCCCCATTAAATAATCACATGCCATTACATTGGTGAGGGCAAAAAATTATGCTTGGGGAGGGATAAGAAAACAGGAAAAAGGAAAGTAATTATCATACTTAAAGGGACACAAATCAGTAAATCATACAAGAAAGCTGTTGTAATCAGAAAAGATCACCACTTGATGCAATGCAGATCATTAAATTGATTTACTATAGCTAGAGTACCAGTTTGATTACCTGAGGTTCTCCCATTTTCTCAAAAGTGTTCAATCCTCTTCAGCAAGGCCATGTATAGCAAATCCTACAATCATGGAAGTCCAAGCTTCAGCATCCTTGACAGGGATGGCCTCGAAAACTTCATGTGCCTTCTGAATGCATCCATATTTAGCATTATTAACAAGAGCTGTGCTCACCTCAAGTTCATTCTTAATCCCAGAGATCACGCTCACCATTGTCATCTGCTCGGACTATATACTACCACCCCTTCGCATCTCCCTAAATAATTTCAGAGCCTCACTCACCATCCCAAATTTTGCGTAGCTTCCAATCATCGCGCTCCACGCCACCACATTTCTGTTGGACATTTCATCAAATACCTTTCGCCCCAACTCAACTTCCTTACATTTCGTGTAAAAATTCAGCACCGACGTGTTCACAAGCAAATTCGATTTTCACCTAAAACAAAAGCAATAACATTTTTATGAACCTGTTTCCCTTCCACAAGCGCCCGCGAGGCGCTCAACATAATGCACAGTTAGGTTAAAAAAATAAAACAAAAAACAGAAGCTTCAGAGAATTCGCGAAATAGAAATCTTACAAAAGATTTGGTCTCACCATGTGAGTAATCATAGATACCCTTATTAAATATCTACGCACCAGCAATGGTGAAACATCTAACCCAAATATAAGATAAGTTGGAAGTACTCTGAAACCAGATTAGGCAGAGGAAATTATGAGCTGATGGTGAGGAGGAACATAATTCTCAGTGTCCAATAAATGAAAAGGCACAAACTTAAGTAATCCTAAACTAAGTTAAACAACAGTAAGCAAAAAATCGAGAACTTAATATTGAAATCGCAATCATGTTATTCCAGATAATGCAGCAAATAACCAATTTAAGAGTACAAGGTGAAGCTCACAAAAAAGTAATGGTATTCAATAACTCAAAAATATATAAACTACAAATGCATACAAATCAATGTATTCTAATCAAGGCTAAATATGATGCAATCAACGTAACTCCAAATAAACCTTTACTTAGAAAGCATGGGTACCATTTGATGCAAGTCCTTACTAGTTTTTTCCAATATTTTGTGAAATGATGTGTAATCTTCAATCCTTAAATATTGAAGTAGAATAGGTAATACACTATAATTTTCCTATAATACTTTTCTATATCAACTATCTTCACCGTGAGTGCAAGCTTAATTAGGAGTCTAAAGTTGGTGGAAGCAACCAAATTAATTAGCTATCCCATTCAGCAAATACACAGTAACCCAACAAAAAAAAGTGATTGCCGCAAGGAAGCTCATACTAAAATACAAATTTTACTTATACAGTAGAATAATTTAATGCAAGGAGAGGGAAAAATAGGGTTTCTCTTTAACTTGAAAAATAAAAACATAAAACATTATGTACCATAGAGGAGAGTTTTCTGAGCAGTGGAATTGAATCCTCGTCGTACAAAATTAAAAGGGGAACAATTAGGATTCATCCGAGAATTCAGAGGCAATATATAAAAAAGAGGAAAACTTACTTGTCTCAGTGCGCCATAAGCGAATGCAGTGAAATCGAAGAAGGAAATGAGAGAAGACAGATGTAGGTGGGGAGAGATGAAGGTGGATGGTGAGCACGGATTGTGTAAGCCACGCACAGAAGAGAAGTTGACACGTGCAGTAACCGGAAACCGTATGATTACATGCGCATTCTTCTGCGTAATCTCTTTATATCTTTAATACTCCTTCCGTCCGCATTAACGATTATATTTTCTATTTTTGCCCATCCCACGTTTTTTTATTATAGTAAGTGGGATCCAAAGACAAAAAAAATTATACCCTAAAAATTTTAGCAAATTACAAATAATGTCACTCATTTATTTTACATCAAATACACATTAAATTTCACTAATCTGCACTTTCTAATTAAACATTTATTCTCTTAACAAACTTTAATCAATAAATCTATTAACACTAAACTTCTTCCACGTTCTGGATCTTCCTCTCTCTTCTCACCCAAGGACCCTAGAATCCCCAATCCCACGCAGACCCAAATTATCCGCTAACCCTTACTCTCAAATCTCACACTTCCTATAACAAATCATAAATCCTGATTTCTTTATGTTGGATGAAGCCAAATCTGAAAGTGAATCAAGTTTTCCAAATCCTTATTCAGTGTTGAAGCCCTTTTCTCTTCCACTTGATTCTCCTGTCATCTATGCCCGATTTTGATGGATAACTAGTACCTGCTGATTCTATTGATCCATACGAGGGTTTGGTGGTTCCCGACACTTACGAAGAACTTACCTTCGAATCGGACGTGGAAGCTGACTCTGAAGAAGAAGGTACTTTCGCTCGTGTTGCCTGACTATGAAGAAGAATCTCCCATCAAAGCTTCTGCATCGTTGATGCCCAAATCTGAGCAGTGCTCAGATCGGAATCAGAAAGTGGGTATATTCATCAATTCAAAGCCAAGGTTAATAGGTAATAAGAGATTCAACGTGCGGTAGTTCATACATTTCTTCAGATCTATTGTCCTAAAGCTTTCGTAGAGCCCGAATACAAAGGTATAACCAATATTATAATTTCTTTGTATACATGCATATAGGAATATGGTTAATGGTTTCTGAAATGATAATTTTTTTTTTTGTTTGAGAAGCCTATGCTATGTGTTTCTCAATTTGTATTGTTAGGAGACACTTGTTCTTGTTAATTGGTAAAGTTGTGGAAGGGGCTGATAATCTAATAAAGAGTTTGATGATGATATTTGACAATGATAACTGTAAAATTGAAGATGATATCTAAAGTTGTTTCAAGAAATATTTGATGAGGATAACTGTAATCATAAGAAATTTCAAGAAATTAAGATAAGATTCCAAATGCTTCTATTTTTACTCAAAGTTACATTTAGATTTAAGTCTTGATCATCTACCTATTCATAATTATTATTGCATTAAACAATTTATCACAAGTTTGAAAGCTTCCTTTATGTGTTTATAAACCATTTTAAAGGTTGTTTAGATAACACACATAATTTATAATGATAATACATGACTAACAAATGACTATTTAGATATCACACACAATCAACAGTGATAATATAATCTAAGATTGAGTTTAGTACTGAAAATGTAAAACAAACTGACATGTTGTTTACTGTTTAAACAAACTCAACAAAAGAGTTGTTTTTTAACTGTAAACACACAATTTTCCTTCACAAAAAGCTCTAATCTGTTTAACACTTAATCTTGAACTTGCAACCTAGTGAGAGAGGTTTGATTCCAATCTCTGTCAAAGTTAATACCTGCACAAAAAGCTTCATTATCCAGTAATTTGCACAAAAAGTCATTCAAACCTGATCATATGTAGTTTACTTATAGTTTTCTTCTTCACATTGTCTTCAAAATCTGACTTAGTCCATTCCTTCTGTAGCTGTCATCAAATCTTCCAACCCTTCTTCTTCATTTTCTTCCATGAGTAAGTCTATACATGTGATAACTAGTTCTTTCTCAACCTCCAAGTCTATAGGGAACTTTCCTGACCTCTTTAATGAATCTTTTCCAATATGCGGAATCTTATACTTGTTGGAGCCATTAGAAATTATAATTTCCCTCATGCATGTTTGCAGTGTTAGGAACACTGCATTAAGCTTGTGGTGTGACAATTCATCAAATGATTTGTGAACTGCTACTAGCAACTCATCAACATTAGATGATGGTGTGGTGTACTGCAAAGATTGCAATGCCCTAAACCATCCTAAGTCATTTACATTTGTGTCAGGACTATTTGGGGTTGAAATACAATTCTAATGTTGAAACCTTCAGAACTTGCAATCTCTCTAAAATCTGGATCATTGTCATCTATATGAGGCGGAGCATTATCTTGCTGAATTACAATATCTTTACTTGCATCACTTGGCCACTTAGATTTTATGGTTGGTATGACCTAAAACGATGTCACCAATAAGGATTAAAAATATCTATTTTAGTGATGAACTAAATGATGATTTACAAAAAAAAAAGAAAGAAAAAAAAAGAACTAACCTGGTCAATCAAAAGCTTTTTTGTGATTTCCTTGTTGATTGAATCCAATGGTTTAATCACTATTGTGCCCGCAGCTCTGTTTTTTTATTTCCTTTGTGCTGGTACTTTCTCAATGAATGGGAAAATGCCAATTTTACCATCAAATTTGCATTCCCCATTTAAATCAATACATAGGCTGAGACACTGCACATAGAAACATTATCTTAGTGATGAACTTTTTGCTTTGACATGATCTATGTGGTTCTGTCTCATCTTTTGCTAGATAATATCTCTCGGTGCTTCTTGTAAGGTAGTACCACTTTTCATCAATGTGAACTATGTGTGACATGCTCTTAAATTTGATCACATTCTGGTCGTGGTTAACTTCCAAGGCTTGGAGGCAAAACTTTAACCTGTGTAACATGTTCTGCTTTGTATGTGATGGCTTGATTGCATTTGTGTGAGGTCTGATTAATCCCTCTTTCGCCCATCTCCCAACTGTACTTTTGCTTGGTTTCATCTCACCTGTTATGCTTCTATAAGTCCTCTTTGTTGAACACTTATACTTTGTAACTTTTTTTTATCAAACACTTGCCTTCTTGGATAAACTCTTTGTCTTTCTGCTGCTCAAAGATATTTTCATACTTGATGCAAATTGTTGTTTTGCTCTTGACCATATCCTACTAACCACTTATCTTGATACACCAAATTTGGCTGCAACTTCTTTGATCTTGCCATGGGAAGGCCTGCCTCTTGAAGACTCTTTCAAGAGAAATTGAGCAATGATATTTAATTCATTGCTAGTTAAATTTTTCTTCATTTTGTTTAGCTTCCCAACTTTTAATGGCAGTAATTGTATTTATGCTGTATGTTTTGGTGGGAATGTGAAAATGTGAATTTTTATTTGGAGGGAAATTATGTAATGGTGGGAAATCTCTATCTTTTTAGGTACTCCATGATGTAATAGTTGATGTAGATGTACTATTTGATGTATTTGGAGGGAAATTAGATATTAATCCTCTTTGTGAAGAGGGAAATTTAAATTTACGGAAGCATTTTATTTGGAGCAGAACTATTACTTTGTTCATTTTAAATTATTGATTTAATTACTGTATTTTTTACTGTGTTTATATGTTAATTAAGTAATTAATGCTGACGTGCCAATATGTTTAATTATAATTTATTTATGTTAATATGTTAAATTATAAATTACACATAATGTTAATTTTAACTACTGTAGAGAGATTAATTTTACAAAATGAAGGAATAGTATCATTTAAGGGTAAGATAGTAAAACAACAATAAAAAGTGCACACCAGCGTAAAAAACAAACGTCAGCATTGTCTCGGGACTGAGGGAGTATACTAAGAGCATTCACATTGGATGCAAATTTTTGGGTTTAAACCCAAAAATTATCAACCCAAACTAATGTGAGTGGCCAATTTAAACTTCTGTCCTCCTGCCAGTTTACAACTATGAACTGAGTTTATTTATTTAAAGAAAATATATTTAATAGTGATAGATGTGTAGAATTTAATACAATTATTTAATGGTAAAAAAAATTAAAAGGGTCCTTTTAATAATCAGTTTAAACTAAATGTGAATGTGGATGGTAGTAGAGTTTTATGGGGAAGAGTGTGAAATGAAGTGGAGGAGAGAGAAATGGGTTTAAATCCACTCACTGGCGCGGATGCTCTGAAGGAGAATTTAATTTTGATGAGGTGTCGTCTCTAGAATTATTCTCAATTATATTATTATTTTTATTCTTAATTTATAATAAATATTTTACAAACATATCTTAATTAATATATTTATTTATTATAATTAGTAGGAGATATCTATTCATCATATATATTTACGTAATATTATTTATACCGATTATTATTTGATTAGAAGATAAAAAGATATCTTTAATATACTAAATCTCTCTACCTATAAAACTTTATAATTTTTATTCATTCATTATCTCCCACATAAATTGAACAAAAACTTTTTTTCATATTCTAAAGAAAGGTACTGCTGCTTCTCTTTTTTTTTTTTAACTTAATTTTCAGATTAATATCATGTGGTCTCTTTTACGTTTTTTAAATTTTCTTTGATTATTATTGTTTAAATTTTTTTTTCTTTATTTTTTTTTTTCATTAGTCAAACTTTTATTTTTTTTTAATTTTGTTATGATTTCGTTTGCTTTTCATATTTCTTCAAATTAATTTATATTAATTTAAAATTTATGTTTCGTATTAATAATTTCCCATTATTTTTTTCAATTATTTTTATTTTAATGTTTTTTAGTGTGTAAATTAGGTTTATACTTTTATTTTTTTAAATTAAAAACCGTATTAATATTTTTATAATTTTCCTTTGCCTTTTTTTTAAACTCTATTAATTAGTGGTACCTGTTTCTTCTTTTTTAATATTTTGGAGAGTTTAATTTTATTTTTTAATTCTTTTTTAATTTTATTTTCATTAGTACGTAAAATTAAATTTATCTTTTGTTATAATTTTTTGTTAATTCTTTTTTATGATCAAATTTTTAATTTTATTAATAATTTTGTTATGATTTCTTTTACTTTTCGTATTTCTTCAAATTGATTTATATTTATTTAAATTATATCTTTCTTTTTAAAAATTTCCCATTAGTTTTTTCAATTGTTTTTATTTTGATGTTTTTAGTGTATAAATTAATTTTATTCTTTATATTTATTTAAATTAAATACCGTATGAATATTTATATAATTTTCCTTTGCTTTTTTTTTTAACTCTATTAATTAGTGGTACCTGTTTCATTCTTTTTTATTTTTTATCTTATTTTTTAAATTTCTATGATTAATATATTGTTGTCTCTTTTATGTTGATTAAATTTTCTTTTGGTTACTATTATATTTTTTGTTTTAATCCTGCTTTTTTTTACGTAAAATTAAATTTATTTTTTGTTATGATTTTTTATTAAAATTTTTCATGGTCTAATTTTTAATTTTTTAATTAATTTTTTTGTGATTTCTTTTACTTTTCTTATTTCCTCAAATTGATTTATATTAATTTAGATTTTATGTTTCTTTTAAATAATTTCCCATTATATTTTTTAATTATTATTTTTAATGTTTTTTGGTATGTAAATTAAATTATTCTTTTTTTTCATTAAATTAAAATAATACCGTATTCTCACTTATATTATTTTTTTTATTCTCAATTTTTTTTTTGGTTTTAATACTTTATCATTTTCTATTTTTTATTAGAATAAAATTTACAGTACTAATTTTTTTCTTCCTTTGCTATTTTTTCTTATTAATTTATATTATGAGTTTCATTATGTTATTTTAGCTTCTTTTGATAAAAATATATATTAATTTTACTATAATTTTGGAGAGTTTAAGTTTATAGAGGTATAGTCTAAAGAATTATTTTCAATTATATTTTTTTATTATTAATTTTTTATAATTATTTGAAAACATCTATTCATATATACACATATCCAACATATTTACTTAATATTATTTATATTAATTATTATTTGATTAGGAGTTAAAAAGATATCTTTAATATACTCAAGATCTCTTTATTTATAGATAAGATTTTTTATTCATTAATCATTCTCTCATGTAAATTATCATATTGTCTCTTTTATATTTTTTAATTTTAAACTTTCTTTTGATTATTTTTTATTCTTTTTATTATTACTTTTTTTTAATTCTGTTTTTTTCATAGTACATAAAATTAAATTTATCTTTTTTTATAATTTTTATTTATTTATTTTTCATGGTCAAATTTTTAATTTTTTTAATTAATTTTGTTATGATTTCTTTTACTTTTCTTCAAATGGATTTATATTAATTTAAATTTTATGTTTTTTTAATAATTTCACGTTATTTTCTTTTTATTTATTTAAATTAAAATATACCGTATTAATTTATTTATAATTCTCCTTTGCTATCTTTTATTTTCTTCTTTGGATTTCTATTAATTAGTTTTATTTTATTTTTGTATAAAAATGTATATTAGTTTTAATATAATTTTTTCTTCCGCGTATTAAATGAGAATTTTATTTTTATACAATGTCAATTTTATTTTATCTTATAATATTTTTATTTTTTTCTATTAATTCATATTAGTTTTTATTATAAGACAAAAACTCATGTGCACCCCGGCGCACGGACCACATTCCTTGCGCCTTTAGAATTTTGTATTAAATTGTATACCATTTAGTATACAGATATGTACCATTTATTTTCAAAAGAAAATTATTGTGTGTATCTGGGCGCATGAACAATACTCCGTGCGCCTTTAGAATTTTGTGTTAAATTGTATACCCTTTAGTATAAAAATGTGTATCCTTTATTTTCTAAAGAAAAAAAATATTAATGAAAAGTGTATACCCTTTAAAATAAAATGGTGTACCATTTATTAATTAAAGTGTATACCCTTTAGACCAAAGCAATGTACCCTTTCCCATAATACTAAATTTCTAAAGGCGCACGGAATGTGTTCTCGTGCGTCCGGGCGCACGCAAGCCTCACTCTTATTATAATACCTTTTTGTAAGTATTTTTTTTATATTATAATTTCATACCCCGCTTAATACGCGGGATTTGTACTAGTAGGAGTATATGGTAAGGTTCCGTTTACTTTGAGGGTTTAGGGGGGTTATCCCTAGGGATGACAACGGGTAGAGTACCTGCTTATTTTGAGATACCCATATTCGATTAAAAAAATAACTACTCGTATCCGTATCCGTCCTATTTAAAAAATTTATTATGATAACCGTACTCGTCCCACTACAGTTTATCAATACCCACAGGTACCCATACCCATTTAATATTTATTTATTTTAGGCTAATTATAGTGTGCACCCGGGCACCTATATACAAATATAAATCTAAATATATACAATTAAAAGCAAAAATGTATACAATTTAATTGTTAGGTTTTTTTAATGAAAAATTGAGTGTAAAAAAATACAATTATTAAAAAATAAGTATACACTATTAAATAAATAATTATACACATATGATGCTAGTTTTTTTAATTAAAAAAATTTAATATGAAAAAAGTATACAATTATTACGAACACGTATACAAAATAGAATAACATGTATACAAAATAGAATAAAAAGTTATACACATGTGGGTGCACACACATTTGGGTGCACCCTTACACCCGGGTGCACCCAATATACACTCTTTATTTTATATATATTTATATTTTTTTAGTGTCTAAATAAGTATAATAATAAAAATTACATTATTATTAATTAAATATAAAATAAATATAATATAAATTGTATTATTTTAAATAAATATTTTATAAATATGATTAAATAAAACTTATAACTGTTAATTAAATATATAAAATATCATATCATATATAAATTATATAATATATATTAAATTTTATAAAAAATATATATAATCGGGGTACCCGCGGGTATTTTAGACATTACTTGTACCGGTCCCAAGCCCTAATGATATTTTTCACGACTACCCGTACCCGTTCTAAACCCGTTTACAACTACCCGTACCCTACCCATTAGGGTTCGGGTAGACCAGGTACCCAAAAATACCCGTCTCATTCCCATCCCTAGTTATCCCCACTCAACCCTGATTAAAGATGGAGTACTTTTAAGGTTAAGTCCGAGGGATAACCCTCGGATTTTTGTCGGCCAGGGCTGAAAGTGTGTCTAACAAGGGGTAACTCAACCCTCAAAAGATGGCGGGTTAAATCTCAACCCTCGGGATTAAAGAGGAAAATTATAATTTTTCCTCAAATACAAAATACAGAAATCAGATCTGAAATTAGATCTAGAACACACGGTGGGAGAAGAGGAGTAGGGTTTCTTCACGCGGCTTTTTTCATTTGCCAGAGCCGCTACAGTCGGAGAAGAGGAGCTTCGTGGCTTCCTCCACCCCAATTTCAAAGGCCAGTTATTCTTCCCACAGTTTCATAGGATCGAATGAAAGAGCTCCAGAGAAAAGTAAGGCTGTTTACTGTCACTGTGTGGTTTTACAACTCAAACGAAAACAGTGGTGGAGGCGAAATCTTTGAGGTCGCACTGTTTCATGAATCCTCTTTTCCACTGATTAATTCAACTCGAAATGAACTCAATTTAGTTGGTGTTGGTAAAGAAATGAGAATTTCTGGTTCTCTAATTCATTAGTTTTGGCGAATATATTTTTTTTCTCGTTTTGAATTTTTTTTTTATTTTTTGTGTGTGTAAAATGGTTATTGCTGTTTTTTGGGTTTCTTAGTTCGGATTTTTTTAAATATATATTTTTCCTCAAACTGATTGTAATTTTCTTGTTTAGTTATGGGCATGCAATAAATCTATGAACAGGGGCGTCAGGCGTGCTTTGTTAATTTATCGGCTGATTTCCAGAAGGCATCAATCCTATTCTTCTACAAAATTCGTCTTCATTGATCAGTACATTAACTAAAAATATCTCAACTATTGTTGAATATCACACAACATTACTAAGAAAACTAACAGATGGAGAGAAAATTATCTTCTATATTTTATTATGTGTGCTGAAAGTAGGGGTGGGCATCGGATCGGGTTTCGGGTATTTTGGGTACCCAAAATTTCGGGTTAGGAATTTCATTATCCAAACCCGATCCGAAATTTTATATATCCAAAAATTCGGGTACCCGATGCGTGTAACCGAAGTTGATCCCCTGTTTTAATCAAGCAAAGCAAGCTATCCAGTAAAAAGAAAATTCAAGCAAGAAACTGACCCATTCTTCAAGCCCTCAGCCCTGCATAACAAAATTATTTGTAATACAAATTTCATGTTGGTAATAAATACCAACCAAAGCAAACATGCTAAGTTGCTGCAATCATAAGTCAACTACCAAATGAAATTTGAAAACAATCACATATCACATACAACTTACAAGCTCGATAAGCATCCAACCAAACATGAAAATAACTAGCAATTCAAGAGTAGTAGTCTATCATTAAAATAATACAAACAGTCATTAAATTGAAACAAGTGCAAACCAAATTCTAAAATCCTTGCATTAATATACAATAAATCATAAAAACAGGTTTAATTGAACAACTTGCATCCAATGATTCACACATCAACAATTATGGACTCCATTCCAAGACCTGTTAATTCTGCAAAACAAATATATTATATATATTTTATATACATACAAAAAGGTTAGTAAAATTAATATGAATAATAAGTAATCTAAATTGCATAAATTAAATCAATCATACCATTCTCAAGAACTTCCTGCTCACCCAAGTCTTCTTCCTCATTTATTGGAGCACTACGCGTATGAAGCCAATTTTGAGCACAAATTAGAGCTTGGACAAGTTTAGTGGTCAAAGAGCTCCTAAATGCATCAAGTACTCTTCCACCGGTGCTGAATGTCGACTCTGAGGAAACTGTAGAGACTGGAACAGCAAATACGTCTCGAGCTATCTTGGAGAGAATAGGAAATCTAAGAGAATTTACCTTCCACCATTTCAATATATCAAACTCTTCAATTTCATCTTCATAATTCTCTGCTAGATATTTCTCCAAATCAGTTTTCACATGTTCATTTCTCCCTCCAATTTTGTGCTTCTTAAATTCATCTTTCAACAATGAACTAGATGGGAATTGAGAAGCAACATTGTAGATGAAGATCTTGAAGAAGCAGTTGGACTTTCAAGAGGTCCATACATCTCTTTGTATGCATCAAACAACTCTTGCATGTCATTCTTAACCTTGTTTTTCATTGTAGCAAGCATTGTAATATCATCATACAATCTATCAAAAGAAAATTCAGTGAACTCCAACTTATGGCGTGGATCAAGAATCACAGCAAAATATAAAATCATATTCATCTTTTCAATTGATCCCCAATACTTCTCAAATTTAGCTTTCATCATTCTGGACATAACACTCAACTGAAACTGATCACTACCTATACACTCCTTCAAAAGCATTTCAATGCCACATATTTCATGAAATATATGGTTAGATATGACATACGGAGAACCAGAAATGCACAACGTAAGCTTGTAAAAGTGCTCCAAAAATTTCAGCAATAACTTAGCTCTCTCCCAATCAGAATCCCCCGGAACCCAATCGTATGGTGACTTTGATAGCTCATTTGCATAACCAAGATCTACACCTTCATAAGCTTCAAATGCACTTCTAAGACATAAAGCCGACTCCAACATCAAATAGGTGGAATTCCACCTAGTAGGTACATCCAAACTCAATAATTTATTTGTATCCAATTTCTTTAAATTTCTTGTACCTAGATGGAGAGTTTCGAATGTACCTTATGGCTTCTCTTATACGAGTTACAGCTACAAGTTCATCTTTGTTCTTCAATCCATCTTGCACAATGAGATTCACTATATGGGCAATGCATCTCATGTGCACATGTTTTCCACCTAGAAGATTTGTGCCCCAATTATCAAATTTCTTTTTTAAGTACACAATTGCACTATCATTTGATGAAGCATTATCAACGGTGATGGTAAAGATCTTATCAATTCTCCAATCAAGAAGACACTTCTCTATTCTCTTTCTCACCTTTTCACCCTTATGCCCAGATATTGGACAAAAGTTGAGAATTCTTTTTTTGTAACTTCCATTCATCATCTATAAAGTGCGCTGTAAGACACATATAATTGATCCTTTGAATTGATGTCCATGTGTCTATGGTTATGCATAGCCTTCCCTTGTGCTTTTTAATGAAAGCTTTCATCCTTCTCTTTTCATCACAATAAAACTCATAATGTTTCTAGTCATAGCTCTATGAGATGGCATCTTAAACATAGGACATGCAATTGACATCAAGTATTTAAAACCAATTTTTTCAACTGTTTTCAACGGAAGCTCATCAACTAATATCATATAACGTACAACCTCTATTACATTAGCTTGATCAAATTTCCATGACACAAGTTGTTTATTATCCCTTCCTGATGTCTGTTGAAATGCAACTCTAGGCTGATTTTTTGGAACTTTACGAGGCTTATTTTTACAAATCTGGAAGTGCTTTTTGAGAGTTGTGGTTCCATGCACTTTAGGATCAGCCTTAAGTATACCTCCACAATATTTGCATCTAGTCTTTTGAATATTATCAACATCACACATGAACCTCTCATAATGAATCCAATATTCTGATCTAACAACTATAGTTTTTCTTGGCCTCTTTCTATCTTTGTTTCCCATTATTTCATTATCAGAATCACTATTATTATCTTCCTCTTCCATTCCCTCATCATCAGCCCTAATATCTTCATTATTTTCATCATGTCTAACATCAGATGTCATAATATTTTTCTCCTTATCAGAATTACTAACCTCAACAAGTTGATTTTCGCTTTCCATCAAATAATCCCCATTATCTACTTCATCTTGTAAATTGTGTTCCTTCATCCTAAAAAAATTATATATATATATATATATATATATATATATATATATATATATATATATATATATATATATATATATAAGATATGTATACAATACTGATCAACAGCTAAGAAAATAAAAAAAAATTGATATCATTTTGACAGCAATCAAAAAAATTGTAATCTTAAGTATTATAGCAATGGTTTTGGAAGTTAGACCATTTGACTAAAACACATCTTGAATCAAACCCACCAAAACTTGTTATTTGTACAGTTAAAAATCATAAACCCTTCTATAACTTGCAGTACATTTCCCTCACATGCTATGCAATAAAATATCTTTTGTTGTGAAGCTTATACCATGGCCTTGTGAACAAGTTCAAAAATTGTAATAATTAGTGTTGTGATAGCACTTGCAGTTTTCTCACCATCATCACCACCCCCTGGTTACCTCTACCCACCCACCCACCTGGCCACCCCCTTCTCCCTCTTACAACCCCCATCAAACTGCAAATTACAGGTGTTTGGGTTAGTTTTGTGTTCCTAATTAATTGTAATTACAAACCTTACAACATTAAATTTTTACCAGGAAGTAATCAAACTATGAGAGGGGGTTTTGAAGAAACTAAAAGATGTTGCTTTCGACAAAGATGGTGATGTATGCAGCCACTAGAGATGATAGTGTGAAGAGGTTAGGGAAGAGAGATTTTCCATCAAAAAATTGAGAAGGGAAAAAATTATTACCTTTTCCAAGCAACTTATTAAGACTGAAGACTCCTTATTATTCTCTAATCGGCAGAAAATGTGAAATAATGAGAGAACGTTGAGAGGAAATCAACGAGGTATTCTACCTCAGGTAGAACCTTAGAATAGAGAAATCTCCCATGGATGTGTAATCAGAAGAAGTGGCTACGTGAAAATGAAAAGAGAGAAATGGGAAATGAAATGGGATTGAGAAACGTATTTCAGTGTTACAGCATACACGTCAAAACCCTAGGTCAAATATTATTTTAAAAATTAAAATTACACATTAAAAGTTCGGGTACCCGATCGGGTATTTTGGATAGAATTTTAAAACCCGTAATCTGATCTGAAGTTTTAAAATCGGGTTCGGATAATCCGAAACCCGAAACCCGAAAGTGAGATTAACCGTCTATTTATATTCAATAAAGTGGAAGCTAGCTGGCAACTAAAGAGGTAACCGTCTATTTATACTCAATAAAGTGAAACCCGAAAATTTTTGCCCACCCCTAGCTAAAAGTGAGATTACATCAATTTATATTCAATAAAGTGGAAGATAGCTGGCAACTAAAGAGGTAATCGTCTATCTAACAAACTAATAGCTGGAAGGAATATATGCCACCTATGCATGGATATAGAATCGTCTATGCAGGGTGTATGCTAGTGCCATGTACACCCAACATCCCCTCCTCAAGTTGGAGAATGAGGAAACGACTGTGATGAGCATTTTCTCAACACACAAAATATTTCCCAAGTATGAAGGATATCAATTGTAGTTTCGATAGGCGACCAAGTGATTATCGAACCCAAGAGATGGATTATTATCAACTTAATTATATTCTAATTAACTAAGACTATGTTGGCAAATTGATTTGGAATAGTTACAAAATTAAATAACAAATAACTTAAATAGCAAAATAAATAGACAAGCAATAGAGAAAATACGACTGTGATCAAGTAAGAAATTAGGTAGTTCTTCGGGTCATCCAATTTTACTTATTAATTTCCTTTTCATGTGTTGATGTCCGACTCTGCCTTGTGGTCTATGGACGCATCACTAAACCATGCAAGTTCACTCTATAGACACAAGTAAACATGCGTATGAATCGTGTGAATATCCTCGGAGCAAGAGATATAATTCACCCCCCTTTCTGGGTACTATCAGTATCAATTATTTCCTGTGCACATAGTACTCTAACCCGAAATGACCTCCCTTTATAGGTACTATGACGTTATACTCTTTATCTTACTTATTAACCCGAATAATATTCAATTAACAAGTATTTATATAAGATAGTTCTAATAAGACTTTGAAATCCCTTCACTTAGAATTATAACATGTAATCTTGCTCAGCAGTGAACGCACTCAATTAATAACCAAGATATGTATTCAGACTCTAAATAAAAATTAATGGTGCACAAAACGACTGTGAGTATGAATTTAAAAAGCGCAATCTTATATAAAATAAACCACAAGTAGTGTTGTCCGGAGTTTACACATGGAAATTCAATTAACTCATAAAACTTTCATAACCCTAGAACTACCGGAGCGGCTCTAGCCCATGATTGATCTAGGAACAATCATGGTTACTTGGTACGATCTTACTTGACTCGCTAGACGTACCTCTCTTCACGACTCCTTGGGATGATGGTAGGGTTTCGGTGGTAAATGGATAATGAATGATGTCGTGTCCCTGCGAAAGCTCTTCTTTTATACTTGTAAACTCTCCTTACGGGCCTTGGATGGATTTCTTGAGCGAACACACGCATTGAAGGTGTAAAATATGAATATGATAAGTTTCCACGCATCAGTTCGACCAATAGGCCAGGTCGAATCGTCCTCAACTGGTCGAACTCCAGGTCGAATCGACCTGTAAATTGGTTGAGTGTCCCGGATTCGACCAGTATCCTGGTCGAACTGCATACTCCCTGGTCGAACTGCAACTGCTTCTGGTTTGACCACGGTTCGATCAAATGGCTTGGTCGAACCACAATGTCGTGGTTGAACGGCACTCCCGACGCTTCTTTACAATTGGTTCGACCATATGTGCTGGTCGAACCATCTCCTTCTTAGTCGAATCTCGCGCTTGCTTAGTCGAATCCCACGTCTTCTTAGTCGAATCCATCTCTAAATCTCCCTTTTTCCGGGTCCAATCACTTCCAACTCGTTTTCCTTCAAAAATCAACTCAAATATCCTTGAAGACACCTGATTCGTGATTTTTCACCATATATATCGATTCATATCGAATTACAACCATCTAACACACCATTATTACATGAATACGGGCTCGAAATAAGTGAATTTACACACTCAATAAACTCAAAACTTACATATTGCTTGTCCCGAGGCAACGCAATCAAAAACCATAGATTAGTGTAAAATTCACTCAGCTACCACATTCAATACAATTCATATTCACACAGCAATCTCATCATCGAAAATAAGTATCACTAGCATCATATATATATCATTCATTCAAAACATCACTCAATTATAACACAATTCGGAGTACAAAGTCATCTAGTTCACAAGATAAGTATTTACTCTCACTCTCTAGTGTAAAAGATATACATTTCAATAGGTTAATATACGCTTATATTCAATTTATACTTCCGCGTAACCATAAGCTTGTCAAGGGTCTCAAAAATCAACTTACAATTAACTCATTACTAGGATCACAAAGGACTTGCTTTTGGGTTGTAATGTTGGCTCTTTGGTAAAGGTAGGAAAATTTAGGTAAAGTGACTAATTCACTAGTAGAGAAATACCTTGGAATTTTGCTTTTCATCATACAACTTCATCTTTTCCTCCAATTTCTTCTCATGCTCTTCATGGTTTGAATTCTCCTTCTTTTCCTTAGCATCAACATCATTTTTTTTTAATGAGCAAGTGTACCAATTTCGGGCACTACCCTTCTAAGCAGTCGGGGTACCAGTTTCAGGCACTACCCCTAAATAAGATTTAACCATACTTCATTTTTTCATGCTTCTCAACCAACATTCTACCTTCTTCATTCTTGATAGTACTTATTCACCTCAACTCTCTACTAATAAATAGGGTATTCAACAAGGCTCAAGTAAAGGTTAAATAAAGGTTTTTCTATCAAGGCTTGCCAAAGAAAAAAACTTTTTAAGGCTCAAAAGGGCTTCCAATGATACCTATATTATAAGGTAAGTTAAAATTTTGGCTAAGTGACTCAATTAAACAATAATGTCCTAAGATCATGTCCTAGGAATTCATCAATCGTAAGTTTCACACAAGACTCCAAGCCAAGTTCTAGAATATGGTCATAAGAATGATTCTCTCAAGAATAAACTATCATGATCAAACATGATTCATATGGCTCAAATTCTCACATGGGTAAATAGAATCCTAAGTACTCCTCATAGCATATAATCAAGATCAATTTCACAATGAACTCCACATACTTATCAAGTTGTACATGCTTCTCATCAATAAAAATTAACACATGTAAATATGAATGCAATGTACCAATGCTAAGAGCCCACATATCATGACAATCCATATAAGTATCTCCAACCAATTCCACCCTCAAGTATCAATCATCACATCTTAATCTAACATCAAATCATACTTCCAAAATACGTACATGCCACTCACACTACAAATACCCATCCTGTAAAGAGAAAAAGAGAAGGGAGATGCTATGAAACAGACAAAGAATAAAAACCTGATGCAACCTACTCCTTCGGAGCAACATCATCGCTCGCATCCTCTTCGTCATCATCATCACTCATCTCCGAGCGTAATCGATCCAAATCTCCAAGAAGACTATTAAGCTTCCTATCCAACTCGCGCTCATCAGCATGCATTTTCCCTAATCTCCTATCCATCTCCACATAGTTATTCTGCAGTGTGTTGTACCTCGCATCCAGTGCTGCGTAGTTCGCGTTCGCCAATGCCAGCTGTCTATTTGTCTCCTGCTGGTTCACATTCAGTGTGGCGAAATGCTCATGAATCAAGCGAAACTGCTACTGATAATAAGCATCAGGACCAGCCCACTGCTGCTGTGGCACCACTGGAATGGGACGTGGTGGCATCTTGTGCGGCTGCGGAATCTCCATCTCTGGATCCACCTGATCCGCTCCATGCTCATGCTGCTGTTGTGGCTATAGCCGAGGCTAAAACCGCCCTTCGTCTATAATCCTCTAAAGTTCCTCATTCATCCCCTCATCATACATCTGAGCTACAGTCCTCCAATCACCTTTCGTCAAGCAAGTAATAGAAAGAGCATCATGCGCCAACGTATTCATCAACTTGTTACCCACATTCCGGATAGAAGTCAGCTCACTCTCATCAAACGAAAACATGAAAGTAAAGGGCTTAGATCCCCTCGTGTAGAACTAATCTCCATCGCGAAGATGAGCAAATCCATCCTTGAATTTTGAAAAAAAAAATCAAAAGATTTCTGATGGAAAAGGGATACGCCCCATGTCAAGATGGGACAGGGTAAACAAAAAAGGCAAGGATCAAATGGTTGGGAGTGCAAGACTTTACAACTTCCAAAGAAAATGAAGGGCTCAGATTAATCCACGTAGCACTGGACCAAAGACGTGCTGCACCAAGACAGAAAATGGCGATTATATTCAAAGAGAGAAGCAAAATTACCAGAATACCCAAAAGGTTAGTCAACATAAAATTAAGCACACCATTTCATAAAGAAAAGATTATACATTGCTGGAAATTCAAAGAGGAATCCTACACACTTGAATAAAAAAGAAAGAAAAATACAAGAAGTATTCATGCCAAATTAAAATAAATGAGTACATCCTACTCGGAATTACAGTCTCGAAAAAGCTTCACTGGGCAGTTGGAAGTACTACGGAACTAGTGACGCCCACAGACTTCGGACTACCAGCTTCGGGCATCACACCTTCGGAAGAAGCCAGGATGGCCTCGGAAGACGTCGGAGCTAAAGGATTATCGGCGACCTCAGCAATCTTGGAAGATGACGGAACGGCCAGATGTAGGAATTGAGGACTCATCACACTTCGGATCAGTCTTGTCAAGGTTGAGGGTTTCGGAATCAGGATTGGATTCCTGAAACAACACCCCCGTAGATTCAGAGGGAGGATCCGCAGGAGCATCATCAGCCTTAGAGTCGGCAGTAGCAAGATCCAGAACACCATCAGCAAAGGCTTTGTCTGAATCTACTTCCATAACCTCATCGGAATCACCGTTAGGAAGGTCGATGTCGGTGATGAAATCAAAATACTCACCAAGTAGTCCTAAGTTGAGTTGTCCTTTCGAAGATTCGCCTGGAGGCATCTTTTCTTGTCTATAAGCTTGGCAGAGGACATCACGCATACCATCCAAACAGGCAGGATAAGGCCTTTAGGAAGAAGCTTTAGCCATGGCTGCAGAAGAAGAGCAGAAACATTAAATCTTAGTTTTGGGGAGAATAACATCCCTATAGAAAGAATTATATAACTCAAGAAAATTATTGGTCGACCCTAAATAATCTTAAACCATAAGATTATTCAGGCTCGAGGGGCTAATATTATGGGTATTATATCTCCCATGCCAAAGGGGTCGGAAGCCCAACAAACTAGCCCACTGCAAACAATATGTCCAACCACGGAGTGGCCCAAGGACAGGAATAAGTGGTGATTTATGAAAAGACGATGGCTCAAAGGACAGCCCAAGAGGCACCCGAGGAATAACCGAGAAGAGGCCCAAGAAGCAAGCCCATCGTTAAGGACCGAAGAACCCAAGGAGACGAGACCAAGAGAGGGCCGAGAGACAGGAAGCCCACCTAGGGAATAGGAGACCGAGACATCTTGGCAGGACACTTCGGCTCCGAAACCAAAGTAGACGTTTAGAGACTCGGACGGACAGCATAGCCTTGGAAACCCATCTATCTTATGGTTAAAATGATTATCAGACTTGTGGGGTAAAGTACAGACATTCTGTGAGAACGACTAGTGATGGCATGCTAGAGGACAAGAATAATGGTAAGAAATTATGTCTTGGGCAACAATCCCAATTAGAAGACAACACACGATAGGTACATCCCTCTTCATCCACCAATGGGAGGCAAGAAAAGGACAAAATGAGACTTGCTGTTCTGCAAGACATCTGGTGGCTCCCTGCACCAGCCCCAAAGTTGTCGGTGTACCGGCCAGCTCTATTTATGACTGCTTGTCTTCGTCCAGGTGGCGCCACGGGATTGGACAATCGTGAGGGTTTGTTGGTAGTATAAATAGCTTCTCTCACAATAAAGAAGCAGGTTACTCATTCTCATACTAGACATTACACTTGTAATTGGAAGGGTTTTACGAGTGTTGTTCTTGAAGAGAGTAATAAAATCGGTTAAGGTCTTTGGTCGCATTTCCTATCTCTCACATATTTACTGGTTTATTATGTTTGATTGTGATCATTCTTAGCTCAGTTACACAACATTATCCTCTTCCTTAATCCTAAAATTAACTAACTAAGAACATGCATCAACAATAATTAGTGATTTAAAAATCAGACCGGACCGGCCGGTTCAACCGATTTAACCGGGAACCGGTGACAGAGCCATTCCGAAACCACCTAAAAACCATTTTCTTAGTCGAAACGGGAAAAACCGGGAAGAACCGATCAAAACTGGGGAACCGATAAACCGATGGAACCGAAAAATTACCGATTTTGTGCATCACATATAAACAAATACATTCCTATTCTGTATTATGTTCCATACTTTCATTAAAAAGAATGAAATCTTTACAAAAACCACTATACAATAAATTAGATATTACATCTAAAGAAATACATTGAAAATATCTATAATAAATTAAACGGATCCAATAGATCGAAAAACCTTCAGAGATGACAAGCCACCCTTCTACGAATTTGATTTTCTGCTGCAATTCTTGATTAACTATGAGGCCGACGCAATTCGTGTATTATGAAGTATTATTTAAGTGAGAAAATAGAGAAGAGTGAAGAAATGAGAGATAACTTACGTGATACAGAAAAGTTAGATAATGGAAGAAAATAGCAGAATGGGAGAGAAACGGCTGCAACCCTCTACCCTAATTGATGGAATAACTTTTTCCTTATATATGGTTTTTTAATCAACCAGTGGGCTTTTAAAATTAGCTTGTTCTCTTTCACCTTTTTTTTGTGAAATGAGTAGGGCTTTAGTTTAGCTGCAACAAATTAAAATAATTTATTTATTATAGATATTTTGGAATAATTATTTCAAAATAATTAAAAATGGGTAAATTTCATTTTTCCGGTTGAACCCTAGGTTCGATCGGTTGAATTAGTTGGACCTCGAACCGTTGTCTTCACAGTTTTGGCCTCCGGTCCAGTTTTCAAATCACTGACAATAATAATAATAATAATAATAATAATAATAATAATAATAATAATAATAATAAAATTATTATTATTATTATTATTATTACTACTACTATTATTACTATTACTATTAGAGTTACTTTCTTGTGAGACGGTCGTGAGACGGGTTGACTCATTACTAAAGTATGCTTATTATAAAGTTAAAGTATATTTATTTGTAGTTAAAGTATGTCAATAATAAATCATATTATAACATCATAAAATCATACGTTAATTCATAATTCATTATATTTTAGAAAATATATTTTAACAATAATTAAATATACTTTATCAATATAATAGATATATTTTAACTGGTCTCACAAGCCGTCTCACAAAATTAAGTTCTCACAATAGATTTTGTCTTACTATTATTACTATTACTATTACTATTACTATTACTATTATTACTATTATTATTATTATTATTACTATTACTATTACTATTACTATTATTACTTTTATTATTATTATTATTATTCTTAGTCCTATTATTATTATTATTATTATTGTTGTTGTTGTTCTTATTATTATTGTTGTTGTTATTGTTGTTGTTGTTGTTATTATTATTATTATTATTATTATTATTATTATTATTATTATTAGGAAAAATTACTACTAGGTACACACTTTGTACTATTAGATACATTAATTTAAAATAATTACTATCACATACAAAATATTAGAGTAAAATATCAAATATAACCTTAAACTCATACACTATTAAACCACAAACCCAAATCCCCACCCATCGCCGGACCGCCGCCGGCCGGTCGCCGGACCACGGCCGGACCACCCCACTTTTTTGCTGCACATACTTTTTTTACTGCATATGAACTTTTGCGCACGTGAACTTTTGTTGCACACAATATTTATGTGCAGCACATTGTAGGGATAATATTGGAATATCACTATATATTTTTAAAGTTAGTAGTAATAATTTTGTATGTTTGTATCTCATAGTAATTAAGGATTTTTTTTGTACCTAGTAGTAATCCTCCCTTATTATTATTATTATTATTATTATTATTATTATTATTATTATTATTATTATTATTATTATTATTATTATTATTCATGAGTATTGTATTTAGATATCATTTGATGGATAAGTTGCCAGTAATTTCTAATCTGTAAAATGTCCTTAAGATTTTTGTTAGACGCGTCCTGGATTGTAGATGGTATCAGAGCCATGGTAGTAATAATTAGTATGTTATGAATCAACACACCTTTAATCATGAATATCATAAATATAATAAAAAAAAATTCTAATGTTAAAAATATTAGAAACGAAGAATATGATATTCCAGAAAATTTAGATCTTCTTAATAAATGGACTATTCATAAAATTGAACCAAGATTAATATATCAGTTAGGTACTTTTGAAAAATTAGGTTTAAAACAAGTAGTTAAAACTACTGAAGAATCGATTTCATTAGACAATAATGATATGATAATTAAATTATTATCTGAAAAAGATATAAGTACTTTTAGTCAGACACATAAATTCCTTCATATAGGATTAGTAAAAATTGCATTTAAGCCTTTAACTTTAAAGGGATTAGCGGAAAGTTTTATAGCAGCTTTAAGAGATGGTAGAAATTTAAATTGGAAACAATCTTTAATGGGTATAATACAATCTAGTTTGGCAAATTGACCAGTTTATTTTAATGTTTATCCTAATTTGCAACTATCTTTATCTGATGTTAATATACTTGATGCTTTAACATTAAATGTTAAAACACATGGTTATAATTATATTCCTGGAACATAAGTTATTTGTATCTGTTACAGAATATATTATAAACCATTATTTACATTGAATCCACAATGTAAAGGATTGATAAATCAAAAAATGAAATAATAATAATAATTGAGACTAATTTTAATATGTCTAATATTACTACCAGAAGACCTATAAAATGGGAAGAAATTGATTTTCCAGAAAATTGGATAATTGAACAGGTTGTTCCTGTACAATCTCATATACATATTCATAATAATATTATGAATATCTTTCAAGATAATGAAGGATCTGTTAATATACAATTTGAGACTAATAAGTCATTCCAAAAATGTAATTCTATGAGAAATTATATTTCTCCAATAGAGTACAAAGTAGAAACACCTAGAGCTTCTACTTCTCAAATAAGAGAAGACACTAATTCAGAAAAAATTTACTCCTGTCACAGGAAAGTTGTATATCAACAAGAATAATATTGTTAGAGAATCAAATACTCATAATATTGATGAGTTAGAACCAACAATGTCGGAATAGATTTTTCTATTTAATGGATTTTTGTGAAAAATAGATTTTAGTCCTGCCTCTACAGCCAGAAAAATTATTTCTGATGAATTTAAAAGTCATGGTTATACACTTTTTAGAAAATGATTTTTTGAGAATTTTACTCAAAATGAAATAATGAATTTTTAAGATGAGTTTTATAGAACTTGTGAAGAAAAGAATACATTAATACCTTTTGCAACATGGTTTATGGATACCTATATCAAAAGTTATATTTTTGTTTTCGAAAGAAATTATAATTTACAAAATGATAAAGTTGTTACAGGAATATATCCTCCGCAACAATCTTTTCATATTGAGAAAAATGGGAAAATTCATAATTTCCTAGCCTTTGCAAAACTTATAGAAGATGATACTATTCAAGTTACTTGTAAACATATAAATACTATGTTTGAAAATCAAAATTATACGAATTTATTCCTTAATATAATAGGAGAACAAATTCAGTCTATTCATATTAAACTGGATATGATTATAAAAATGATGAATAATATTGAACCAATTGGTAATATCCAGTCTATGGTAAAATAAAAAGAAGCTTCATCAAGTTTTCAACCTTCTTTAGTTATATCTAAAGAAAAAGAAGCTTTACCAAATTTTCAACCTCCTCCAGTTATATCTGATTTTAAAATTAAACCTTTATATGAATTGGAAAAACTTCTTGAGGAAAAGTTTAATAAACTTAGTATAAAAATTCTTGATAAAGAGTTATATGATGAATTGATAGAAAATCCTGATCATAAACAGGTTTTTCAAAATCAAATTAATAAAATGACTAAATGGGCTGATAGCCCAATTCAGAGTAAATTTTATTATAATAGACCAATTCCTATGGATGTTTTACATGAAGAATATACGGATACACTTGATATAAGTTATTCCCTAAATAAAATTTATGAGTGGAATATTGATGAATATTCTCACAAACAAATTTATAATACAGTACATAGAATGCTTATGTACTCAACTATTTGCAAGAGTAGCAATAATTCTGATAGAACTATTGCGACTATGATAGTTGCAGGTTTCACAAGACAACTTAAAGGTTGGTGGGATAATTATTTATCTCCACAAGATAGAGATAATATTCTCAATATGGTAAAACAAGAGAATGATCAAATAATTGAGAATGCAGTTTATACACTTGTTGTGAATATAATTGAACATTTCATGGGAGATTCAGTGATAATAGTGATACTATTAGAATATTGTTGTAAACACTGAGGTGTTAAACACTTTCTAACTTTAGATGGTACAAATATACCTTCTTAAGCAGAGTAATGGAACTGCCAGAATGTAATAACATTCATTGGAAATCAAAATTTATTGATGGACTCCCCAACTTATTTGCTGAAAGGGTAAGAAAAATCCTTAAGAAAATTCATATTACAATTCCATATGAGAATTATACATATGGAGCTTTAATTGATACATGTGTCCTTGAAGGATTAGCTTTATGCAATGAAATAAAGCTAAATCAACAAATAAAAAGACAAGATCTAGATGAGAGAAAACAATTAGGACAATTTTGTCAACAATTTGGTCTCGATAATCCTACATCCAGTAAAACCAATAAAAACCACAATAAGATTTATAAATCAAAACACAGAAAATATTCTCCAAAACAAATAGAGAAAAAGAATAAAAGAAAGGAAGAAAATTTCCAAAGAAAACCTTATAAATATAAGAAGAATAAAGAAAGATATTGTAAATTATGTGGCAGATATGGTCACACTAAAAAATTTTGCTAGACAAAAAAAAAGATTAATAATCTTGAAATACCAGATGATATTAAAGAAATCATAATACAAACTCTTGAAGAAAAAAATGAATCTGAAAGATCAAAATCAGAATATTCAAACACTCTGAACCAGAAGAAGAAATAATAAATAATTTGAATGATATTTCAGACTCAGAGTCTGAAGAGTGTGAACCATGTAAAGAAGGATTAATTTGTCCTAAAAAATTGAATAAAATTGATAATGAACAATCTGAGTTTTATAAAATCATGGCACAATTCTCAGATATGTCAATAAATGTTTTAACTTCCAATAACATTTTTGAATTATTAAAAATGATTAAAGATTCATTATTGAGGACACAAATCATTGATGAGATAAGTACTGAAGACAATATTTCCTCTTCTAATAAAGAAGAAGACATAACCCATGAAATTCTTAAAAAGAATAAATCATACAATATGACAGAAGTAATAAATCAATTAAAGAATAAATATCAAAACAAAGAATTTGGAGACATATCTTTACAAGATCTATATAAGGAGATTAATAATTTAAAAGAAGAAATAAAAATATTAAAGAATAAAAATATAATCTAGGAATCTAGGATTTCTAAACTTGAAGAAATTTCTAGACCAAAAACCATTCCTCAAAAGAATACTGAGATAGCTGAACCAAGTATTCTTAATGAAACATTTCTTTCTACCATTAAGATGGTAATATCTCAAAAATGGTATATCAAAATATCTTTATTGATTGATAATCAATATACAAAAATATTTATTACCCTTGTTGATAGTGGTGCAGATTTAAATGTTATACAAGAAGGATTAATTCCTATGAGATATTTTCATAAAACCAGTCATACATTATGGCATGCTGGAGGTGATAAACTCCAAATTAATAACGCGGTTTTTTACTGTGTAATAATGCGGTTTCTTTAGGCTATATATTTAGAAGTTTAGGATAGTAAGGGGGTATCGATCAGAAAACCTTCTCTTCTGATAACTCTAGTAGCTCATGTGCTGAGCATCCCTTCTATTATAAAATATAAATAAAAGTTTGTTATTGTGTGTAGACTCTCTGTAAGTATTTAAAAGTTTTTTTTCTTATTTATTTTATTTTTGTATTTATTATTTTTTTAATAGCGTTGAACTTGATCTGTAAAAGCCTAGTTCAAATGACAAAATGTTGAACTGCAATATATCAAGTTCTATGCAACTGTTTTCTACTCTTCAATTCAAACGGTAACTCTTCAATACAAAAGGTAATATTACTCTGGTATACTCCTCTTTTTAAAAAGGCAACACTCAGTATTAATACTGAACGTTCTAAAGAAAAATAATAATAATAATAATAATTAAAAAAAAAAACCTGTTTAGTATTAGCATCTACTATCTTCAAATTGTATGATAACATTAGAATATGCTATAAAACAATATATTTCAAACTGTATCCCAAATTTAAAAATAAATTGACAACGTCCCAGCGCATATCAACGATAAGCTTTCTTTATTTTTTTCTTTATTATTTTTTAATAAAAAGAAAACCTCCGAAACTAGAAATAAATCGATTTTCTATTATTCAAAATATACAGAATGAACAATCCAAAATCTATTATTCAAAATATACAGAATGAACAATCCAAAATGAATGAAAATACAATGAAAATACAAAATTTTGGACCTACTGAAACAGATAAAGAATAAACGAAATTAATAATAAGCAAGTTAATAATAAGCATCTAGATACAGAAGCAATCTTAGTACAAAGAATTGTAGGTACAGCATGTGGCAACAATGGAAGCCAAACAGATTACTAGAGAAGGAACAAGTGTGACATTCAAGAGCTTACTCTCCCCCAAATAACCAGCTATGGTGATCGTTGCATCTGCGATCACCCGAGCAATAGTTCCCGCTTCGGTTGACAGAAGGCCGCCGTTGAAGGTTCCGCGAGAAAGCCTGGATGACATTACTCTTGAGAGTAATGACAGATTGACACCTATAACATAACAAAATAAATCATCATGATTCTTACAATAATGGATTTAGATGGAGAATTTGATGAAGACGGTCAGGAAGATTCGCGCTATAATTAGTACACCTAGGAAGATCTTCATTAATTTTTCCTATATGCACATTTTATAGATTTGATATTATGTTCATCCGAGTGCATGCGCTCATTTTTTTTATTTTTTTTATCGATAAATGTTAGTTGTCAGTAGTTAAAGTTAGTACACCAAGCTCAAATACTCCAAGATTTCTCCAAGGCACCTTATAACTCCTTTAATTTGTTCCCAAAGGGAATCGAACCTTGGTCATTCACTTTAGTCCCTCCATGGGCCAACACATCACACTAATACACCTACCCACTTTGCATTAAAATATCATTTCTCACCTCACTACACATTAATATATTCCTCCGTCTCGGACAAACAGCACCATTTGCTTTTTGCACGTAGATTAAAAAGTATTATTATTTTATGTAAAGTGGTAAGATGTATTAGAGAGATGTGATGAACTTTTTACTAAAAGAGGAAAATGATACAATTTGGACGAGACGCCCAATATAGTAAAATTGTGCTATTTGAGCGAGACGGAGGGAGTACTATATTTCTTCATTTCCGTGCAAAAAGCAAACGTAAACTATGAAACAGGACGAAGGGAGTATGTATTACTTTTTTATATTCAGTTTTTCATTAAAAATTAGCAGAAATTAGGCTAAAAAATTACTAACAAACTGTATAAGATCTTCTTCATTACGGTGTACTCCCTCCGTCCTGCATTAAAGTTGACGTTTACTTTTTGCACGGAGATTAAGAGATATAAAATTTTAATGTGTAGTGAGGTGATAGAAATGATATTTAATGTGAAGTGGTTAGTTGTATTAGTGTTGTATGTGGGCCTTATATGAAATAAATAATTATTTTGTGTGGGCCCAATTTGACAAAAAATGAAATATAAACCTTGACTTGAGACAAATCAAAATGAAAAACTTAAACCTTAACTTGGGACGGAGGGAGTATGTTTTTACTAAAAAAAATGTATATGTTCTGAATGTGTATACACAAGGGTGCACCGGAGAATTTGCGTATTTTATAGGACCTCCGTCATGGGTTTATATCTTTATGAGTACTGTAGATGTGTAGTTTAAGAAATGTTTCCTTTTTACTGACTTATTTGGCTTTTTGTGGGTAAATAAAGTGCAAAGCATGTTATGTGTGTTAGGTATGAGTGATATTTTTTTAAAATTTAGATGTTTTTTGGGATTATTGGATTGATGTTAATCAGTGATGTTTCATTTCTTTTTTTGTGGTGTAATTTATTGTGGGACGTATGAAAATGCAAAGTGTGAAGATATTTGTGGGACGGATGAAGTATATTCTAATATTAGTGATAAATAGTGTTGGGCGTTAATAGTCTATTAGTATTATTTTTGTCATTTATTTCCAATTATAAATACTACTCCATCTGACAAGACGTTTTTTGTTTACTATTACATGCTTAAGAAATTACTGTTTTACCGACTTAATTGACTTTTGGGGGTGTTTTAGTATCTTTATGTAATAAATAAAGTATAAAGCGTGTTATGCGTGTTAAGTGATAATAACAGTTTTGAAACTAATGTCTTTTGAGATTATTGGACAAAGGTGATATTTCTTTATTGGGAGTGTGAAGGGTATTGCAAAACAAACAAGTAAAGAAGGTTTGAAGAGTTTTATGGGACGGAGAGAGCATCACAAAAAGCATTTGCATGGCTAGTAATGTGAGAAGATGAATGTATTGAGAATAAAGATGCAGTTAATGCATGAAAATGAATATATTGAAAAAAAGATCATACCTTCCAATACTTCGGCAGCCACAAACATTATGAGGCCGGAGCAGACATATTGTGGTACAGAATATGGAACTAAAAATTGAAAGCTGAATAGTATACCGATGAAGACTACAATTTCAGATGCCAGTAGTATTTGCCTGCTCACAAAATGATGAGAAAAGCTATTAGTAGATGGCAATAACAAAAGAATCGTAAAGAAGATGATGTAAGAAAGAAGAGGAAAAAATTTAGGAAATTATAAACTAGTGATACCAAAAGAAAGTGTATGTATCAGATTTGTTGCACGAGAAATATAAATTTTTCTTAGGATTCACAAATTGAGAGGTGTCAGTGTGCAGCTGGTTGTATGATATTCTCTCTCGGCCCTCGGGAAGTGTCACTCTTTAAAATGTCGTGTTACTCCTCTCCGAAGAGTTCATACACAAGAGTAATATTACTCTTTGTATAGAAGAGTAACCATCTGTTAAGCAAAAGAGTAACACTCCATCATACTAAAGAGTATATATGGTAGCATGGACACAACTGGTTGCACAAATATTTGCCTCTCAAATTAATGCAAAAAGACCTAGGTAGAAATGAGAATATAGTAAATTTTCACTCAACCATACAAGTATAAAAGGAGTAATACAAACTTGAAGCCTAAGTACAGATGTCAGATTCAGCAAATACTTTTGCATGCTTAACTACACACCACCCTGCCCCCTAAATGAAAGCTTTGTTTTATCACCTCATTTGATGTAGATACTTTCACTCCGAAGGTACTGCGGTGCCACAAATGGGATCACATAGTCGTACCTTAGTATAACATTATGTTTAAAAATCTGAACCAAAATGGCTGACTTTAAATTTACATGTTTTATCTAAGCATTTAGCATATTTTACTCGACATGCAGATCTAGTAATGGTGTGCCAACAGAGTTGGAATCTGAAAATGTAAAGCTCATGGCCAAAAAACCAAGCACATCTAATTGAGATGAATTCGGTCAACAGATGAATTCTTCAAACAAAGTGAAACAACTAAGAATTATATAATTACTCAGCACCACAGTGCACCTAAAATTACTTTCTAGAGCATTTTATGATCAACTAATGGCATAAAATTAGTTTTCAAAAATAACAATAAAAACAAATTAAGTAGGGGGTTATAGAGATCTTAAAGAAAATTTTTAATCTACATATATAAGAAATTACCTGTCTTGGTACATATTGCTGATGTAGTTTCCAACAACAATGTTTACTGGAAGAACTGTAAGACCCAGACATGCAAGAAAGATTGAAACTGAGCCGGTCTTCCAACCAAAATAGTAAGATGTGACGACACTTGATTCTGAAAGTAGTATTTCCATTGCATACTTGAGCATGAAGTAAATCAACAGCTGAACCTGCAAAATTAAAATGCAGAACAAGTAAGAACTCTATGCGATAAGGAACAAACCATAAACTCTTGAGTGCACAAAAAATATGTTATTGAAATTGTCATATAGATCAAGGTTAGCTCTAGAGATCAAAAAAAAATGCTTT
Source organism: Pogostemon cablin (assembly GCA_023678885.1). Taxonomy (NCBI): domain Eukaryota; kingdom Viridiplantae; phylum Streptophyta; class Magnoliopsida; order Lamiales; family Lamiaceae; genus Pogostemon; species Pogostemon cablin. Next base: position 22,519,823 of record CM042952.1, on the reverse strand, counting down.
AGTTTGGACACCTACTCATTTTCTGCACAAATAACAAAAGGAGTTGCACTTTTCCCCACTTACAGCTCAAGGATCAGAAACAAGCTTATATGCTTCCTAGTTTATCCCAACGAGATTTATTTAGCAGACCTTAATTATTAATCTGTCTAACTATGCAAAGTGACAGCGTTAATAAGTTTTATGCGTCATACCAAAATATGTTTAATCACAATGTTTTTCTATTGACTTGAGCACGTGACCAGCCTCAAAGATGAAAATCAATAGCATATTCACAAGAGCACACATTTATATGATCAAGTTGAAAATGGGTCCCCTGATAGTATGTTTTTCATTATGTCAATTTAATTAAGAATACAAGTTTACCCTGTAATACTCATACAAACTGTTCAAAACTGGCGAGCTAAAGGTAGCTTATTGTATTTATTCATGGCACAATTTCTAAGCATGTGATGCAGTACAACGTCTGTAAGATTGCGGCACATTACAAGGCACAATCATAATAAGACATGCATATCTAAATTTCAAAGATGTAAATACTGATTCTGTAAAAATGTTGTACTGCACTACTTAAAAGACACAATAAAATACATTGCATGCAAACTTTCCAACTATGCAGGAGTGGGTAAACTCCTACTTTTTTAAGCAAGCATGAATCCATTATTATAAAATGCAGTACCTTAACAGAAGGTGTGAGCAACCGATAAGCTGATCCAAGTGAATTAGCTGTTCCCCGAGATTCCTCTGGAGCCTCTTCACTCCCATCATATTCTTGATCACCATCATCGTCTTCTTGATCATGTTCTGTTGATGCAAGTAATGGCTGTGCGAGTCCCTTCTCTAGCTTATCATTTTGTGCTGTTAAAAACAAATGAAAATCAGATTTTCAAGCGACTTTCTCAATATTGTGTAACCCAGCCTACTTGCGAGCAGACATAAATGAGAAGATAGAAGAAACTACTAAGATTAAGAACCATAAAAAGTAATGTAAGATAATTAAGTAATACGCTCAAGACCATTATAACTAAGTGAACTGGCCATGCTTTTTATTCATACTATACAATTTTAGTTTCACCAAAAGAGTTGCCCATAACGGATTACTATATAAACTTGTCTTTAGAAACATAGCTTCATGAAAGCTCGATAAAGTACAAATGCAAAAATAGCTCACACAAATTGATAGCTACAATATATGCTAGAAAGTACTCTTCTACAATCTGCCAAATCATAAGATTAGCTTCACGAAATTTTGACAAACAGGATAATCAAATGAAGTAACTACGTCGAGTTGAATAAGGGTAAAGGCCATTGGTCTGGAATACTTAAACTTAACATGTTCCAATCCTTAAATAATATGCCCAGAGCCTACCCAACAATTAATAAAGGATTCAATGTTCTAATCAAATTTATGACTTAAAAAACAAATATCTAAAACTGACTTCAGATTCACCTGCTTAAGGGATTTGGTCTAAATTTATGAGCTCAACATTGAAGATTTTCACAAAATAAAATACGCTAATATTGATGTAATAAGTAAATTCCAGAATCCCAAAAAATTGTACTTCCTCTAGATAAAACCATCAAAAACTTTTGAATACAAATATGATATATATTAGTTCAAGCTGTACTTTTTTCTTTTTTTCTTTTTCATTTACCCTCTCAGGAGATCGTATATCCAGCTATTACTTATCAACAATTTGTATCCAACGGAAACATTCAAATATCAGAAGAAACAAAGAAATTGGACCATACCAGTACTAGTTTCCTGTGGAACATGGCTGACTTCAGACTCATGAGCAGGTTCTTTAAATGAGATCCACAACCACACTAAGTAAATCAACCACGCAATAGTCATCACCCAACCAGGTAAAGTGACTTGATTAAATGTGATATTGAACATCCTGAAGTTCATTTGAAGTAACCCAGCAAGTGCAGGACCACATGCCATTCCCAAAGCACTAGCACTAACAAAAGCTGCAGAAGCCTGCATCCGGATTTTAAGTGGGACACAGTCACTAATGTAGCGCCGGTTAACTGCCCTGGCAGAACCCAAACTGCAAGTGCATGAAAACAAAGAAAATGCATCAAATTATCAAAAGTTATAAACAAATATGCAGACAAATTAGTTCTCATAAGCTATCTTTAAAGTTATTCAATTGGAAATTATTCATTTTCTTGTTAATAGTTTTATATTTGTGGTATTCTTCTTTGACTGAGACAAGAAGCTAATATTAAAATTATAAACATACAGTAGTGAGGTTGAATGTAAATTAAAAGGTCGGAATCAACAGGATTTGCAGATATGGACACATTTCACAAATATTACTTGTCAATTCAAAAAAATGAGAATATATGCACACACACGCACACATACATACAAATAAAACTTATTCGACTTAGCATATCGACACAAGCAGACAGATCAATACCGAGTTAAATAATAATAGAACTCATGACATAGAGCAAGAGTAAGGTGCTTCTTACCCACAAAATACTCGACCCAGCAAAAGTATCCATAAGGAGTTGAAGTCATAAGCCATTGCATACATACCGTTTCCAATTAAAAGAACTATGCTGCTAAAAACCAAAGGTCTAAAGTATGATTTGTTAGACCAAGCACTGAAATATACAGAAGAAAATATCTGTGCTACTGCCATTGCCCCAATAACGATACCGCAGACTGTTGCTGCTGCACCAAGGCTCATAGAGTAGTCATCTGCTGTTGGCACAATAATATATGTGTTGACCATATAAAGAAAAGTATTAACCAAGTTCAGCATGAGTGACATGAAATGGTATCTCTGATCATCAACTTGTTCATCAGCATGGGAAGGTAGTATCTCTTCTTGCATGATAAGGGCATGTTGACCCAAAAAGTTGAGGAAGTTTGTTGAGTGCGTTAATCTGTCTACAGCTGATTTCAGAGAGTCAACGACAGGTTCCTGAAAACCATTCTTTAAGGTTATGAAAAGAATGGATAATTCCAATATAGTACATTAACTATGCTGCAAGATGAACATTAAAGAAAGCTACAAGAAAAAAGAATGTACCTGGAGTGGAAGAGCAGGTTGATCATAAATTGATAAGTAACTCCCCTGGCGATCTTGAAGATCCGATAGATTACGAGATATAGCTCCAACCACAGCTCCTAGACCCTGCAGAAACCAGTCAAAGTTAGTAATGTTTACTTTTTTTCCTTTCCAACATATATGTTTTAATAACAATGATGTTATGCATTAAAGTAAATAATCCATAGCAGAGTAACTCTAGAAGATGTTTTTGCATAATATTATTACCACGTGCTTGAATACTTGCTGCAGCTGGGAATAAGGATGATTAGCACGAGTCTTAACATAGTAATCAGTGAATTGGTACCCAAACCGCTTATCAAACTTCTTAAGGATCTTCCTCAAACCAATGGCATTCATTTCCACGAAAAAGAGAAGTTTTAGAAGATCCTGCCCAACTACCCTATAACCTTCACGTAGCTCAGATATTTTGGATATGTCGGGCTCTTCTTGAAGAACTTCTTGTTGTTCATTCAGCTGAGAAATCCTACTTGCAAGTAGCCCTTGTTGTTCCAACATAAAGAGAACAATTTTCTCTATCTGAAAAAATAGAAAGGCAATGACACAAATTTTTTATAGAAAACTTAATGCAAACAAAGTCTCTTGAACATGCCATGATAATCAGGAAATAAATATTTTCCACAAAAAGCATTCTAATATCAGAAACAGGTTAGCTGCTTAGCCTTCTTTCTCCAGCATGTTTGTTGAAATACTGCTAAGTTTATTTACCCAGCCTAAAACTAAATAGAGACATAATATGCCAATAGCGCTAGCAAAGATCGATACACATTGAAAAATATTGAAATCTCACGTTTCATTTGACACAACACACATATACCATGTATAATATATAAAAGATGTAGAACCCTACTAATAAAAACCACATGAACTTCCAAGTAGCTGTAGATTTTCACTCAGGCTTCATCAATGTAAATTTTCAACATTGCTTTCTGAAGTTAAATTCCCACTGAAGTTAAATTCCCATCTACAATGAAATGTATTAGGTATCTTCTGTAACAATAGGCCACAATCCCAAAATGATAAATATAACAAAAATAAATTATACATAACGAAGAAGATTGAAGGTGCAATGGAGAATTGTTGTGAAAACTGAAAATGTTGAAGTGTTAAATAACTCAAAGAATGTCAGCAGAGAATGACAATGTACATTACATCTGAATAAAATTAATGCATCTGTCAGTAATGTATTATTTAATTATATTTCTACTCACTTGATTATCCAGCATTCTGGAGAAATCCTTTAGAACATGTCGACGGTCCAGAGCTCCAGCTTCAATTTGATTTGCATATTGCTTCACCTTTTTCTTCATTAATTTGTAGTTGATGTAATATCTGCGTGAAACAAAAGTATAACATTTTTATGCATAAACAACTAGAAGGCATGATTTGTACAACCATGTCAATCACACATTACACAGGCACTAAAATTATTTTTGTGCTACTAGTATTAAACCAAATCATTCAACAATACCAAGAAATATCAATTATTAGATGGAGAACTGAATCAAAATCAAATCAATATGCATACCCTTGCCATTCTTGGATCTGTCTTTCTTTCAACTTTTTCCCAAAGGCAACCATATTTGTCTGTGGAAAAAAAAAATTACTCAAAATAAAATTAAATGACAGTTTTGATAATTCTAGTAGATACAAGCAAATATTTTATAAATGAAATGTCATTGTTTTCACACATTAGCAATCCAAAAAAAAAATTACAAAGATCAGAAAAGATATGATTACTGTAGCTATTGCCTCATATTATTTACTCATATGAACATTTACATAGGTACGTGTTCATTTACATGGTCACGACTGATAACTTCTCAACATTTATAGTTTCCTGATTAGGACTTGTCAGGCCAACATAATTAGAGTTTAGAAAGATGAATCACCACCAAGAATTTGCCAAGTCTTACAAATGAAGAGCAGAAATGATCCCAAATTTCTCTCAACTCCAAACACAATCAAACTAGATAGAAAACTCTCTTTGCAAAGTATCAACATCTATCCTCTAGAAATTCCAAGTCACTGAAAGCTGGCCACATAATGTATATAAAAATTCTCACACACACTCACCCACAAAAGCGCGCGCACACACACATATAAGACTTTTTTATATTATTAATATAGAAAAAAGACAACTCTTAAATCCAGCTGCGATCTATTCTGCCCTTCCATGTGATGCAAGAGCTAATTCAGAAATTTCTGATTTAATATACCTGGCTAACCTATGCTCCGGAATTAAAATTAGAGTCAAAAGAGATCTTCAGAAAATAACTCAATCTCATGAGAAATTTTCAGAAAGACATTTTAGACTAAGAAATTAGACCATATCAGAGCAGACATACAGATGTATTAAAAAATTATAATCAAGCTCATGGTTACTGACTTCAAATAAAGACGTGTCAATTACAAAGACCATTACGCATTAAATTTCTACTCCTGGCTCAAAACTTGTCAGCACATCATATCTCAATCCTCTGTCGCATTAAAAATGGCATACTTTTCCTCACCACAACTCATGACAGCTTAATTACACTCTCATCACAGCCCCAAAGATTATCTAATCAGCAATAATAGTAAAACAAAAACACGTAATTAAGGAAAGTAGATACTCAGAATGCTATCAATCACATCATTTTCGAGAGGACATGCAAAAAATCAGAGTCCTGAATGAGAGAGAAGACCTCACCGGAAGATTTTCCCGGCGGCCGGAGCTGGAAGCAGCAAGGTTTAGATGAGCATCAACAAACGAATATTCGGATTCGAGCCGAAATTTAAATAATAAACAATTCTCAGAAGTGCAACTATTGATCCAGATTCCTGAGCTAAGAACAGATTAAAAATGATAGGTGGGGTATATTCACAGCATATACTCACGCATTAGTGCGTGAAAATGGTTATCGAGAAGGGAGAAAGGTGACGGGCGGAGAGAATTAAGGTGGAAAATTTGAGGGTTCGGAAAATCGGTGATCTGCACCAGGACAACTTGGGAAGTGGATTATATCTGGTGATACGTTGGCTCTTTTTTTCCTTTTTTCTTATTTTTTTAAGTATTTTTTTAATTTATTTTGAATGATGGGTGAAATAATCAGGTCTGAATGATTGGTTTGACAATTCCTCCTTTTGGCCATCCTCCATTGGCCAATGACAACGGCTGTCGTGTCGTGTATTAACCGTGGATGCTATAATACACCCAAACTTTTTTGACGTATGTATGTTGGTATCAAATCTCATAAAAAAATAAAAAGCAAAAAGTTTTACTATATTTTAATATATTATGATCTTAGATTTCCTCTCTATTTTGATTCTATATCCATATATTATTTTATAGTATTTCACACAAATGAGAAGTGTTAGGGATGTAGATGCATCATTTCAAAAAGTGCAAGTATATTTAGCTTTTAGAATACTTGTACTCTCCCAGTTCCAAGAATACATTTACAATTTTCATTCTATTTCATCCTAAAAATACTTTCACACCTTAAAAATAAAAACAATATACAATATCAATAACCTTACAATACTACAATATTACAAAAATATCATATTTTTTCTACACACAATCTAGTTAAAGTCAACCATATAATACATTTTATTTTATTCAATTACCTAAAATATCCTCTCTCTTTCTTGCATCACTACAACAAAAAATTACTTTTGTTAAACTTCATGCCACCAAATAAATAAATATATTCTTGGGACGGAGGAAGTATTATTCTTCTCAAAAAATTCTTGCACCTGTTTAAAAATAAATAAAAAATTCGTACACATTACTCATATTAATCTTTTTACATTAAAGTAATGGTATCTTGTATAGAATAGTAATTCTCTATTGTATTATAAATGTAAAGATGTTAAATGGGTTGATCCTAGACTTATAGGATCATGGGCTCCACGGGGTTCAGGTTAAACGGTTCACGTTAAATGGATATATCTATTTATGTTGACCTAATTCTAATCATAGCAGGCCTCATGCTAAACGAGTTATTAACAGGTTGGAAAATTAAAATATATATATATATAATATTCTCTTCGTCATTAATAGAGTTACCATTTTCTATTTACACGTTAATTAAGAAATATTATTATTTTATATAAAGTGGATAATTGTATTAGTGAAGAGTAATGACAATGTGTGAATCTCCTTTGTTAAAAAAGAAAAATGAATATATTTTGAGTGGACGATTAATATAGTAAAATAAATATTTTATCTGAGAATGGAAAGAGTACAATTTAGAACATAAAATAATAAATAAGCACGCATAGACAAAATGTTACCTTAATATCAACAATGAACTATTATAAATTTAAGTATAATAAATCAAAGGGACTTTTAAATTTTCAGATGTGTTAATACTCCCTTTATCCCCAAACAATGTTCACCTTTACTGTAACACGAATATTAAAAAAGTTATTTTTTATTAATTTTATTGACTTTTGGAAATAATTTGCTATTTTAAATAATAAAGTATATAAAAGTATGTTATGTATGAAAAAAAAGGATGACTTTTTTAAATTAATGTATACTTTTTGAGATTTTAGATTAAAATCATATTTCCTTTTTTGGGGAATAATGAATGTGGCAACCGTATATATTGTATTTCAAATATTTCTCTTTAAATGTTTATTATTAGAATGCTACTTTATTTTAGGATTTATTGTTGAGTTAGAATTATAGTAACGGGAGTTTTCTTTAAAAAAAAAAGAAAGGAGAGATCATGTTCCCATGAATACCTCCAACAACCTTAGCATGATGTTGTGACTCTCCGCTGATTTAAATTGAAATTTCACTCCAAAAGTTTCTCAAATGATAGTAGAACTGAGAAATAAGTTATAAATTTAGGCTTTCCAGTCACTCTCTCCCCACGTTCAATCCTGAACACACCACTTCGTGTGAAACCCATTTTCACTCTCCAATCCTTGTTGCGTGAGTCATTTGAGAATCCTTGCTTGTCAGTGTTAAAGTCTCCTTGGCTATCTCCGTCTCCTGGTATGTTTTCAGTTAGGAGGACCAATACTTTACTTTCTTTCTTTCATCTTTCACTCATAGTATGATGAACATTAAGGGTATGACGGTAGGTGGTATAGATTTATGCTCATGTGTTTGCATTAATTCCATGAAATAAGTGTGCGTTATGTATCATGAATACCGATGGATTCAGTCAATTTAGAATGGTATACATTAGGCTTAGTTCAAAGTTCTGTAGGAATTCAACAACAGTTTCCGTAAAAATTCTACTAGTGTGTTATGACTTGGTTCAGTGTAGAAATAAAAATGGAAAGAAAGTTTGTCATGCGTGTACGGTAGTGCAGATATTTAATTTCTTATTTATGGAATATTCACTACCTTAAAATTGTTGGCATTAAAGGGATTTAAAAGGTTAGAGATGATGTGATTAGTGATTATAGGAAGTAGATAGGAGTGGCGTGAATACATATAATAATGATAGATCGACTCTGGAAATTTGTAATGGGGGTTTACGGGGAGGCCACCGCTTAAGTAGTGAATATTAGTGGAATTCGTGTTCTGCTTTAACACATTTAAGATCTCAATTTCTATTAAATCTTCCATGCTGATTCATGGCTTATATTTGTTATTAGGTAACGTTAATTTTGAGGCATAGAACTAAGGGCGTGCATTTCATCAATCTCAATTTCTGCAAGTTTGAGGTGGGAAATTTCTAAAATCTTTTGTCTACTGTATGTGCTTAAGTGTTTGTATTTATTGAATTATTTCACAATCCCACAGTCATAGAGTACTCTCGTAGTGCTATCATAGTTATATGAACCGGGACACTTTCAAGTGTCGGGAATCTTAAGTGGTCCATGATCGATCATCACAGCCACAGAAAAATCATGGTGTATGATTATGTTTGTACGAATATGTGTGCCTTATAGTAGACGAATATTTTTCCACTGAGTCATTGTTTACTCACCCCTTCAAATGAATTATTTTCGCAGGTTGAGGAGTAAGACGAGGTATGATCGGTGGAGTCCAATGCTCATTTGAATTTAAATAAAGTTGTTGCTACTTTATGAAACCTTGAACAAATATTTATATTTCTGAATGTGTGTCGGCTGACGTTTTTGCTTAAATTGGGAGTACTTGAGTTAGAACCTTTATTGGTATTATTTATGAAAGGGTTTCATTTTCTATCCTAGTTTACTGTTCATTTTGATAGAAGTTTCTCTTTGAAAATGGGTGTGATAAGATTTAATCTCTTAGGGTGAGTCAGCGTACAATTTGGGAGTAAACTGTCTTTATAAATTATTGCTACAATTATGTTGGTTACGTGGGGTTAAGTATTATATTGCTAAATTCATTATTAAAGGATGATATATTATACAGTAGAGGTTAGAAGCACTTATACTATACTGAAGTTATGGCCTACTTCATTTACATTATATCCCACATTCTAATATGTAGTCCAGTAAGTTTTATTTCATATTTTTGGTATTTAATGAATGATCAACAGGTCTAACTCGATTATTAAATTAATTAAGATTAAGGATAATTATGTTCAAGGATGTGCTACTTATTAGGACTTGTATTGTATGCTTGTGTATTTTAAGGACATTGGTAAAGGTAGTATGTGATTTGAAAATAAATGAACAGATTACTACTCATAAGCTAAAAGTAATATTAGTCATGTAAGTTTAGTTTCATTTCAAATTGTTTGTTAAAAATAAAACTATTATTTTTCCTAGGAAACTTCTATCCTTATTTTGAGTCGCTTCATTGAAGTGGGACGAACCAATGAGAAAAAAGTGAACAATCTTCAGGAACGAAGGGAGTATTATTTATGAATTGAAATAATTGTTTCAATACTCTCTCCATCCTAACTTCAACTTCATTTTTTTCGTGTTATTTCGTCTCAATTTTAACTTCAATTTTTCATAAAAGGAAATGACATTCAACTAATATCCCCACAATACACTTTAATTTTATAATTGTCATTATTTCTTTCTATACATAATATATTTTACAATTTATTGATTATAAAAAATATCACATTACCTTCTGTGGTAGGTGCTCAACACCCAAGTCACCACACAACACACAAGGCAAGGCTGAAGTTCCCCAAGCCCGTCCTGCTAAGGTCCGAGGTCTTCCAGTCGAGTCGAGGTCTGTCATGCCGAGGTCCGAGCTCTGTCCCGCTGAGGTCTGTTCTGCCAAGGTCCGAGGTCCTCTGTCCTGCCGAGGTCTCCTTGCCAAGGTTCGTCCTGCCGAGGTCTGTCCTGCCAAGGTCTGAGGTCTTCCAGCCGAGCCAAGCTCTATCCTGCCGAGCTTTACTTGTCGAAGCCAAGCTCTGTCTAGCTGAGGCCTCCTAAAGCTGGAATCCTTAGGAAGGCTGGTAGATGACCTATCAAGTCAGATGCCACCTCTTTGTCAGACTTTTCCACTTCTCAATATCTACCTACTGGCTTTCCCATCTCCCAAAGCAATCTTTCACATCTCCCAAACCTAGAGTATTTAATGCATGAACGCTACAAGTCTATTACATTTTTTACTAGATTAGTAGGCTACACCTATTTAAATAGTGGGATCTCCCAACATAAAGAATGGAGGGCGCATCCTCGCCTTCATCTTCATCCTCATCTTCATCATCAACATTTACCAGTACACCTTCTCCCCACTGTAAAGGAGAAAATTATCTCCTACCACATACAAAAAAAAAGAAAAAACAGAGAGAAATAAGCTCTCTACTTTAACTCTCACACACGTGAGAGGAATTCTTGAGTCTTATTCCTTTATGCTTTCTCTCGATAGTATATTTGATTAGTCCGATTAAATCACTACACAAAAGTTACTATACTCCACTAATAATACAAAAATGGGAATAAAAACACTTTAAAATAACCAAAATAAACCAACAAAAACTAGGTGAAAATGATGTCTATCCTTAAGTGTTAGATATGAATGATTTTTTTTTAAAATAAAGTTTATGAAAGATTATACTCCCTCCATCCCATAAAACCTTTCACACCCCAAAAAGGAAACATCACTTCATCTAACAACCTCAAAAATTACTTTAATTTCAAACCACTCTCTTTTCACACACATCTCATTACTTTATACTTTTTATTACCTAAAAATACTACAATACCCTCCAAAGTCAATAAAGTTGGTCAAAAAGTGTAACTTTTCTTAAACAATGTGGAACAGTAAATGTGAAAAGTATTATGGGACGGAGGTAATAATTGTTTTGACTTTTTTACTATTGGATTAATTGCATATAAAACCAATAAGTTTTCTCGTATTGCAAAGTGAAATAGCAGAAAGAACCTTTAGATAATGTTTGGTTGAGGTATGGAATTGAGATTTTTTAGTTTGAAAATTCTAATGAATATATATGTTTGTTTTGAGTTTTTTGTATGGTAAGTTTTAACTTTATGTTAAATAAAGTATAAGAAAGTATTATTTTATATAAAAAAGGAGAGGAGAGATAAAAAAAAATGAATATTATATGATGAGAGAGAATATATAGAAGGTAGGTATGTTGAGGATTGTAGGGTTTGTAAGTATATATAAGAGTGGTAATTTTGTGTGGGTTTTGAAGTTCATTCCAAATTTTCAAATAAAAAACAAACATTTTAAGGTTTGTGCAATTCGCACCCAACGGACAACCACGGGCAGCAGGCAACTGAAGGTTGCCCCGTTAGGTGTGTTTTGTAGCAATACTTAAAGTTGAGGGTCTTTTTTAAATTTTTCAAAGGTAATGATAAATTTGCAATCAAGTAAAGTTCGTGGTTTTTCTTGCAATTAAAGTTCATAGTTTTTATTACAATTAATTCTTATTTTAATTGATTGCTAGTATTTTTCTTTAAAAAATATTACTCCATCCATCCCAAATTAAGTTGCACCATTATTGTAGTACAAAGTTTATAAAAAGTTATTTTTTGACTAATTTTATTAACATTCGGAGGGTAATATAATATTTTTAAATAATAAATATATTATAAAGTATCTTATGTGTGTTAGGTGGGTGAAAATTTTGTTATTAAAATGTACTTTTAAGATTGAGAATTGATGTGATGTATTTTTTTGTGAAGTTTAATGTGCAACGAACAAAACGGAAAGTGTGAAACTTAAATGATTGATTAATACTTCTATCTCCTTGATAGATATCCATTTTACTATTTCTATCTGTTTCATTATAAAATATATATTTATTTTTTTGGTTGATGTGACCCATAAAAAAATTATTATACTCAACCCAATGGGAGTCACACTAAATACTAATACAACTACTCACTATACATTAAAAAATTATATTCTTCAACCCACTACATATTAAATATTATATACCTTAATTCACGTGTAAAAAATAAACGAATACATTTTAAGGGGACGGAGGGAGTATAATATTGAAGTAAAATAATTGTTGATAAGATTAATGGATTGAATTTGATTATTTATTTAAGATAAGAGTTGGTCACTTGTGCATCCGGGTACACAGGGTATTTAAGGGTGTAACATTTTGTTTTAAAGGTACACACTTTAATTAATAAAAGTATTATTTTTTCAATGAAAAGTTGTTAAAATATGAAGATTTAAAATTTGACTAAAAGAATCAATTTTTTTTTCTGAAACATAAAAGGTGTAACATTCAATACTAAGGGGTATAAAATTGAATTTGGTCGCATGGAACTAGTTCCGTACGCCCGGATGCACACAAAATATTATTTTAAGATAAATGTCAAATATTTTATAATTAAATTAAAGTAATCATATCTTAATGAATTAATTGTAAAAAAATTCATAATTTTAATTGCAAGAAAAATTACGAACTTTACTCGATTGCAAATTAATTTTCATATTTGAAAAATTGCAAAAAAAACCCTCAATTTTAAGCATTATTGCATAACGTACCAAATGGGGTAGCCTACAGTTGCCCATTAGTGTGAATTGCACAAACCTTAAAGGGTTTTTTTTTCTAATTTTACAAAAGCAAAATTATTTTGTAATATGAAAAAAAACTCATGATTTTATATACAATTAATTCTTTATTATTTTAAGAGAGTCAAAAAAAATTTTCTTTTGGACAAATCAAAAATATAAAAGGTGAAGAAATGAATAATTATATGTAAACTTTAAGAATGTCGCATGTTCCTTTGAAGACTTTAGGCTTTAGCCTAGACATGCACCCCGGTTCGGAACCGTCGGTTCCGGTTCCGATCCGATTCCGAACCGGCGGTTCCGGTTCCAAGATAGGGGGAGCCGGAACCGAACCGGGGTACAAAGGTTTCGGTTCCGGAACCGATGGTTCCGGTTCCGGTTCGGAACTGCCGGTTCTGATTTTTTTTTTTTTGGATTTTAAGCGTAAAAATAAAAAAAAATAAAAAACCGGCAGTTCGAACCGGAACTGCTGGTTTTTTTCCCAAATATGAGGAACCGGAACCGAACCTTCCTTAGCCGGTTCCGGTTTTTTTTTTTGCCGGTTCCGGAACCGGCGGTTCCGGTTCTGATTAAAACCGGCGGTTCTCCGGTTCGAACCGCCGGTTCCGGCTCATTTGTACATGTCTATTTAGCCGCCAGGCTAAAATACTTTTACTCACTTATCTTTATACATGTATTACTAGTCAAAAGATTACATTTACTCCTTGCACAAAAAATTAAGAAATAATATTTTAATTAACGATGAAACAAGAGATATAATATTTTAATATATAATAGATAATTGTTTTAGTTTTGTACGTGGGGCTTAAAGAGATATCCTATTAATTATTTGCGTGGATCTCATTTGCTATAAAGGAAAATGTAAAGCTTTATAATGGGAGATCCATAATGAAAAAACGTAAATGTTACGTTAGGGGAACTGGGCACAATATCCTGCAGACAATAAGAAAATTCTTTTGGGTCTATTTGGAAGAGAATGTTTAAAAATATCCGAAATAAAAGGAAGATCGATTTCAAACTATATCAATAGGAAGGGTTGGTCTCTTGTATTCCGAATACACAATATATAAAAGAGTATAACATTTTATATTAAAGATGGTGATTTTTTTTTACAATTTTTTAAAAATAAGAATTAGTTTGTAGGTGTAAAATTCGTGATTTTTTTTTAATTAACTTATAAAAAATTGTGTCGATATTTCTTTTATACTCTAAATATTTTGTCTCAATATTTTTTATGGCTCAACACTAATTATTACTAGTATCATATTAATATTGAATTAAAAAAAACCATTTAAAAGTCTACTTGTCCTTTACATTCAATGAGATTTAAGAAAGTGACAACAAATTTGACTCAAAATTCAGTTACAGCCACAAACTTTTCAAGAGGGCCCTCCTCTAATACTTATCCTTTTTTAAGCCAATTAATTTGGCTGAATTTTGGATTGTATAGTTTATTATTACTAAGTGGTTATTTAATTCATATAAAAACTTTCACGTTGATGAAGGTGAGGGCTTTGGGTCCTTGAGGCAATGTCATAAATGAAGGATTTAAATTTTAAATGATGGCAGCTTAAAACTCACATGCAAATGCAAGCAAGTTAATGTAGAATGGTGGCCGACATATTAATAGTGAGAAAATACAATAGTTGAACGACTGTGATCACTCCGCCGCATCAATGACCGACCCACGTGGGTCCACCGGTTACTCCCTCCTCCGGTTGTATTCCTCCACGATATTGTATAAAGTGGAAAAGATAGGAAAAATATTTTAGTTTTTCAATTCTAAGAGTATGCAAAGTTATTAAAATGTAATGAAAAAGTGAGTATACCTAACAAGGAGGTATTATTATAATTTATTTTTACTATTTTTAATAAAAATATATGTGAAATACTTTGGATGAAAAGAAAAATGTGAAATATAATAAAACGAGGGAGTATAATTTAAAATCAAATTAATATTTTTATAAATGAATGTTAAGAAAAATTAGTTATCACATATATATAATCTTATTTATTAAATTTATTTATGATTTATTTATATGTAAGTAGAGTTATATAAATATAATTTTATTCATTAGATATATTTATATAAAATATATATAGTACATAAATATTTATTAATATTTCATTAGTTTAAAATATAATACTCCTATATTTTATAGGTAATTATATATATATATATATATATATATATATATATATATATATATATATATATATATATATATATATATATAATTCATAAGGATTTCAAGCAATTAACTATTCCTATTATGCAAAATTTGTGTGCCCGGGTACACGGGGCACACTTCGTGCTCATTTAGAATTTTGTGTTGAATTGTATATTCTTTAGTATAAAAATGTGTACCTTTATTTTCTGAAGAAAAATAAAAAATATTAATGAAAAGTGTATACCCGAATAAAATGATGTACTCTTATTAATTAAAATGTATACCCTTTAAAATAAAATAATGTACCATTATCCATAATACTAAATTTTAAAGGAGCACGGTGTGTCCCGAGTTCATACAAAATCAACTCTTATTATTATTTTTAAAAAGAATTTCCCTTGTAATTATGTTATTTTTAATAGAAATTGACTAGAACATCTACTAATATTTTTTAAAAATAAAATCATAAAGACAAAAAAATAATTTTAGTATTTCAAAACGTCAACTTAAACCAAAAGACTTTACCTCTCAAATCCAACTGCTGCCTCCATCACTACATCACATGTAATTAATTTACTTAACACCTCTCATTTGAATTTAGGCTGTCCTATATTTATGCATATATTTTTTAAATGAAATGACAACTCATAATATTATATACTATTAGTAAGAGATTATGTTATCTGTAAATTCATCTCATTTAAAAGAAAATAAATATTAAATCAATACTCTCTCTCGTAATAAATGTCACCATTCCATATGGTAATACCTGTTATGGGATGGCCCGAGTATTATAATATTGATTAAGGGTTTTATTAAATTTGAGAACCACTGAATAATAATATAAGTGCATTTTTGATTGGGGGCTTTTGAGGTAAGGAATGGTAAAGGATTTTAAAGAGGGGGTTTGGTTGGATGGTTTCATATACGTACATTAATCTTCATTCCAATAAAATGAGGAATAAGTAATTCCTTCCCTGTTCCAGCACTATAGCTTTCATTCCATATCTTGAAAAGCTCAAATCAAATTTATTACTATATTTTAATGATATAAAATTTTATTAAATTTAAAAATTAATAAGTTAATAATTTTCTTTTAATAATAATAAAATTATAATAAAATAAAAATTAATTGCAAAAAAAAATCCATTCATAAAGAATTTAATAATATCAAACAACATCAATGGTTATGATACTCATTTCCTATTATCAATCAAACAATATATGTGTAAAAGGCAAACTCATTATCATTCCTCACCATTATTACTTTGATTCTCATTCCGATTCCTTTCATTATACCAAATGCCCCTAAGTTTGTTTTTAATAATAATAATGATAATAATAATAATAATATACTACTTCTGTCACGCTATTTTTGTTACATTTACTATTTACGCGAAGATTAAATAATATAATATTTTAATAAGTAGTGTATTCAAAAATATAATATTTTAATATTGAAGTATTTGTAGTTGTATTAATATTATGTATTGGCACATGTAGATATATTAATTCTTTTGTTTGGATTCTATGTAAAAAAATAGAAATGTAACAATAATTGTACACAGTGGCGGATCTAGAAAATCAAAGTGGGGTGAGCTAAGTTTATTAAAATAAATAATAATAATAATAATAATTAAAGATATAATATATATATATACACACACGAATTACCTTTTCACGTGAACATAGAATGAGCTAAATTTTAATATTTATTATAATAGAGTCAAAGAATATATATAATTTGAGAAGATATATTTATTTTTTAGTTTTATTTAAGTGGACTTAAAATATTTTTGAACTGGGCTAAACTTAAAAATACAAATTATTTACGTATAATATAATTAGCTTTTGGCTGGCAGCCCTGGGCTTGAGCCCGGGACTACCTACACATGAATCCGCCCCTGATTGTACATTCTAATTAGTAAAATGTAATAATATTTGTGGGATGGATGAAGTATGTTTTATTTTTATATATCAAATCACGTGTAAGAAGAAAATAATTTATGTAAAAAAAAGAGGTGAACTCGGTTCACATAAATATTTGTCTATAATATTCTCATAATATAAAAATAGATCTTACTCTTACTTCTTACACTTGGTAAAATAAAGGGTATCATTTGTGTGAGATTGTCTTAAGTGATACTATTTTTAATTTTTTTAATAATTATTAATATATTTTATCAAAGATATTATCATATTTATTAAATATACTATTACTTTTTTTTCCATGTATAATAAAATGTTCATGAAATAATTTATCTATAACACGTATTAAACTTTTACTCAGATACTTGCCCAAAATAAAATTATTAATTTTTTATTAAACTACTTAAATAAGTGCACGTAAAAACTCTTTTACTCAAACACTTGCCCAAATATATATATATATATATATATATATATATATATATATATATAATATATATATATATATATATATATATATATATATATATATATCAAACTACTTAATTAAGTGGTGGACGTACATGGATAGAGTATGTCTAATCTATTTCCATAAATAACACGTTGCTTTCCAACACATCCAACAAAATCCTGTTCCATGTGCATTTATAACGTTAATATCATTTTCTTATTTATATAAAATGTTACTCCATCGGTTTTAAGAGGTGCACTTAAGAGTAGATTAGAAGAGATAATATTTTAGTACGTTGAGATTGTTCACACATTGTTATACTGTTTTAAAAAAAAAAAAATTTATGCTCTTATTTCATTTTAATTGATTTATTTAAGTTAGATATATTCTAAACAACATATAACTATTTACAGAACTAATTAAAATAATTTTATTTTTTCCTTTATAATTGCATGAAGGAATGTTAAAGTTTTTAATTATTCGTATTCATTAAATAGTGCATACCAGGGTTAGCTCAACTGTCATTTACAAATAATAACTGCATAGGTCTTAAGTGATTTGTGGCAAATGATTACTCACCAATCACCATTTAAGTGCACTAAATGAGCAACAACCCATAGCTGTCAATTTAATTGATACACTTTTTACAAAGTCCACTCGAGTAGGTTTTATTTATTTATTTATTTATTAATAAATGTAAAACTATGTAATTAGTCAAAGGCCATTTCATATGATCATATGGGATTTTTCGTCTCATTTATTTATATTTTTTCATCACTAATTTTGTGATTGATTAGTATGCTCCCCCACAACGTGGGCAGACATGTTTTATTTATTTATTTTTAATTTTTTTTTTTTTACTTTTTCAACCAAAATCAATCATCTCAGTCTACATTATTAATTGAAAGCAGTGTACATGGGCAGAACTAACACAACCCATCAAATAATAACTAGAGCCAAAAAAATATGGGAGGCCCAATTCCAAGAGAATCCATCTCTATTGGAGGGACGCGCCAGCCCAAGAACCGCCCAATAAAAGGGCGTAAAACCATCGACGGTATAAAAGCCCATCAATGAGAAGTCTCACGCCGACCCCCTCATTTGAAGCTCATGGTGCCCACCTTCTTAAATGAAACCCAGATATCCCCTATAAATAGGGAGGCCAAAGTCCCCATAGAAGGCAAGATTCACTAGCTCTGTACAATTAGCAATATTAATAAAGAGCAAATACATTCCCCCCAGAGAGCAAGAGATGGGAGGAAGTCTTGCCTTTTCTCTTCCTTGTCCTTTATGTTTGATTAGCTGAGTACACGTCACAACCACATAATTATTGCATCACCTCTAAAGACTCGCTATGGACATTTGACGCTAGAGGAAGGGCCAGTTCCCATCACTTCATGAATGAATCAAGCGGACAGGCCCCCAGTAGATCGGTAGTTCAGGAGGCCACCAAAGACCCCCCTCCACCTAACGCGGAAAAGAGACTCCCATTTATGGAGGATCCATACACCGACAAGGAAGGTGAATACCGGCAGTGGTACTTCGAACTACTCAACACTTTGAAAGAAAAACACTAAGCTCGACGTAAGGTCAACAGATCCCTGAATTTTGGAAACCGAGATGGGGTTGGCGAACAGGGAAAAGCCACCCTGACGCGCCGAGCGGTCCCCACTGAGAAGCACAGAATGTCGTCAACGATGGACGAAAGCGCCGAAGGGCGACCAGCCAGAGCCGATCGATCGCGAGTAAAACCTGCATAAGCATGAAGGAACGTCTGACCCCCTTCCCACCTACATCCAAAGAAGAAGACACGGCGGAGAGAGCGGGCGAGGACTTGTTGGCAAAATATAGACACTTCGTGGAATGGAAAACCGCTGTCCTTCGGGAAAAGCTGGCGGAATTACATAAGAGGTCGGCCGAACCTAGCCCTGACCAGTCCAAGCTAGGCGCAGGCCGCACGTCTTTCTCGTATAGAATCCTCAATACACCATCCTACTCGAAGATCAAGCTGCCCCAAATACCCCCATGTAATGGAGATTCAAACCCTACCACCCACCTAAACAAATATGTCGAGTGGATGATAGCCCAGGGAAGCTTCGAAGAAGATCGGTGCAAAATGTTCCCCCTGACATTGGGAGACAAGGCACAGTCCTGGTTCACCGTGCTCCCAATAAACTCCATCGACTCGTGGCTCCAACTTGCCGCATCTTTCTCTTCCCATTTCGCCTACCTCGGCTGCGGCAAGGAACCCAAGGGGCAAAAAAATCTCTGAAAGATTTCATCTAGAGGTTCAACGAGCAGCGAGCCAATGTCGAAGAAATGTCCGATAAGACATACACCATCCTGGCGGAAGCGGCACTCCGTCCGGGATCTGTCCTGTGGACCACATGCCAGCCAAAAATTCCCCACTCATACGCGTTGTTCATGGCACTGGCCCAAGCCCAAATCCGCAGTGAAGATATCCTCGACGAATTGCGGAAAAGTAAAGAGGAACCTAGAGAGGGGGAGAAAAAGAAGAAGAATAATGACAAAGCTTACAAAATCCCTTCATCCTTTAAACCCTTCCCGAACGAAGATCAGATAAAGGAGCTCGATGAGGTGCTAAATTTGACCCCCCGAGGAAATCTTTAGGAAAATTCAAAATAAAAACTTACTAAAGCCGGCCCCGAAGATACGAGCAGATCCTACCCACCTTAGTAAGAAAAAGTTTTGTAAATACCACCAATCAGTGGGTCATGACACCAATAAATGCCACGACCACCTGGCAGAACTCTGGCGGTTGTATGAAGCAGGAAAGCTAGAAAAATTAATCCGAGGCCCCAAAAAAGCAGTCGGGAAGCAACAATCCCCGTCCCATAAATGTGGAAGGGCGCGAAATGATGGCTAAACACTCAGAAGAATCCTCCGGGGACGAAGGAGAACTTTTCCCTCCTCCAAACCATCGAACGGTCTTTATGATGGAGAGAACTTATGTTGGAACTGCCCAGCTGATCCCTCGGATTTTGAATAGAAAAAGGAAGGCCAAACTTTGAAAGCTTCAGAATATCCACCATTTGTTCAAACCAGCCCCAGCCGAAGAACCCAATGAAGCCGATATAATCTTTTCTGAGAGGGACGCCCAAAGCATCAGGATGCCACGTACGGACCCATTAGTGATCGCTGCCAATATCTCGGGCTCTCTAGTCCACCGATGCTAGGTAGACACCAGAGCATATGCCAACATCATCTTTCATAAAGCGTTCGACGCCATCGGAGGGACAAGCATACATAAGGCCTTGCCCTGCCAAGACGAGATTCAAGGATTCGGAAACTCGATCACTAGGCTCATGATGGAAACCGAAATGGCCGTCCTGCTAACGGATAAAGACCAAGTGCTTCGGATGTATAGGAACATCCCTTGCAAAGTCGTGGATGTCCCCTCGTCCTACAATTGCATTTTAGGATGACCTTTCATCCACGAATTTCATTCCGCGCAATCAACCCTGCATCAGTGCCTCAAGTTCACCATGGAAGATGGTAGGATAGGCACCGTTCTGGAAGACCAGTGAGGGGCCCCCACGAATGTTTCTTCATGGAGGGATCGTACGGCACGAGCTATCATGACCCACAGTTTTAACTCCTCGCAACGCACTCAGCACCCGAGGGGGCTATGGCTGAAACATTAGGAACCAAAAATTAGGGAGGAAGAACTTTCCCCAAAAGCCGGGGAGGATCCGAGGCCAAACACTCGGAAAAAGGGAGCCCTACCGGTAGAGAAAACGACAAAAATTAGACTGGATCCTAACAACCCTGAAATAGAGATAAGCATTAGATCCGAATTGAAAGAGCCACACCGTTCCGCATTAGTCAACTTCCTGAGGGACAACCTTGATGTCTTCGCCTGGAAGCTCTCCGACATGCAAGGCATTAACCCTAAACACGCATACCATCGATTGAATGTGGACCCTCAATTTCGATCGGTCGAACAAAAGAAAAGAAAGCTTAGCTCAGAAAATACGAGGTCGCAGAAAGCGAAGCTAGGAAATGTTAGCCAACCAGTTGGTTTGGGAAGCCCTGTTCCCATCATGGATAGCTAACCCGGTCCTAGTTCAAAAGGCAAATAAATCCTGGCGGCTATGCATAGACTTTAATGATCTCAATAAGACGTGCCCAAAGACAGTTTTTCCCTACCTCACATCAACCAGATGGTGGATGTCACTGCCGGGCATGAACTTATGAGCTTAATAGATGCATACTCCGAGTATCATCAGATCCCTATGCATCCGAACGATGTAGAAAAATCCACTTTCTACACCAAACAAAATCTACTTGCATGGGTGATGATGCCGTTCGGACTCAAGAATGTTGGGGTAACTTATCAACGCCTAGTAAATAAGATGTTCAAAGAGGAACTCAGAAAAACGATGGAGGTCTACATCGACGATATGTTCGTTAAGAGCCAAACTAAGGAAGATCATATAACACACTTACAGCAAGCCTTCTGCATCCTCAGAGAATACCGCATGAAGCTAAACCCAAATAAGTGCGCGTCCAGAGTAAATTTAAGAAAGTTCCTCGGATTCTTGGTGAGCAAACGAGGAATCGAATCCAACCCCAAAAAAATCAAGGCTATTATGGATATGGGACCCCCGAAACATACTCGAGAAGTATAAAAACAAATCGGACTGGTCGCATCCTTGAGCAGGTTCGTCGCTCTAGCATCCGATAAGTGCAAGCCCTTTTTCGATGTCATCCAGAAGGAAAAATTTGAATGGACCCCAGCCGCTCAGATGGTATTCGAAGCATTGAAAAAACATCTTCGAGTACCGAGATGCTTTACAAGCCAGTACCAGGGGAGATTCTCGACCTTTACATGGCAGCTTCGGATGCTACCATCAGCGGAGTACTAGTTAGAAACGAAGATAAAATCCAGAAGCCTGTCTACTACGTCAGCCAGATGCTGCACGACGCCGAGTTAAGATACCCAACAGTCGAAAAGCTCGCATACGCTTTGGTAGTGAGTGCTCGGAAATTACGACCATACTTTTTTGCGCACACCATCAAAGTATTAACTGTTTTTCCCTTAAGGCAAATCTTATCCCACCCCGACTCGGCCGGGCGACTTTTGAAATAGTCGGTGGAATTAGAACAATTTTACATCAAATATGCCCCAAGAAATGCAATCAAAGGGCAGACCTTGGCAAACTTCATCATAGAATTAACAAACCTCTCTGATCCTGAGCGATCAATTCAAAAGCCATGGAAAATATTCGTGGACGGTTCAGCTACGGTCCACGCTTCAGGCGCAGGAATAGTTTTATCAGCCCCGACAGGAGCTACGGTCAACACCGCCATATGATTTGATTTTCCCGCCACCAGCAATGAGGCTAAATACGAAACGTTATTGGCCGAACTCCGAATGGCGTTATCAATTGGTGCCGAGCGACTAATCATCTACAGTGACTCCCAGCTCATGGTTAACCAAATAAAAGGGGAATATGATGCTTGGGATCAGCAGATGGTAGAAAACCGAGAACGGGTCTTAGAACTCTTCAGTCATTTTAGCAAGGTATACCTCACCCAAGTCTCCAGGCTCCAAAACACGCAAGCTGATGCCTTGGCCAAGTTGGCGACCTCTGAAAATGTTGAGCAACTCGGAAACATCCACGTGGTCAAATAGGAAAGCCCCCGGATGGGATCAATAGCGCAGGTTGATCGGGCGGAATCATGGATGATGCCTATCCAACGTTTCCTCTCAACTGGCGAACTGCCCAATGATAAGATTCAGGCCCGCCAGCTAAGGATCCGTTCAGCCCGATATGCCTTAATCGATGGCGTATTATATAAGTGGGGGTATTCAACCCCACTGCTGAGATGCTTCGCTGACAAAGAAGCCGAAAGGGTACTGGCAGAAATACACGAAGGAGTATGCGGAAACCATTTAGGAGGACAAGCTCTGGCATAAAAAACATTTCGGAAAGGATACTATTGGCCTTCTCTAAGAAAAGACGCAGTGGAGTTTTCCAGGAGATGCCCCAGTGTCACGATATGCGCCGATCATAAGGAGTCCCTCCACAGAACTGGTTACCGTTACTAGTCCATGGCCCTTCTCTAAATGGGAAATTGACCTTATTGGACCCTTTTCCCCAGGAAAAAGTGGAGTCAAGTACGCCGTCGTAGCTGTGGACTATTTCTCTAAATAGGCGGAAGCGGAGGCTTTGGTCACCATAATCGAAACAAGGATGATTCATTTCATTTGGGTCAACATAGTATGCTGATTTCAAATCCCACAAGCCATTGTCACTGATAATGGGAAACAATTCGAGGGAGCCGGCCTACAAGAATTCTGTGACAATTTACAGATAAAAAAATTATTCTCCACCCCCTGCCATTCGCAATCCAATGGTCTAGTCGAGACGGTGAATAAGATCATCAAGCACACTCTGAAAGCCCGTTTAGACAGACTCAAAGGAAGCTGAGCCGAATTTCTCCCCAATGTTCTATGGGCCTATCGAACCACCTCTCGTTCTTCCACTGGAAAAACCCCTTTCTCGTTCTAAGGCGAGTGTTGCAACCAAATCAAGGCATCTTCGGAAAAAATTAGGACGGCCCATTTATAATAAAGAGGTGTCTGGGAAAAGGAGCATACAAACTCTCCACACTGGATGAAGAGATACTGAAGCATCCATGGAATAGACAGAACCTAAAGAAGTTCTACGCCTAAAAAATTGCATGTAATAGCCATAAACCATATGTAATAGTCAATTTTTTGGATGGACAAGAGGCCAAAACACACTTTAAAGCCTCCTAATAAATAATAAGACAAAAGTCCATTCATATTAAAAGTTCGAGACAAAAGTGTCCTTCAAGGACTAGATACAAAACATAAAAGGCCCTTAGGTCCTAAATCAGGCATTCCCCGGGTTGTCCGCATTGCTTGGGCCCACCCCAGAATAATTTCAACAGCTCAGAAGCCAAGTCACTTCAGCGTCCAAGAGAGCAATCCTCTCTCGCTCACGTTCCAGCTCGAAAAGAGACAGATATTGACTGGCCTCCAATTCCCTCGCCCGAAGCTCAACCACACTGGCCCTCTCCTGGATAATTCTCATCGAAAGGCCTCCTTTAAGAAACTCGTCAGGTCCCCCCAAGGAAGGATCTCGCTCAGGGGGCAGCCCAACAGGAGCAGAGCGCTCTAGGCTTTCATTGGGAGAGGCAGCACTGGCATCCACCTCCCCCTCAACTCGTACCACCCTCTCATTCTGCATAGAAAAGTACTCGTTAAAGGCCGCATCCCAAGCAGAAAAATTGGTGCTAACACGACCTTCTAAATCTACCATGGCATCTCGACCAAATCGGGACAACAACCCCGCGGCCTGAGTTTCTGGTCCCAGAGCAAATCAAGAACATTAATGGGAAGCTCTATTCCTTCAATGGTAGCGAAGGCACGGCGAAAACTGAAAGAAAGCTCTTCCAACTCGGAGCGAGATTGACCTGCCCAAAACCAAAAACATTAACGACCGAATAGTAATGTTGGAGAATGGGGCAACAACTTTAATGTCGACTTACTTAGCGAAGGAAAATCGAAAGCACGAGGCACGGGGATAATGCGGTCACGATGGTCTCGGCCTTCATATCCCATGACTCAAAACCATTCCTAATGCCAAGTCCGTTGGTGACCCACATCACTCTCCACGAACAGGGACCACATCCATTGATGCACCCTCAGATAATAATAGGCAGACTATCCGCGATCACGCACGCAACAAGAACGTAGTTAACGTTCTCCACAGTGGGAGAGGAACAACCTTTGTCAAGGAGAAGAACGAGCAACCTTAACAAGTTGGCTCAAGCAGATGGTTTCAGTTACATGGGGGCTATCCCCCAATAACTCAGCAAATGAAAAACCAAGGGAGGCAATGGAAATCGAACACCCACCTCCAGCATGGCAAGATTTGTCGCAATCAGCCCCTCAGGTGGATGACTTGCCAAGAGTCCGAGCTTGGTTACAGCAAAATGAGCTCCTGGACAAGGAAAGTGAAAAGCCGCCACCTCAACATCGCCTTCCCTCAGTTGGGTGGGCATATCGTCGGCAGAAACCCCGCGAGGAGGTACCGCTCTATCCGGTCAGGACGAGAGAGTCGGGAGGTACTTGAACCTTCCACGTCGTCGGAAGCTCGGACTGGCACCAACGCCGTAGAAGAAGAAGAGCCCCTCACGTCAGTACGTGGAACCACCCGATGGGGCCCCACTACAGCTCGTGATGTTGAAAGAAGTTCCATCGCTGGAAAAGGGAAAGGAGGAGGCACTGAAAGCCTACCGCTTCTAGTGGTTAGAGGAAAGCGCCGTGACGGGGCGTCATCACCACTCTCCTCGTCACTGTCGCTAAGCTCCTGAGATGACCGAGAATTCGCCAAAAAACTGGGTGAAGGACCAAAGATGAAGTAAAGTAACAGCAAAACCGCAAAAGAGTGAAGGAAAGCCATGAGAAAAGGACTACAAAGAAATTGCCAAGAGGAAATTTTTTCCAGGAAAGGGAATTTGAAGTGATGGACACTTGCCCACCAACACACCCTACTTATAGCAAAATAATCAAGCAGGAAAAGACCTTTGGAACCAAAAGCCACGCGCCCCTATAGCACACATGGAGCCAAAGGAGTAACAAAATCCCCAAATTGGGAAAATAAAAGGTTACCAAAATGGTGGTTGCTCATCAATGCAGAGAATTAGTGGATAATGGGGAGTTAATGACAGATAATCATTACCCTGCTCAATAAAACTACATCAATCAAACCAACATTTATTTACCATAAAAATGTGTGACAGATATACAAGTTCCAAAGTTAAAAAAGGAGGAAAGAGAAAAGCTACAACTAGGGCCTATTCAATGCATAGTTGCCCACCTCGCTGGAAGAAGCTCCCGCCGACGAGTTCATAGGGAGAAAGTCCAAAGGAGACCCCAGGGGAGAGAAATTAATACTGAAAGTACTCCAGTTCACTCAGATTGGAAGTTGAACACTCACTATATGGCTCTTCAAGGCCGCCTGTAAACCTTCCAGCCGAGCATCACCCTCCTCCAACCCTAAAATCCGAGTGCTCTTGCAGAATGCTCTGCAGTACCCCACTACCGCAGCAATGACACTCCTTAACTAAGGCAGTAGCGAGTTCTGCGGTAGTTTTCGCCAATCACTCGCCACCCAGCGGACCTCTTTGGCTAGATCATTCTGAGTTTTGTCCAACAACTCAGAGACTTCTGCACAGCTTTGTAAAGACTGTTGCAGACGCTCCTTGATGAGTGATATTTTCACCAAATTTTTATGTCTTTTTATGTGTGTTTTCATATATTTTTATCCGTATTTATGTGTTATTTGGTGGAGTAATGTGTTTTATGGAATTGAGGATGAATGAACTTAATCATATGTAAAACAGGTAAAATCGGAGCAAAAATGGAGATGGGAGACGAAAGAAAGAAGAAGAAAATAGGGCAGCAAGAACACGGCCTGCCGTTTCAAGTACACGAGCTGTGTACTGCAAACGGACCTGTAAGAGATGGCCGTGCGACGACATCAAAATGCACAACATGACCATCCCTTGGCCGTGTTGTATCACACGACTCGTGTTGCAGTACGCGACCCGTGTTGCAGCACATGAGTAGTGTAGGTGCCTGATCAGTAAAAAATCAGAATTCTTCTAGAATGCCCCAATGAGTATAAATACTCATCCATTCAACCTTTGAGGAGAAAGACATGAAATACCAAGCTGCACACACACCTCACACACCAATCCTTTGATTTTACACCATATTCTTCATCCCTTTCATCCATACTTTGATTCTACATCATCTCTCCATAAATTCTACATTCCAAATCAAGTGAAGAAGCAAGGAAGAGTGGGTGATCACCAAAGGAAGGAAAGAGATTCGATTGGAGCCAATCCAAGGGAGTTTTCATCCCAATTTTGTGTTAATCCTCTAGTTTACCATGATTTGTAAGGTTTTTAATGACTATGTTAAAGATCTTATGAAGATTGTAGGCTAATCTCACTTGTAGGATTAACAACATGAAAGTTTGTGGTTAAATTTTGGGATCTATGTATTTGATTCATATGTTGATTGGGTAAATAGAATTTCTATCATTGATGTTTAAGATCTTGAGGTTTATGATGATTCGTGTGTTTAGTTGTTCTAAATATGTGATTAGATTGAGAAATCAATTATGTGCTTAGGATAATTGAGTGAATCATTTCATCAAACACTTCATGTGCATTATAAATTGTAAAGAGATTGAGAAATCCTTTAGAATTTAGAACCCTTTGATAGAAAATACGGTTGGTTTGATCGAGAGATTGATTAATTGTGTGAAGGAATTCTTATTTCAAGTTTAGTACCTAGTTGAAATTGTTTGAATGAGAACCAACCATTGAGCTAATTAAGATTAATATCCTATTCATTTTGAGAAGGAGCTTAGGTAAATTTAGAGTTGGCCCTTAATCCATACCATTGATCCATATGAGTTTAATGCATGTATCCTAAGATTTCCCACTACTTAATTGTTGTTAATCCCACATTTGCTTAATTTGGAAAACAACTTTACATTACCTCATTTTAATTGTTTGATCATCCTTTGTTTACTATCTATGTCATTTAAATACTTGTTCAACAATCCTACTCGATGATTAGTCTCTATAAAATTATGATACGTGTGATATCGCTTAATCTCTAGCGCCAACCTCCATGTGGTTCGATAAATTATTTTAATTGGTCATCCCTACTACAAAATGGCTAATCATTCCTCGGCCTGCCTCAAAGCCTCCTGTGTTGCTGCCAATTGGTCCTGAAGACGTTGGCGGGTGGAAACCAGCATACTCCTCTCGGTCAGGGAATTCACAATCAAGTCATACACCCGATCGAGGTACACGGACGTCCGTGAGGCATAACCCATTGCCGCAAGTGCAACACTTGCCAAGTCTAGCCGGCCCATCATGTCGTCTTCCTCCCGAGTCAGCACAGTGGGGATCGCATTCATAGCCGCTCGGGCATAGTCGGGGGTCCTGTCAGCTGAGAAAGAAGGGCGTTCGGAGCGATGCATGTTTATCAAAACAGCCGGAAGGGGAGCCCCCCAGTTACCGCCCAAATTTCCTCCAGCGTCCTCCCAGAAAAAAGTGGGGTTTCTTAGAAGGAGGTGGCCGCCTAACTGGCAGAAGTGCCACCGACAGAAACCCCCCTAGTACGAGCGCGTTTCGCCCTCGCCGCATCCTTCTGACCAGTCTCCCCATCTGAAGAAGAGCACCTAACCCTGTGCCCCTCGGGCTGAAATGAGATTGCAGGAACTGGAGGAAAGGCGTGAACGGATCGCCAATCACCAGAAGAAATTAGAGGATCTTCTGCACAAAACAAACAGAATCAACCCAAAGGAATGAAAAGGAAATTAAATCAGGAGACAACATAGCGAGGGAAGTACCATCTAGAGCACTCCCATCCCATTGGCGACGAGTCTCCACCACCTCCGTCACTCTCGCGCCCGAGCCGAGCCCCAGCTCATCGCCCGCCGTAGCGCCCGAGCCAACAGTTGTGTCGTCATCGACCGCCGTTGAAAGAAGCCACTGCTCGGTCTCCGACCATTCAATGACAATCACTGCCTCGAGAGAACTCGGGGACTCGGATTCGACCAACTCAGACGAGGGAACGATGGTAGTAGCCCCAGCCGTTCGTCGATGCCTTTGGCAATGCCGGACGGATCGACGACTGTCACAAGGACGTCCTGAGATGCAACCTCTACCATCTCAGATCCAGGCAGAGCCCACTCAGATTCTGTCGAGCTCCTCAGGCTCAACAACTCTGAAAGGGTCACCAACTTCGAATATGCCCGCTCGACAACGGAGAGCGCCGCAAGCTCGACAGCCAACTTTTTGAACTCAGTCGACAGGCCCTCCTTAGCCGGAATCTTTATACCTGCAACAATATCCCCCTCAAATATGCGGCCAGTCAGAAAAGCGAATCTAGAAGAAGGGAGTGAAGGAATTCTACCTTCTCGTACGACCTGGAAAGACAAGAATACGTAGATGCCCCGTGCACCCCAGTTGCCAGAAGCCCAAAACCATCCTTCTTTCCAACCCTTGATGGAAGAAGGCCTACCGGTGATGACTGACCACGCCGGACGCTTATTCAAACGATAATAGCCCATGGTTTGAAGTTTCGCCACCAGCAAACACAAATAGTCAAATCCCAGAGGGGACAGATAAGAGTAGTCCCTGCTCCGAAAATAAAGCACCAAACCTACCAGGGTAGCCCACGCGTTTGATGACAGTTGGGCCGGCGCCAACTTCCAGTGGGCCAAAAGATGGGCAAAGCATCAATGTAGTGGAAGCCAGAACCCAGCCGCAAGGATCTCAGAATTCACCGCCACACAGCCCTCCGACGGATGACTGGAAAACTCGTTTGGACTAGGCTTGCAATACTCCACACCCGGTGTCCCGTATAACGTCCTGGCCTCCTCCACCTTCGCCTCCGTCACCGTCGAAGCTAACGAATGCGCAAAAACTCGCTGTATACCACCGACTTTTTCTCCTTCCCCTTCGAAGACCTGGAAGATGACCCTCGAAAAGTCCATGGCTACCTTCACCAGTCATTTCGCTCATATTTTGACAGAGGAACGAGAAGTAGGCCGCAGAAGAACGAAGGAAAAGTTGGAAGGAAGAAAATGACAAGACTGTCAGGGGCGACTTCAATAAATAGGGAGCACCCCGAGAAAGAAACGAAGCGACTAATACGACGGCTGTCAGAAGAAAATATTCAAAAAGACTTGACAAAATTCAAATCGACGCGCTTCTCAAAATGAACGCTAGGGTTGCTTCCGCTATGGGCCGTGGCCAACACCGAAACCCGGGGGCTAATGTAAATGGGCAGAACTAACACATCCATCAAATAATAACTAGAGCCCAAAAATTACGGGAGGCCCAATTCCAAGAGAGTCCATCTCCACTGGAGGGACCCGCCAGCCCCAGAACCGCCCACTGGAAGGGCGTAAAACTATCAGCGGTATAAAAGCCACCTATGAAAAGCTTCGCGCCGACCCCCTTATTTAAAGCCCATGGGGCCCACCTTCTTAAATGAAGCCAAGATATCCCCCTATAAATAGGGAGGCCAAAGTCTCATAGAAGGCAAGATCCACTAGAGCTCTGTACTATTATTAATATTAATAAAGAGTAAATATATTCCCTCCCAGAGAGCAAGAGCTGGGAGGAAGTCCTGCCTTTTCTCTTCCTTATCCTTTATGCTTGATTAGCTGAGTACACGTCACAGCCACATAATTATTGCATAACCTCCAAAAACTCGCTATCGACAAGCAGTGTTTTTAAAATCGGACTGAACAGGTCGGTTAGATCGAAAAATGAATGCGGAACTGGTTTGAAAACCTCCAAAAAATCGTTTTGACTATTGAATCAGAAAAAACAATTTGGATCGATCAGAACCTGAAAACTCGATTGAACCGTTTAAATCGAAAACCGTCTATTTTGATTTTTGTAAAATAAATGGATAAAGACCGAAGACCTTTGTTGGGCCTTTTGGGCTCTCTTGTGGCCCAATTGATGATCTTCAATTCATTGGTAGTGGGCTTGGCTTTTAATTAAGCCTCGGCCCACCACTCCTACACCTTATCTCACTCAACTCTAATGGAATTCTCACCCTCTTCTCTTTCCTTCACTACTTCACGCGCTGCCACCATGGAAGGACATGTTGACTCTTTCTTTTCGGCGGTGGTACGGCCTTGGTATAAAAATGGCTCTTGCATTCATATCTCACCACTATTTCAATGAAAAAAATAATGCCCTGATTAGTTTAATATGGACACCTTCACAAGAATTATTGTCTTTAAACAACCTGTGCGACTAATTCAATGTAATAGCCTAATGAAACCATTTAAAATTGCACAATTACTTTTTTTTTCCTTACTTTTTTAATAAAACAACACATTTACATATGATGAAATAATCAATTCCACATAGCAATGTAGTAATATAAAATTTTGAAAATACATTTCAAAACCCGTCCAATACCCCATTTCTAACTATAGATATTAAAATTTTCTAAATCCTTCCCACAATCAATTTCATCATCAAAAATTAAAAATATTACAAAGGATGTAAAATAAAAGGATGTTACGAAGACAAAGGAGGGAGAATTGAGTCTTAGAGACTTGAGGTCGTGGAATGATGAGCTATTAAGCAAAACCATGTGGGATATTCATTTGAAAAAGGAGTCGTGGGTAACATGGGTGCATGAAGTTTATCTTTAAGGGGTGTACATGGGATGTGAGGCGTAGTAACTTCGCGTCCTATGCGTGGAGGTCCTTAATTTGGGATCAGCTGGATGGAGCTCATCTAATACTGTCGCGATTGTATAGCATCTTGCAGCCGGCAGGTGAGCATAAGGACGGATTCATATGGTCACGATTATGGCATAAGTGGATACCCCGGAAGTACGGTTTAAGGCTATGGTTGATCGCGAAGGAAAGATTGCTCATGAAAGATAGGTTGTGGGATCCAGACAAGGATAGGTTGTGCGGATTCTGTGTTTGTAATATTGAGACTTGTGATCACCTATTCTTCAAGTGTTCATTTGTTGAAACTGTGGGAGAATGTAAAGTGGTGGTTGAGGTGGCAGAGAATGATTCAAACGGTTAAGGCAAGATTTAAATGGATTTATAATAAAGATAGAAGAATTTCGTTGTCGACAAGAAGATTAGAACCTTGGCCCTGTCATCTTGTGCGGCAAAGGTATGGCAGTACAGAAATCAAGTGTTGTTTTGAGTTAGCTTTATTTTCGATTTTTGCATCTTTGATGTCTTGTTTTGAGTACAATTTACTTTTTGCTTTCTAAATAAATTTACAATATTCAGAAGATATGATATTTCCTTAAATGTAAAACTGGTCTTCCTCTATGAGTACAATGGCTACATGATTTTTTTACAGCATTATTCACCTTCAACCTAAAAAGATCCATAAAAAACTACTAAATAAAAAAAAAGTATAAGCGAAATGTTACTTGCGAGTTGCCACGTTACGAAAAACTTGTCTAAATTGCAACTAAACAAAAAACTTGTCTAAATTGCAACTAAACAAAAAACTTTTAGCTATAAAATTATAGCAATAACAACAAACATCAATCAAAATTGAATAACATATTGAGTTACACAAACAAATTAGATTTCATACCACATGAAGCTTTGCAGAAATTAAGAAACGTAAACTACCTGTAACATTGGAGCTCCATTTCATGGATTCTCGCCATGTAGGATGGCCGCCACGCCATAACCAGGGTCTTGCCATGCCATCACACACTTTTTCTCTTTCCCGGAGCAAGTTGTCTGTAATTTCCTGAGTTCATCTTTCTGTTGTCTGAGTCTTCGACACATGGGCACATGAGACAAACACACGGGGAACATACCAACACTACATCACGAGTAATTGCAATATAGTATATCACCATTACTGATGCACTGGTATATACAAACCATTCGGAAAAATATATGAACTTAATTTTATTTGGGATCATCTTCCTTCGCTATTCTCGTTAGAAGCACATCAAGATATATCACTCCTTCCTTCACATTTTTACCTAGTATCAGTTTTGACTCTTTAATCACCAAATTATGCCGTCACTGATATGGTTGAAGGTAATGTAGTTGAGTTGTCTTCAATCTTTTGTTCGTGCCGGATGTTTGGAGTCAGCCCCGGAAACTCCAATGAGAACAACCTCTTTAAAGATTCGTAGGATGCAAAGAAAAGTGCTCCTTGAATCATATACATGACTAGTCTTGGAGTCAAGCCCCTGATTAAAAAAGCAATTAGACCATCAAATATGTTCCAAGTAAAGGCGTTGTCATCTTATATAATAAGGGAAACACGAGTATAGCATAATAACATGTAACGTATCTTTCACCTATAGAAAATATAAAAATGTAAAATTTGATTAGTGCTCTTGAAGTACATCAAGTTTTATGATACAAAATGCAGTGTAAACTTAAACTGATAAAATGACCAACTTCTGCTAATTTAGGGCATGGAATAATGAACTAGCTAACAAGAATTGGATAAAGGGAGTTGAGATTCTAACACAGTAACACTTTGGTCTACGCATGTTTGGCTTCTTAGTTGGGTATCCTATTAGAATATCTATCAAAATTAGAAGTTATACTACCCATATTCAAAACAAACTGGAAACAATTCAGAACAAAAATGTGACGGTAAGCGTAAAATTGTTAAGCATTAAAGAGCTATCTCCACTATCAGAGTGAATTGATAAAAAAAAGGGGCAGCATATATTTTATCATTACAGAGTTACGGATTTCATAACTAAACAGTAACACTAATCTGCTTTTGGACATGAAAGTGTCAGCACTGAACCTGCATATTTTATCGGAGAAGAAATAAACTTAACACATAATTTTGCAGATAAACTAAGAAAAGAAAAAATTGGCAATACCTCACTATGCATAGATGTGACCCAAGTCGGTGCTAAAATAAAATTTCACAGTTGTATGGCAAATGCTCACCTGTAGAGGCCGTTCAGACCTTCATGCTTCCCTATTTCTACAAGGGTATTGAGTACACCACTATGCTTGACCATAGATCCAGGAATCTGCGACAATGTTTATGTAAGATATCTCAAAAGTGACAAGTCACTTGGTGACAAAAAAGAAAACTAGAAAAGTAGAATTCAAATATCAAACTAAGCCTCTGTGGCTTTATCTCACTATGTGAAGTCAGGAATGTAGATCATATTTTACATAGTGTATTATCGAGGCACAAGCTTTCATATTATTTAAATGTTGAATGTCATTTTGTATAGTTCCTTTCCAAGTCTTTGTCTTTCTAAGTCATTATGACAATACCTTAATGAATAGTAAGTGAACATCCTGAAAACCAAACCTGCAAACGCAGTTGCATATTAAACATGAGCATTGCAAAGAACTGATATCTAAAGAGGACAAGACACAGGCAGACTTACCTGAGTTTGCAATCTTGTCTTGACAACATCAAATGGAGTGGTAAACAGTGAGGCCATAGATCCAGCCAATCCCCCACAAACTAACTGTAGAATGAAATATGAGGAATAATGCAGGAATAATGCAGGAATAATGGTACTCAGAAGCATTTCAGAAGGCAGACAACAACCGTCGTTAATATATTAGCTTGAGCATTCCATTGATTTGATGGTAGCATAATCTGCTTCAGGCTTTCATAAGTGTAAAACTGCAATCAAAATAATGACTTACCAAGTATAAGAAAACAAATAATGGTGGAGGAAGAATATATACATATGCCACATCCCTTGAGTTGAACAATAAGCAATCAAACAGAAGATAACATTGCCATTCTTGAGTTGAACAATAAGCAATCAAACAGAAGATAACATTGCCATTCTGACCTTACCTTGATGACAGAATGTGGAACATTTCTGCAGAGTACAGCTCCCCATCCAGCATACAACGAAGGCACGCCACCATTTTGGATAACATTTATCAATGCATTCCTGCATGTGTACAGTTTAAAGATTATTACATCAATTCCAAAGAATTGCTAAACATTAGCTGACATTGATTATAAAATATAAAGAAAGCTTGAAATCAGAGACTAGAAAGATAACACCAAGTAAAACTGCGAAGTACTCGAAAAGTAGAAAATGACAACCAATACAGAAGAAAAAGTAAATTAAGAAGAAAATTTAAAATATTTACTCAGTAAACAATAGAAAATCATCTTTTTAAACATATATCCTCTCGTGTTTTTTAAATTGTATTTTAATGCCTTTGCCCCACAAGATGCAAACAATTCGAGTACATAACTTAACACACTTGTAAATGAACTGGAAAGTTGATTGTTCTCAGACAGAAATAAGCATCTCAAAGTCATACCAGCAATTCCGATAATGCGAACCAACTTGCATCTGCTGCTTTATCCGCTCACTAGGAGTAAAAATAAATGATGTTGCAACACTTGCACAACCCCCTGCAGTGCAATGGGCCAAAGAGTGATATTCCTGTGAATTGAAGGATATTTTCTCAATTAAATCATAACATTTCTCGTCGCATAAAATTTTATTACACGGAAAATAAGAGTAGTTCTGAAAGTCCCTTTCCTTTAAACTGTATTCTTCTGAAACAAAGGACTGCATTACCTTGGGAAGAAGAGGGAGCAAATTCTTCTTTACTGATTCATATGTGAAAGTGTAGAGAGCAGATATTGGGGCTGAACTCAAGATATTGCTGGAAATACCACGATAGAGCCCTGATATACCTGAGAACAAACTCCAAATTAGTTTCATGGTACATTAAGAATAAGTTTCCTAGGAATAAAAAATCACTCTAGTTACTCCAACTTAACCAAGTACTAATACAATCTAATTTCAAATTACTTGCTATCAATGTACCTCTCTCAGCAATGATAGATCTGCTTATAAGAAGTTTCTGATCATAATGACATGATTGAATAACTGTCTTTATTGTGTCCACTGGATGAAGACAAAGGCTGACAAAAATCCCGGCCATTGCTCCCGCTAAGGCATGTTCTTGTTTTGCAAGTGCATATAGAGGCTTTTTCTTTTGTGATGTGCTAATTTCTAACTCAGATGAGTCTGCTTTAACAAACGTTATCCCCTCATCTTCTTGGTCCTCATGCAGGGTATTCCCACTTTTAATAATGCAATCATCATGAACATAGGTACATGATGCTAATTTTGTTTCTTGGGTGTCCCCATCACATCCTAAAGTAGAAATCTCACAATTATTCCCTTCAATATGAACGTTATTTACAATATCATTTTCTGTGTATGTTGGGGTAGATTGCTTCAAGTCAAAGCTGGCAGCATTTCCAAATGATAAGTTCATAGCTTCTGCATCTTCAGGATTAGAAGCAGAAAATCCTGTAGTTAAGCAATTAGATGTACTAGTTTTATCCAAAGGCACACGACCACCGCCTGATAGTGTCGAACAATAACCAGTACAACTGTTAGTTGTCCTTTTGCTCTCAACCTCAATAGAGGTTAACTGATTCTTTGACTTATAAATAGAGTTCTCATTCATCCATAAATACATGGTTCCCAAAGTAGATGGTATTCCTTTACTCAAAAGATAATTATCTTTGGAGGACCTCTCAATCACTGTGGACCTAGAAAGGACTATGCGCCAAAATGAAAAAGATTCATAACTATGTTGATTCTGGTCCACACTGGACAGCTCTTGATTTGCTTCAACAAATGCTGCAGAATTTGCTTTATGATTCACGTAGTAGTGTGAACTAGCTTGATTTCCAGCTGAAGTAGATGCACAATATGTTCCTTCATCAATAGAATAGTGAAGTATGGCAGCTTCCTGAATAAACTCAGGATCGCTTGTGGATTTACTTTGAGACAGAAGAACAGAAAGTGGCTTTCTAGCACATCCCCATGCATAGCCTAATGCAGATATTAAGTCAGTTGTGCTCAACAACTTCGAAGATTGGGGGTCCAATTTACTAAGGGTACACTTGCCATCTTCAGATGGGGTTATATCTGTATATTTAAAATCAAAAACTTCAAAAGATGCCTTCTGCAGTGGACTGCTTTTACATTTGACTGCAACTTTCTCATTTCTTGGGGACACACTAGTCCCAGTCATTTTTCTTTTTCCTCCTTTGATTTTCAGAGGAGATCAGGAGGGCAGACAGCAACTGCATTTTAACAAAGGAAAGATTACAAATGTACAAACCAGATCAATAAAATACATAGCTAAGTTTTGGACGCAATTTAAGCAAAATCCGACTTAACTCTTCTTGTCGTTAATTGAAATTACTAGATCCTAAGAAATAAAGGGGCAGGTTAAAAACATAATTTCTTCACAAAATAATTATGGAGCAACTTAAAGGCAGATAATCTTACTTGAAGAAGATGATTGTGATGATGAATTATGAGGCCATAAAAATGAAATGGCTCCTTTTGAGCATATTATTATGGCATAATTTTATCAATCTAGAATCTGGAACTTTATTGATCGAGTGCACTGGTCACAGCAAAGATATTCGCACAAAGCTGACTATGGTTAGGAAGATAGATGAGGAGGAAAGAAATTAATGAAAAACCTAATTCGACAATTGCAATGGTTTTAAACTCATTAACCTAGCTCAACTTGAAAGCATACAATTCAACAGTTCATGTTGGATGCTTTGATCAGAAATTGGCAAATCTTAAGAAATTTGATTCATTGATTCAGGAAAACGTAAATTAAAAAATTCTAAAATGTTTTCAAAATTGAAGATCTTAATTCAGTTCAACTCCAGACCAAAAGTTCTGTTGAACTAAACTATACATGGAATCAAAATTCGGATCACCTTTCTCCAACGGAAATAACCAACAGATAATCAAAAACTCATAAGCACTGAAGAAAAAGCTTTCAAATTTAATCATTACAGCTTCACATAATTCACTACATTTACATCACTAAAACTAAAAATACCAGACAATCAAATAAATATAAGTTGAACTTAAAAATGGGAAGGATTTTCAAACAAATAGAAAGCGAAGAAACCTTATACTACACTAGAAATTCTCTTCTGATTGGAGATTGAGCACAAGAAGAAAAGAAAACAAGATACGTACATAAACTGGAAGATAAAGTTCGGAAATGAAGAGCTCAACAAGAATTCACTTGCCTTTCAGTGTTACCAAAGCTTCCAAGGTGAAATTCCCAGTTTCTCTTCCAGGGTTTAGAGTTCTACGAACGGAGATTCTGGGGAGAAATGAAGGGAAATCGGCGTGAAATTGAAGGGTGGTCGTCGGGTAAAAGCGGTATATGTTCCAGTTCAATTTTACCAGAATCCACACTAGCTGCTGCAAATATTATTTGATTAATTATAGATTATTTGAGAAACTTCAACATGGAGTCGTTGTAGTATAGTGGTGAGTATTCCCGCCTGTCACGCGGGTGACCCGGGTTCGATCCCCGGCAAAGGCGGTTTTTTTTTTTTTTTTTTTTTTTTTTTTTTAATCCATCCGGTTGATATTGACCTGCAAAACCTTAACGTTAATTTTTTTTACTTTCATGAATAATTTTAAGGTTGCAATTCGATTTTCACTAATTCTAAATTTTAAATCATACTCGGTCCCGCAAATATTGACACTTTTTTTTGGGAACGGAGTTTAGGGAGCATAATAATTTAATGTAAAGTGAAGTTAGAGAAATAATATTTAATATGTAGAGAATGGTTATATTAGTGGAGAGTGTGATGTGTTTGTGGCCCATGTAAATAAATAAATTATTTTTGTGTGGGTCTCATATTTCTTAAAAGGAAATATATCAATTTATGTGAGACAATCTAAAAAAAATTATGACCATATCTTTGAGACGGAGGGAATAGTACATAATTGATGTGGATAAATATATTAATTCAATATATTTAATAATTGTAATACGAGTTTTTTTCGATTATGATTACAAAGGAAACCGTGAATTATTGGGTTATTTCAGACTCTATCAAAACGAGAGAGGACTCTAATATTACAGATATCTTTAAGATAAAGACAAAAATTTGTGTGTTCCCATGGGGCACCGTGTGTCCTCGGGGACACAGGAGACCAACTCTAAAATAAATTATGATTGAGATACTAATTTGAGTGTTGGAGCCTTAGAGGAGGAGTCCTCTCCAGCGTACTTTTGAAGGAAATCTTAACGGCCGAACATAAGTCTTAGAGAACGTGTGGAGAAGATTGCTGAATTCAAATTAATTTTGTATTCTTCTAATCTTTCACATTGTTATTTTATTTATTAATTGATGTAGCTTCATCAATAATTATTCAAGGACGCAATACAATATATATTTAGGGTGGTTACATGATATATAGTAGATGTATTTTACATTGACATCCATTTGGTTAGCTGAAACTTGTGATGCTCCGATTGAATGAACTTCTCAGCCTCAACATCGATTGAATGCACCACATGAGTAGTATTATTTCCTGTGGCTGCCTCAGAATAGTAATTATAATAACAATATTCTGCTTTATAATTATTACTTGGAAGCAGCCTTACCACTATCCTTGCCTTCTCTTCCTCTTCAGTACCCTTGTTCATTTTCTTCTCCATATATCCTTTTCTCTCAATTTAAGACTTAGCTAATTTATTGTTTGTGATGTTTAACTCCAAGCCCTAATTTATATGGTTGGAATTATTGATGGTGAGATGGAATCAGATTCCTTGTACTTTTCTGAAAAATGACTTTGTTGAACTGGTTTTCTGCGTTGAACAAGATTTATGCAGCTTTTAGGTACAAGTTCAATGGTATTGGATAGATTTGGAATATGTATAGTTGGGGGGAAAGTGATCAAGTAATTGGAATTGAATTAAGCACGTGCATGCCAAACTTATTAGGCATGTACCAACCCAAATTCTACTCCATTCTATATCACATTCCTTTTAATTATGATGCATGGTTTTAGATGTATGTGAGTTTTGAATTTTTGGTTCTAATGATTATGGTTTTGAGAATCAATTGAGTAAGGATAGTTTTTGTTTGTTTGAGTTTTTATATATGTAAAATATATGTGCGTCTCAATACACGGATTATAGCTAATTACATGCATTCATATTCATATATATACACTTATTAATAAATAAATTAATGAATTAAAAATTTTAAAAATTTATATAGTTTGTTAGTGAATTTTTTTAATGAAAATTAATAGTCCTGTTCAACATAAAAATAAAATAATATATTCATTTAATAAAATACAAATACATTATAGAATTAACTACCGGGCACTCCTCTCTCATGCCCAAATCCTCTTCAAGTTAATTGCTCCTCCTTAAATTGATGATGGTGATGGAAAATTTAGTGGATTCAATGGAGATTTATGGAAGGAATTGATGGAATGGATGGAGGAATGGAATTGAGGAGGGAGTGTGTGAAAATGAAGGTGAAAAGTGTGTGTTTTCGATCTGAAAGAGTAAACTGACTTTTGGAATAGCTGGAAAGAGTTAAATTGCGAGAAGATTCTAGAATTTCAGCTCATTTTACCACTTTTGACCGAACCCGAGTCTAATTCGGGACTCTGATCGAGCTCGAAAACAGAGCTCGAATCGAGTTCAGAGCACAGGATATCAACTCTTGATACAATAAGTTTTAAATTCA
Organism: Pogostemon cablin; assembly: GCA_023678885.1. NCBI lineage: Eukaryota > Viridiplantae > Streptophyta > Magnoliopsida > Lamiales > Lamiaceae > Pogostemon > Pogostemon cablin. The sequence continues at coordinate 22,479,146 of CM042952.1, read as the reverse complement.
AGAGTTGCACTTATTTGAAACTATCTCATGTAAAGTTTTTTTTTTTAATTATCATTTTTCATTTATCTATAAATTGTTTATAAAATAATTTATAAAATGATTATCATTTTTCATCAATTATGTGTCATTTTTTAGTAACTATGGAAGAAAAGAGGAATTTCTGTAAATTGGGTTTATCATGCATCATAATTTTATAAATTTATTTTTATCACATGAAAAATATTGTTTAGAGAAATCAATTATTACTTGAAAAAAATATATTAAAATTTAATTTATTGAAAATAATAATAATTTATATTTCTAAAAAATAACCCCAATATCATGTTCACATTTGTTTGTCACGAGAGAAATGAAAACTAGTCTTTATATTTTTGGTTCTTCTTGGAAATATCATCGCCTAATTTATTAGTAATATTAATACCTAGTGAAGAAATGGAATCTTAGTCTTTTGATATTTTGTTCATCTTGAAAATTGGAATAGCGAGAATTTAGCAGTTTTAGTTACACCTGACACGTTTACTTAGTAATATGGTCTCACTATTTGCTCATTTAGTTCCAAAAAATTTTTTCCTAGCAAATTTGATCCCAAAAATTTAAAAACTTATAGATTTAGTCTCACTCAATTGCACTTGTGATCCCATAAAATTTTCAAATTATATATTCCTCCTAAATTATTTTATATCATTCGATTTTTCCCCCAAATAATTGGGGTTTCTATTGACATAAATATAATTTCGTCATGGAAGCGTGTAATATTTTTATTACGGGAATTATTTTAAATCAATTCTACATAATTTTTTTTAAAATTTATTTTCAGTAGCTTTAATTATGAATTAACTTGATTATTTTTTGTAATTCCTTAGTGAACATGTGATATCAGACAGAAATAAAAAATTTTGAATGAATTCTACGAAATTAATATGACTTTATAAAATTAGAATGAATATTATGTGCACCCGAGTATATGCTTGCACTCATATATGTATAATTTTTTATTCAATAGTGTATATATAATATATCATATCTTAATAATTGTATAGTTTTTTTACATTCAATTTTTTTTTAAATACTTACAAAAAATTCGTTAACAAAGTGTATACATTTTTATTCATTAGTATATACATTTATTCATAAGTTTATAAATTTCTGAAAATTGGTTCACAGTGCACCCGGGTGCACCGAATAATTAGCCAAAAAAATTAATAATATAAATAATCTAATTTAAGTAGATAATTCGGGACAAATATTTAATTTGAAATTCTTATGGGATCACAAGTGCAATTGAATGGACCAAATCTGCATGTTTTTAAAATTTTTGGACCAAATTTTCAAGAAAAAATCTTTTGGGACTAAAAGAAATAAATAGTAAAACCATATTGCAAATTTGCAAAACATGCGCATTAACTATAGGACTAAAACTGCTAAATCCTCATCCGCTTGCTAATAAATCATGGCCACCCCTTTTTAATTTATTTGATGAGTTAGTTTCTTGTAAACTCTTGTAAACATGTGGTCCCCTTAATTTAAATATTAGGGTATATAAAATTAGAAGGAAATCACATAGTTTACACCGTAAACTCAATTTACATGAATATTTGTGATTTGCTATTAGCTAATCAATTCAACAACATTCTCCCAATTTCATTAGTTTCTATACGAATTAACGTAAATACATGTATATACAGTTGGAATCAACTAGTTCTATTAGTTCAATATTTAACTTGTTTCATGTTTTACTACACAATGATCCACTCTTGACAAGAAAAAGGAAGTTTAATGCATAAACAAACTGTCTTGAATTGAAGGATAGATAGCAAGTTACAGTAGATAATAGTTGCAAAACTTAAACAGACTTGAAAATGGATAGCCCTTGAAAGCTTTCCCGTTGGTACTTCCACTAGAGCTCCTTAGCCTTTGAACCAGGCGAAGAAACTTTAGTCGAAGCACCAAAAAGAAGCTTGGGCTATCCAACTTGCCACATTATTTCTACATAAAAACAAAAGAGAAAATATTGATACAGTTAGTTTGATAGGGTCTTTTCATCCTGGATATCCATCACAGGAGCACAGGCTATGTTATTCCTTTTGGATTTGGGTCGGTAATTCTTTAAGTTATCAGGAGCAACTATTTGCAGAGCATTATCAATGCACTTGTGATATGAAAAATCCTCTTCTGTGCCATCAGTTCTTACCAAGAAAAAGCAGTTTTCATTGTAGTCTGGATGTTTTCCAACCTGGAAGACATTGCAAAAACGGTAGAAAAAAGTCAGAAACGTAAAGCTATAAAGATGGGTCAAACCTACAGAAAATTGATCCAGGATGGTCCGTTTTCAGTCCAAATAATTTCATCACAAACAAGAACATCAGTATAAGAGTGAGACCATTTCACTTTTATCTTGTTCAAATATCACTTTTCATTAAATATGCGTTACTTTTTTTCTCATATATCATATAAATATTGTTCATGAATTAGTTCAATTGGATGGATATCACTTTTCATTGATTATGTTATGCATCACATTTTATAAATACATTATCAAGTTTTCTGCCTACACTTTTACCTCCAAACTAATCACACAAGAGATCAATATTCAAAAAAGAACAAGACACTCAACAAACACATGGAAGGGGAAGAGAGAAGTGATAGAGTTACAACTTACAAGGACCATGATACACGCATTCTTGTTTGCCATATCAAACAGAATTTAGTGTTCAAATATATTATTAAAAATAATGTCAGCATATTTATAGAATTCTCAAGAAAAAACATATGAAAATATACTATCCATGTAAATAAAAATGCTCTAGCAAGATTAAGTAGAAAAGGTAGAACAAAGCAGAATAGTCTAGACAAAAGCTAATCTTCTTTAAAAAAAAATAAAAAATTGGAAGATTAACCTACAAAGTTAAATGAGGAGGTGGAAACTTAGGTGTTAATGTATTACGAAATTGTAGTCACAAGAAAATCATTACTAAATACCATGAACCCAATCAAACTATCCTCACGCATTCCAACTCCCCTCCATTTCTCATAATTTAACTTTTCAGCATCCACTCCTTAGAACCACTAACCTCTCACTATATCCCATATCCTAAATACCAATCATATATTAATCAATCAAAGCTTACCACACATAAACCCTAGCTTACCTTTATCCCGACAAGACCAGTTCCAATCTTCTTATCCCATTTTGGATGGAACTTTAGGGCTGTCTCTGCTGCAGATTTATCATCTCCACTTAGATTTTTATTGATAGGGTACCTGCGCCATTATTGACAAATAAATATATTAAGAAAGGGACAACAAGAGATGTATACATTTACAACTGTAATAATGAAAAGAAAAGACTTCATACTCTTTTAATATCCGCTTTAATTTATGATGAATTTGTCTTATTCCAACCACAGACAAATGTTCGGATACCATTCTTTTAAGAAGAACTTTCTGCCCTGTTGTGTTGAAATGCAAGGATGTGATAGATTTTCCACAAACTTGCTCAGACATAGCTTTTGGTTTTACTACATGAGTCTTCAACAAAGTATAAACATCTGAATGCTCAGCAGGCTCATGTCCCTAACAACGAAAGTGTAAAAAAAGAATTTAGAAATAATTTTAGACAAAAGTATTTTTTGCAATAAGACTTACTTTTGATGCTTTAAAAGATAAAGAATCATTGTACCTTTCCATTATAGAAGATATCAAATTGACACCCAGTTCCAATTGAGGGAGTCTTTCCCCATGACAAGGCCTCAAGACTCCCTTGAAGACCATCCATTTGTCCCATCTTGGCTGCTTTTACAAGATTATCACTAGGGTTCTGTTGGTGGTTCACGAAACAAAAGAACATGAAAACTCAAAGAAAAGAGAGAAAGTAGGAAAAATGAGAAAAATTAATTATGAACAAACCAAAAAGCAGGCTTGACTGAAAGGTGTATAAACATTAGCTTCCTTTCTTTGATGTGAAAGTCCTCTCGCATTTAAAGGCACAAATTCGCCTGTTATTGAGAGACAATTGGCAGTGACAACTAAATGCTCTGGAAGAATACACTTGCCGGTGTCACTGATGGCAGAATCCAAATTCTACACCCAAATGAACAATATTAGCTTTTTCAAAGCATAGTAAACACAACTATAACAAATAGTACAAGGTGCAACTCACTTTTACAAAATACTGCCATGCAAAATCAATTCCATACGCATCACTATAATCGAGAAGTTCATCTGGATGACTGCGCTCCCAATCAATTATATCTCTTATATGGAGGCACTTATCTATGAGGGAGGTCCAGAACTTAGCCCTGTCACAGTATTCTGACATGACAACCCGCAAAAACAGTTCGCCTGAGGGGGATCTGGAATTTTTTTTTGAAATTGGTTCATCTTTCCACAAGATCTCAACCTTCTTGAATTCTTGAAATCCTATATAAAATGCAGGAAATATTATTTAAAAAAAAAAGACTAATTATATGTATTAAACTTTAACTTACAGAATTGCACTATGCAATCAAATAGAAACATGGAGACCCCATGATGTAATGAAATTGGCACAAAAAATAAAAAATTAAAAAGTCATTAATATGCAAAACTGAACCATCCAGCCCTAAACTTGCTGACTCAGTTTAATATTCTACAAATGTAATGTAATTGGCACAAAGTAATGACAAGCAATGATGCCTTTGATACCAGAATAGTAGATTATTGAGAAAATAGAAAATTCAGAAGTTAATAATATGCAAAACTGAACCATAAATAGATCCCGTAAACTTGTTAAATCAATTTAATATTCTAGAAACCAACATTATATTACACCTTTTCAAAATTATCATTTGTAAGCAAATAAATAAAACCTAAGATAAGCTCCCATGCTGCTATTTTTTTTTCTTTTTTTTTTCCTGCTAACATTATACTACTCCCTCCGTCCCAGAGGATCGTTCACTCTTTCCTCATTTGTTTGTCCCACATAATGGTTCACCCCCAAAAAAGGAAATATCCTTCTAATCTAACACCTCAAAAGTACACATTAATTTCAAAATTGCCATCCCTTCTTTCCACACATAACATACTTTACACTTTATTTATTACCTAAATATACCACATTACCCCTAAAAGTCAACAAAACTTAGTCAAATAGTAACTTTTTCTTAATATCCGTGGTACAGTAAAGGTGAACCATCCTCTGGGACGGAGGGAGTATTTCATAAAAATCATGTCTTTGTTAAAGATTTACATGAATTTCCATATCCAATGACAAGTTTTAAATGGTAAATAATCAAATTAAATGAACAAAAATAGTAATAGGCATCACTATCACCTCTGAAAAATAGAAACAGGCATTACTATCACCTCTGAGTCACTAAGACATTTAGTGTTCTCTAGAAGAAAAAAAAAACATGCATCAGTTTACATGTGAACTCTACTGAAGCAATTCAGCCTTTTCTATAGCCAGTCAACAGGCAGGTAACAAGTATCATTCACAAATGATGAAAAAAAAAAAAAGTTGATGAAAAGAAATAGTAAAAGAGTCCATGGTTAAAATTTTTAACATATGAACTGTTTGCAATCGAGTTTTCGTTCACAATCTGAACTGTTTGCAATCGAGTTTTCGTTCACAGTCTGAGTAAAAAACTACGCAGGCAACATATTTAGTTTGCACACACATCTCAGAGGATCACCCTCAAGGGCACCACCAGAGGAGAATACTGTGAAGTAGAAAGGTGCAAGACTGGATGCACAACCACTAATTTTTTTCAAATTTTCTTTTCTTTCATCTACGGGAGGAGGGAATGATAGTGGTGTCCTATAACTAGTTGTTTAGTCAACCAAATGTCCATAAGTTGACATGGCACCAAGTATATCGTCAACTTCAAATGTTTTCATAAAAGAATTTCAACCTAGTTATGCTGTTTCATCCAGATGGTACACAATGCATGATCTATCTATTTAACGACAGTTTTTCACCCTTGTAAATAAAACATGTTTGATATAGGGCATTGCAAATGAGCCAATTCCAACTACGCCAGAAGATGGTTTTCAAACTATGCTTAAATAAAATCAATGGTGTGGTAAGAAGTTAAGTTTAAAATTTTCAATACATGTAGAAGTGTACTTGTATCCACACAGTTCAATCACATTTACAACACTAACAACATATAATCAGGGTCATATCTAGGAAAAGAATAGGCAGTAATGACAGACAAGCATAAATACACACTAAAGTAAAGAGATGCAAAGTGACAGATGATGGAATCATCTGAGTGTAAACCTTTTATAACAGTTTGAAGAAGTGCAGGTTTCACCAAATCACGAAGAATTTCCAGGTCTGGGAATTCTTTGTGGCGCTGACTCAAAGCTGCTGTTATACAAATTGTGGAGTCATAATTTTTGTGAAAGCCCGCTTCAGGACAAACGCTGCCCACCAAAATATTTTATTTAGTTGACAGAGGTAAAATAACTACTGAAAATTAGAGGCCAAAACATGATGCTAAATATTAACACTCAGATTAAGGTCATAGAACCTTCAATTCTGTTCTTTTATTCCAAAACAAATGTTAGATTGCGCAACTATTTTGAGTCCAAAAGAAAATTCATGAGGCCACATAAAAAAATTTATCAAGGGAAGTATATGTTAGGGACTGTATATTCATCACAAACTAACTCAGGGAGCATATATGAGCATTAGACACACAAATAGCCCACTAACAGAGCTCACATTGGAGATACTAACTATGGGTATAACCTATAGCAATGTGGGGCGTTAAAGAAGAATCTAATCGACACCAAGACAGAACCATAAGCATAGAGTGTTTCAGAGATTTACATGCGGTAAAACTTGAAGACTCCAAATATTTTAGTCTTAGTAAGTAGCCAATGCTCTTTCTAGAAGACAAGTGAAATTATGAAGTTGTGAGATATTCTGCACTCAACAAACAAAATAAGGATTGAAATTCACAACTTCTCTTTCCATACTGGGATTGACTGTTGTGCTGTAACTAGACAAACAGCTCTTCTGAGAGAAGTGTCTTACTTGCTTGTTATATGCAGCTTGGGAAAAGTGACCCATTTGTATTTACGTTTCTTATGAAGGGAATCAATAACAGACTGTAATTTCAACCGTCTCTTTTTGGCAATTTCCTGAAAGGTAAAAACTAGTTCAAAATTGATACATAAAAATCCAGAAAAGCAGCATAACATTATATTTATTACCTTGCTAATGTGAAAATGACAAACCCATGGACTAATGTTGGCACTGCTATTTGTCATCTCTTTGAAGCTAATATTTAAACCAAGTACATATGGAAGTTAGACAACAAAGTAATTTCATATATTATGGACAAGTACTAGAAAAGGGACCAAAAACTTACCAGATCCTTACTTCTGAAACTATGTCTGAGAAAAGCAGGCTTTCCAGATGATTCTTGACTTCTAAAGCCCCATATTCAAAGCCATTTGCCCATCTTCTAAGTCTTCTGGAAAGATAAAGCGAGGCACTTTTGCTTCCACTACTCCTCTTCACTCCACATTCCAATGCTTTCTGCATGATAAAATCGTGAGTGAAACTTCTGCAATTCAATTAGCTAACTTAAATAATCACGTTAAGTTCCATGAGCATTTCAAATTTATTCAGCGCACAAGCCCTGAAACTGATAAACTCAAGCAACTTTGATCAATATATGCAATGAGAAGGAAACATGAAATGAAAGCTGAAAATGCAAGATGATGACAATGTTACCATGAAACAATCAACAATTGTCTTCAACGTACTGATTTTCATAGAGGAGGCTACACAACTGTCATCTAAAGAAATCTCAATTACTACTTGTCACACATGGTATCAGAATTGCCTAGATTTTGACGGGGCACCGCCCATTGTCTCGAAAAGAATTTTGATTTCATAAAATTAATACATGTCCAAATTCAAAAATTACTGGTTTTTCACACTTTCAAGCACGACATAGTGCATAGATGAATATAAAAGAAAAGTTCAATTTTAAACCTTCCCGTATCTTAACCTAAAAGCTAGTTCAGGGATTTTCTCAAGATGACAGATCAATTTTAAGATTTCATATATGAGGCTGACAACAATATAATCCATGATTAAAATTGGACTTGTTGAATAAGAGGTAGCCAAAGACAGAAGAGTAGCATCGCTAAGCTCAGAATACCTGAGGTCAAGCAATATGCATCTACATCAACCACCTTCCCACACATAAACAAACACACGCACTTACCTTTAGTGCTAACAAAGGTGATGGTGCCAGTGCACTGACAGGCTGATCCAGGGCACTGTATGTAGCTTCTGAAATGGCACAAGCAGCCAATGAACCAACAGGAACTCCACCCATATCAGTCTCTGTATGTGTAGCAGCAATGTCCTTGGTGCAATATTGAAACTGAACAACTTGATTTCCGAGGCAATTTCTGACTGTTCCATCATATGCGATTGTTAAATCTCGCATAAAGAACATTAGCTTTCGGGTAAGAGTGCCAGAAACATCAGCATTTCCACTAAAGGAACTGTCACGGCTAGTCAAGGAAAGTACAAAACACTCCAGAGGATTTAAACCTGCCAAGAAGGAGCTAGTGATCACAGCACAAGGAATGTAAGAGTCTGACATTTTCTCAGAACCATGCAACTTTTGGTCACCGGAAAGATCCTTTTGCTTATTCCATGAAGCACATGATAGGTGATGTGGTATCGAGAAGGATAATGGAGCTAATGAGTGTTGCAAACCCAGAGTCATGCTATGCTGAAAGAGTTTTTGCAAATTTCCTTTGCTCCCAGCCTTTAGCATGGCCATGAATGAATTGTTATTTGCAGAGTATTTGTAAACAAGATTCTGCATATCCCTCAAAACTGACTTAGAGGCAGAAATTGAAGCTTGAATAAGTTCTGCTTTAGTCTGTTGAGAAATCAATATCCGCCCCTTCAGAAAATTATCCATGTAATCACTACCCTCAGAGCTATCAACAAGAAAATCTCGGTTGCGTTCCACCATCAATAAATTAATTTTAGATACCTTGTCTGCTTCCTGCAGACCACAAGATATTTCATCCAGAAGATTTTTCTGAGACTCTGAATCCGAGCATAGGTAAAGATCTGACAATGAAACACTAAGTCCCCTCCTTGATAACCACTCACAAAGGAGTTCTTGCCCAACATTGAAAAATTCAAGAGCTCTGCGCCCACAATGTCTTAGAAGAGATGAAAAGAGGTTCTCACTACTGTCTTGTAACCAAGATGATCCGCGAGAAGTTGATACAAGCTCCCCTCGCTTAATAGATATGCCATTAGATGCATAAGAAAATTCAAAATCCATTGGCAAGAGAAGGCTAAACAACTGTTTCCCAGTCCAGGAAGATGCCCCTGAGCTGGACTTGATTATAGCAGGCAATACTGGGATACAAGAACAGGACATCTGTAGCTGTTGCATCACAGTTTTACTCAGAATAACATCATCTTCCAGTAAAAGATAAGCAGCAGTCATACTATCCTGACTTAGTGACAAAAGGTTCTGACCATTCTGTCCATTAACCAACTGTTTATCTAAAGAAACAAGCTCATTAAGCTCAACTCTAGAGATCATTGACTGTGGAACATAACCATGCAGACAATCACCATCAAAGTCCCCTCGGAGTGGGGAACAGATCAGGGGGTTAATGGAGACAACAGAATTTATTGGAAGAATTCTCACAGACAAAGCAATGAGAGAGTGCTGATGAATAGATGGAGGTCTGTTAATCAACACAATATCTCCATCAATAAGAGGCCTGCAAATAGAATCTCCTGCATGCAACATGTCCTTTGACCATATTTTAATCCTTTGACCATTCCGATGAACAAAGAAGTGCCCTTTACGCCGAAGCATAAAACCACAGCACTGTTCTAGCTTATCCCAATTCCATATGTTGACATAGTCTGTAATCAGCACATTCTCAGCAATATGAAATGGCAAGCCAATTTCATCAACACCAAGTCTAGGGTCTCCAACAACAACTGTGCGGAAAGAATGATCTGTCCGCTTTCCGAGTATTAAATCCTTTAAGTTCCTCAGCCCTGATGCACTGGAAGCAGATTCATTTGTTGATTGTTTTTCAAACGCTTTTTCAATATTTGACAGCTTCTCAGAACGTAGCTGCAGCAGCAGAGGTTTAAAAATAAATAATTTCTTCAAGAAAGCATCCATAAATCATACTATGTGTGAGTGTGAAGAGGGAAGATATACAATCCTTGATTAATTTTCTTGCCTTGGAAAGTTTATACCGGTCAAGAACACGAGCGCTCAAGTCATTGGGCAAGCCTCTAAAATCAACAAGCTTTCTGTACATCTTTGTGGTCTCATCCTAATTTTTTTCAAGTAAATGTAATGATATAATCAGCAAAATATAAATTCCAGAAATTGTATTACTCAAAGACAATGCAGCCAAAAGAAAAACCCAAACAAGTTATAATCACTTACAACAGTGATGCGCTGACCAAATTCTCTAACTCGATGACTGTTTGGAGTCACTAGCAAGGAGTTGAGAAAGATTATGTTTTTCTTTTTAAAAAATGCTTCCAATGCCCTAGGGCCTACATCCTTTATAATGTTGAACACCTGAAAAATGAATTTCGTTAAAATACGCATCACCTTCTCCTTAGCTGAAGGGGTAGCCAATACAATATCATAAAGAGAAATATCTCAAAGAATATTTTAAATAAGTTTTATAAAATAGAAGCGAGAACTTTTGACATGTGAATGGCGTTGAACATCAGTATTTAAACTATTCACATATGAAAATTTAAGATCTATCTCAAATCCAAAAATCGCTTGAATTGAGAATAACAGGAGTAGCTTTCATAAGATAACTATATGAATGACGAATCAGGGACAAAGTGGATGAAACATGTTCTGCAAAATTATTATTTTTACTGCTGTAAGTTTAACCAAAAACACATTATAACAGGCAAAATCTTTGATGGTGATATATACTCGATCGGGGTAAGGTTCCCCGTGCTGAGCATGGGGATGAGTACTAAGACTATTCTGATCGATCATTCTGATGGACCTTGGTTCCCAGAATTAAATAAAATACTACAAAAGTTTTTCTATTATTACATTGTTACACTTTTAGAATTGCAAAATCTTTACAGATATGAACTTCAGTTATTCATGGTTTCCTAAAACACTAATTTGGTAACGTGCTCCACATGAAAATTATCACGTCAACCTGACTTGAACATTTTAGTGAGCACAAGGATATATACGAAGAAAATAAAGAACATAATACAGTTAATGGAATTGTAGACAACTATCCTTATCCTTAGCTTTTATAATACAAAACAGGTAGGATGGGTGAACAAGCATGGAAGAAAAAACCTGTAACAAGTGAGACAACAATATAACTCAAACACAGACAAATACATCAACCGTCAGGGAATAGAATGCATGTATATAGAAATATAAAGACGCTGTAATGTACAATCTTACATGAGATGGCGATAAAATTCTTCTGTATCTTGACAAATCACCATTTTCTTGGGGTGACTCTTTGGGATCTTTAGGAAATATATCCCAATAATCCGAAGCAAGACATCCAAAAGATGTCTTATGCACCAACGTTTCGCTAACTTCAGCAGTTATTGCACTCTTTGAAAACACATCCTTCGAAGAAACTTTGAATTTCATTCTCGGATAGCCAAATTTGGATTTTCCCTATTATTTGGATGTAAACAAGTTGGTCATGGTCATCCGTAAAGGTGTATAGTACCAGAAAAATGAACTTACAGAACAATATTTGCAATTCTGACTTGATGGAGAATCAGTTTTCTGACACACGCAAAAACAACAAAAGAACAAGTATCAGCATTCTGCAAAGAACTGAAATCATAACTTCAACAACCTATAAATAATTTTTCATAAAGAATAAAATTGAAACATTGATAAAGACAGTATAGCAAAATATCAACTAAATCAACAGGATTAAGATAATGAGCTGCAAATTACGAACAACTCCAAATATAAAATTAGCACCCTTCAGTTCATCGCGGTTTAAGACAAATCAATGACAGTGATTCAAACCATGATTTGGAGTCGGCCATAAGACAATGATATTGAAATTAATAAATATTTTAAAAATAATAAATATTTTAAGTAATTTTGGTGTGTGCATACATATATCTACCAAAGACAACAGAGTCAGAGAAGCAAAATTACATATCACTTGTCAGTGTATAGGTAGTACCTAACCTTGATGCTATTTCGGATATATTTACATCCTGGGCAAATTTTATTAAGAATTTGAGCAACTTCTGACATGTAATAAGGATTTAGAATAGTAGATGGGAGCTTGATCAAGCCAAAATGCCCTGCAAAAAATAAAGAATAATGAATAAATAAATAAATTCAAATAATTCAAATGAAGATGACAAGCAAGGAAAAGACGGAAACCATAGATCAGCAAGCAACTTTAAATCCCAGTTACCTTCACAGTCCCTTGAACTTTTGGCCCCACATGTGAGGCACTGGTCACCATTTGAAGTAGGAAGCCCCAATGCAGCATCAGACACTTCATTTACTGCTACAACTTCCTTTTCCGATATTTTTCCCTATAGATGCAGAAGCTATAAACATAGAGCTCTTCTCTATACGCATCAAACTATTAAGATCAAGATGAACAACAGAATTAATCAACCGTGAAACTTACGGCGTCTTCATCAGATAAAATACTGAGATGAATTCCCTTCAAGCGACCTGATGCAACTTGCTGAATTGCATGCAAGTCATTATCCATTGAAGCACGTATCTGGCAAGGAATAACCACATTAATAACATGGTCTGTAAATACAATTTCACCAATATATGTGCAGTTGAAAGCCCAGTGAACAATGTACTTGTATTTGGTGTACTTCATGGATAATCAAAAGAAAACAACAAGAGGAGTAATTTGAGGACTTAAGTATTTACATCCTCATGCACCAAATTTTAGCCATTAGTATCAACATAACTGAGCTAGAGTAGGAATGAATTCAAGCGCATCCTTGCTCAGGAGCTGGCTAGATATTTAGTTAGCATCCAGAAATTAGTATCAAATTCATCATTTAATTTACTTGCTAATTTAGCATAATATCCTAACGAATACAATCACGACGAGAATTTTAAGAAGTTCAAAACTAACTTTGAATCACCATTCATAATTATTCTTTTCTAGGTTTTTAAGGATATAGAATCACGTAGATGTACGGAATAATTTCTTTGCAGGAATAAAATCCTTCTGGAAAGGAGATCTATGCATGACACAGCTACACTAATGCCACACCACATATTGTTCAAACCTTAGTTATGATTGCATTTGCAGTCCATTCAATAATACTTTAAAGACTTCAGGATGACCCAAGATTTATTTTCTCCATCAGTGTTTCATTCTATAATATTTGCTTTGATGATTATTACATTCTTTCTGCCTTCGTTCCCTCAGTAATCAATCCAGTTATGAACAGTACTATATTTCACGGAGCTTTTGTTAGATTAAGCACATTCTCCGGCAAAACCATCAACAGACAAGATATACTGGAGATGCTCTAAAATTACAATAACTCATATCAAATACTTTAATTTTTCATGAGAAAACTCATTATGAAGATATACCTTCCTGAGAAACTCATATTTCTTGAGTTATGGGCAATTAATTTATAGCATCTCAGGCGAGGGCACTGAATTAGGTCAGTTTTGGCGTGAGCAAGTTTAGACACGACAGTTGCAAGTTCACATAACACTTAATTCAGCGCTCATCTATTAGGAGAGATGTATAATGATCAATCAGACAATCACCTCCCACACACACAAAAAAAAAAGTAGACAAAAAATTTAAGCTTTAAACCTTAGTCGTTATAATTGAATTAATATTGGGCAAATAGTCCATAAGATCGGCATTACAAACATACAACAATGAATGATGCCTCCTTAAAACTCAAGTAGTTCTCCAACAAACACAATCAAAAGCAGACTTCTCAAGATAAGACGAAAACAATCGGACAATTCATCAAATACCTTACGAGCATCATCCAACATTGCACAATCAAACGGATTCTCAATTGCATGTGCCAGCCATCACACACAAACAAAGATCACACACTTAATACCATTCAACCAGAGCATCAACGAGAGTAAAAAGACAGCCACACTACCTTAAGTCACGGGCAGCAATCAGCGACGAACAGCAATGCCCAATGCATCAAAAGATCACCACATGATCATGCGCCATTCTCAGTTCCCCCACGCCGTCCGCTCACACACGCACCTCCTTACCTACGAATTCCAGAGAGAGAAGTGAGAGAGAAGAGGAGAGAGAGAATTCTTCGTGAATGAGTTGGTGAATGAGAGTGATTATTCGTTTTAATGGAGCAGCAGGTGTCTGTGTTGTGTTTTGCAGACTAAGTATTTGAAAGAGAAAAGGAAAACAATGGGGTTTAAGAAAATATTGTACCAATTATAAACGCAAAAAGACAAAATTGTAAATAATTAGGAAAAATGTGGCAAAAAACAAGGGTAATCTCAATGTCGAGGGATATCAGAGTAATTACCAATCTAACCGTCAAAAGCTCCAACTTGGCACTGCACTTGCAGTCGAGAATCTCCCTTTCGTCTTTACCCTTTCGTTTCTCTGTAATTACGGTTCTACCCTCCGACCCTTTCGACTGTGGTCACCACCGACTGGGCTCCCTTTCTTCTTATTGATTGATGTCAGTGTTTGGGGTTGGTTAGATAAATTTGATTTTTATATTTTATTGATAATTACAGAATATATGAATATCTTAGGCAAAAGGTTATGGATGGCCTAAACTTATTCTTAGAGATTAAATAGACTCTCCAACTTTTATTTTGATCATCTATGACCTTTATCTTTTATAATGAGATCAAATACATTTTTTATTTTTTATAAATTAATTAAATGGACATTTTTTTACTATTTCCTTCATAATTTTAGGCTATTTCTAAACCAAAATATGCATCTCCTCCTATCTCCACTCATCTAATTGTTTGCAATCATCATTACTTGCTTCCTCTCTTTTTATATCTTTTTTTTTATTTTAAAATTCCAATTTGTATTCATTCAATATTTTTCTAAAACCAATATCATAATATTCAATTTCTTTTAACCTCTCAAAATTAAAATCCATCATCATTTTCCACCCTAAAAAGAGCTTCTTGGGATTTTCCAAATGTGTATATTCAACACGCTAATCAATTCAATAAATTCGTAAAATTTCATACTATATATAATCATGAATTTAACTAATGACTAGTGCATTGCCCGCGTGAGTTATCATATCTGTTATTTATTTATTATTTTTAAGTTTAAAATAATCATATCTATTTATAATAAATGAGTAAATAATTTATTGTTTGAACAAGAAAAAATATTTTAAGATATGTAAATTTAATCAAACTGAAAAACATGCATTCTCTATTTATTTCACATAAATAGAAAATATTGTTATCACTGAAGTTGAAGTGATCCTCCTCGGCATCATCAGATAATATCAAAATAGATATACTGATTGATGTGTTAAATACCTTAGATATCATATACGAATATTTAGTGGAATTCATATCTAAAACTTTAAAAATCATTTAATCTCGTTGAAATTTTTTAAGTTCTTCAACTATGTACTTTCTTCCTTTACTAAAACCCGTAGTAAGAGCAGTAGAAGTGAAAGAACATTCATAATTAATCAATTTATATCTCCTGAAATTTCTCAACAAATTATCTCACTTACTCAATTCTGAATTGAACGACACTCCCTCAAACGTTATACACCAGTGTTAAATAAATTATTGACTACTATGTGTATTGGATAAAGGTGGGGATAGATGTCGGCGTCTTCTGAGATTACTCTCTCCGATGTCGGTGGAGGGTTAATTTTTTGAACTCTAATTTTTTGATTTATTTACGTAATTTTTTCATGGTTAATTTTAAAATTTTTTAATTAATTTTGTTATGGTTTCAATTTTAATTATATTTTTTATTAATTTTTTTTTTGTTTTAATTATGTTTTTTTAAATATTATTAGTATGTAATTTTTTTATTTTTTAAGTTATTTATTTATTTTTCATGGTTTTACGTACAAATTTATTTAATTAAATTTTTTATGATTTTATTTCTTTTCTTATTTCTCTGAATATATTTATAATAATTTTTTAATATTATATATTAATTTAAATAAATATATTGACTACTATGTGCATTGGATAAAGGTGGGGATAGATGTCGGTGTCTTCTGAGATTACTCTCTCCGATGACGGATAAAGGTAGAAGCGAACTCCGGAGTTGCGCATATCGGTGGAGGGTTAATTTTTTGAACTCTAATTTTTTGATTTATTTACGTAATTTTTTCATGGTTAATTTTAAAATTTTTTAATTAATTTTGTTATGGTTTCAATTTTAATTATATTTTTTATTAATTTTTTTTGTTTTAATTATGTTTTTTTTTAAATATTATTAGTATGTAATTTTTTTATTTTTTAAGTTATTTATTTATTTTTCATGGTTTACGTACAAATTTATTTAATTAAATTTTTTATGATTTTATTTTCTTTTCTTATTTCTCTGAATATATTTATAATAATTTTTTAATATTATATATTAATTTAATTATAAAATTTTTATATTTTTTTAAAAGTTTTTTAAATTATTTTTTCGTTATTTTTTTTATTTATAACTATCCTATAAATTAAAGTTTTTATTCATTCATTATGCACACGTAAAGAACTAAAGGTTTTCTTTAAATTCTATTCAAATTCTGAAGAAATGTATTCATTTATTTTTTTTATTATTACTTTTAAAATTTCTATTGATTAACTTCATGTAGATTCTTTTATATTTTTTTAAAAAAATTAATTAATATTTTTTTTTAAATAGATTGATTTTGGTTATGTTTTTTTAAATATTTTTATTAAAATTTTTTTACGGTTAATATTATAATTTTTTAATTAATTTCTTAAAATTACATTTTTATTTATTTCATCATTTATATTGAATTTTTTTTATTTTTTATTAATTAATTTTATTATAAATTTATTTCTTCAATGACTAAATTAACATATTTTAAATTTTTTGATTAATTTATTTATGTAACCACAATCATAACAAATTCAATAATTATTTTTTTAAAATTTTTGGGAAAATCAAACAGCGAAATTAAGATGTAAAAATTCACATTTGATTATATATAGATTGAATTTTACTCTTCAATATAAACTTATATTATATTATAATTAAAAAAAGTATATTAAACTTAAATTATATTTTTTAAATTGTTAAATAAATAATTATATTAAACTTGAATTATATTTTTTAAAATTATAATTTTATAATCCATATAATACACGGATCCATACTTTTATATATATATAAACGAATATATATAAATGAATAAATGAAATAAGAGCAAACAAACAAGTGTCAGCGAATGTACAGGATATTTTGCATTTTACTTTGATTCGAATTAATCAAAATATTGTCTCTTTCATGTCATGATGATGGAAGAATCTAATTTCTTTTCCTTTAAAAAGAAAAAAGAATATACTATTTTCCTACTAACATTATCAAAAACCAATCATGAATCAAGTATATATAAAGGTGAATCACTCATTTAGTCTTTTATGGGATGGAGATCGCGATTCGGGAGACGTTACCCAAGTTTATGATCTAATTCAATTAACTAAATTAAATTGCTTAATAAGTTGATTTTAAATTTCTAAGTTTTTATATAAAAGAAATTCCTGAATTAAAGTTTTAATAAATTTAGGATTAGTGGTTGAAAATATCAAAATTTTTATTTCAATTGCAGGTAAGTCCTGACATATGAGATTCAAAAAAATAAAAAATAACACCACTTTAATTAATTTCTACAAATCAAATCAACTATTAAGTGAGTCATACCTGAATATTGGTGTGTAAAATAAAGCAAAATGAATATTTGCAGAGTTAAAAAGATGGAGTTGGGATTTACTAGTGTTCCAGTATGTCTTTGTAACTTAGGGATTGTTTAGTTGGGCCGTTGGGGTAATAGGAATAAATGTAAATTAATTCCGATTGATATCTATCATTTCGATCGAAGAATTCATTCCAAGCTTCCTCTTATCATTATGATTTAATTCATACCAAGCTTCCTCTTAATTTAGCATTTATATAACATTATAAAGCAATTCACATGTGCCTTGTTTAAAATTATTTTGTGCAACCCAACCCTCCGTACAATCGGGGTAGCGTTAGTCCTTAAATTCATCTAAGGGTGTACTTTATTTAGAATTTTTAATTACATACATTATTCATACTAATTTAATTTAATTTCTTATTGATGAGTGTTTTAATTTTAGCAGGAACTGATCAGATCAAGAAATACACACACGACCTCCAGGACATAGCTCAAACGGTAGATGGGAGGTGGAAAAATCTTCCAACTGAGCTTGTAGCTGCAGGGTGGGGGTTCGAATCTTGCCTTTGACATTAATTTGGCCCCTTGCAAGCACGAGTTAAACAACAAGCTCTCTCTATAAGCCACTTGAGGCACATCCTACAATTTACCTCCTCCACCAATTTCAGGATAGGAGCAGTGGGCCCTTATGGTGGGGTACACCATAAAAAAAACACACACGTGATAATACACTCAACAAATTCACCCTTGAATGCCAAGTTTTGATCAAAGGTGATAACATTTAGAATCACACTTGAAATTAGCAGAAAAGAAAACAAATGAAGATACGCTTATATGGTATAACAATCATTTGATGATTTACATCCACTCTTATGAAAGATGATGCTTCTTCTACTGATATATAGAATGAATACAACGTGAATGATCAACAATTTAATTAGCCAAACTACACTAGATTATCACAAATGCATGATAACTGTCTGTTCTAAAAGGAAATATTGAGATTTTTTACCACATATGTATTAATAGTCAATTAACGTGTATGACAAAAAATGTATCACCAAAATATAATAAGGTATCTATATTACACGGTGGAGGCTATCATATCATCTTGCATTACTATAAAAATTAAAATTATATACTCCCTCCGTCCCATAACAAAGGTACGCGTTTGCTATTTGCACGTAGATGGTTCTAGGGTCTTTATTTGCTTTTTGAACATAAATTAAAAAGTATTATTATTATAAATAAGTTGGGTAATTGTATTACAGGAAAGTGGTGAGTCATATTGTATATTTTTTTTAAATAGAGGAAATTAATGCATTTTAAGCAGATATAAGGAATAGTAAAACACGTACCTTGTTATGGGACGGAGGGAGTATCTTTCTTGTTTCTTTTGATCAAATTTATCTAATTGCACATGTCATAACTCAAACCATTTGTTTAATGTTTTCAGCACTATATATTGATAAGTTGTGAGACATGTCGATATCATTATTAAAATACTTCCTCCGTCCTGGGTGTTTTTACCCGTTTGTATGAGCATGGAGATTAAGACGTTTTATTTTTTTAATATATAATGTAAGATGGATAAATTAGTAATTTAAAAAGAAAAAGTGAATAAAGTTATTGAGAATGATGAATAAAGCGTAAAAAAGTAATTAAAGTTGTTGGGATTGTAAAAAGTAGGTAATAAAATATTATGTATTTTTGTCAAAAATGGAATGAGTAAAAATAAGTAGGACACCCCAAAATGAAAAATGAATAAAAATACGTGGGATGTAGGGAAAAATTTTTTTATATAAGTAAAATATGATTTACTAAATAACTATGAATGTTATATTAAAATGTAATTCTAAAAGGTTTTATTATGATTCAATGAAATATAATTTTAAGAGTTTTGAAATTTGATTTTGAGGTATTTAAAATATGATTAATGTGTGATTTATTAATATGTTTTCATACTTTTAGCAAATGCAAAAGTATCGTCTAGATATTCGAAATACGACCCCACCACTCGTTTTCCAACTTTTAGCCGAAATAAATTATTAATAATTACTGCACTATGATTTTGTTGTGGCTGAAGGCCTCCCACTTTTAGCCGATCATCTTTATTTATTTTTATATTTAGTTTAATATTATTATAATATAATATGGGATAATTTGCAATGTCAATATCATGAGATTCTGGGAAAGATCGTTCCATATTCTTACGTAAAAGTACAAACATTAGGGGCCAATCCTCTGTCTGCCTGGTTAAACATTCCCAAGAAATTTCTTTACGTAATCCAATTATAAAACCATGTGGGATGTTTTAATCAACACATCGAAATTAGTCCCACATCTAGTTACAACCACCAATATAATATGGATTTTCATTTCTTAATTAAATACTTTATTCATTTATTTATTTTACTATTGAATTGTTTTAATGTGTAGTATATATTTTTTGCTCGAGTGGAATAAAATATCTGGCTAAACGTTACATTTTTCTAAACCCCAATTATATATAATTCGTAGGACAACACTTTGTAAAACCATGTCTTTTAATTTATTTCATGAGATTGATAAAAAAAATATTAAACAATTCATAGTATAATGAAAGTAATAATTTCTTTAACGAAAATAATTATTAATTAAGAAAAATTCGAAATCTTCTAACCATAAGATTGTCGTACATAAGTGTTAATTTGTTCCAACTCCAAAAGTCGTTTGTATTCTCTATCATTACTTTTTCATCTCAATATCAAGTTCATATTTACTATGCTATTTATTTTGTACATAAGTTCACAATCATTGTATATCCAAATTAAAGTGTGAGAAA
Organism: Pogostemon cablin; assembly: GCA_023678885.1. Taxonomy (NCBI): domain Eukaryota; kingdom Viridiplantae; phylum Streptophyta; class Magnoliopsida; order Lamiales; family Lamiaceae; genus Pogostemon; species Pogostemon cablin. The sequence goes on along the minus strand of CM042952.1, from coordinate 22,458,405 downwards.
AATTATTTTTTTTACATACTTTTATAGGCTAGTTTTCGTACATGCGTTGCACGTCGCATGCACGTTATACTTTTATAATATACTCTTTTTTTTTCTTTTTGCAATTTTTTAATTATGATTTTCTTTTTTAATAATAATAATAATACTTTAAGTAAATCTTCTATTTAATATTAATTATATTAAAACTTCTTTATATACTCTCTTATCTCAGATCTTATATTTTAAATGTATTGAGTAATTTCTCACGTATATAATAGTAATTTTAATAAAAATTAGAGTACAAGGTTTCACGATTCATGTAATTATATATTAATCTCATTAGAAATACTATGCATTTTATTTTATTTAAAAAAAAAGATTACCAATTTCAATTAGGTATTATTTCTTATTACAAATGTTATAATTTTTTATTCGTTTTATGATTTATTCACAAAAAGTTTAATGGGAAGGTATTATTTTTATTTCCTATTAATATTGTTCATGATATATTTTAATTAGTCAATTTCATTTTTTTCTTGATCAGATATTACTTTTATAAGAAATATTATCATATTTTATACACACTATGAATTAATCATTAAATAATTTAATTGAAAAATTATCACTTTTTATTTATTTATTATGTATTACTTTATAAATATATACTATTATTTCTTTATTCGTGATGAATTGCTCATGAAATAATTCAATTATGAACATTACACATTTTTTTACTCAAGTATCATTTTTATTAAAATATTATTACTTTTATCCCTCCCAAAAAATTATTTATGAAATAATTTAGAAAGAATCATAATATGTCATGCACAGGAATAAAATTACTCTATAAATAAAATTGCTCCATTCTATAATACAAATCTCGCTCCGTCTTGAATCTTCACTTGGTTCTCACTTGATTCGCTGCACGAATCTCTCTCTACAGCTCCTGCAGAAGGAATTAGGGTTTGGAAGTAGTGTAGGATGGATGTGAAATCTAACTCTCTTTTTTATGTGATCGGCATCCATTTTTATACTTGTAAAACTCTCCTTACGGACCTTTACTGGGGTTTTTCTTGAAAAATACATCAATTCACACGTAGGAGGGTTAGAATTACCAAAAACAGCATCGCGTGTCCCCGCTCGACCAAAACTGGCGAGGTCGAGTGGCGGTCGAATGGCCTCTCTGTTCACTGAATAGCATCGCGTGTCCCCGCTCGACCAACTTGAACCTCGCTCAACCAAGACGTACTGGTCGAGCGGCTCCTCCCGAGGTCGAGCAGCATCTCGAAACTCGTATTTTCCAATTCTGAGCACTTCTAACCTATTTTCCTGTATAAATACGTTCAAATAGCCTTAGTAGCATCTGGTTTGTGGATTTCCCATAAACATACCGATTTGCCTTGATAATAGCCGAAATCATACTCAATTTCCTTATAAATCAGAGCTCAAAATACGTAAATTATCACACTCATCAAGTCCTCCAAAAGAGTTCTTTATTTTTCAGTTATTTATCCCTGTTAATTTAGGAAACAATGGTTGAGGATTATTACATCTCTATGATTTGCCCTCGTAAATTCATGGGCTAAGTTTTTTTGTTGGTAATGTTAGGGCGTTAAGACAGTTTTGACTATGTGATTTAATTGCCCTAGATTTGGATTTATTACTCAACAGAATATTTATTTCCTTATTTAAGATGATATTTTAAGACTTCATATAATTGTGTTTTGAGTTTTGATTCCTTTAATTATTCTTAATGGTATCACTGATTAATAGTTATTATGATTCTTTATTTCTGCATGATAGTTGTTGTTTCCTGTGACAGTCTTAGGGGATTGGCCTATAATTCCTAAGAGTATTAGACAATCAATTTGGAATATTAATTACTTGGTGAAACATCATTATTAGGTAATGGTAAGGAGACAAAAGAGGTTAATAATTTGGTACCTAGAAAGGGAAGTCTTGTGCTCTTACCTTTAATGGAATTTAGCATGAAGTACCTATAAAGGAGTGAGAGTTAATTCCTTATCGATCATAGGATTTGAAGCTCATTATAAGTGTTAGATCCTACCCGATCAAGGTAATTTAACTAGGTTTAGTGATCCTCTTATAAAAGTCTGTAGATAATTAATTTGGGTCTAGATAAATCAGTCACATAGTTAAGTTGTTTGCCGTAGCATTACCAATTCTCTACCTTGAACTCTTAAATCGTTTTCTCTTGTGTGATTGATTTTTCTCTACGTTAGTTTAATTAATTTAATTTTAGTTCTTTTAGTTTAATTAATTATCCCTAAAAAATCCCCCGAATTTGTCTTGCATTTAAATTGTCATTTATAGAATTATTTATTAAATTTATAACTATCTCGTGGGAACGATAATTTAACTTGGTCACACGCGCTATAATCGATCCCTTACACTTGAAGGTGAAAATAAATAGCTATCAATACACTCTACGTAGTAATCAAATACTGACAATAAAACTGTCAAGCAATAGTCTTCCTTTGGGCCAACTTATTACTCACATGTAAAATCAAATAATCGTCACGTATTCACCCCCGTAAGTGCTTATGTATTTCGGGCCAGATATTAATATATCTTTGGGTTGATCAATACCCGCATGAAGGTACACTCGCATCATTATTAATTGGGTACCCATCACAAGATACCTTGTGTAACATTAATATTGTCTATGAATAAAAATTAACTACAGGGGTAATCCTTGTGTAATAATCAAGTATTGATAATAAGTTCTGTCAAATAAAATTCTATTTATGGACCGACTAATGTTCACATGAACAATGAAAAATAATTATCACATAATTATTATCACATGTGTGTTATTATTCTGCCAAATTGTGCCTACCTATGGGCCGAACATAGGATGCATTAATAATTTCACACTCAACTATGTAATTTCAATAAAGTCTCACTCCACACACAGAGGCTGCTATGACAACATGATGCTTCGATTGACTAGATTGAAAATTACTAGACCAATTAAATAAATATTTAAAATAAATTATTTAGAATTTAATTGAACGACATTAAAAAATATCTTCTCAATTCTTTTAATCAAAATTCTCAAGCCAAATGAGAACATTTGATGATTCACACATATTTAAAATTAATAAAAGATTTCTTAAACTGATTTGGGATTTTTATTTCAATTTAGTATAAACTAAATTTTATAAGCATCACTCCATAAAGAACTCAAATATACTATTAGATTTCTACAACATGTATGTTCAAAGGGTTAATTACAACAGAAGTCCTAATCTTTTCGCGAATTGCGGATTAGTCCAAACTTTTCAATATTTATAAATAAGTACTCGACCTTTAATCAGTTTTGCAAATCAAGCCACCGGACAGTTGGGGACCTGCTCGGTAGCTGACGTGTCATCTTTCTTCCACATCGCCTTCCATGTGTATAAAACGATATCGTTTCAGCCTTCCACCTTTCAAAAAGTTAAATGCATGAAAAGTCCCAATATTTTCACTGATTACGAATTAGTCCAAACTTTTTGGATATTTGGAAATAAGTACCAGACATTAAGCCCGTATTGCAACTCTAAATACCGAGTAGCTAGAGGACTGCTTGGACGATGACGTGTCACTATATAAGCCAGTCAATCTATACTTGTCAACAAAACGGCGCCGTTTTGATTTTTTTAAAATTAAAATTTAGTTTATATTCAAAAAATATCATCATATATCACACATTAACATCATCCATCAAAATCTGCCATGTGAGAGGTTGTGGCATACAATTTTTGAATTTCGAATAAATGATCCATACGATAATTGTTGCTATATACAATAAAAAAATTAAAATGACATCGTTTTGTTAAGAAATATAGAGTAACCTAGCATATATAGTAACACGTCAGCGTCCGGGCAACCCTCCAATTGCTCGATGGTTCAAGTTGAAATACGGACTTAAAGTCGGGTACTTATTTGCAAATATTCAAAAAGTTTGGACTAATTCGCAATCAACGAAAAAGTTGGGACTTTTCATGCAATTAACTTTTTGACAGGTGGAAGACTGAAACGATGTCGTTTTGTACACGTGGAAGGCGGTGTGGAAGAAAGATGACACGTCAGCCACCGGGCAGGTCCCAAGCTGCCCGGTGGCTTGATTTGCAAAACGGGTTAAAGGTCGAGTACTTATTTATAAACATTGAAAAGTTTGGACTAATCCGTAATTCGCGAAAAGATTGAGACTTTTGTTGTAATTGAACCATATTCAAATTAATCATAATTGTTATTACAATCATCGAACCAAAATCACTGGAAAGTAGCAAAATTCATAGTATGGAAGGTATACAAGTGCATGTGAATTTATATAACATCAAAACTGTACAAATTCAAAATCCAAATTCTCAAACATGATAGCATGTCTTGTCACTAGCTGCATAAATCCATACACATGCACAATTAAGGTAATTAGCTCACCTCCATTTAACTTACTAAAAGCACATTAATTGCAAACTATTCTCGTTAATAACATGCTTAATTCACAAAGAGAATATATATGTGTGGATGGTACAGTTAGTGAACGCACATGAATAAAAATAATGATCATGCCTGGATACATTGCATATATTGATTGATACAATGCAACCCAAATGTATGTACCATACAAATTTTAAAAAAAAAATACTGAAAGACTTGTTACTTTAATTAAGAAATCCAAATCTTAATTTATAAGTTTAATATACTTTATAATTAATTCAAATGAGAAATTGTGCATTCATGAGATATATATCTTCACCACCAAAAACTACACTAAATGGTGATGGCTCTTCAATCTAAAATTCGTCATATAATACTGGGGAAACTCAAGATAATTTGATACTCAATGGTATCAACTCTTCCATCCTTGGTGAAATACTGGATCAAGTTTCTCATTGCAGAACATCTGCTGAAGTTCAGAATGCTCTTCAATCTGCGTTCACCTCTCAATTTCGAGTCAAAGCTATATATGTCTGCACTCAACTATCCACTTTAAAAAATAGTAATCAGATCCAATATTTCATGACAGCCGAGCAATTGACTGATGAGTTAGCTATTTCCAGTCAACTTCTCCACCCAAATGATATTATCACATATTTACTTGCGGGATTTGGTGCAGAATATGACTCTATAGCTTAAAACCTGTTAGGGTAGTCTAAATGAATTATGCACAACCCCTTAAAAGTCCAACATTTAAACATCAAATATTTTTAATTATTGTATGGAATTTTTAGTGGGAAATAGTTGAAATTCAAATTCTTACAGTGGGCTAACCTAGCATGTGGGCTTCGTCATTTCCTCTAACACGGACTTAGAAGTGTCCGATTTTCAGATATATAGGCCCAATCGACAAAACTAATGCCACAAAATAATGAAATGACCATTAAATATTGCATTATCACATTAGAGTCATGAATGTGATTTGTGAAGTCTATAAGTTTATTTTATTATTTGTATTATAAATATAAAATATTGACTTATGTGGTTATGTTAAAAGGGAGACTTTTAAAAATACACAATTTCGAAAGTTTTAGATCAATACTACCAATTTTTCTCTCTCCTATGAATAGTAACTTTTCTTGACTTTAACACCCCTGTGTCTGTAACCTTGTCGGCTACCATAATGGTGGCCTACCTGGCTGCCAGCATAGCATCCTTGTCTGTTTAAATTCATTTTAACTTAATTTTAACATTTTCCTTTTCCTCAAAATAGAAATAGTCCATTACGACCATATCAGACTCATCATGCTTCCGTCCATATATTGAATAACATTAATCTCGTAATTAATCAACTTGAAATAGTATCAGTCCTTTTTTTATCGTCAATCCACCGGGTATCCGGGAGGTTTTACAGCTGCTCCTCACAACCAACCACGCACCCCGCAGTGTGATGGTTCAATCCCGTTCCTTCAGCAGACCTCAGTACAACCCTAGTTCGTTTTCTACACCGAGTGTACAAGATGCTGCTACTATTTCTCGTTAGAAAATATGGAGATTAAGGTTGCAGAATATAATGGAAGGTCACATAATTCAGGCAGTAGCCCAAGATTATTTATTTATGGAATAGAAATATTATTACACACTCATATTACTAAAGCAAGAGGAGAAGACTCCTCTAGCTACCTATGGTAGCTGAAATGAAAACACTCATACAAGAAAGAAAAAAAAAGAAAGAAAGAAAGAAAGATACAATGTTTATTTAGAAAGAGAAAATAGAGGGGAATGGTTGATGCCTCATTCTTCCTCACACTCTTTATTTATAGAGGCCTTCGGACTTGAAAATCTGGATTTCAAAGCCTCTTAACTCTGGCTGACGTCACTGCTTATGTCATTGTACTGACTTCATTGCTTACATCATTCCCATTGGATTCCAACTTTTGCAGCTGCTGGTCCCTTTTCTTTATTGGATGTCTTCTTGTGGTCTATCCTCATTGTCGGTCACATGCCCCTTGCCTTTTCAGAAAATCATCTGGCTCTTGCTTTTTTGAAAAGTCATTTGTCTTCTTTGGTGTCTGATGATTCTCCCGGCTCTTGGGTGTTCTGAAGAGGATTCACCCTCTTCTTTCCACGTGTCTCCTTTGCAGGAGGGGGTTCACAACTTCAGATCATTCATATGCTCAACCTTATTCCTATCCCAAACTCTGGTTCTGTTTGGATGGAACAACTCGTGCATACTTTGTTCATCCACTGCCTAAAATGGGCCATGTTACAATATCTCCGATGGGTTTGTTTACTCACTGGAATCTTGTTTCTCCAAAGAAGGTCTTATTTTTCCTGGAAGGCCTTCTCAGCAAACCTTGTCTTCTTGCCTGTTAAAATATTTAGTAGAAAAGACCTATTCAAAGACTTGTGCTCGAACTTGAATGGAAACTTCAACTCCACCATTGCTTTAATGCAGGTAAACAAACCCTCGCTCTGCGCGTAGAGATCTGCACTTCAAAAAAAGTAGAAACCAAGACTGGTTCCTTCCCAGAAGACTCTTTGATCTTATTTGACGCTGAGACATCAGGTCTTCTTAACTTGATGAAGTGGAAGACCTCGTGATTGCCTTTCCCAATTAGTTTTGGAGCTGCACTAGTGAAGTAAAACTCCAAGATATCTCCTCTGGATAGAATTGTGTTGTTTTCTCATGCCTTGAAAACTGTTTTTTCCAGCCATTCTGGGAGTTTTGAAAGCTTTGGGAAGCTTGGTGCAACAGTATATATTGAAGCTAACACTCCAAAATCATACCATTATTTTACATCATTTGGATTCGAGCCCTGTCGCATCCAAACTCGAGGATATTCCCCAGATATATCCACCCGGTATTTCTCCGGTCGGATTCCTTATATAGTATTCAATTTTTCCCAGCTGGCCTGGTATTCCTGCTAATAAGAGAAATCAGCTAAGTTAATACCAATCTTAGCAGTGCCAGTCATAGGCCTAAGGTTGATCTCTCCCTCTTTGACCCCAGAGGTGCTGGGTTGACTCGAAGGCTCAAGATGTGACTCAGGAGCCTCGACTTTTTCTTGGGTTGGTTCATCTTTTGGAGGTTCCAATCTAGAACTCGTATCAGGGGTATTTGAATCCCCTACTCTGGGTTGAGAGCCCCGTTCTCGACTACTCTCCTTTTGTCGATTGCTATTGCCATCAATAGCCCGGAGGAGTGGCTATCGTATTAACTCAAATAGACTCGCATTGTTGCGAATGCAATCTCGTATGCTATTAGACACTTTAGTCTGATCGCTCTCTTGTATTCTTCTAGCACACTTTGCATTGAGTGCTAGATTCTCGAATTCACTTTGGAGCAACTCAAGGTTGTCCATCAGGTGCCTTGATACAGTCAGGATAGAGTCTATTTCAGCTCCTTCCATCTCTCGTCAGGAAATCTATCAAAACATTATCAACAAATTTAATAATGACAATATTAAAATCATAATATTGACATTCTGCTTGCCATCTTAAAAGTCTAGCATTTTCTGGTTTAGATTCAATTTTATTTTTTAAAAAGGCTTTGACGCTTGTGTTATCAATTTTAAGGATAAATTTCTTCGCGAGAAGAAACAGCGGCCATTTTTTGAATGTCTTCCGAACTGCAAAAAACTCCTTTTCATTGATGTGCCACCTCTTTGCTTCATCTCCGCAAAGAGTCTGCTACAGTATCTGCACGGCACTTCTCCTTCAAGTGTGGAGTTAGTTAGGACTGCTGCCCACCAATGGTCACTGGCATCTGTGTAGAATACCAGTTCATCCTCGTCATTTGGTATAGCTAACTTGGGGAGCTTCTTGCAAACCTCCTTTAGTTGTTTAACCATTGCTCGGTGTGATTCCTCCCATTTGAATTCAGCATCCTTTTCAATAGAGGACTGAACACCTTCATGTATTGCGCCAGATTGTTGATGAACATTCTAGCAAAGTTGACAACTCTTAAGAAGCTTTGGAGTTGCTTCTTGTCCTTGAAATCTTCAGGAAATCCTTGAACCTTTTCTACAATGTGTGATTGTAGAATAATTCCGGACCCATCGATCTCGATTCCAAGATACTCGATCTGCCTTGTTGCAATTACCGCATTCTTTTCAGAAAGCACCAATCATTCTTTGTGACATACTTCTGAAAATACTTCCAGATGCTCCAAATGCTCCTTCATGTTCTTTGAGGCAATGAGGATATCATCCACATAAACAAACATGAATGAGAAATAATCTTTGAAAAGATTATCCATCTTCCTTTGGTATATCTGGTGCGTTTGCCAGGCCCATAGGCATGACATTCTAGATATAATGGCCTTGTGGTGTGGAGAAGGCTGTGAACTTCTTGCTTCCTTCTTCCATCATAATCTGGTAGAATCCAGATTTGCAATTAAACTTGGAGAATACCTTGGCATTCTTGATACAGTTAACCAAGTGTTTCCTACTTGATATATAATATTCGTCGAATTCCAAGATGTTATTAATTCCTTTGTAGTTGATCACAAGTCTCGTCTTTCCCTGCTTGACTTCTCCATGATTTCAAACTAGAAATCCTGGACTGCTATTTGGAGATACTCCTGGTGATATCAACTTAAGGTCCAGATGTTCCTTAAGTATTTGCTGCATATCCTTCCGATCTTCTTGATTTATTAGGATAAGCTTGTATCTCACGAACTCATGCTTGACGTCCTCTTCTTCTTGACGTCCTCCAAAGATGTCTGTTCTTCGATGGTGACGTCTCTCTGTAAGCTTTCTCCCAAGCTTGCTTTGAGAAGGAGGATTGTGTTCTCCTTTAGTTTCTCCATCTTCCATCCTCCTATAGTCTCGGTTCTCTTCTGAAGGACTGCTTCGCCATATCTCCTTCGATCATTCATCTTCGGATGGCTAAGTTTTCCTTCATCACTACGCTTGCTGCGAAATCTTATTGGCATTTTTCATTGAAATGCATTACGCAGTCTTGGTGCGATGATCTTATGTTCACAAAGGGCTGAAAATAAGCCTTCTTGTTGCGTTTTCTTGGGTAAAACACTTGAATGTCTGTAGGAAATTATTTCCTAACAGAATATCCGCTCCGGTGTCGTGAAAATATAATGGTGGAGATTTTACCTTCTATCATGAGGTACGATCTACTCATTCGATCATGATTTTCACTTGCTTGATTCCTCTGTTAAGGATCAGCGCCCTCTGAGAGAAATCTTTTCCTAATACTGTTGACAATTCTTTGCCTGAGTCTTTAGGAAAGACTCCTTCTTTTTTTTGTGCAGATTCCGACTCCTGAATTAATGTATTCCACAAAATACTCTGCATGATGCTCCTTATATATCATCCCGACGGTGATATATATTGAGAATGGACTTGTAGCCATGGGTGGATCATAGCCTATGAACCCTAGCCTCTACTAGTAGATCTTGTATCTCTTCCCCTTGACCGTGAATTCCATTCCTTCTTGTAATCTTTCCTAAGGTTTGTGATCCATGAGAAATTCCAGTCCCAGTACTAGTTGTTCTGGGAATCTTCCTGCTACCCCTTCAATTACCAGCTCAAGTTCTCCGAGTTTGAGTTGTCCTTGATATCTCAAGTTGTTGGCTGTTGAAGATAATATAAGACATCACATGGAATAGAGTTTTCTCTTTATGTAATGTCGAATATTACATCGACTCCTTTTCATTCTTCTGGGCATTTAAGTTCACCTTTAGTTGTGAACTTTTCTGGTTCTTGGACTATCTCCACGATTGGCTTCTTTCCCCATTTTTCACTGATTATTCTGTCTTCCTGGAAAGAAATCCTTCTCTGTTAGAATCTGAGGCTATTTTATCTGCTCCAGATTGGCTTGTCTTTGATCAGCAAATTCATGTCGTGAATTGGCGGTAGCTCCATTATTTCTGGCCTAGTTGCGTATGCAACTTTCTCGAACACTTCAGGTATCTCAATATACTCCTTCATTTGGAATAGATCCGAATGATGAGTGTTGGACATGGCATACAAGATACTGTATGTGATAGAGTAAGGCTTGTTCCCTTCTCTCATCAAGTCTTTATTTTTGAAATCTTGATGAAGGGTGAGTGCCCTATTGAAATCTCGTTCTGCCAGGTTGTAAGCGATCCTTGGATAAATGTAGGATTCCACCTTTCCTGCGTATAGATTACCCGAGAGTCCTCCTAGGTATGCTTCTCTCGTATTCTTGATCCTCTTATCAAAGACAACAATATCGATTGGTATATCGATTCCTTCTTTTAATGTTGCTTTGATGAGGATCCGAATGGCTCCGATATGGACCCAAGACATAGTCTTAGACACCTTCTCCAAGAGTTTACTGAGTTCCTTCTTGATCTCTTCATAGGGGACCAGTTGCATTTCCATCATATTTCCTGTGAGCTCCATTGGGATGACAATTTCCCCTTCGGTCACCTTATATATGATGTTGTGCTTTCTCATTTTGAAACTGAGAATTTTCTTAATTTTCTCTAGTCTTCCTACGGTGAATCTATCGCATAAATTGAGTCTTGGATCCTCCTTCATCATTCTCATAAGGGTTTTATAAGAAATAGATGTCTGGGAAAAGAATCTAGACATATCTTCTTGCATCTCTGGCCTGAAGATTTTCTCTTCACTCCAACTCATCTTCGGAAGATTCGTCTTGGCTAAAGAATTATTCTTCATAGATGCTCTCGTCTGAGGGTATATCTTCAAACTGATATACATGCACTATATCTTGGAAGTAAACAGTTTCCTCCATTTCTGGAGTTGTTTCGAACTGTCGTACTCTTCTCTTTTGGTTTTTCGGGCAATCAGGTAAGATATGCCCTCTAGCTCTGCAAGTGTAGCAGTTAGAGTCCTTGAGTCTTTTGTTTGCTCGTGTAGCTGCTCTTCAGAAAGTCTTTCTTGTAGGAGTTCTTCCTGTAATCCTCTGGTTTGATCATGAGGATGAGACTTGACTTCTTGAACTCTATCTGAAAGGTCCAGATCTCTGCCCTGATTTATAGCTTCGGGCCTTTTGTTTGGACCAAAAGGATCTTAGTTTTCTGGACCTCCATCCTCCGCTTCTTTGTGTTTAAGGATGATTTTTCTTCATCCTTTTCTGCTTCCTTGGGCTTCTTCTAATGATAGTTGGAAGATCATTATTCTCGCAACATAAGGTTACTGTATTGTTGATTCCCCTTAGTCTCTTGTAGTTCTTGTGTAATGATGCTTGATGACACCACTCTGCAATTTTGGCCTTGAGGAAAGACATCCTCCTTGCTATTGAATCCAGCTCGCATGATTCTTACTCTTTGATCAGTATTTCCCTCCATGGGCTTGGAATCTTGGCAAAGAATAAGTGAAATACCTCATCATCCTTGATCTGTGAAGTGCTTGATGTATTCATCTACATGACAGATGTCAAGTAGTTCTAGACTATATTGGGCATTCCTATACTTCTTCTTCTTTTCTTCTTCCATTCCTTTTAAGTAACCTACTCCGATGAAGTGGATCTTGAAGATCTTGGCCATGCGATCAACAATATTGGCAAGGTCTTCTCCTTCCATGGCCTCCTTCTTGACCTCGTCTGAGAGTACCTCCCAAGCGCACTTTAGTGATCCTTCTAGGCTCATAGTTAGGAATCTTATGAACCCTTCTTTATCCAGCTCTAGTGTACCCCTTGCAATTTTTATTGCATTTGTCCACTCGTCGATCAAGGTTTCTCTATTTTTGAAGTTGAGAGTGTCGAGGTTTAAGATCAATCCGTATGGATTTATTGGTTCAAAGTGAGATCGAACATATAGGGTGTTGTGTGGATTAGATCCTCGAGCTTGGCTTGCTCCTATTGACATTCATATCGCCTTCATTTTGAAGTTTCCTGGTTGTTGGAATGTCTCTTCTTGTCTTACTTCATGGACTCCATGTGATCCAGAGGTTCCTTCATTTTAGTCCCGATCATGTTGTGTCTGATGGGCCTGTGACTGTTGTTGTGAGCTTGATGTCTCTCCAACATTCATCTTTAGATCTACAATTGATAGTCCTTGGAAGGACTCATATAGATCTTGTAGATCTTCAAGATTTGCTCTTTCCATCCGGGGATGTGGATTTTCCTCAAAGGTAGCAGTCATCTTCTTGCTTTCGGACTTTGGCCTTGTGACCTCTGTCGTCTTCCCCTTTTGGTGTAAAAGACGTTCTATTCCGAAGGTTAGTGGTAACCTTCCTCCTGGCCTTCTTCCTGTTACCTTGGTTTCCAAGGACTTTACTTGTTCTGTCAACTTTATGATGAGGTCGAGTTGCTTGTTTAGCAACTTCTCCACCTTGTCCATCTTAAGGCTGATCTCGAACATCGTCTTGGATATGCTCTGGCAATATTCTCCAAAGAATCTCACAGATTTCTGCAATTCTCTAAGATCTTGGTTCATTTTAGAGTTATCTGTCTCGATCTCCTTCCACTATACCATTCCGTCCAGTGTGAAAAGTGGTAAGACTTGCATATCTCTCTTGGACCTTGGTTAGGTCTTTTCCTCCATTGTCTGTGTTTAGGAATACTTCTATGGATCTCGGTGAAACTTCGGATTTCCACGATGTTTCGTGATACTTCTTTGGAGTATCTTATCTACATCTGGCGTAGTTCCTCCATGTGTTCTTCCTCGGTGTGGTTGGCACGAATATTTGCCAACTCTCTCCTTTGGTTTACATCGTCCCACCATCGGTCGGCGTCCTAGTATTCCTTTTCTGCATATTGTCTATACAACACACAATAATATTATTGTATAGAGCTGCTTGTCTCGTCGTAGTTAACAGGCCAGAAGTCCCTGTTGCTCCACCTTTGAATAGGGCTGACAGTCTTGTCACTCTCGGATGTCGAACTTTCGTTAAAATTCATATTTCTTTAAAACTCTCCTCTCGTTAAATTATATAAGTTTATAATAATTTTTCCATTCATAAATATATAAACCTAGGGCTCTGATACTATTTTGAAGCGTGAGGATTATATGAAAAATTAAGTTGAAATGAGGTTGTATACCAACATGATTACCTATATGACTACCGGCATAGTCACCTACATGGATACCGACATGGTTACCGATAAGTAAAAGTTTGACCAGTTGACCCGTTTGACCGGCTGACCAGTCTGACTTTTCAAAAAAAAAATTCGAGGGCAAAATCATCCGAAAATTGGCAAATTGGTAGAATTGATAACTTTTTTCAAAGATAGACAAAATTGATTTTGACATCTTCATTTTGTATATTTTTCACAATTACCCTATGTTAAAGGTGAGAATTCACTTAATTCGGTGGAGTTTAATCGATTAAAGAGTAGTAAAGGGGAGGATTAAATCCATTATATATATATATATATATATATATATATATATATATATATATATATATATATATATATATATATATATATTAGTATAAAACCCGCGTACAGTAAGAAAAGTTTCTGCTATAGTATACTTAAGATATATTTAAAATTTAATTATAGATCGAAAAGATAAGGGGCACTCTTGTGAGACATGTATATGTGAGACATTTATATATGAGACGGGTTGTGAGACGAGCCGACTCATTATTTAAATATGTTTATGTAAAGTATATTTATTGATAGTTAAAGTATATTTGTGGTGAGTCATATTATAACACCTTAAAATCATACTTTAGTTCACCATTCATAGATTATATTTTAGAAAAACATACTTTTAACTATTAATAAGTATATTTTCCTTATATAATAATCATATTTTAATATATCTTACAAACTGTAAAGAGTAAAAAGATAATTATATCCCTTAATTGGACATCATATTTAGAGAGTGTGTTTGATTCATATTAATTTAATATTATTCTATGCTCATGAACATTGTCAGAAATGAGAGTTTATACAATAATCACTTGTATGCAATTATTTTTCTTCAAATTCCATTAATAGAAAAACAAGAGGTCATATGAAATGAATGGATATAATAAAAAAATTAAGGAATTGATCATGTGCGCCCCATGTTTAATACTTTATTTAAAAACTTTATTATCTTATATATTAATTTTTTGAACCTAAAATATTCATAGGATTAACTCAAAATTTTAGGTAAAGTAGGAACTGCACGAATAAAATATTATTTGAACTACAAAATAAAATTACTATTATACTTTCACTAAATTCTAAAATAAAAATTAAATTTTAGAAGTAAAATGGTACATGAACCACAATCTACGAATAGAAAGGTAATATAAAGTACTTCATTCAGGTATTTTTATCCGTTTGTACGAACACAGATTAATCAAGAAGTGTTTTTTTAATATATAATGTAAGAAAAAGTAGGGATATATAGGTAATTTTGAGAAATAAAGTAAATAAAGTTGTTGGAAATGATGAATAAAGTGAAAAAAGTATACTCCCTCCGTGTTGGTTTTGCCAAATTAAAAGAAGGGGTTTCTGTCCCACATCGGATGGAAGATCAAAAGTGGAGAATTTCTTATGCTATTTAAGGAGGTCCCTGATTTTGATGTCAAGTGCACCAATCAACCAAATAGATGATAATATTAAAAATGAAACCAAAGAAGAGAGTTAGCTACAAAAAAGATGTTGAAACAAGCCACAGACGGCTAGAACCACACAGGGTTAAAAGTTATCTAAAACGGAAATATTCATGATTCATGTCATTAAATAAATGATGTTGTATGAAGTTCGGGGCAGAATCATGCCAATCAAAGTCACCTCCAATATCTGAGAGTGTATCTGCCGCTGTATTTGTCAAGTGCACCAATCAAGTACACTTTAATTTTTGTGTTTGATTCTTCTTAAATTCCTTTCTTGGATTCTCGATTGTAAGAATGGAGAGAAATGTGTGAATTAGTCAAAGATTTGCAAGAGTGTAGGGATTGAGGTCGGGAAAGAAAAATTATGTGTGATTGTAAAAAAATTTCACATAGTGATATTTTCTCGATTTGTGGTTTTTCTTTAGTTTTGGAGTTTTTCACGTAAATTCTTATATTGTGCTTTTATGCTCTTCTTTATTTGTCCCTTAGGAATGAATGAGGATCTACTTATCCTAACAAGTGGTGTCAGAGCCCGGTTCGGGCACTTATAAAGTTCTTAGTATGCTATGTGGTTGTAGCATAGTCTGACCTTCCACATCAAAAGACTTTATGAGAGGAAGAGGGTTATTAATTAGGCTAAGGGTGACATGAAAGAAGTGGGAAAAGCTAGTGGCACAAGGGGGTCAAAAGATCAGTCGGATGCGGTGGCATCTCCTTTCTTGCAGTGAAATGTGCCGGACAGTGGCGACAGTGGCGTGGTAAGGGATAGGATTTGTAGGCCAACAGTTTTTGGCGGAGTTCTTGGACATGTAGGAGTTAGCGTGGATTAACCGACAAGTGAGAACGCATCATGAATTTCGAAGGGTTGGAATCGGCTTCAAGTGACGACACTTTCAGTAGGAAAAGAGTTCGGACAAACCTGGTATAGCTTGGTGGTAAAAGGCAGCGATGTCATGTCGGTACAAATGGTTTTTGCTCAAGGTGTAGCAATGGTGCGGTGGTTTCTCAAGGTGGAGCAATGACACGGGAATTGCTTAAGGTGGAACAATGGTGACATTGCTGGTCAAGGAGAAGTTGGTGCGACAACAACTCTGAATGTTGAGTTAATATTATTGGGGATCCTTATGACATGTTCAGTTGTCATGGAAAATGATGTAATAATATTAGCTGGTCCACAAGTTTGCACACGGACATTGACTTGGCAGGTGATGTAGGGTGTGTGGTGATGTATATCGATGGCTGATGGATTTCAAGGGGAGCGAAGAATTGGAAGTAGCACCATAAATATCAGCAGGTGTTTTTGATATGTGTCGCAGGAAAATCTTAGAATGGTTGATTCTAAGTGGTCTACTCATATGGTGGAGTAGGATTCTCGGGATAGAGAATGGATTGTCGGTGAAGACAATGATTCTTAGAATGGTTGATTATAAGGGATTATCGGGATTGAGAATGGATTGTCGGTGAAGACAATGTGTCTTCTTTTATTTTGACAAGGTGGAGATTATTGAATTTGTCAAATTAAAAGAAGGGGTTTCTATCCCACATCGGATGGAAGATCAAAAGGGAAGAGTTTCTTATGCTCTTTAAGGAGATCCCTGGTTTTGATGTCAAGTGCACCAATCAAGTACACTTTATTTTTTGTGTTTGATTCTTCTTAAATTCCTTTCTTGGATTCTCGATTGTGAGAATGGGGAGAAATGTGTGAATTAATCAAAGATTTGTAAGAGTGTAGGGATTGGGGTCAGGAGAGAGAAATTTTGTGTGATTGTAAAAAATTTTCACATAGTGGTATTTTCTCGGTCCGTGGGTTTTCTCCAGTTTTAAAGTTTTCCACGTAAATTCTTGTATTGTGCTTTTTATGTTCTTCTTTATTTATCCCTTAGGGATGAATGGAGATCTGTTTATCCCAACAAGAGTGGCTTAGTGTTGATTTGATGTCAATCAAAGTTTCATATCGGTTAGAAGTGGGGATGTCAATGGGTTTACAAATGAGGGATGGACTCTCCCTAGCATGATGCCTTTTGCACGTGAGCCCAGAGAGCAAAACCGTGCCGGCCAGTAGGCGGCCAAAAGCAGACAATATCATACTATTTGATTGAGTGGGCCCAACTCTCTGGCGGATAAACCTAATAAGTGGTATCAGAGCCAGACCCCAGACTTAACCGGCCCGGGTTGGTTGGATGTTCCAACCTCAAACTGGATGGTCTAGCTGCGGGACTTTATTTGAGGGGGAAATATTAGTTGGGTGTCAACGAAAATCCCACATCGATTAGAAGTGGGGATGACGATGAGTTTATAAATGAGGGATGAACTCTCCCTTGCATGAGGCCTTTTGGGCGTGAGCCCAGAGAGAAAAATCGTGCGGGCCAGTGGGCGGCCCAAAGCGATCAATATCATGCTATTGGATTGAGTGGGGCCGGTTCCCTGGGCGGATAAACCCAACAATCCGCTCCATAACAAGAGGCTCTTTTTCTTTTTGCACGTGGATTAAGAAATATTATTATTTAATATGTAGTGGGTAGTTGTATTAGTGGGAGTGATGATCTCATATTTTAATTGTATTAGTAGGTGGGTGTGAGATCCATGTGTGTAAAAAAGGAAAGGGGACTATTTGGATGAGACGCCTAAAATAAAAAAAAAAATACCCTATTTGAAAGGGACAGAGGGAGTATAAAATTATTAGGATTGATGAATAAAGTATACAAAATAGATAAGATATATAATGTATTTTTACTATTAATTGAATGAGTAAAAATACAAGTTACACTGGAAAGTGGGTAAGTGGGACGGGGAAGTATAAATTATAAGGACAAAATACTACTCCCTTCGTCCGCCACAAATGTATACATTTGCTTTTTGCACGTGGATTAATGAGTATTATTATTTAATGTGTCGTAGATAATTGTATTAGTGGAGTGTGTGAATCTCATATATTAAATGTATTAGTGATGTGTGTGGGTCTCATGTGTTTAAAAAGGAAAATTTATACCTTTGGTGCGGATGCCCAAAATAGCAAAATGTATACCTTTCCGGCGGACGGAGGAAGTATACATTAACGAAATATGAAACTACCAACTACCATTGTAGCCTGAATAATACTTAACCCTGACAATTAAAATTACACATTAAAATTGAAATAGTACAAACTATAAGAATAAAATACTACATTGACAAAATATGAAACTACCATCGTAGCCTGAATATAACCCTAACAATTAAAATTACACATTAAAATTGAAATAGTATATAAACCACAAAACTCCACGTACACTACAAGAAAACTGTCAAATTTGAATGGAAAAATTTCAACGAAAAGTAAATCTGTTGAAAATTTTAGAGTTCCAACGAATATTCCAATAAAACTTTAAATCATTTAAAATTCTAGCGAAAATTCTCATGGAAATTTAAACCGTTGAAAATTTCCAATACTAATCCCAATAATCGAATAAACTATTGAAAATTTTCAACAAAAATTCCTATAAAATCTAAAATTATTGGAAAGTTCCAACGAAAATTTCAATATAAATTTAAACCGTTGAAAATTTTCAATGCTAATTCTAATAGCTTGATAAATAATTGGAAATTTCTAATAGAAATTCTAATTAAAATTAAGCCGTTGGAAAATTCCAATAAAAATTCCATCGAAAAAAGAGACTTCAATAAATTTAAATGTCAATTTATAACAAAAATTATATATTAGTTAAATTGGTAAATGATAAAGTGATATACCAAGAGGTCAAGGGTTCAAATCCAAATAAATATTTTTTTATCGTTGGAATTTATTCCAACAGTAATCCCTTGGAAAAATGTTTGAATCACTTTTAGATAAAAAAAATCAACAAAAAAATATCGTTGGATTCACCGTTGGATTTTTGAAATTGTTGGAAATATGGTTGGAAAAATGACATTCCAACGACCACTTTTCCAATAGACCAATATTGTTGGAATATTTGTTGGAATTATGAATTCCAACAGTATTTTTGCATATCCCAACGATTTCTCGTCTTTGGAATTCGCCAATTTTCTAGTAGTGATAAGTATTTATGTTATACTAGTTCCTTTAAATTTATTTATTGTCCTTTTAATTGAACTGGGTACTTAATACGTAAAATCGAAAATATTAAAAATAATAAATAAAGAAGATGGATTTTATGGGGTTTGAAAACCAATTGAAAAGTGACTCCCTCTATCTCATCTTAATAGTTACGTTTGCTTTTTACACGTGAATTAAAGAATATATGTAGTATTTTAATATGTATTGAGGTGAGAGAAATTATAATGATATTTTAATGTATGGTAGGTAGTTATATTAATGTTGTAGGTGGGTCTCATGGAGAAATATTTTAATTGTTTTGCTTGGGTCCCATATACCAAAAGTAGAAATGTAATCATTATACAATGAGATATCCAAATTAGAAATATGTAACCATTAAGATGAATATATATTTATTTTGGGATTTTGATAGTATAAATTCTAACATTATGTCAAATCAATATATAAAAATGTATTAATTTAGGTAATAAATGAAAGGAGAGAGGAGATCATATAAAGAGAGAAAGAGTATAAAGTAAAGTGGACGATTGTGCAAAAGATAGAGTGTATTGTAGATCGGCAAAAACTCCTGTGCCCCGGGGACACACTGTGTCCCCATATGAATACAAAAGTTTTAATACTAAAACTCTTGTGATCACATAGAGACATGATCGGGGGTACAAGAGCCTCACTCTGGTAAATTATAGAGTTTGTATGTGAATATATGAGTTAGTTTCAAAATCTAATACGAGTTTTGAAAATTAAATTTTAATTTTTAAAATTAGAAACAAACATCACTTCTTACGAATAGATAAAATCTTGTGTGAGTCTCTTACATATAGTTATATATGCTCGTGAGACAAATGCTAAATTTTTTAATAAAAAATTATACTTAATAGATAAAAGGTAATATTTTCTATTTTCAATCACTTTATTTCATAAACATTTATATAATAGATGAAAAATAATACTTTCTCTTTTAAATTATATATATATATATATTGCATTTTTAAAGAAAAAAATTAAGCATTTTAAAAAGTAAAAGTGTTTGTGTTCACATTTATAACTTGGTGCGGCTAGGAATTGAAATTTATGCACCTATATCAATCAAATTTGATTTTTTTTTTCACTAAAGAGATGTTACATTCTCAAGTTTCAAAAGATTTATTGTATTATCACACATGAGTGAGCAAGTTAAATATTGAACCCACATGATAGTATTAGAATGATAAATAAATCCTAAATATGATTATTACTATTTAAGACAATCTCAAGTTTAAAAAATTAATTAATAACTAAGAAATTGAAAATATAAATAGGGTCTATTATTTTCACGTACATTTTATGTACCTATATTACTACTAGGTACAATATCTAAATTGAACCTATCAAATACCACTTTTAACCTTATTTTAAGTTTAATTGTATCCAGAAATTAATTTACCCATTAATCTCTCCATGAAAATAAGAAATACGTTGGAGATTGTTGTGTTCAAATTTCAATCCCGAATCTTCATGCTCCAACTATTTTTAATTTATTTTCACTATTGAATACCCTCACCACTCTATCTATTAACAATATGAAAAAAAAGCGAGAAACATGCACTCATGTCTTCACCGCCACGAACTTTACAACCATCTCAAGAGTGATTTTACTTACGTGAATTTTTTCTTTGTGTGCCATGTGCAGAATATGTATTCAATTTGAATGGGGATGAGAGTATTAGTGTTCTGACCAATATGAATATCATGTGAGATATGTATATTTAATTATATCAGGGATTAAATATTAATTCCTTTAGCTTCAGAAACATTTTAAATGCCAAGTACCATTTATAAGTATTGCACTGAATACCTCGTACGATTTGTGTATTCAACTTATTTCTTCCTTGGTATCAAGATTTAAAACTGCAAAATGATTCGTGAAATTATTTAAGTTCAATTGTGTGTTGTGTGAAAATAATATACGATTTAGGTTTTTTCTGAATACTATGCTCACATTTTTCTGAATACTGTATGATATCGAATTCTGTTATGTATGAGTAGTGTTTTGCAGAATACCATTTTTAAATTTTAATGTATGCGTTTGTAACTATACGATTAAGATATTTTCTGAATTCTATGCTAACAATTTTCTGAATACCAATGGTTTCTTACTTTCTAATATTTCTGAATAAGGTAAATAGAATCCATAAAATTATCCCATAATTCACTCCCCAAAAATCGGTGAAGGTTTACCACAATTCCAAAATAATAATCGTATTACTTGATTTATTAAAAATAAGCATTAATTGCGTTCTTAAATTTTTTATGTTCACTATTTTGGTAACCAGAAACTCATATTATTTAATTTTCAAAGTTGGATGTTCAAATATATTGGTGTTCAATATTGAAGTTTGCAATAATGTTGGTGTTCAAATGCTTTATGTGAGTGAAATCTTCATTTATGTTCAGAAATCGGTGTACAAAATATTTGTGTTCAGAAAATAATAGTCAACTTCATCGTATTTTTTATTAGAATAGCTGATGAACTATCTAATTTTCTTAACCATTGGATAAGTTTCACGCCTGCAAATCCATTCCAATCAATGATGTCGCTGCAGGAAGGAAAAAAATTGAACTTTAATAAAAATGGAAAAGCTGCTGAACAATCAGACTGATGGAAGGCTTATTCTTCCATTAGAAGTTAATTTCATATCTAAACAATGAATTTAACAAAAAATCAGAACTCAGACAAGAAGAAATCCCTAACTCATAAATAATCCCTTAAAAAAACCTAACCTCATGATTAACAACAAACATAGGGCAATGCCTGTCGATCATATCATGTCAAACGATTCTCGTCTGCCATTACATAACAAGATTGATATAAGATAATGAAAACTATTCATATACAAAATGAGATCACATCAAAACCACATGATAAGGGAAGGGAACGAATATCGAGTGAAACTACAACGACTCTTGGGAACAATGCCTCCGTGTCAATAAGCGAGTGAACTCGGTTGCGCCGAACTCAGTAGATGCAAAAGTAAGGCCACGATGGGAGTTTTAGTTCTATAATTTTCTTCTATGACTACGCCAATCGCTGATCGCAAATAATTAGGATGTGAGGAGATAGGGCACTACGCTGGGAGCATAATAGGCAGCCCAAAACACTCTCCCTTTCTGATCGGAAGAAGGATGTCGGAAAACCTATGGAATGAGTAAGAGTTTTTTTTAGGGAGAAACTAGAAAGAAGAAGATTGTTTGGTGTTCAGGATATTATTATAGCAATTGAGATTAGATTTCTTATATAGTTATATAGGGATATATTGGGTAACTCACCTTAATCTATTGTATCTATTAATAATATTTTTATCCTATCGTATCTAATAGTAATATGATTATAGAATTTATAGTAGGTAGTAATAAATCCATATAAATAATTAAATAAAATAAGATATTGAGAAAATAATTAATTATTTCAAGATAAGAGACTTATAATACTAAGAAAATCTAATTTAATCATGCCAAATTATTCCCTAGACTCAAAATTATTTTTATACACACTCATAGGAATGATAACTCAAGCATGCTAAACCATTATAATCAAGTGAAATTTAACAATCTTAAAAGAAAATAAAATCCTAGGATCAAATCTGAAAATAACTACTATTACATTTTTAGGTACTTCATACAAAATTTCAATTAAGTCCAGAACTTTAAACTTCCCTTTTTAAGTACTAAAAAAATTAAATATGCAAATTCCCACAACCTCTTTATTCCCTTCCTATGTGATTTATCCAGAATTTCATAAAGGCTAATGCAATATCGCTCCTTTATACGTACTTAAGGAATTGATTTTAAGGCTTTCTTATCCAAATATTCCTACAATAATGTTTTGCTAGAAATAAGTCATCTTGCATTGATTGTCTAATAATTAAAAGTTATATGAATTAATTCATTTCAATTACCACATATAAAGGTATAATCATGCCACATTCATAATTCCAATAACATAGCAATTCGAGCTAACTTCTTGCATCTACAATAAGAAACAAGAATCAAGAACACGATCATAGAAGCCTTAAATGGTTTACTTCATTATAAGAATAAAAAGTTTGCAAAAATAATAAATATAATGCTTAAGTCATACATAAGACATGAATAAACTTTCAAAACCCTAATATATTACCAAAATGAAATTTAGATCATGGTTGTTACAAGCAACAATCATGGAGATGAATGAAAACTTACCCATGAGTTTAAAAACTTAAGATAATTTAGTAAAAAGAAGAAAAACCCTAGAAGTGTGATTCTCCATCTTCAACTCCATTCTCGCTGGAAAACCCGTCTCCTGATCAAATAGATAAATACTCTCTTAAATCCTCTCCAGATGAATGGTGGATGATGGTTAAAATTGGTGTGAAAGTGGGGTGAGAAATTTGGTACCAAGAGCTATTTCTCATGTCAATTAAAGCACTCTAATTATAGAATCAGATAACTTAGGGTATTGATCGGATGAATGAGCCGAGCTGAAAAAATACGGGCCAAAAATACACACAGGACCCAAGCATCTGATTGAATTAGCCCACAAATTAAACCACGATTCGATCAGATCACTCATCGAATGGCACATCCCATTCGACCAAATCGTCAACGGAAGCCACCCAACATCTGATCGGATTCAACATCTGCCAGATCTCTCAACTCTCCGTCAGATTGTTGGACATTCATTGTCAGATGTATGCTTTTCGATCGTTATCCAACAAGATTCTGTCTTACACGATCGAATTCTGGTCGGATACATCATCGTCCGGATGGATTTAAATATGGGTACAATTCGTGCTATTGGATCGAGTTTCGTGTTGACACGATAGTGACACGACACGATAAGGGAAAATGCGAACAAGGCATGATAAGAATTCGTTTCGACATGACATGAACACAAAAAATATCAGGTTGATACGACACGATAACAACACGATAAGAAAATAAAAAATTAAAAATACTAATTAAAAGTAATATTTTTAAGTAAATATATTTTAAATTTATTAATAAGTATTTATAATAACATATATTTACCAAATTTTATATTTTTATCAGGTTGTTAACAGGTTAATGGGTCATCTGTTAATATTAATCGCGTTTAACGGGTTGATGAACTTGGTTTCAATTTTGGTATAAATTGATTAGAGCAAGCGTACTCTATCGTTGTGTAGACCGTAGTGACCAAGTGCAAAATTTATAATATTGAACCCAAGGGAGAAAGTGTGTGTATTCGTATTCGAAAGATGTTTTACTCTATAATGACTAATCAATAAAATGATGAGTTGAATTAACTACAATTAACCACTAAGAAAACAATTAAAGATAGAAAGATACAATGAACATGGAAGATGGATGAAGGTGAGCAATCTAAGAAGTATGCAAGCCAAGCAACATCATGGAAAAGACATATAAACTCACACACACACATGCATTGATGATTATCATGTTATGATATTAAGGGCACTCACTAAGAGTGTCTCCAATCCTCACTATTCCAATAGTTACTTACGGATATTAATATACCTACGAGAGATATTATCTCGAAGAATTTTCTCTACGAGGCAGGGACGTTTTCCCATGTTTCCTTTCTAAGGTCAAGTGAGTTTTGGCTTGGGTCCCCTCATTAATTCAAACACCTTCACAAGTATCATCACTAATGTCCTATTATGAGATTCTAAGCACATGAATGTTATGACAAAACTCCCCACATACTAATATAGTCACCTCATGCAATCAATTATTCAATTAAAACCCTAAGCATAATATTGGAATAGTCATCCTAACATCATGAATAGAGAATTTAACCACATAAATCATACATAAGATGAGAATAGCATTCATGATAGAAAAAAATAACAATCAATTTATCAAACATGTAGTGTGCAAAATCTACATAATCCCTATCCAATCATATTACTAGCCTCACATGAGAACTAGCCACTACAAATTATTAATAATTTATTACAATTCATGGCATGCTCCAATTGAGCCAAATAATGAAGAAAATCACAAATCAAAGGTAAGTTGGCTTCCCTTTTAAAATAGGCCTTCTCTTCCTTCAACATCTTCACTCCTTGATGATCTTCCCTTCTTAGATTGGTGGATTGATGGAGTAATTGATGGATTTGAGGAGATCAAGTGGAAAGGATAGATGAAGTGAAGGATGGATGAGGTGAAGATGAATGTGTGTGAAATGTGGTGTAAAGTGTGTGTGGAGCAGTTCCAGAATGATTCCTCCTGTCATTTGCGCTCAAAACATGTATTTATACACCTAGAAGCTTCTAGAGCATGTGTTGATAAAAAAATTGACTTTTAGCCGAGCTTGACTCGAGTTTGGGACTCTGGTCGAGCTCGGAAACAGAGCTCGGATCGAGCTCGGGACTCTGGTCGAGTTGGTGCAGTTTTTAGCAATTTTGTTCTGGCTCGTTCTCCCTCATTTCAACTCCGAATTGAGCTCCATTTTTTCTAGCTACATCTTCCTTTTCGTGTCTAGAATCCATTTTTACCTGAAAATCACACAAATTCTTCCCAAAGTACCAAATCTCTAAATATTTACAAATATTGTGCAATTTAAGGCACTTAATTATAAAATTAACACATTTATCAATTCAAATCATAAAACTCCATATGAACATAAAACACCACCAAAAGTCACACAAAACGGATAAAATCACATGAAAATACAATAAAAAGACACTAAAATTTAAATAAAAATGACACCGATCAGTTGACACGAACCCGACATGAAATTTTAGTGTCCTTATTGGTTTGCCACGATAATGCCACAAACCCAATAAGATCAAACACCAACCCGCAATTATCGCGTCATGTTCGTGTCGTGCTATCGTGTCGTGTCAAGAATTACCATCCCTACATTTAAAATGTTGCTCGGATAGCTCGATTGGACTTTCATTGGAATCTGGTCGTCGACGGCGAGTTGATTTTCTTGTTTCATGTGCATTTCGATGAAACAAACTCTAACTTCAACTTTTGATCTCATTGTCCCTTTTTTCTGTTCAAAACATGACAAAATACCTCAAATGCATCCTTTTCACAATTATATGCAAAGTAAAATTTTTAGTGCTAAATATGATAATTAAACTACTCAAAAAGTTATTAAATTGGACTTAAGAATATATGATTTCCACTCTTATCAAACCCCCTAAATTTAAGTGTTGTTCGTCCCCAAACAATGAAAAATGCAAAATAAGAGAAGAAAAATGAGATAGATAATCATGTTAAACAAGGGATGATTAAAAAAAAAGGCCTCCAAAGATTTAATCGATCTTAACTCGGTTCACATAGCTACAAATTCATTCAAAAC
Organism: Pogostemon cablin; assembly: GCA_023678885.1. Taxonomy (NCBI): domain Eukaryota; kingdom Viridiplantae; phylum Streptophyta; class Magnoliopsida; order Lamiales; family Lamiaceae; genus Pogostemon; species Pogostemon cablin. The sequence continues at coordinate 22,432,076 of CM042952.1, read as the reverse complement.
ATGCAAGTTTAAATAATTATTTCATCAATTCAAGTGCTTAATCCACCTATGCTCACATGATATATATTAATGTTTAACTCTCACGCTTAAAGTGTATAAAGAGTACACTGTATGAGTTATATATACTCCATCCGTCACCTTTAAAAATGATCTTTTGCTTTTTGCACGTGGTTTAAGAAGTATTATTATTTAATATGTGGTGAGTAGTTGTATTAATAGGTATGTGGTTCCATATTATATAGTGGATGTGTGTGGGTCCCATATAAAAAGAGTAATAAGATCCTTTGAGCGGTTCAACAAAAATGAAAATAAAATACTCTTTAAAGGGGACGGAGAGAGTAAGTGCTTTCAAATTCAATTCAAGTCAATGCATAATTATAAACTTGTCTATTGTCTCAACTATCTTTTACTCGTAGTTAGCAATCATAGATAAAAAAAAAGTCTTTTTTTTTTGTTGTAACGTAAGTTCTCTGAAAATAGATAGAAATTATATGGATAAGTGATTCAAAATTCGGATCAATCAAGCTGCAATCCATCATAATCATTCATTTTTTCTCATCACTTGAATTACGCATAACAACCTTCTCAATTCCAAATTATTTAATTCTTTCAACCAACAATGTTGAGAGAATATTTTTCCTCTTTTCTTTCAAAATAATAAAAAAAATTAAAATTAAAAATTACAATAATTAAAAAACCAAATATACGAATTTAGGTATACTTAGAGCAATGTATTAATTTCTCCAATAAAATTGTTGACTCACAGGTACTTCCGGTTTTCGGTTACTAAGCATGAAAGAGAGTTATTTTGAAATGTGGAGTGGAGTAGAGTTTGAAAAGAGGGTGAGCTGTGATTTTGGGCTTTAAGCCCTCTCTCTGCTGCAACGGACCTCTTCTCCTCCCTCCAGGTTTTTCTCTCTCTAACATTCCAGCTATTATGACGTTGTTTGATTTCTCTTTTTTTATCACTTGTGTTTTTGTTCCCAATCAATCCGTTAGTCGTTGATGTGAACTCTTTCTGGATGGCTTCTTCTCTTCTCAGATCGAACTCTTTTACGTTTACTTTTTGTGTTCTTGAAGAAATAGTGTTGGGTTGTTTGGAAACCAACCAAAGTTTTTATCTTTAATGTGAAATTAATGCGACCTCTCCCTGTTTTCTTAATTGTTTTCGGTTTTTTGTTAGATCTTTCTACAAAGGCTGAGGTTTTTAAACGATTTTTTCTTCCTACAAAACCCTTGGGAGAATATTTCTGTCTGCTGAATTCTAGAAAAATTAATCAACTTCGGGATTTGAGAATTTGTTCTGCTATTTTATCAGGGTGTGAAAAAGATTGTCTTTTTCTTGTTGGGAGGGACAGGGATTACTGAGTTGGAAGGAAACTCAGTGGATTGCTGAATGCTTGGAGAAGAAGGGTTCTTTCATTGCTTTAACTAAGGGTATAATTTTGTGTTTCTGCAAGTTGGGGTGGATAATTTTGACTGGGCATTGGTGATTTTACCAGAACCGTGGTGTCTGGTTATGGACTTGGCCAGAACTTTTAGTGGTGACCAGATTAGGGTGCATCCTTTCAATTGTTACAATTCCTTGTTCTTGAATGAAACGATTTTGGGTTCGACTCAGAATTCTAATTTTAGGGAGCGTTATGTGCTTGGAAATCAGTTAGGATGGGGGAGATTTGGGATTATAAGAGAATGCACGGATAAGTTAACAGGTGAAGTTTTGGCTTGTAAATCTATTGCCAAAGAGAGATTGGTTACTGAGGATGATGTTCGTAGTGTGAAGCTCGAGATTGATATATTGACTAAGTTATCGGGGCATGAGAACGTTGTGGATCTCAAGGCTGTGTATGAAGAGGAGGATTATGTACACCTGCTGATGGAGCTTTGTGCTGGTGGAGAGCTATTTCATCGAATAGAGCAACAGGGAAGACTGTCAGAGCACGAAGCTCATGGTATATTTAAGCAGCTCATGGAAGTGGTTTCGTATTGTCATGATAAAGGCATTGTACATAGAGATTTGAAACCCGAAAACATCCTCTTAGTGTCTAGGTCTTCCTCACCTATCAAATTGGCAGACTTTGGTCTTGCAACATATATCAAATCTGGTAATGTCTTTGTCAGAGCTACATTATTTTTATACAACATATGTAGTGACTTGTGAATATCTGCAGTTATTGGGTGACTTATGAATCTCTTAGCTGTAATTTCATAAATTAAAATGACCTAATGTTATCTTGGATAACTTTTAAGTGATGTATTGAGAACCTTTAGCTTTTGTTGAACAGGAGAGACGTTGCATGGGACTGTTGGAAGCCCATTTTACATAGCGCCTGAGGTGTTGGTAGGAGGCCACACACAGGCAGCTGATGTATGGAGTGCTGGTGTTATTCTTTACATTTTGCTCAGTGGAATCCCTCCCTTTTGGGGGAAAACCAAATCAACCATATTTGATGCTGTTAGGGCTGCAAATTTGTGTTTCCATTCTGATATTTGGGATCACATTTCGATGTCAGCTAAGGACTTAATTTCCGGGATGCTGTGTTTCGATCCTTCGAAGAGATTAACTGCTGCTCAAGTCCTTGGTATGTTGATGGTGTTGATATTCATTCTTTTTCAGATTAACCTACAGTTTATTAACTAGTTATTACTTTCCGAAAAAATTTAGTCAGGGGCCGTTAGCTATGGCAATGATAGTAGTGGGGAATGGTAAAGGATATGCTTCTTATGATTGAATTTTTTGGTTGAATGAGAATCACTGTCAAGGCCATAAATTTTGTTTTGTTGTACTTTTAGGAATAGAATCAAACTTGATATTTTATTTAATTAATTTCTTTTTTATTTTCCGAGAACATTATTTTGATGACTTCTCATATTACAATAATGTATGGAAAGTTCATTTTATATTCTTTTTATTGCGTGGAATGGTAGTGCCCAAAATCTCTTGGAAGGAGGATTCATTGGTTTTTGGAATTTAAAAACTGTAGCAATAAATGAAAGCATTGAACCAATCACCATGTTTACATTCCTTTCCAATTCCTCATTTGGAAGTTTGCTAAACAAACAGCCTCTTAGTTCGTAAAACAAACTTGTTTTGCCTGCAAAAGAATGTGTCCAAATGCCTATGTTTTATTCTACAGGACATTCATCATCAAAATATTATATTCCTGATTTTGCTCAAGATTCAGCATTTATTGTTTTGGTGACCTTTCTGGACAACCATTTTTAACCGAATTTTGAACACTTTGTATGTGGAAAATTCAATTCCAACTGGTTGTGCCTGTTATGTCATCCGAAACAAATTCAGCTGGAAGCCTGGAATTTTGTAATCTGATAGAGCACTCAATTAAATATATTTTGCAAGATTGCTGGTAAAGATATTTATGAAAAATTTTCAGCTCACTCGTGGACAAAGGACACCCTGCAGGGTACACAAGAATCCTACAGATGGGATAATCTCGGTTGTCAACAGCTAGAAATAGGTGGCTATTCTTTCTCTGGTTCACCTGTTGCGAGGGACCAGGATCTAAGTTTCCAAGATGGGTCGCCATTAATTGTTAGCAGTGAGAAGAAAGATTCCCCTGTTTTCTCATGCAGATCGTCGTTCTCTTCATCCCTAGTGAACCTGTGCGCTGATTCCCCTCTGTCTGGAGATATATATTCTGGTAGCTGCTGTAAGGCACATGATTCAGAATTTTCATCTCCATTTCCTTCGATGCCCAGTTTTACGTTTTCAACTCCTATCTCTGCATTTGAACCTAGTCAAGATACATTATGTTTCAAGGCCAAAATTCTGTCTATTGATAGAGGTATGTCTTTCGTTGTTGAATTTTAATATTTTAACTCGGTACTAGTAGTTAGCGCACGACTTCTTTCTCTTGTCACTATAGTTGAAATGTGTTTTATGACTTTTGTGAAATAATCTGCGTGTATATGATTGGAAAAACTTTGGAATTTTATATGCTCTTTAAACGCGTGTGTACATGCTATTTTACTCACTCTGTCCGCGAAAGATAGTCTCATTTTACACTTTCATCCGTACAACAAAAAAGAGTCCTAATTACTTCATTGCAAATCTTGTACACTTGCATTTTAACACTTGTTAGGTTAAAAATACAGTTTCTTTGTATTCATTCCTAAAATAGGAGAACTACGTGGGTGGAAGCCTCACAAACCGTACAATAGATGGCCATTGGATATTCAAAACACTTTTTTTACCAAAATGTACTTGTTTTTGACTCTTGTACTCTTTTCTTGAACTTTCAGAACCAAGTATAAGAAAACTAATATTATCACCTGATCCTGCACAATCCAAAGGGCAGCGATCAGATGAACCAGAGCAAAAGCCAGAAGTTCGAAGGGGAGTTTGGACGAGCGTTTCAAAGTCAACGAGCTTGCAGAGCAAGAGGAACCACACAATTGGTCTGGGTGAACTCGATCATCTGGACCTCATATCCACTGCTTCAGTCAGCCGCTGGTCTTCCTGCACCCAGATTCCTAGTGCTGCATCGTTGCGATCCTCACTTGTTTGCTAGTAGAGCGAAGCCAAGTGTTTCTCGATAAATTAAGGCGTGAAGATGGTGTTTGTTTAAGGGAGAGGTATGGTGATTCTGGTATTTGGGTGATAATAGGAGTAGAGATTGTGTAATATAGAAGAGACATTGGCCATGGTGTTTGGAGTGCTAAAATGTAGACTCAACATATGTATGAGCTTCTCCATTTGTTTTATGTATCAAATTTTTAAATCAGGATGGACTCATCTTCATGTTTTTGAATTGGGATTATATAATGTAATTCATTCCCAAGGTTATACTCCCTCCGTCCCGCTAATAAGGAGTATAATATTTAGTAGTTGTATTAGTGTTGATTGTGGGCCACATGTGTGTCAAATTAATCCAAAAAAAGAAATGGATACTTTGTATTGAGACGGACCAAAATGGCAAAATTGATACGTATCAAGGGGAAGAGAGTATAAATTAATTGGGATTATATTTGTTTTGATCCATTATCTAAATTCCCTATATTAGCAGCAGCATGAATCATATTGACAGAGGCCCAAAAAAGAGGGAGAAAATACTACTCCATATTGTTTGAAAATAGTGGCATATAGTAGTTGGTAAAGATTATAACAGAGTCAACACAAGAGATTGCAAAAGAACAATTAAAATTGTTTAATTAGAACTGTGACAAAGTGAACATGAGAGAATGCTAACAACATGTCAAATTAATCCAAAAAAAGAATGGATACTTTGTATTGAGACGGACCAAAATGGCAAAATTGATACGTATCAAGGGGACGAGAGTATAAATTAATTGGGATTATATTTGTTTTGATCCATTATCTAAATTCCCTATATTAGCAGCAGCATGAATCATATTGATAGAGGCCCAAAAAAGAGGGAGAAAATACTACTCCATATTGTTTGAAAATAGTGACATAGTAGTTGGTAAAGATTATAACAAAGTCAACACAAGAGATTGCAAAAGAACAATTAAAATTGTTTAATTAGAACTGTGACAAAGTGAACATGAGAGAATGCTAACAATTTAATTTAGGACAAACAAATAAATAACAAAAATGCGTTTGCCGGGAGTCGAACCCGGGTCTATTGCTTGGAAGGCAATTATCCTAACCGTTGGACTACAAACGCTATATATGTCATTTGAGCTATCAGTAGTAAATTTATAGTAAAGATATATAATTTTTTATTTTCTTGTTTTCAACTAAAAGAACCCAAACATGAAACATGTTTATTTAACTAAAAGAATGTTCAGTCATACGTCTCCCCATTTTGAATCACCCCCTTAGAAATGTTATTGCATATATGGTGTTTCAAAGAATGTCACATCACACTTTCAAATTTCAAAATTTATATACAATCTTCCACCTTATTTTTTACACACAAGAATTTTTTTTTTTTACATTTTAAAAACGACATCCCCACCCTACTAATAATTTATTTTCCATCTTATTTATAACATAATTAATTTATTTTTAAAATATTAGACAAGTACTACTATACAAATGTTTTTAGTGTACAATGGGAGCAAAATTAACATATAATCAAGATATTTATATTTTAATCAGCTGAATCCATCTCAGATGCAATCGAGGAACAAATGAATAATAAAGATGAATTTCTAAAAGGGATGGAGAATTGATTGGGAAGTTTTTATTTTAATTTATTGTATTACATTTTACTCCTAAATGTATAATAATTTAATGTGAGGGACTAGGGTACAACTAGTCCCATGAATTGACTGGTGCAACCGGATCCTATACATCAACAATTAAATTCGCGGATCCGCCATCTTCTTTTCTGGATCCAAGAGAAGAAATCTCGCGGGTTGCTGGAAATCTTGGGGGTAACCATCAGATTTCGAGCTTCACGCACAAGAGGTATAGGATTCTCCTTCTACACAGCGGCAATTTTGGCATGCACAACAGTTGGCTGGCCCAATCCCCACTGGTTGCAGAGGTAACGCGACATGCGGAGGTAGGCGGCGTGGGCCATGGGGGGGCAGCGGTGGCACATGACGTGGAAGGCGGTAGAGTCATCGTGGACGTCGGAGCAGAGGTGGCAATAGGCGCCGGTGTGGTGGCGGAGGACGCAGGGAGTGCAGAGAAGGGCGAAGGAGCCGCGGTGGAGGATTTGGTGAGCCACGATTGGGTCGATGGAGCGGCAAAGTTGGCATTCCCCATTTTGAGTTGATTGATTTGATTATTAGGGCATACGAATTACTCTGAAATTATTAACCAATGCCCACCGTACTACCACCTGAGTGTTCTTCCGACTATTCCTATAGGCGGGAGTGCTCTTTATTCTTTCTTTTCTCCTACTATTTTGCATTTACTCGTTTGTTTCTATTTGGTAATTCTTTCTCTAATGGTTTACCTTCATTTCGTTTTCCTATCAATTTGTTCTGTGTTGAGTTTTTGTTGTCGATTTGACCTAAAAAATGTTGAATTCAATAAAATAGTTAACAACTCAATTTATATTTTTACAGTAATGAGAACTGTGAAGGAAATTAAATACCGTCTGAATAGTGCAAAATATGTCATGTAGTGAGTAAGCATGCTTGATCATAAGAAATAGTAGACCTTCAGAAGACTTTATTAATTAACATAGAATAGCACAATTCCTCAGTGTTGTTAAGTTTTCAATTTGATTCTCCACATGGAATGACCAAATCATTGGCGTATCGAATTTAAAAAAAAAAAATTTTTTTTTGACGATCTTGGTTGTTTTCATCAAAATTTGGATTTATATAGTCCAATTAATTCATTATTAAAAAAGACTTTATTGTTAGAAAATCAAAGTCTTAAATGAAGGATTAATTCAAAATTCATTATAACGAGAATCTAATAAATTTCAAAAAGTAACCTAATTATTTTTATAGAATAATTCAAATAAGTCAATATAAAAAAGACTTTATTGTTAAAAAAATTGGAGTCTCAAATCAAAGAGTAATCTAATTCATTATATAGATAACCTAATAAATTTCATAGAGTAACCTAATTATCTTTATAGAGTAGTCCAATTAATTCATTATAAAAAAAACTTTATTGTTAGAAAATCGGAGTTTGAAATGAAAGAGTAATCTAATAAATTCCAAAAAGTAATCTAATTATTTTTATAGAGTATTCAAATTAAGTTATTATTAAAAAAACTTTATTGTTAGAAAATCGGAGTCTCAGATCAAACCAAAGAGTAATCCTACTAATTTGAGTAGTTTATTTATTTTCAGAAATTACAGTATCAAATCAAAGAGTAACCCTACTAATATTAAAGAGTAATCCAATTAATTTCAAAGAGTAATCTAATTATTTCATAAATCAGAGTATAAATCAAAGAGTAACCCTACTAACACTAAAGAGTAATCCAATTAATTTCCAAAGAGTGATCTAATTATTTTAGAAATCATAGTATCAAATCAAATAGTAATATTACTAATTCAAAAGATTAATATAATTATTTACTAAAGGGTGACACACAATTTAATTCTATCAGAAATAATCTTACTAATTCCAAAGAGTGATCCAAGTAATTTAAAAGAGTAATCTAAATATTTAAATAGGGTGATCTACAATTTATATTGAATATAAAATTTGGTAGGTATAACCTAATATATGTAATTTGTGAAAACATTTATCAAAATATATTTTTTTCCCTCAAATGAGCAAAATCATGCATATTATAGTTGGTTGTTGATTTTTCCGATGGATAAAGTGATAATAAAGTTATAAATTTTCATTCTTAATTAAACACTCAATTAGTTTGCAGAGTCATTGTTTTAACAACATATTATTCAGAAACAAATAAAAAATGTCAACAACTCATTCATCAACAACCAAGAAGCAACTTCCAGGATCAAATCACTTCAAATTGGGTCTTTGAAGACAAGGTAGGTGGAGGGGTGGTGTGTGGTGGGGTGTGTCGAACAAGGTGTCGCCGGATGAACGACGGCTGACGGTGAAGCCGAAAGGGATGGTTTGTGGAGGGTGAAGACGAGGTCTAAGCTGGGTGGGAGAGCTGCGGCGGAGCGCGGCTGCAGTAGTGGAGGTGGTCCTCTTCCCAGCGGCGTTGGCGGGGAAGAACTTTGTTCGGGATTTCCCATCTGGGATTCTTGGTGACGGTGAGCCGCAGGCGGTCTCTTGTTTCCAAGCTGGAGAGATGAGATTCCAACCATCAGATTCTAGATTTAATGGTCAGATATAGTGATGAAGTAATGCTAGAGTTACCTGGCGGTGACCGGTGAGGGAGAGGAGTGGGATGTCGGGCCCGAAAATGGAGGAGTAGTCAACAATTTGAAGAGTGGAAGTCAACGACTTTCCGGTTGGGTTGGTGTTGACTGATCGGAGAGTGTAGCCATATCCGACAACATCAGATGAAGAAGAAGATAGTGGTAGATTCAATACAGTGAAGATGCGTCGATAAGGTGTTCCAAAGTTGTAGGTTACAGACTGACTAGTACTAGTATAGGCGGGTCCCCAGCGAAAGTGATAGAGAAAACAGCGAAGATAACAAGAGCGGTGCGAGGTGATCACGTTCCAAGCTGACTCGAATTTTATAAAAATCCTACACATTTTGTTTTAAAGGTCCAATTGTATGAAATTAAAAAAAAAAATGTCCTATTCTAGTCATTGTCTAATTTAATTTATAAAAAAAAAGTAGTATTAAATTTAATAAATTTTTTATATGCATTTTCATAATCAAATATGGATTGGTTGTAATTTAATAATGTATATATTTTTCTCAATAAATGTATTATTATTTTAAAAAAATAATATTGATATTATATTAATCAATATTTTTATCAATATATTTATTATTTTTAATTATACATATTAGTTTATTAATTGATTTTAGATAAGTATCAGTTCCACGACTAAAATAGGGAATTAAAGCTTACAAAACATTATTTTTATGAGGTATAAAAAATATTTAAAAAAATTATTTTATTGATTTGTAATATTTAATCTTGGTAAAAGAATATATGTTTACACATGTATTATTAAGTGTTTCTGAGTAAATATTAGGACACTTTTTTATGTTAAAAAAGGTTTAATAATAAATAAGTGTTCCCTTTGAAGTGTGATAATTTTGAGGTGTGGTGATATGATAAATATCAATACATTATTTTATTAAGTGTCAATAGGCAGAGTGCGTGCTTGGACCGCGATTTTATAGAGTTACATCTCACAAACTTACATCTAGAAAATGATTTAGCATAATTGTTTGGGTGTCATCCATTGCCTCACCGTACCCTAAAAAGACCCACCGCACCCTAAAAAGAAAACATGACACACTATTTGAGTGATTGATACTGTAACGTGGTTTAGGAGATGCATACTATTGTTTGTGAAAAGTTCACTAGCAAAATCAATTCCTCAACGTGGTTTAGGAGATGCAGTTTGTGAAAAGTTCACTAGCAAAATCAATTCCTCAGTTTATTTTGCAAACACTATTGCCTCGAAGTAGGAAAGAAATATGTGTTGTGCAGGTGCAGCACTTGTGGAGGTGCCCGATTTTGCTGTGGTGGTGTGATCATAATTTTAAATAATTTTTATTTTGAATTCATCTTTTGGAATTTTACTAGTCCAAATCTTGGTGAGGTGATAGTGTAATTTAATAATGTATATGTTTTCCTCAATAAATGTATTATTTTTTAAAAAAATAATATTGATATTATATTTATCAATATATTTATTAAATTTAATTATACATATTAGTTTATTAATTGATTTTAGATAAAATTAAAGTTTAAAACAGGTTTATATATATATATATATATAGTTTGAACCTTAGTGGGAGTGATGACCTATAACCTTTCAAATATTTGTACTCCTAACGATTAAAAAATGATAATATGTAATGAAGAGAGACTTCATGCTATTAAAGAGCATCCCCACATTGTAACATTGAAATTGAACAAAAATAGCAGACCATATTTCAACGATGTATAAGAGCAAAGACAAAATTCAATGAACTGCTCACAAGCCAATCATTGTTTACAGCAATCATCCAGTGCAAAGCAAAATTTGACAAAATATCATAAAACCCTACCATCAATGTGTTCTTGCTAGAAACTACTAATATTTTAACTCAAAATTAACCACAATATTGATAGCCCATAGGAAAATCAAGACCAACATCCACACTCAATTTTCCACTAAAACAAGTGTAATATGATGAACAAAAGGATCACATTAAAAGTAAATATCATCCTAGTTTCTATTGTTATGAATCCAAGAATTAGAGAAAAATAGTTATACATATTAGATAAAATGTTATACATTTTAGTATAAGATCTAATACATTTATTAGAAAATAAATGTACATTAGAATTGATTAAATATAATTTAATTAAATACTTAAATGTATATTTAAAAATTGGAGTAATATAATATATTTTTTTTGTAAAATTAATTACTACATTCAACAGTTAATTAAAAATTTGAACAAAAAATAATATCGTTAATATGTAAAATCACACATACTTTATTATCAAAGTTTATAAGTTTTAATTCACTAACGTATAAACTTTTTTTAATAAGTGTATACGTTTTTACTTTTTATTTATTTATTAAAGTTATACTTTAGTATAAATAGAATAATACATTTATAAATGCAAACATATATATTAATAGAGATACTCTTTTGTGAGACGAGTTTATGTGAGACGGATAGTGAGACGGGTTGACCTGTTGTTAAAGTAGTTATTATACAGGTAAAATATGCTTATTAGTAGTTAAAATATTTTTGCAATGAATCATACTATAACACTTTAAAAATAGACTTTAATTTATTATTCATCATATTTTAAATAAACATACTTTAACTACTAATTAATATACTTTATCTATATAGCAAACATACTTTAACAACAAGTCGAACTGTCTCATGGAATTACCATCTCAGAAGAGACTTTTTCATATTAATAAAGTAAAACTATTATAGTCATTTAAAATGTCATCAAATAACAATGCAATTCAAAATACTGAATTGGCATGTTTGATATTAAACCAATTGTAAATTACGTAATTAAATTTCAAAATCCTCAAAAAATCGTTGATGAGGCTACGAGTTTCCAATGCAACAAAATTAACATGTCTGATATTAAATCAATTGTAAATTACGTAATTAAATTTCAAATCCTTAAGAAATCGTTGATGAGGCTATGAGTTCCAAAACAATAATGCAGATTTGGAGTGATAGAAAGAGATCTAAAGAAACTTTTTATTGATGTCGTGCAAATCTGGAAGGTTGAGATTTGACATGTAAAGTGATAATATCCGCACCGAGAAGGAAATTTTGAAGAAGATGACAAATTGCTCAGAAGACTGATGCGACGATGTATTGAAGTGATCTATAATACAAATCTTAAGCGATAAAGGAAAATGCAACCATGTATGAAGTGATGGTGGAGATCTGAAAAATGGTCAAAGTGCTCAGAAGACCAATGCGATAATGTATTGAAGTGATCTGTAAAACAAATCTTAAGCGATGGAGGAAGATGCAACCATATATAAAGTGATGATGGAGATATGAGAAAACTAACACAGTGATGAGGGGAGGAAGATATGAAAAAGTCACGCAACTCTTGCCACAATAGCGATGAGACAGAGAATGACAGCAGTCGACGGAGGTGGAGGCAGTACATTATTACCTCAAAAAATTATTACCCCACAAAATCATAATTAATAGTAACAAAATTATGTAGCTACAAAACCTCTCCTGTTCAAAGTGCCCCATTCGTTTATCATAATGGTTACGCTTACTTTTTAAATGGAAATTTAGAAAAATATGTAGTATTTAATGTACAGAGTATAGTGGGTTATAAGATACTCACTTCATCCCACTATAATAAATACGTTTGTTTCTTTGAATGTGATTAAAGACTATAATGTTTTGATGTGTGGTGAATTAAAAATCACACTTCTTCCATTCCATAATAACCTTCACATTTACTATTCCATGTTATTTAAGAATTTTTTTTACCAACTTTATTGACTTTTAAAGGTATTATAGTATTTGTAGGTAATAAATAAAGTATAAAGTAATGTTATGAGTGTGAAAAAATAGTGACATTTAAAATTAAAATAACTTTTGAGTTTATTAGATAAAGTGATATTTCCTTCTTTTTTTATTTTTTTATGTGAATTGTGAAATTTTTTATGTGAATTGTGAAACAGACAAATAAGGAAAGTATAAAAGCTATTATGAGATGGAGGGAGTAATATGTAATGTATAGTTAATAGTTTTATCAGTGTTGTGTGTAATCCCATTGAGATATACTTCCTCCGTCCCATCGAAATTTCTCCATTTTACTATATTGGACGTTTCATTCAAAGATTCTCATTTTCCCCTTTTAATAAAAATGAACCACATATGACCCATCACTCACTACTAATGCAACTATTAACTACACATAAAATAATAATACTTCTTAATCCACATGTAAAAAGTAAATGATGACCTATGACTGAACGGAAGAAGTATAAATTTTTAGTGTAAATCCATCTGCCAAGAAGAAAAATATAACTATTAAAGTGAAACGCACAAATTAAAAATATGTAATCATTATAATGGGGCGAATGAAATATAATATTTAAATATATAATGAATAATTATATTAGTTGTGTATTAGCCATTTAAAAATATACTATTAATTATTTTATGTAAATTTCATCCACCAAAATGAAAATATAATTATTGAAATGAAAAGCACAAACTAAAAATATATAACCTTTAAACTTTCATGATACACCTTAATATATTGACTTGACGCAATTTCACATTAAGCGATTTTGAAACTTTAATACGCTATAGTATTTACTTACCTAGTCAAGGATTTAAAAATCCACATTTCCACCATCCACAACTCCCAATTCCAAATACATACACCATTCGATTGACATTTCAAATAACCAAGCTAAATCAAGTTCACACAGGGTTTGTGACTATCAACTCAACTCGATTACACCCTTATAAGCATACGAAGTAACACTAAAAAACTTCAAACCAAACAAAACATCAGACTAGTTTTGTTTCTAACCTAAGAAAAAAAATATAACAAGTTACAAGACTCAAAACTTCACTAATTACCTTCTCCCAAAAGCAACGACAATGTAGATAATTACACTCACACATGATAGAAGAACCCTAAACAAAAAGGGTTAAAAAATAATAAAGTAATAAGCAATACAGATGTATCTTGCATGACCCATATCGGACTTATGTTTAAGAGTAGTATTTGTAGAGATGGATGAACACAACATGAACTAAGAGTACATAAGATAGAGAAATAAACTGTTTGGTGCAAACAAGAGTGTAGGCAGCTTACTTAGTCGAAGTGGCGGTTTCTGCTGCACACATCTTGCTCCCTGTAAAAACAAGGTGTATATTGTTTATACATTTTGGGCCTTCCTCAGTTTTCATTAGGCTCCCCAATTTTTTAAATAGAACGAGCAATTTTCCTCCATTGTAAACCACAATACGGAAACATGGTGGTCATGGGCTAGATGTACAACAAAAATTTCGCACTGTAGTCTTCCAAACCTTAGCCTGCAGGTGCATATTCCTGAATGGCAGCTGCGAGTTTATCCCGGTCCTCCTCAGTCCTAGTTCTCATCAAGAAAGTACGAGCAACAGCAGTGCCACTGTTATCACCGTCAGCCTTCAAAGAGAAAAATAATTACAAATGACGAAATCAACAATCAGCAAGTGCACTGGTTTACCACTGATGCATTGGAGAAAACAGATGAACAATTGCATTTTCCTGCCATTTACTTGAATAACTACTATCGTGAACTGTAATATAATTGCCCCATTCCTCATTATTGAGTACTGATGCCATAGTTGAAGACACCGTAACATGCAGATTTATAGTAATGAAATTTTTCTTGGTGAACATCATTTTTATCCCACCGTTTTAAGCACTAAAGAGCAAGCAATTGTTAGAAGCTTTGATCCATATGAGCTATGCCAATGTTTGTCTACATAGTATAATAAGACTAGATGGCCAATTTTATAAAAGCTTTATCGTGAAATTCTGCTTCACCAAAGTCTAAAAGAAAGTTCTTCTATACAGAAATCAAGCATTAAAACTGTGATTTCAACAAAAAGTTTAGAATATTATTCATTATTGACTAAATAAAAGCAAACATCCAAACATGGTCAGTCTCGTATTTTAACTCCAAGGCTAATCCAGTTCAGTAATGACCAAGTATTAGTCAAGTTCATCAGGGGGTCAAGCCTATAACTGATAATCCATGTCATCAGTTGGGTTAAAATTTACATTGGGACAACATTGGGTTTGTTGATATGCTTCCTTTAACATTTGATACTATATTTACAGTTTAAAATAACAAATAAGAAGGAAGACCCCTTTTGTTCCCTAGTATAAACTAGTAAAAGATCAGCGAAATAATGATTAGTCTACAAAATTACAACCAAATAAGGGAAAGAAATAATAAAAAAGGCAATATCATAGTTGCATTGCA
Organism: Pogostemon cablin; assembly: GCA_023678885.1. Classification (NCBI taxonomy): domain Eukaryota; kingdom Viridiplantae; phylum Streptophyta; class Magnoliopsida; order Lamiales; family Lamiaceae; genus Pogostemon; species Pogostemon cablin. The sequence goes on along the minus strand of CM042952.1, from coordinate 22,417,072 downwards.
TTACCGAAGTATGAAGTATTGTTACAACTGAATTCTTTTGCACATTCGTTTTGATGCCAGGGTACAACAAAGCATTGAGCAGCACCTTCCCCACCTGCAATGATTGTGGATATGAAAGGATGATTGGACGAAAAGTATGTGATATCAAGTTTTGTACTTTGTCATCTAACAATTAAAACAAGAAATAGAGTCAAATTATACTGCACCATCTAAAGATAAAACTCATATATCCACATACTTCAATAAATAAAGATAAACCTAACTTACTATGTAGTTTAATTGACACAAAATACTACATACCCAGTATTATATATCATTTATAAATCAGTACAGATTTTTCATTGATTAAAGTTCAAGCAGACATATTTTGCTAGTTCCAGTCAGAAATATAGAATAAACCATGAAGATCACCTTCAATTAATCCAAGCATTAAGAAAAAAAAGTGCATTTTTAAAGTGGCACATAGAGAAAACACAATGCACCATATTAGAAGGAACCTACATCATTACGTATAACAATTGTTGGTTTAGATTCGATGGCGCCCTTGCTAATGCCTTCTTTGCATTTAATACTAAGTTGACCCATCCCTCTATCCTTCCAAGCATCTTTGTCCTCTGGATCACTTGGCTGGTAACAGGGTAGCCATGCACATTATATAAAACACTAAAAAGCACAAGTGTTATATATATTCAATCACCAAGAATTTTGGAATATCAATACATCATATAAAATGACACAACGTAAAGAAATGAGGACTAAAGCAAATAGTTAATAACACTTGACGAAGTATAAATCTTCTCACTTCACGGAGAAATATGATGCACGTACATAGAAGAAATTTTAATGAGCATAACAAGGTTTCCATTCGCTGAAACCACTTACATCTAAAATGTCTTGATGAAATTTTAAACTGGGGATGTGACATTATCAAGCTACAGTTTACATAGCTGAATGTGATCACATCTCAAATAAGATAAAAAAATATAAAGGAATCAGTTCATATTGCACTATGAAGATCCAGGCTAGATTCCAGATAACCGGATTCTACATGTACATAATTCATGAAATGAGCTTGCTTGTTCTCAAGTAATACTGGCAGGTAAAGAGTAAGGATTTTGATGTGAACCAACTACATATTGAGAATGTCATTTGCAGATTTATAATAGCAATGTTATTGGAGATTAAGTTGAGTTAACCAAAATCAGAGAATTTGGAACATGAATAATCTTATTATTTAGTAAATAAATGATCCTAAAGTATGTCAATGTTGCACAGTACCATGCTTAATTGGAATTATAATTACCTAAAATCCATGTTGCATTACAAGGGGAAAATTTCTTCAAACACAAAGTAATAGTAGTAGTAGTAGTAGTATATGTAGTATGTAGTATTAGTAGTAATAAAAAAGTAGACGTAGTAGTACTAGTAGACTAGTAGTAGAAGTAGTAGTAGAAGTAGAGGTAGTAGTAGTATTAGTAGTTGTTGTAGTAATCTGTAATTAATTGTTACTTATTATTATTACTATTAATTATAATTATAATTTATTGTTATTTTATTTTAGATGCATACCTTTACATAAAGTTTGCATTTAACTTCATGCACAACAATAATTCCTTCCTCTTGGCTTTTTTTCACAGATGGGCTGCTCGGCTGTTTGACTTCATCTTCTGCACTCAAAGACATGACACGAAGAAACAAAAAATACCACTTAAGAAACCAAATATCCACAACACAGAGCTTTTCCATAATCTCACAAAAAATAGCCAAATTTTTTATAGTAATTACAACCAAGGTAAAGATGAAACATGGGTTTGAATATGTGAAAGACCATTATTCTAGCTCTGCAGCCAAACCAAAATTATGGAAATTATAGAAAGTACGCAAATATAACATAAGAAAACTCAAACCTCCTTGCTGCCAGTGTGACCTCATACAGCAGAATGGACACAATCTATAATTTATTTGAATATCTACATTTTGACGCCGAAGATCTAAGAATGGGTGTACAGGCTATATGTTTAAAATAAAATAGGCAACAACCAGAAAAAACATGTCTTTCGCAAAACACTGGAGAAGCCAATGGTTTTATATACCTCAGTATTCCTTTCCATAAAATATGGATACTTGATGATGAGTGTATAGACCCCTATGGGGAGTTGTAGCTAACGAATGTTCCAATCTGTGGCTCTCAGGAAGGCCACAGGCCACACATTGTCCTAATTTTTTTATGTCAAAACAACAGTAAGTGGGTGTTTGGATGAAGGCTTTTGGAATGTGAAATAGAAAATTGATGTTTGGTACAACACTTTGATAGTTTGATTGCCAGCTACAGTAATATGAAATCCCAAAAGTTGAGAATCACCATTCCTTGAGATTTTGGATGGAATGACAATCATTCCACTTACACCATAAAAAAGGGGTTATTTATTTATTTATATCTTGTTAAATTTTTTTTTTTTTTAAGAATTAGTATTTAATAAATATGATTTTTCCCCCCAAAAAAAGTCCAAAAAAATCACTTTGATTCCATTCCCAGATAATATAAACAAACCAAACAAAATTAATCGTATTGATAGGCCTTCTCACTATCACCAAACAAGAAACAAGTGACAAAGAGCATATTTTTTTACCATTCCTCACTACTATCATTACAATTCCTATTCTCATTCCCTACAACAAACCAAACACCCCCAATATTTGCTAAAAAATAAACGTACATAAAACATGAATAACAGACTATTACATGTACTTATTCAGCACAGCATAAACATATATATGCTATGATCACTTAGGCTCCAGGTGTAAAAAGTATTGCAATAATCAATTAATAACAAAGAGCCTTTCACCCCTTACCTCCATCATCCTCATTTGATGCACCAGTAGATGGACCTGTATTTGCATTTCCAAAAACCGAAACCTGACTTCCTGTAAGAAAATGAAGCATTATCAAAATTCAGACAATTAAGAGACAAAATAAAGGGTGGAATTTGACTGGCAAAGTCATAGAAGATGAATTTACCCAAAATTCTTCTAACTGAAAACATTTTATACATTAGCAGACCATAACTGGCAGAAAAGTTTTCATTACATATTATTGCATCAGCCATATGGAATTACATGATACAAAGAGAGTTGATTGACAAGAGAAAATATTTATGAATGAAAATAATAAAGACTGCTTCAGCCCCCTAATAATTCTCCTCCACCGGATACCATATTTTATGTTGGCTCATAAGTCATAACAAAACCATACTAGGTTGGTCAACAAACATAAAAATGAATGAAAGATTTTGTTTTGAACTTCTTATATCACTTTGGATTTTTTTTTTCTATACGACATATTGCCATATAAATAAAATAGGTGAGTATCCTGTGTTTTAGAAGACTTGGTCCACTCATTCAGCCCCACTTGAACTTGAAGATGCAGGATGTTTATGTTGGGAGACTGGACCAGTATAACATATGGAACAAAAGATTGATAACTTAGTAAAATAGCTCACTTGTATGTACAAAAATAATTCCATAACATTGCCTTCAGCCAATAAATGGGCAAAAGTAGTTGGTTCCTAGTATTTTCTCATGAATCTCATTAAACTATTACTTCCACTGGGACATTCTAGGACTTGCATAATACGATTAAGACATCTGATAGAGTCAAATATCCAAGATCATAATATTTTACAAGTGGTAGTATCGCTTTCCTTTCTGTTTCAAGTGTTTTCATGGATAAGATGCTGCAAGAGAAGTCCATGAACATGCTGCTAATTACTTCAGACACTAAAAATCTAAAAGCACAGTAGATTAGGAATGCTAAATGTCCATGGAAATAATACCTACACGAGGAATGCATAAATATAACCCAAGAGAATACCTCCAAACATTGTAGGAGCATTATTATTAAACAAGCTGCCGGTATTCCATGAACTTCCAAAGGTTGATGTTGTAGGTGCAGAAAATGCAGGAAACCCAGGTTTGTCCAATAACAAATTATTACTGTTTCTCTCGATTTCTGATGCAGGTTTACTTTGAACATCATTAGAACAAGGCTCCCCCAAACTATCTCCTTTTGCAGCATTTGCTTTTAACCAGTCAACAACATCAGTAAATTTCTCCTGCAATTGAAGGTGACAAATGAGAAACACTACTAATGCATATATATAGACAGTCATATTTTCATACGTGAAGTTTCAACATCCTAAAGCTCTCTCTTCGCTATTTATGATAGATCAGGAAAAGGGCAATGAAATATCCTTTTATTAATGTAAAAAGTAATTAGCAATAGCAGGTTAGGTGAATGGAGCTAGAACAAGTTCATTTAAGTAATTCTGCAAAGCCTTAAAAAATTTACTAGAGATGAAATAGTGAAAGCTATGTCATCCTGAATTTATTTTCTACTTGTTACTCCTAACGCATATTATACAGTTAATTATGGGTAGCATTTTCAGAAAATAGTAAAACATGGCAATTTTGTGAAATAGTGGAGCTAACACTTGATCAAATTTTCAATAAAGAAGGATATAGCACCTTCTTCTATGAAGACATCTGATGCATGTCTTCACATGCCAGCTCGATTACAATGACTTTAAATTTCACTGCCTAATGATAAAGTTAAAAAATTAAGATGTGATGATCAGAAGAATCCCCAAAGTTGTCTAATACAAGTCCAACGATACAACCCAAATCTATAATGTGTAAATTCCTTACAATTAATCATCCCTTGAAAAATATAGGTAAGAAAAACTAGCAGAATGATATCCTTTTTATGTTTTGATCATAATAGGTATACATGTAAATGGTGCGAGAGCTATATAATAGAACCCAGATAGGTAGGAGCTGCTGACCAATTACCATGATGCTTTTAGCATGATTCAAGTAGTCCTGCACTCCATCTTCCCAAAGCTCATCTGGATGGTTTTGTAATTGAGCTTGCACCCAACTTTAAATGTCAAATTCACTAATGTCAGCATGCACGTCTTAAACAATATAAGACCAAATAAAGACTGCAGACAAGCAATTCCAGAAGTACATTTTGTTATCTACAAAAAAATCATACAGAGATGAACAAGTTCAACATCACATATTTCACCTGCAGATATGAATCACATAACACCATTACACACAAAGATTGTTTCAAGACTCAAAATAGAAACCAATGAATAAAATTTTGCTTCAAGTATTACAGATCAGTAGTATTACTGCTAATATTACAACTAGAAAAAGGAGATAGCTACACAATTATTTCAAACTTCTTCCTGCTTCATCAAAACAAGTGAAATCACCAAAAAGGCAATAAAGGAAAACTAAGAACAAACTTGGTAAGAAAATTGTTAAAAACATAAAAGGTTTAAAAAAATAATATTTCGCATGCACAAATACATATTTCGTACACAAATACAAGATCTTGTTCATAGAAAGTACCAGTCATGTGATGAAGTGCTGCTATAATTACACAAGGAAAATATCCAAAGTAAAAACGCTAAATCAAATGAGATTTCATATTGATTATTAACACCTATAAACTATAAAAATGTATCTTTATCTTAACAAAGGAGGTAAATACTATAACTAACCCTCTCCTATTCTAGACAAACACTTTCTTACTGACATATTTAACACAATTTAATATATGTTAAAAATATATTATCCTACCTATGCCCCTTGAGAAACAAACAAAATAATAAATTTTATCAGTAAATTCGTTATTCTCAATGCCTAGTTGTTATCGGCCACGTGTCATCCTTTTCCAAGAAAACACCAAATTAATTTCAACTCCTTGGATAAATACAAGAAAGTAAAACTAAGAATGGACCAAGTTAAGAAAGATTGTTGCAAATAATTTCACATGTTTAAACATAAATTGCAGGTGCACGTAAATTCACACACAAACAAAGATTTTCTTTATGGAATGTACCGGTCATGCAGTGAAGCACATGCCATAATTTTGTTACTTGACATGAAATATATCAAACATAAATAAAGAGAAATACTGCTAAAATAAATTAAATTTCGTATTAACTAATAACACCTTAAAAGATATGTAACTTAAAAAACTTTTAAGCAAGTTAATCAATATCAAACCCTAATTCTGTTATAATACACACTTTCTTGATTAATGTCTTAAATATATTTTCAATTAATAAACAAATGGAAGTTGTAAACTCAAGTTATTTATTTAAGTTTTCGTTGAATATGAGGATATTTTTATCAAATTTGATTATGTATAAATTATTATCAGATTTTATATGCATTGTCAGGAATTAGAACTATTCTTTGATAGTATAATGAAAAAAACTAAATAGTAACTAGAAAAAAGTGAACCACCTCGAGCAAAATTTGGCGGATAAGATCTTTAAAGGAGAAGACCTAAAAGAAAATGTACAGATAAAATCCACCTCACAATGGTATCCCACCCATAAAAATATATTCTGCTTTACGTTCGAAAAAGACAAAACTCATTCTCACAAACAACCCACAAAACCATAACAATTTTCAAGATAATATCTTGATTTCAAGTTTCAAGCTCCACACTCTTCAACAATTTAATGTCACTTGAGTTTCTGGGGTATATAGCATGGTTCTTTCGTACCCCAAACTGAAAAGTCCCATTATCATGTATAACAAAAATATTTACAAAATATATTTTGTACACCATTTTATACGGTAGATGTCATTGTAATTTATCTGAATTTATATTTATTTTTGTCTTGTTAAGAGTATTAAAAAATACTGTCACTAGCATTGTACCCTAAATTTAAACCATGAATACACAGAAGCATAAATTATATACAAATACATGGTACAAAGACCTGTCAAGTAATGTAAAACTTTCAACCTTTTGTCGCTTTTTAATCAGGCAAAATAAGCATATGAAAACCTGCACACCCACCATACAGGCACAATCTAATCTAATATAACATAGTGCTAAATCAACTAATGCATAAGCAACGAAAATGGTTCAATACTTCAAACAGCATAATTAGACAATTTAACAATTACTCCATATTTCAGGAATATCTATTACTCAGGACTAACAACATCAGTAAGCTTTACAAATTAAGCAGCAACAAGCTAAGACAGAAGAAGGAAAAAAAAATAACAGCGAAGAAGACCTTGCAAACTGGGTGTTGAGAGCTCTCACATGCTGTTTTGATGATTCAGCTCTCTTCATATCCAACGGAATCGATGGTTCAGCCTTCTGCGCATTGAAAGGCGAAGCCATTGTCACCCTCTTGCTCTGCATCTGCACCGAACCACAGAAACTCAGCACGTTTCCATACATAGAATTCAAATTTACACATACATCGATTAAAAGCAAACACACTCACGAAGGAGTCGTTGGAATTGAACAGAGGAGTCGAATCGGATATTGCTGAGCGCTTCGTTCCCCGCATCATTGCTGAATTCGCAATTTTAATTACTTAGGAATAGTGATATGGTGGTCTGAAAAATTGAGGGGTTAGGGTTTTAGACTGGGAGTGAGCATGAAGTATGCGGGAGAAGAGAAAGATGCTTTTATAAAATCTGTTTTTATTTATTGAAAATTTCCTTATTTAATATATATACACGATTTCGAACCCGGGTTGGGGGGTGGCTGTTGAGGAAGCCGTTTGTAAGCAGTTATTTTGCTCGCTCAAACGACGCCGTACAGATTGAGGGATGGAGATGATTGGATGATAAGCAATTCTTTGCTTGTTGCGTATTAAATAGGTTTGGGGGAAAGTACCAAATTATTGTTGTTGTGCTTATCGCACCGACGAATAATGAATTAATATAAGGTGGTTCTTACGTGATCCAGATTTTTTATGTGATTTGAATTAAGACAGAGTATATTCTTTGCATTTATTTATTAAAAAATGGAAAAATTACTCGTATTTTAATGATTTTTGTGGTATTAAATTTTTTTAATTAAATTTTTATTTTAAAGGTTTAGTGTTAATTTTAAAATAAAAAAATATTTATATATAAATATAGAAAACATATAAATGAACAACTTTCATATTTATTCATCTTGAAATCATACATTTTCATAGAATTATAAAGTCACTAAGGTTTTGTAGCTTTTTAAAATCTCGAAATGTTAGAAAAATACTCCTACCTAGTATTATTCAAATGGGAGGTCAAAACTTGTGTCTCCACCAATTCAAGATTTAATCCGTAAGACCGAGAAGAAAATAAAAATAATCTACTCCTTTTATCCATTTTAAGTTGCACATTTTTTGTTGTACACAATTTATATGTTAATGGTCGGAAAAGTCTTAATGTTTAATTTGATTGTGAATTAATTCAAATTTATAGAAATTTGCAACAAAATATTCCTTTAATGTCGAGTTGCAACTCAAATCACCAGCAACTCAAACTTATAAGAATTTACAATAAAACTATACTTTAATGTATCATTCAGTACACTTTAAGATTCACATACTTTAACAATCAGTATTTTTTTTCAAGCAAAGTTTATTTAATTTTGGAAAAATATTACTCCATCCGTCCCGGACCACCCTTCTCGTTTATTGTACTACGTTGTTTAAGAAAAGTTTCTCTTTTTTATCAAATATGTTGACTCTAGAGGGTATTATAGTATTTTTAGGTAATAAAAAAATATAAAGTAATGGTATGTATGTGGAAAATGAAGTAACCAATTTGAAGTTAAAATAACTTTATAGATTGCAGGATAAAGTGATGTTTCCTTTTATGGGATGTGAAGGATTGTGTGGGATGGACGAAAAGGAAAGTGTAAAAGGGTGGTGTGGGACGGAGGGAGTACTTAAGATTAAGATATGCTTCAACTCGTACAACCCAACATACACCACAACAGTACTATTTCAATCATTCTTCACTATTTTGAAATTTAACAACTTGAAGTAATTATTGATTGACAGCAGTTCTGCGAACATTTATACCACTTCAAAGCAATAATATTATGAAACTCCAACAATTTAAATGAAAGTCATGGTCAAGATCTTGATTTAGCCTCATAAACAATTTTCTTTAAATTCAATGGATGTCCATGGAAAATCAAGTTATTACTATAACTCCACCTTATCCAAGTCATTGCGATCTTGTCGATCCATATTGTTGAAGCTATGAGAACTCCTTTCCTGTATTCCAAGTTTTCTCCATATTGGAGAAAATTGATGATAGGATGCACATGAAGTACCATATCCACACCTAACCAAATGTGAATTTGATGCCAAATCTTCCAGGCTACATCACAGTTGAAAAAATAGATGGGACACATTTTCATATTCTATGCAACCCCACGAGCAACGCATATATTCTGGATCTGAAATTATGCCAATCCTATTAAGCGTGTCTCTTGTTGGCAATCTCTCAAGTAACAGCTTATAGCTTGAAATCTTCTTGGTGCAAAACTATTCCATAATCTATGAAATGCTAATTTTACAATCTCTATTTTTGTATCAATCTTCTGTCTTTTTTGTTCCGCAATTTGCACTATTTGTTGTTAATAGACCGTTCAGAGAATGCTTCCACCACCATATATCTTCTTCATCAGGTTTGATCAAAGTCATGCTAAGACAATCAAGAAGTATGTTAGCATAACCAGATTCTCGTATCCTTAGTTTTCTTCTCCACTTAAGGTCCCAATGACACCCTTTACCATCCCAAAAACCCACCTCACCAACTCTCGCATCTCTTTGTAAGCTTAGATTATAAAGTCTATGAAATCTCACAACAAGTGGAGTATCTCCAAGCCAAATTTCTTTTCAAAAAATATGTATTCTTTCCGTTGCCCACCATCCTATTAATATCATTATGTAATCCACTTCCCCCCTCCTCCTATATATGTTACAAATATCTTTCCACCACCCCGAAAGTGATTTAGCACTCCTAGCCCATACGTCTAGCCTCCTCTCTACTTATACTAATCTTAGATACAAAGTCTAAACCCCCATATCTAGAGTGAAAAACTCGAGTTCATAATCGATGAGTTTCATCAACAAACCTCCAAATCCACTTATGATGAAGTGATTCTTTAAACGCTCCAAGCCCCTAATTCCTAGCCACCCCATATTTCCTATCTTTGCATATTGCTTCCCAACTAACCCAGCAAATTTTATCTCTCCTCAAAACCCCCAAAGAAAGGTTTTTTTTGTATATAGAAATGAGTTCTTTGATCACTTTCTTTGGTGTTATACATAGAAAGAATGAAAAAAGATAGGAAACTTATATAAAAATTATAATTTAACTCGTCTCACATAATACCATTTCTTAAGAGTTTTTGTTATAAATTAATACTATATATTAAATTAAAATTTTCAATTTTTATAGTGAGTTCACTCATGAATCGCCAGCTAGTTTAACAAAAACCTCAATTATCAAACTCGTATGATTGAGTCCAAACCTAACTTATATGATTGAGTCCAAACCTGACTCGAATGTGCCGAATTGTGGGTTTGAATTTGAACCCGTCACATATAGCTATGTGTAATAATAAGCCCAGTGAATTGTCAACTCCTTTGCGAATTGATACGTTTGTTATGAATTTATTTAGATTTAATAAATCATGAATAGTGATAAGTAATGGGAAGATCTGGCGATGACTTGGCTTCCCGGGGGGAGATTTGGGTCTGTCTCTCCACAATTTCCTACAAGGGTTTCAGAGAATTAATGGGTAGGGTACTAACAGCAGTAGTATTGGAGGTATGGAAGGCGGTAGGGTTGGGTTCGTAATGAGTCCTCCGGTGGCGGGAAGGACAACATTTTTCGATCACGACAGTGGCAGATCCACCATGGTACATAGGATACAGTTGTACATACCCCCAAATTGAGAATACTCCATCATGTATCAAATAAACTATAAAATAAAATGAAAATAGAGTTTACAGGACCAAATTAAAAGATGACAAAAAAGCCCAAGGAATGGGGGTGATAGACAGACGCAGCAGAGTCTAATGGACCACTTCGACACAGATGCCACAAGCGGCTGACAAGACAAATACACGGCGTAAATTAAACCTAATCAAGAAAGCAAACTAACCAAGTAGCCGTAGGAGTCCCCAAAAAGCCTCATTAAAAACTTCTATATGAAAAAATCCAATGGGAAAAACTCATATAGAGAAAAAGAGTACCTTTCGAAAAAGGCTTCCAAAGAATCTGTCATCTACCCTATAAAACCTAAGGCGTCCACGATTCTGGTTGGGCAGGCGCATCCATCTTTCATAGTATAAGATATAAATATCCTGAAAATCACAATAGCAACAAGAAGTTTGAAGCACGAAAAAGCTTGTTTCAAAGATAAAAGAATAAGGGGAGAAGCCACCTCTACATCATGTACATATATATGTAGATATATTACGTACATGTTTTTTTTTAGATTATAATTATTTTTCACATGCCTTCCACCAAATTATATGACTAGGAAGTTACGTTTAGGAGTTACGAATTTGATGTTTATCATTGCTAAATTTAAATTTACAGAGAGATTCTTTTGAATTTTTTTTACAAAATAATTTATTAGTGTTAAAGTGACTTGATACCCTCCTCTCTATTAGTTTAAATTTTTAGATGAGGTAGTCATTTAACTTAATATCAAAGACATGATGTTAGAGTGACTTGATTAAATATTAAACAAATATCCTCTCTATCAATTTAAGCTTTTAGAGATGAGAGTCGTTTAATACTTACTCAAGTCACTCTAACAATTAGTGCAACAATAAGCTTGTCATAAAATTTTATTTTTTTCACCCATAATAAAGGATAATTTTATTGCATGCAATTAATATAGTTACAAATAATTTATTTTATGATTTTGAATACTACCCCTTCCATAATATCATTCACCTTTTCTTTATAAATTACATTAAATAAAAATAATTGAACGACATTGTATGATGAAGGGAGTATAAAATAATACTGAAGTGATATTTAAGTAAATTGTAAATCGTACTCCCATTTTCAAAATTCTGGATCCATCCCTAAATAACGGGATGCCATTTCCTCATCGAGAACTCCTTCAGTCCAATTTATCGGTGAATCCATGGAATCACCATCACAGTCGCAGGCCCTTAGCTTATGGCCATATTCTCACCCCAAAACTGTTTGATTGTATACTAAAAGCCTAGCTTTAATATGAACAATATTTTAACAATATTTGAAATGAGAATCATTGATCAAATGATTGCATCTTATAATTTATTTATATATCGATGCAATAGTCCACTTACTTTATACTGTAGATAATATATTATGCGACAATACGCGGAAGATCATATTATCGATTTTCTTATAAAGTATAAATAGATGCTCACAACCGAGATAGACGGGGACAATCTATTGGGATGATTGTAGTGTGATTTGGTATTAGTTCGTCTTGACTATAAAATCGCATTAGTATGCATTGTGTATTGAGCAGGACCGCTTGAAATCGTTCGACTTATACTGACTATATAGAAGAACTTGATCTCAGTTACTATGGATGTTTGTGCTCTTAATCTCTATATAATAACTTCGACACAGTTACTATGGATGTTTGTGCTCTTAATCCCTATATAATAACTTCGACATGTAAGTCAGTATGTATTTCTTTGATACATCAATTGGTGAGATTTACATGAATTAAATCAACAAGCTCGGTGAGTTGGGAAATAATATTGTCTCTATGGTGTGTTGTTGATTGTAGAAGAAAATAGTGTCCGATAAAATGGGTTGATGATGTCCCCTTGAGGAGCTCATAAGGATTATCATGTAAACGCTGTAGGTGGATTTATTCCGGCATGATAATGAGGTGTAGGTGAATTTATTCCGGCTTGATAATGAGGTTGAGTGATACTACTCTCGGATGAGATATTAATTAATAAAGTTGTTAGTAACTTAATTAATTAATGAACATTGTATATCTTAAACATGGGGGACTAACGGGCTCATAATAAGAAGAAGCCCATAACGTAATTATGGGATTAAAGCGCAGTGCAGTAATAATATTTTAGTGGAATATATTATTATTATTGGACTTAAGTGTCACATCCTAAATTTCTAACTATTTAAAAACGTCATATTTAAATAGATAAATCATTTTCAGCGGAAGCTTAAAGTAAATAAAATTTAATAAACCAAAATCCAACTTGATAAGTTATAGAATCCAAATGTAATTCTTGAAATAAATTGCATAAGTAAATAAGTCTAGCAAAAATTTAGAAATAATAATAAAGTCTCAAAGAAAAGAAATTGTGCTAAGCATCTTCCTTATATCCCACCACGCCAGCTCCTCCATCTGAAATGATAAAATATTTGGGGTGAGCAAAACCATAAGCTCATTGGAGAAACGTACTTGCCAAAATTAAATACCACATGTAAATATCAAATAAGTAAGAAGAAATGTATATGTAAATGTAAATGTACTGAACAAGATTTCTCAATTATTCAAGTAGTGAATGTCTCGTTTATAAAGGTCAGGAGACCTATATGTACATGCATGAACTCAAAGATATCACAGTAACAGTTAATAGAGTCAAGTAAGAATTTTCTCACCTTTAAAATGTACTGAGTTGATAATAATTCAAAGCATTGATGCAGCTGGTACCCACCCTAATTCACGAACTCCTCATCGCCTAAGCATAATAAAATATAAATAAGACTTAGTTCTAATCCTACTACAAATATAAGCTGTATAGTCAGTCAAAATAAAATAAAATAAAATAATAATACTGTTACTAATCCCATATGCACGCTGTAATCTAACGATAAGTCTGCCGTGTACCAACAATTAGGTCACGTATATATATAAATAAATATAAGGTTCATGATAATTACCTCACCCAAAACCCTATTAATAATTAATAACTAAGCAATGGTAAAAGTGTACTATTAATAATTAATAACTAAGCAATGGTAAAAGTGTACTGATGTATACGTGGGATTGGAAAGTAATTGAATATGACTAATTAATTAATATGGCAGACATACCTCAATATGGCTACAAATAGAAGATTATGGATATATATACGTAATGTTGGCAATACATAAATTTAGAATAAATATGCTTATTAATCTCTAGTTGTAGGAGGAAATAAAAATACAAAACTGATAATGGGTATTTATGAGTGGAAAGTTATTGTCTATGGGCACAGTAGGTGGTTTCTCTAATCCATCATGCATATAAAGGAAAGTCCAACCAATCAGATGTTTTTAAAAAAAATATGTATAGAAATCACTATGAGATGGAGAATAGCAGCACGTATATAATACTCTCATGAACAAGAAATAGTTTCTAGACGGGTGAGTGGGCTAATCTATACTTGATAATTCGCAACTAATTTTATCAGATGTCGAGGATGAGTATGTTTTACCTCTGAAACATTGCTGATGCACGAAGAAAAACTTATGCTTGCGGGGATGATGCAGTATAAATTCCTAAGCAGTACCCAACCAAGGAATCCGAGTAGTAGAATCGGTCAAACCAAAATAAATCGGCGGAAGAAAATATGAAGATTTTAGTCACAGTGAATCTGGGTATTTTCAACGGGATGATAATTGGAACAAAAAAAGGGCTTTCCTTTATGAGAGAAATTTAGAATCCTCTTATAATACTGACAGAGATTATGAAACGTAACGTCCGGATATTGAGAACCTACGATGTATAAGGCCAGATTCCTAAATTAACGAGTGGGAATTGAAAAAAATATGGGGCAGATAAGGTATGGAATATAACAACTATATACATTTATATGTACTTATATATAATTAATATATATATAGTCATAATGATAAGATGATGTATAATATAAGAATATATATATATATATATACGGTTGTTACAGTAAGTATAAGTTTTGCGCTAAACTTGGATACTTAAGCCTAATGGAGGTCCGACTCTAATTTCTCCTCCCAGTCCCATCTTAGTGATCCGGAAACCCTAATGACTTCGCCTAACACACGTGTGTTTGAGGGAGGATTACAGATTGAGAGGATCTTGAGGATCGTCGCTCACATGACGTCAAGATTGGACTTGGGAATACAACAGAAGATCGAAGAGGTCGTTTTCAGCAACCTGATCATCAACTTCCACGATTTTTCTGAAATTTTTGGAACTCAAAATTGTTGGTATTATGCATGGATGGAAAGTCACGGAAGAGGGGATCGTTTTGACATAAAAATCACTAAAATCGGAGATTAGATGAGGAAGTTATACCCAAAATTGTGAGGTCGCGGATGCTGCCGGTGAGAATTTTCCTTCTTCAACATACCTTGGTGAAAAGTAACGCATATTTATATTCTTACTTCCGTTGATATAGATTTGCATGGAACCCTAACAGTTCACGTTAACCAAATGATCGAACACCAACAATTGGTATTAGAGCTTCAGTTTTGTGGCTAAACGTGACACGTTAGGCTAGAGTTTGTGTGCCAAATGTGGACTAGGGTTTAAAATATTATTATTTCTTGTTGAATACTCTATCCGGATACGTTGGTATGATTATCTCCGACGGGCGGCGCCGATGGCAGCACACGACGGTGACAGCGCAAGGAGAGGTGAGGGATGGCCGAGTCTTGCCGGGTGGTGGCACGAGTTGTGGCTATTGGCAGCGGATAACAATACAGTAGGCGCTGATCGAGATAGGTGACACTTCTCGGATCGAGCCATCGGCATGAGTAGAACACTGGCGTAGGCTAGGCGGCGGCTGGTTAGCGTGCAACGGTGGTGAGACTACGAATGTGCGGAATGATGATCGCCGCAAACGGTGCCGCTCGAATCGAGCCA
Source organism: Pogostemon cablin (assembly GCA_023678885.1). NCBI lineage: Eukaryota > Viridiplantae > Streptophyta > Magnoliopsida > Lamiales > Lamiaceae > Pogostemon > Pogostemon cablin. Next base: position 22,401,354 of record CM042952.1, on the reverse strand, counting down.
CGGGCTCGAGTCTTTTCCTGACGTGCATCAACATGCGCGAGCGGTGGTGCTGCTGACGGAGACGTATCGCGATGACGGGCATGGTGATTCATCACGGCACGCGACACGAGCACAACCAACAGGCGCGAGGGCCACCGGAAGCTCGCACATGAGTCGTGCCGAAGAGAACACGATGTGGCAAGGGCTGTCAGTGCTGGCGCTGACGGCGGGCGGCATGACTGGCGGCGATCATGGACTCGACAGCAATGTGTTTCGATGTGTTTCGGGTCAAGGCAACATGTGATGATGAACGACTTAGGGCGCAAGTAATCCTGCTTGTTGCGTAAGGCATCGGTTCAATAGCTGGAGTGTCGGACAAGATTTCCTTATTTAAGTGGAGATTTAATTCGTGATATAAACTACCATAATTGATTTAATTGTCTATTATTGTTAATAGTTTTTTAGACGTGCGGTGCACGTCGCACGCACGTTATACTTTGTAATGTGATTTTTTATTTTTTTCAATTCTTTTATTCCAAATTTATTTGTTTCAACATAAAAAGAAAAGGCTAGAATATGTATATAAAGCTGGCATGAAATCAAATTACGCAAAAAAAAGTATTGTCACTAGAGCAAATATTAGGCCGAATAGACATCGAAATAAATTTCTTTATTTCAATGTATGAGTTAAAAACTTAGAAATTTTGTATTCAAGTCTTGTAATTCTAAAAAGTGATAACAATATTTTAAAAATTTTCAGTAAATCATCAGCTCAAGCATAATAGAGTGAAAGAATCGAAGCTAATTTTGTACATGAAGATAAGATCCATAAATAGAAGTATACTTTGGCTGAATTAGGACTTCCAAGAATTTACAAATTCAGAATTACTATACTCCAATACAAGTATTTCTATTTCTAGTATTTATAGAACACTAAAAAATAATACACCATTAATTTCTATTTCTAATCTTCAGAAGCATGTTCAACACCAATAGAACACTACAAAAGAATAATAAACCAACATTTATAGGTCTGTATGACCGTTCAAATACTCTAAATTTAACTTGGTACCAGTAATATAGAATTTGTAAGTGGCCAAATATTACCTTATACAATTTGCAAATAGTATTCTAAGAGGTGATTAAAAAAGTATTTCGAGCTAACAATAATCAATATTCTAAGTATCTTACGTCAGAAAGTTTAATCTGATTTTTAAGCACAAAATATGGAGAGATTTTAAGTTAAAGGATGTGGAAACACTAACTTGTACTAATTTGGCAGCATTTGCTCTTGTCCATCGCATATGCCCAAACATACCAAACTGCAATATCAAAATATATAAACTAAATCACTGCAAAGGTATGCAGATAAATAATAAGATGATTTTTTACATTGCTTCTCCAAATCAAATCAAATAAAATTATTTTCTAATATCAAAGATGAATAAAAACGGAAACTATTGCAATTTCTTTGTTTATTACTCTTCCTTTTCACAATTGAAAATTCTCTAGACCACAAACAATTATTTGGCAGACACGAATTCTTTATAAAAATGCTTTCAACCTAACGAATACTTGGCCTCAGCTAAACTTCAAGTACAACATGTTGCAACAATTGTTGCAATCATTACAAAGTAGATAAATTATTTACCTATCTTCAAGAAGTGAACTCCATTCCTCCCACTTTGAAGTTGATGTTATTTCCTGTTAAATAACCAACGCTTTAATTTAAGAATATAATTATAGTAAAAGCCCAAGAATCACAAAGAAGTATGTCACCTTTGATTTGAAAAGGGGAATTCATATACAAATTCATCTTGATGCTTGCACATCTTAGTGTTTTTTTCTCCTTCGTAATTTCCAACAATGCATCAAATATAAGTTGAAAAGAATTGCAAGAGATGAAGGCTTCGTTTGATAATGTTATAAACAAAATTAGAAAAATAAATAAAGTCAACAATATACTTTCATGGTCACATTTGCACAATATATTTTCTGTTGAAGGGGTTGGACGATTTTGTTTACAGAAATCTTCAAATCCATACATAACCACATGTAATCTTTTCTTGTCAACAATATCAACATGCTTTCTCCTAAACACAGCAACGACGTCTATTACTTCAAATAAAGTCAAGAATATTAATGCAAAACATAAAGAATTTTAATCATTCTAACTTATATGCTTTACCATAACAGATTTGACAATATCATATATAGTAACATTAATATAACATAATAAATAGTAAAATATATGCTGGGCTTTTGACAAACTCAATCAAATATAAATTTGTACCATAACTAAAATTCATATGCAAGATCCATATACCATATCTTTCTTGAAATTTAGGTGTACTTGGTAAGAATTCTAACCCCTGGGGATGAGTCGTGGCAGGGCTGATCATCACTCAGCATCTTTTCTCAATTAAATTTTGTGTAGTGGAGAACGTGATTGGATGCAAAGTAATGCTAGGAATTGGAACGGATTTTCTTGTTATTCATGAACTTCAAAAGACCATAATATAAGTGGAGTTCAACAAATTCATGAATTTGAAGAGGTTACACTAAATTAGTCATTAATAGGATAATATTAATTATTATTTTATTTTTTTATAATTTAAAATAAACTAAGGATAAAAATATAGTTAAAAAATATAGGTGAGGGTGAAGTTGGAAAAAAATGTTAGCAAGTCTGTACCATAACTAAAATTCATATGCAAGATCTGTATACCATATCTTTCTTGAAATTTAGGTGTACTTGGTAAGAATTCTAACCCCTGGGGATGAGTCGTGGCAGGGCTGATCATCACTCGGCATCTTTTCTCAATTGAATTTTGTGTAGTGGAGAACGTGATTGGATGCAAAGTAATGCTAGGAATTGGAACGGATTTTCTTGTTATTCATGAACTTCAAAAGACCATAATATAAGTGGAGTTCAACAAATTCATGAATTTGAAGAGGTTACACTAAATTAGTCATTAATAGGATAACATTAATTATTATTTTATTTTTTATAATTTATAATAAACTAAGGATAAAAATGTAGTTAAAAAATATAGGTAAGGGTGAAGTTGGAAAAAAATGTTAACACTTGCTAAACCACTTTTAATATATTATGATATATGATTGCATGTCGATATCGATGATTTCGATAATCTGGTGGATATCGACGAATTTGATAATCTGGTCGATATCGATGATTTCGATAATCTGGACGATATCAACCGTCGATATCGATAGTTTTGAAATTTTGATAATCTGGAGATTTTTGCAAATTTGATAATCTGGTCGATATCGATGATTTCAATAATCTGGACGATATCGACGGTCAATATCGATAGTTCCGAAAATTTGATAATCTGGAAATTTTCAAAATTTTAATAATCTGGAGGTCTTTGCCGATATTTATGCTTGGAGGTGAACAATCGAATTCACTGATATATAACTGTTTATAATTTATTTATCTGATTATTGTAATATATGTATGCATGATTCTCTTGATTTACTGTCTTATGTACTGTAATAGGAGCATGCTAGGTTGCGTATTTTATATGAATATTATATGCATGTAAAAACCCTCGGTGTTAAATAACTAAGTGGGAGAGGGGATTGGTTAATAATTCTCGCGGCCTCTATTATTGGTTTGTAAGTGATGTGAGTAAACTTGCGCATTGACTATAGTGTCTTCCTCCACAACGGATGAGTTTATTCATGGATCACTGGTACAAACTTCTTTATGATGATTGTAGGAAGTTATCTGAGCGAGTGTGCACTTCTCTAAATGTAAGGCATACAAGCTTGCGCAACGGACTTGAAATCAAATAATGGTGTACACTTAGGTGTAAATAATAAGTATCCTCCCTAACAGAGTCACTGTTGTTATTTGCATGGCTAAAAAGGAACCGACTATTAATTATTTTGTCATAAAGTTAGGCTGACGAATGAAATTAATGGGTAAAACATTCTCTTGTAAATATTCGGATTTGTATACGTCCACACTAATGTGGCATGTAGATTCACAGTGCTTGAGATATTGGTGAATTTTTTTATATTATTTTGAGGGAATCAATATAAATAGATAAATTCGAAGTGTTTGATCGTTGTATTAATTTACGTGATTCCCTGTATTTTCAAATGGTTTTTCTCGCTTATTGTTTACTACAAGAAATTATATATTTACTGGTCCAAGATTAGATGATTAGAAAAGAATCTTGGTTTTAATTCTTACTGCTTAATAAAATGTATGTGTTCTCACTAAGGATGCCCTCTAGTACATATTTAAGTCTCTAGTGAATAAGTGAGAGGTTCATAGAAATATGATGGTCTCATGTGATTCTTTGGATGCTTGAGTAAATTAGAAAGACAAGAGGTCATGGTTAACTTGGTGAATGAATTGGAAATACTTGGAGTAGACATTGAAGGGAAACCTAGGTCAATTTATTCTTCATTGTTTGCCTAGATGTTTTGAGTAAGTTCTACCTGAATTACAAGAGGTTGTATTCGGTGGGAAACTTCTGACAAACAAGTGGCGAAGGAAATTAATTTTCATCAAGATGTGCATAAGTTTAGTATCTCATTCACTAGTTGTTGAACCATGATTAGTGATGGTATCTACTAACACGTTGTATGTAGATACTAAAATCACTAAAAGCCTACAACTAAGTGATGATGAGATTATTGAGTACATGGGTAAGCTACGAAAGTAGTGGATGTTGCATTGGGAGTTGTTTATTTATCTCCTGATAGAATTAAACGTTTGATTATGAGAAATTATCTTTACGTACATTTTCATAGAAAGAATTTCATTTCAGTTTCTATGCATTTATGGATGGATACTCCATTTCATTTAAATGACATGGTCATAGTGATGAGGGATGTGTTAGATTGTATACTAAAAGTCTGGTTTTGGTATGGAACAATGTTTTAACAATTTATTTGAAATGAGAATCATATGATCAAATGTTTTGCATATTATAATTTATTTATATGTTTGTACAAAAGTCCATTTACTTTATACTGTATATAATATGTTGTGCGACAACACGTGGAAGATCATATTATCGATTTCTTTATAAAGTATAAACAGATGCTCACAACCGAGATAGACGGGGACTATCTATCGGGATGGTTGTAGTGTGGTTTGATATTAGTTTGTCTTGACTATAGAATTACATTAGTGCACTAAGTGTGTATTGAGCAGGACCGCTTGAGATCGTTCAACTTGTACTATCTATATAGAAGAATTTGATCTCAGTTATTATGGATGTACATGCTCTTAATCCCTATACAATAACCTCGACACATAAGGTAGTATGTATTTCTTTAATTCATCAATGGGTGAGATTTACATATAATTAAATCAACAAACTGGTGAGTTGGGAAGTAGTACTGTCTCTATGGTGTGCTGTTGATTGTAGAAGGAATCCGTGTCCTATTTAGGTTGATGATGTCCCCATGAGGAGCTCATAAGGATTATCATGTAAATCTTGCAAGTGGATTAGTTCCAGCATTATAATGAGGTTGAGTGATACTACTCTCAGATGAGATATTAATTAATTTAAGTTGTCAGTAACTTAATTAAATAAAGGGCGTTGTATATCTTAAATACGGGGAGACTGTAGGGCTCATAATAAGAAGGAGCCCATAACGTAATTATGGGATTAGAACGGTAGTGCAGTAATAATATTTTAGTGGACTATATTATTATTATTGGACTTAAGTATAAGCTTTGGGCTATGCTTGGATACTTAAACCCAATGGAGGTCCAACTCTAATTTCTTCTCCTAGTCCCTGCTCTAGCCCATATATAAGTCATCTCAAATTCTTGGAACCCTACACTCTGCGCCTCTTTTGACGTGGGAAATAGGAGAGAAGCAGATTGAGAAGATCCTGAAGATCGTCGCTCATACGATGTTAGGATTGCACTTGGGAATACAGCAGAAGATCAAGAGGTTGTTCTCTGTAGCTGTTCTTCAACAACACAGCCTGGTGAAAGGTAATGTAAACTTTGATTTATTGCTTCCATTGAACTAGTTTACATAGAACCCTAACGGTTCACGCTAACCAAATGATCGAACGCCAACAATTGGTATCAGAGCTTCGATTTCGTGGTGAAGCGTGACACGTTAGGCTAGGGTTTGTTTGAGCCATACACGAGTTAGGGTTTAGGATATTCCATATCTTGTTTACACCCTATCCTGTACACGATGGCACACAAGCGACGTGGATGTTGGAAGACGACTGGCGCACGGCAAAAGCTGAGCAGTCGTGCTCGCTGCTGGCATGGCAAGCATGGATTCTCGCATGTTGAGTGTCTGGTGATCGTGCGATGTTGCTGACTAGCATGTGACAATTCCGGAAAGGCCTGAATTGGAGCAAGAAGTCGCGCATGGCATGGGAGCAAGAAGTCGCGCACGGCATGAGAGCAAGAAGTCCTGCACGGTGACATGTTGTTTGCGCATGGTAGCGCTGATGTGCACGTGGATTCTCGCTCGAAGATTATCAGGCAGAGCAAGGGGCACACACGGATCATACATCTACTGACCATATGGCGCACGACATCCGTCGTGTAAGCAAGCAGAATGCTCGTTCAGAAACCTGGAGTGATGTAAGGCTGGAGTCGTGCATGGAAAGCATGGCGCAAGGCAGGAGCCGTGCACGACAGGCGTGGTGCATGACAGGAGCTGTGCGCGTCTGGCGTAGTTCGCGGCGTTGGTGCACGGCATATGCAGTGCATGAAGACTTGGCACACGGCAGGCACAGTGCGTGGAGGCTTGGCGCACGGCAGGCGCAGTACGAGGCTTGGTGCACAGTAGGGGCAGTGCGTGGGAGGCTTGGCACACGGCAAGCGCAACGCGCAGCAGTATATGGAGAGGCAGCATGGCTCGTGTAGCTTCCATGAGAATCGTGCAGGTGTTGTCCATCAGGCAGCAGACCTCGTTTTCGTGATTCGTCATTTTTCAGTATTTATTTCGTGATATATGACTGCATTAATTCTTTTATTTGACGATTATTGTTATATATGTGAAAGGCATGTTCTATGTGATTTACTGATTTAAATTGCATATTAATAGAAGCATGCTAAGATGTGTATTTTATTATTGAAATATTATATGCATGTTAAAAACCCTCGGTGTTAAATAACTAAGTGGGAGAGGGGATTGGTAAATAATTCCCACGGCCTCCATTATTGGTTTGTAAGTGATGTGAGTAAATCTGCGTGTTGGCAATAGGCCTTCCTCCACAACGGATGAGTTTATTCATGGATCACTGGTACAAACTCTTTTATGATGATTATAGGAAGTTATCCAAGCGCGTGTGTACTTTTCCAACTGTAAGGCACACAAGCTTGGGCTTAGGACTTAGGATCAAATAATGGTGAACACTTAGGTGTAAATAATAAGTATCCTCCCCAACAGAGTCATTGCTGTTATTTGTACGGCTAAAAAGGAACCGACTATTAATTATTTTGTCATAAAGTTGGGTTGACAAATGAAATTAATGGGTAAAATCTTCTCTTGTAAATGTTTGGGTTTATATACGTCCACACTAACGTGGCATGCGAATTCACGGTGCTTGTGATGTTGGTGAATTTTATTTTATATTGTTTTGAGGGAATCAATATAAATTGATAAATTTGAAGTGTTTGATCTATTTATTTATTTATGATTCTCAGGATTTTCAATTGACACTCAACTCACTTTCTGTTATACTTAAAGAACATAAACTTACTGGCACTAATTATGTTGACTGGAAACGAAACATGGACATTGTTTTAACTGCTGAAGATTATATCTTTGTACTCACTGAGGAATGTCCTTCTGAACCTACTGATGAGTCTACCGAAGAGCAAATAGTTGCTTATAATAGGTGGCTCAAAGCTGATAGGATGGCTAAGTGCTATATTTTGGCTTCTATGTCAAATGTGCTTCAGACTCAGTATCAAGCTATGAACACCGCCTATGATATGATGCATAATCTTAGGGTACTCTTTGGGCACCAGAGTCGTCCTGCTAGGTCGAAGGGCATGTCTGTACTGTTGAACACCAAAATGGCTTAGGGCACTTCCGCAAGGGAACATGTTCTTAGGATGATGGGCCAACTCAATGAGTTGGAGGTTCTTGGAGCTGAAATCGATGGGGAAACCCAAGTCAATATCATACTCCAAAGTTTGCCTAGGAGTTTTGAGCAGTTTCGCCTGAACTACGATATGAACAAACATTTGTACACGTTGGTGGAACTTCTGACAGAACTTGTGGCGATGGAAGAACTGTTTTGTCGTGCTACTCAGGTTCATGTTGCTGAAAATGCTGCTCATCTTAGGCCGAAAGGCGGTAGGAATAAGAAGAAGTAAGGAAATTCAGCACCGGTGAACCAAGTGAAGGCAAAGAGTGGTGCGGTCAAGAAGTCTAAAGGCAAGTGCTTCAAATGCAAGCAGTCGGGACACTACAAGGCTGACTGCCCTCTTCTGAAGGGGAACAAGAATGGTAAGTCTTATATACTAGTTGTTGAATCGTATTTAATGGCTGTATCTGCTAACACCTTGTGTGTAGATACGGGAGCCACTGACCATGTCTGCAATTCAGGGGTTCTATCAAACCCGACAGCTTAGTGATTGGGAGATTACCATACTCATGGAGAATGCTACAAGATTAGCGGCTATTGCAGTGGGAGACGTCTATTTATTTTTCAATAAGAATAAAACTCTTGTTTTGAGGAATTGTCTTTATGTACCTCATTTTAGAAAGAATTTAATTTTGGTTTCTAAATTATTTATGGGTGATTATTCTGTTTCTTTTAATGACAAGGTTGTTTTAAGGAAAATGGAATTTTTATATGTGATGGTGCATTGATAGATAATTTGTATACTCTTAATCCAATTTCTCCCACAGTGCAACAAATTGAATTGAATGATACATCTACTAATAAGAGAAAAGAACCTTAAAAAATGAACCAAACATATCTTTGGCATCTAAGACTGGGTCATATTAACTTGAGTATGATTCAAAGGATGATATCTGATGGACTTCTGAGTTCATTTGTAATAGAAAATTATCCAACTTGCGAATCCTGCTTGGAAGAAAAAATGACAAAAAGGCCTTTTAAGGCAAAGGGGTATAGAGCCAAGGATCTGTTGGGATTGGTTCATTCTGATTTATGTGGTCCTATGTCTGTCCAGGCAAGATGTGGTTATGAATACTTCGTCACTTTTATTGATGATTATTCTAGATACGGATATATTTATTTGATGCGCCGCAAGTCTGAGTGCTTTGATAAATTCAAAGAGTGCAAGGCTGATGTGGAAAAATAACTTTGAAAATATATTAAGGCACTACGATCTGATCATGGTGGTGAATACCTCTTGGGAGAGTTTAGGAATTATTTATCAGAGGAAGAGATTGAATTACAATTGTCTGCACCGGGTACACCCCAGCAGAATGGTGTAGCGGAAAGAAGGAATAAGACTTTTATGGAAATGGTAAGATCAATGATGAGTTATTTGAAATTACCTAATTCGTTTTGGGGATACGCCTTAGAAACAACGACTTACATTCTTAACTTAGTACCTTCTAAATCGGTAGCTTACACACTTATTGAATTGTGGACTAAGCGAAAGTCTAGTCTGAAATGTTGGATTGTATACTAAAAGTCTAGCTTTTTGTATGAACAACGCTTAGATAATATTCAATATGAGAATCATGTGATCAAACGTTTGCAATATTATTATTGCAAAAGTCCATTTACTTTATACTGTAGATAATATGGTGTGCGGCATCACATGGAAGATCATATTATTGGCTCCTTATAAAGTATAAACAGATGTTTACAACCGAGATAGGCGGAGACTATCTATCAGTATGGTTGTAGTGTGATTTGGCATTAGTCGGTCTTGACTATAAAATGCACTAGTGCGCTTTGTGTATATTGAATAGGACCACTGTTGAGATTGTTCGGTTTATACTGACTATATAATAGAACTTGATCTCTATTATTATGGATGTTTGTACTTTTAATCCCTATACAATAACCTCGACACGTAAGTCAATTTTTATTTCTCTAATCATCAATGGGTGACATTTAATTTTTAAATCAATATGCTCGGTGAGTTGGGAGATGGTACTGTCTCTATGGTGTGCTGTTGATTGTAGAAGGAATTCGTGTTCTAACGGAATTGGTTGATGATGTCCCCTTGAGGAGCTCATAAGGATTTTCATGTAAACCCTGCAGGTAGATTTATTCCGGTATGATAATAAGATTGAGTGGTACTACTCTTAGTAAATATATTAATTAATGGAGTTGTCAGTAACTTAATTAATTAATAGGCATTGAATCTTAAACACGGGAAGATTAACGGGCTCATAATAAGGAGCCCATAAACGTAATTTGGGTTTAGGGTTGCAATGCAATAATATTTCTTTAGTGGAATGATTTATTATTATTGAACTTAAGTATAGGTTTTGGGCTAAACTTGGATGCTTAAACCCAGTGGGAGGCCCAAACCCTAATTTCTCTTCCTAGTCCCTGTTATAGTCTATATAATAGCCAATCTCATCAATCTGAAATCCGAATCACACGCCTAAACACATGAAAGGAAGATTAGGATTGTAGAATGAGATCATCTTGTAAATCGTTGCCCACACAACATCAAGACGTGGCTTAGGAATACAACAGAAGACCGGAAGGTCATTTGCTGTTTCTATCTGTCTACTTGCACAATTTTTATAAATTCATGTAGAAGTCCAAACTGGACCTGTGATATACTGGTGGAAAGTCATAGAAGAGAGGATCATTTTAGCCCATAGATCACTCAAATCGGAGATCAGATGAGAGAGTTATGGCCAAAACAGTGAGACTGCGCAGGCTACCGGTGAGAATTCTTCTCCTTCAACATACCCAGAAGATGCATTATTTATTTTTTGTTGCATCAGTGAGATAAACATGATTTAAGAGTATACAAATTGTCACTATCATACCATAACAGATCCTCTATCCGTTATTACATAGAAACCGAAATGATATTCTTTCTATGAAAACGTACGTGAAGACAATTTCTCTTAACTAAACATTTATTCATATCATAAGATAAGTAAACAACTCCCACTGCAACAGCGACTACTCTAGTAGCTATACCCATGTACTTAGTAATCTCATCATCACATAGTCGCAGGCTATTGATTTTGGTATTTGCACATAACGTGTCAATAAACACCATCACTAATCATGCTTCAACAACTAGTGAATAAGATACTATCCTTGTTCACATCTTGATGAAATTGGTTTTCTTTCGCCACACGTTTTATCAGAAGTTCCCCACCATATACAACCTCTTGTAATTCAGGTGAAACTTGCTCAAAACATCTATGCAAATTACGAAGAATAAATTGACCTAGGTTTCCCCTTCAATTTCTATTCCAAGTATTTCCAATTCTTTCATCGATTTTAACCATGACCTTTTGTCTTTCTTACTATCTCAAGCATCCGAAAAGTCGCACGAGACCATCATATTTCTATGAACCTCTCACCTCTTCACTATAGAGTTTAAATAGGCACTAGAAGGCATCTTAAGTGACAACACATTTTAATTTCGCTAAGCAGTATGAATTAAAATTAAGATTCTTTTCTAATCAACTATTATGGACCAGTAAACATATTTTTCTTTAGTTAACAATAAGCAAAATAAACTATTTGAAAAATCAGAGAATCAAATAAATAAATACAATATGATGATCAAACACTTCGAATTTAAATTTTATATTGACTCCCTCAATAAACAATATAAAATAAATTCACCAACATCTCAAGCATCGTGAATTTGCATGCCACGTTAGTATGGACGTATACAAATCCTAACATTCGCAAGAGAAGGTTTTACCCATTAATTCCATACGTCATAATTAACCTTATGACTCAATGATTAATAGTCGGCTGTCCTTTAGCCATGCAATTCAATAGCAGTGACTCCGTTGGGGAGGATACATATTAATTGCACCTAAGTGTATACTATTATTTGATACAAGTACGTTACTCAAGTTTGTGTGTCTTACAGTTGGAGAAGTTCACATGCCCTCAAATAATTTCCTTTAAGTATCAATTATTAATTTGTACCAATAATCCGCAAATAAAACTCATCCGTTGGGGAGGAAGACACTATAGCAGACTCATAAGCTTACTTGCATCACTTAATAAATCAATAATGGAGGCCACGTGATCATGACTAATCCCTCTCCCACTTAATTATTTAACAAGAGGATTTTTGCATGCATACAATATAACAGATATAATTATGCAAATAAACATGCTATTATTACGACAAATAATGCAGTAAATCAAATAGCACGCATTCTAAATATATAATAATAATTGACAAATAAAACAATTATAGCAATTATATAAGGAAATAAAAAAAAAATTGCCAAATAAAGTCAACCAACCAACGTGACTTACGCAAGAAGATAACTTGGGCGCAAAGAAAACAACAGTTTCTCATTGAGAGAAAACCGCTCCACTGTATCCACCAAACCACCCTTGGCCACGCCACCCCGTCACAGTATTTTCTGCCTCTGGTAAGAAACTCACTGCCGAAGCACAACCCTAATTGGATTTTTCGAAATTCGTGTCTGCCAGCAGACCTATAATTTTGCCCGACTTGCGCCGCCTGCCGCCGGTGGTCGTGCCGGCGGCCGCCTTGAGTCGTACCACCCAAGTCTCCATCCCTCAGCCGATCGTGCTGAGTCCATCCGGCTGGTCATGCCGCTACCATCAGCAAATCATGCTCAACCGCCAAAGCACGTGTCGAGCCCTCTTCCATCGGCTGTCGTGCCGATGGCTGTAAGGGATTGTGTCGCGCGTCCTGCACCTCACGCAACCAGTTGCCTGGTTTTCGACCAGTAGAAGACTCGCCGAAAAAAAAAACACGCCAACCCGATCGTAACTCCAGACAGACTGGACTGGAAATCACCAAGTCTCGCTCAGAAAAATCATCATACCAAGTCGGAACACATGAAGACCCAACCGGAAGCACTGTAGTCTCGCTCGGAAATTACCGCCGACGCATTCGGAAAGTTATTCACAACCATAAAACACTGCCTGCTTTGTGCCTCCGTCGACCCGCCAGTATGGATTTCCGCCGTGATTTCACGAACTCACCACCTGATACAGAGCTTCAGCAACTGCTGTTGCGCACCCAGCCACCGTATGCCCGCCGATCGTGATGTGCTTCACACGCCGGTAATGTCGGCCACATACTACCGGGTTCGCGCACCAGTATCGCAACTCTGTCCAGCCATGGATGCTTAGTGATACTGTAGCCATCGCCGGCAGACTTACCACGTTCTTTCATCGTTTATCTATCACCCGCCAATATCAGCGTTCAACTCCAGTTACCAGACGTGAACCATCAGGCGCAAACGCTGTTGACGTATGTCGCAGGGTTCACATCAAGCACGACCAAGTTCCAACAACGAATTATGGTTCTTCGATCCCCAAGCCCATGTGAAGCACGAACCACCCAGACTTTTCACCTGCCATCAGATGATTCAACTCCGCCAACAACTTTCACCATGATCAGCCCATGATATTTCACCAGCGATCATCGCTCAATACAACCCATGACCCTCACGATGATAAGTGTGTGTGTTGCAAAAATATGGTAGGGCAGACGTGCAAGACAGACTAGGGTTCATACATATTGCACCGAGAATTCAACATGCGAACATTATTTAACAATAATTCACATTTAACCCTTTACCCTAAATTCTAGCACCACATTATGCAATCAAACCCTAGCCCAACGTGCCACGTTTAGCCATAGAACCTACGCTCTGATACCAATTGTTGGAGTTTGGATCTTTTGGTTAACGTGAACTGTAAGGGTTCTATACTTTTCTACAGCGTAAACAAGAAAATAAGAAACGCATTACCTTTCACCATCTGATCTTTTTGGACTATTAAATAAACCACCCTTCATTTTTCTAGGATATCCCACAAACATAAATTCGACATGCTGTTTCTAGGGCTTATCCATAAAATGAATTTAGTAATTCCAAATAATTAATCATCTATCTAATCATTTCTATAAGAGCCCTAACATTCCACTGGGGTTTGCTCGGTGTAGTTTACTTGGTATTCAATCCCAATCTCCGATTAATAGCTCCTAACTATCCTAAGAGGTATTCGCCAGTACGAGTAAATCGTAATGACTTGATATATTTTTCATGATGTTTCACTACATCAGCCATGCACTCCTTGAACTTAATCATAGTACCCAGACTTGCAGTGCATCAAATAAATATATCTTGTTTCTAGAATAATCGTCAAACTAAGTGACGAATATTCATAACCACCTCTCGACAGGATAAGCTTAGGATCGCTTATATCAGAATGAATAATTTCCAACATATCTTTTCATGGCTCTATACCCCTTTGCCTTGTATACGAAATTTGATCATTTTCACTTCCAAGTAAGATTCACTAGTTCGATAGTTTTCACTTCCAACAAACCAAACGGTTTATTGGCTATCAACTTTTGAATCGTACTTAAGTGAAATGATCTAGTCTTAGATGTCAAAAATATGTTTAGTTCATCTCCGAAGGTTCCTTTCTCTTACTAAGATGATTGTTAACACGAACACTAGATTTTGGAAAGAGACTATGTAATAAATCACAAAGCCATGTATAAAATGTTTTAAGAAGTGTGAGAAGGTAAACACAAATTTTAATGTCAAGAATACAAGAAGATATACCACAAGTAAACTGCATCGTGTGTCATGTCTGATACACAATTGCATGTAGTGCCTTGTTGTAGTGGGAGGGTTGTTTTACAACCTGAAAGATAGATTTATGTTTTGGGAGAGTTGTGAGACTTGGTCCCTAGTAAACATAAAATCGGCCTATGGGCACGACGAAGCACTACAAGATCGAAATGCGGCATCTTAACAAGTTGCAATATTTTCTGAAATTAAATTTGGGAGCTTGTAGGACAACTAAATAGTGTAAAAACTATTAGAAGTAGGTCTACAAAATTAAAAGAGGATAGATAACATTGTGTCAATCCAGATTCTTTTATTAATTGATGCTCATATTAAATATAAAGTACAACAAATAGATGTCAAGACAGAATTCCTGAATAGAAGTCTTGAGGAAAACATCTATGTGGAGCAACCAGAATGATTCATTACAAGGGCTAAGAGCATTTTTAGTTAAAACTTAAAAGTGTCCATCGATGGACTAAAGCAAGCTTCAAGATCATGGAACATCCGTTTTGACAAGGAAATCCAGTCATATGAATTTAATCAATGCTCGGATGGATCTTGTGTATTGAAAAGAGTGACGGAAACGTAGTGGTATTTCTTGTATATACGTAGATGGTATCTTGCTCATTGGAGTCAATGAAAGAGTATTGTCGGGCGTATGGGTATGGTAAATAAAGCAGTATGAAATGAAGGACTTAAGAGAAGCAAAATACATCCTTGCAATCATGGTAATAAAGATCAAAAGATAGGATGTTGTGCTTATCTCAAGCTTCATAAATTGATACAATCCTCACTCATTTTAGCATGTGTCTTTATTTAAGGATTTGTGTCTTAAGACACAATAGAAGATAAAATAGATAAGGGCGGTTCCCTAAGCTTCGGCAATAAGGAAGCTTTATCTATGGAATGCTATGCACGAGATTAGATGTCTGCATTGCCAAAGGCATAGTCAATGAGTATCAAGGTAACCCAGAATAAGAATATTGAATTATGGTAAGACATATTTGAAGTGCCTGAAGAGGACTGGAAATTATATGTAAGCTTACCGGTATAATTCATTACTTCTTGATGGTTACTTAGATTCGAATTTTCAAATCATGGGGACGACAGTAAATCCACCTCAAGGTTATGTGTTTAATGGAAGTAGATCCGTAGTATGGAGGAGTGTCATATAGAAATATATTTCGGACTCCACCAAGGAAAGATATAATATTGGAGCCTTGTGGCAGCCAAAGTATCTGTATAATTCTAGAAAATTCGTAATGGACTTAGATATGATCCTGAGTTTGCTCAAGGTTATCACAATTTATTGTGATAATAATGTTGTAGTAGCAAACTTGAAGGAATCACGAGTCCATAAGAAAATTAAACACATTGATAGCTAGTACTACCTGATACGAGAAAACGTATAATAAGGAAAAGGTTGTTGTCGCCTAGATAGAATCGGATGATAACCTAGCAATCCTTTTACAAGGACCTTAAGGCTAAAGCTTTTAATGGTCAAGTAGTGGGAGTAGTAATTAGATGTATGACAAAAGATATGGCAGCATAATCTTTTAGTATAAGTGAGAGATTGTTGGATTGTATACTAAAAGTCTAGCTTTAGTATGAACAATGCTTATATAATATTCGATATGAGAATCATGTGATCAAACGTTTGCAATATTGTTGTTGCAAAAGTTCATTTACTTTATACTGTAGATAATATGGTGTGCAGCGTCACACGGAAGATCATATTATCTTCTTCTTATAAAGTATAAACAGATGTTCACAATCGAGATAGACGGGGACTATCTATTGGTATGGTTGTTGTGTGATTTGGCATTAGTCGGTCTTGACTATAAAATTGCACTAGTGCGCTTTGTGTGTATTGAATAGCACCGCTGTTGAGATCGTTCGGTTTATACTGACTATATAATAGAACTTGATCTATGTTATTATGGATGTTCGTACTCTTAATCCCTATACAATAACCTCGACATGTAAGTCAGTATTTATTTCTCTAATTCATCAATGGGTGAGATTTAATAGTTAAATCAATATGCTCGGTGAGTTGGGAGATGGTGTTGTCTCTATGGTGTGCTGTTGATTGTAGAAGGAATTCGTGTCCTAACGAAATTGGTTGATGATGTCCCATTGAGGAGCTCATAAGGATTATCATGTAAACCCTGCATGTGGAATAATCCGGCATGATAATAAGATTGAGTGGTACTACTCTCGGTAAATATATTAATTAATGGAGTTGTCAGTAACTTAATTAATTAATAGGCATTGAATCTTAAACACGGAAAGATTAACGGGCTCATAATAAGAAGCCCATAAACATAATTTGGGTTTAGGGTGGCAGTGCAATAATATTTCTTTAGTGGAATGATTTATTATTATTGGACTTAAGTATAAGTTTTGAGCTAAACTTGAATGTTTAAGCCCAATGGGAGGCCCAAACCCTGATTTCTCCTCCTAGTCCCTGTTGTAGCCTATATAATAGTCAATCTCATCACTCTGGAATTCAAATCACATGCCTAAACATGTGAAAGGAAGATTAGGGTTGTAGACTGAGATCATCTTGTAGATCGTTGCCCACACAACGTCAAGACGTGGCTTAGGAATACAACAGAAGACGGAAGGTCGTTTGTTGTTTCTGTCTATCAACTTGCACGATTTTTATAAATTCATGTAGAAATCCAAACTAGACGTGTATATACTGGTGGAAAGCCATGGAAGAGAGGATCGTTTTAGCCCGTAGATCACTCAAATCGGAGATTAGACGAGGGAGTTATGACCAAAACAGTGAGACTGCGCATGCTACCGGCGAGAATACTTCTCCTTCAACACACACTAGTGAAAGGTAATGCGTTTCTTATTTTCTTGCTTCCACTGTAGAAACATATGGAACCCTAACGGTTCACGTTAACCAAAAGATCCAAACGCCAACATGAAACACTTTCGGATTTGGGGTGCTCCGACACATGTGTTGAAGACAGATACTGATAAGTTAAAATTACGTATGAAAGTTTGTCTATTTGTAGGATATCCTAAAGGAACGAAAGGTGATTTATTTTATAATCCAAAAGACCAAAAAGTGATCGTAAGCACGAACGCTAGATTTTTGGAAGAGGATTATGTAATGAACCCCAAACCCATGAGTAAAATTGTTCTAGATGAAGTAAGAGAGGAAACACCAAACATAATACCAACTGTACAAGAGAATATACCACAGGACACTGCACCGCGTGTTACACCTGATACACAATTGCCTGCGGATCCTCGTCGTAGTGGGAGGGTTGTGAGACAACCGAATAGATTCATGGGATTGGGAGAGTCTTCTGACTTGGTCCCTGGTGAACATGAAATCAACCCATAGAATTACAACGAGGCACTGCACGATAAAGATGCTCAATTATGGCAAAAGACAATGAAATCTGTAATAGAATCTATGTATTCTAATCAAGTCTGAGAGCTTGTAGAACCACTTAATGGTGTAAAAGCTATTGGATGCAAGTAGATCTATAAAGAAAAAGAGGATCTGACGGAAAGGTGGAAACCTTTAAAGCAAGGCTTGTCGCTAAATGATATACTCAGAAAGAAGAAATCGATTATGAGGAAACCTTCTCACCTGTGGTCATGCTTAAGTCAATCCGGATTCTTTTGTCTATTGTTGCTTATATGGATTATGAGGTATAGCAAATGGATGTCAAGACAACTTTCCTGAATGGAAGTCTTGAGGAAAACATCTACTCCCTCTGTCCCAGGAAAGATGACACACTTTCCATTTTGGGTTGTCCCACAAAAGTTTGCACATTCCTAAAAAAGCAAAAAGTCAAACACAATCACCCTTCACCATACACTTTATTTACAAAAAAATCACCCCTTCCTAACACACATAACATACTGTATTATTTATTTATTACCATAAAAATACTATAATACCCCTAAAAGTCACCACTTTATTAATCTCCGTATCAGGAAAGGGGTGCAACCTTTCTTAGGACGGAGGGAGTATATGAAGCAATCAGAGAGATTCATTGCAAAGGGCAAAGAGCATCTTGTGTGTAAGCTTAATATGTCCATTTATGGATTGAAGCAAGCTTCAAGATCATGGAACATCCGTTTTGATGAAGTAATCCAGTCATATGAATTTATTCAATGTCCGAATGAATCATGTGTGTACAAGAAGTGTGACGAAAACATAGTCGTATTTCTTGTACTCTACGTGGATGATATTCTTCTCATTGGAAACAATGTAAATGTATTATCGGGCATAAGGGTATGGCTATCCAAGCAGTTTGAGATGAAGGACTTAGGAGAAGTCGGACACATTCTTGAGATTAAATTAATAAGGGATCGCAAGAAAAGAATGTTGTGCTTATCCTAAGCTTCATACATTGATACAATCCTGGCTGGTTTAGCATGCAAGATTCCAAGAAAGGTTTTCTACCTTTCAGACATGGAATACCTCTATCTAAGGATATGTGTCCTTAGACACAACAGGAATAGAGGAGATGAAGCTGGTTCCTTATGCTTCGACAGTAGGAAGCCTCATGTATCAATGCTATATACGAGGCCAGATATCTGTTATACCGTGGGCATGGTCAGTAGGTATCAAAGTAATCCAGGACAAGGGCATTGGACTGCAGTAAAACATATTTTGAAGTACCTGCGAAGGACTAGGAATTATATGCTAGTTTACCGGGCAGATACTTTGTTACCTTTGGATTATACTAATTCAGATTTCCAGCAGATAGGGTGCTAGTAAATCTACCTCGGGTTATGAGTTTACTCTTGGAGGAGGAGTTATAATATGGAGGAGTGTAAAGCAGAAATACATTGCGAACTCCACTATGGAAGCTGAATATGTAGCAGCCTCTGAGGCAGCTAAAGAAGCAGTATGGCTTAGGAACTTCTTAATGGACTTGGATGTGATTCTTGGTTTGCCTAAAGCGATTACAATTTATTGTGATAATAGTGGTGCAGTAGCAAACTCGAAGGAACCACGAGCCCAAGACGAGTAAACACATTGAGCGCAAGTACCACCTGATACGAGACATCATTAAAAGAGGAGAGGTCATTGTCCCTAAGATTGCATCGGAGGATAAACTGGCTGATCCTTTTACTAAGAGCCTTCCAGCGAAAGCATTCGATGGGCATGTAGAAGGAATGGGAATTAGATGCGTGTCAGCTGATATGGCAGCGTAGTCTTTTAGTATAAGTGGGAGATTGTTAGATTATATACTAAAAGTCTGGCTTTGTAATGAAACAATGTTTTAACAATTTGTTTGAAATGAGAATCATATGATCAAATGTTTTGCATATTATAATTTATTTATATGTTTGTGCAAAAGTCCATTTATTTTATATTGTAGATAATATGTTGTGCGACAACACGCGGAAGATCATATTATCGATTTTCTTATAAAGTATAAACAGATGCTCACAACCGAGATAGACGGGAACTATCTATCAGGATGGTTGTAGTGTGGTTTGGTATTAGTTTGTCTTGACTATAGAATCACATTAGTGCACTAAGTGTGTATTGAGCAGGACCGCTTGAGATCGTTCGACTTGTGCTGTCTATAAAGAAGAACTTAATCTCAGTTATTATGGATGTCCGTACTCTTAATCCCTATACAATAACCTCGACACATAAGGCAATATGTATTTCTTTGATTCATCAATGGGTGAGATTTACATGTAATTAAATCAACAAACTCGGTGAGTTGGGAAGCAGTATTGTCTCTATGGTGTGTTGTTGATTGTAGAAGGAATCCATGTCCTATTTAGGTTGATGATGTCCCATTGAGGAGCTCATAAGGATTATCATGTAAATCTTGCAAGTGGATTAATTCCGGCATAATAATGAGGTTGATTGGTACTACTCTCATATGAGATATTAATTAATTTGAGTTGTCAGTAACTTAATTAATTAATGGGCGTTGTATATCTTAAACATAGGGAGACTGTTGGACTCATAATAAGAAGGAGCCCATAACGTAATTATAGGATTAGAACGGTAATGCAGTATTAATATTTTAGTGGACTATATTATTATTATTGGACTTAAGTATAAGCTTTGGGCTAAGCTTAGATACTTAAGCCCAATGGAGGCCCAACTCTAATTTCTCCTCCTGGTCCCTGCTATAGCCCATATATAAGTCATCTCAGCTTCTTGGAACCCTACACTCTGCGCATGTTATGACGTGAGAAACATGAGAGAAGCAGATTGAGAAGATCCTGAAGATCGTCGCCCACACGACGTTAGGATTGGACTTGGGAATACAGCAGAAGATCAAGAGGTTGTTCTCTACAGCTGTTCTTCAACAACACATCCTGGTGAAAGGTAATGTAAACTTTGATTTATAGCTTCCGCTTGTCTAGTTTACATGGAACCCTAACGGTTCACGCTTTCAAACGATTAAACGCCAACATGATGGAGCTATAATCTGTTATGGTATGTTGGTAACAATTTGTACACTCTTAAATCATATTTATCTCACGATGCAACATAGTAGTAATGATAACGCATCATCTAATCCTAATAAGAGAAAGGAACCTTCAGATATGAATCAAACATACCTTTGGCATCTGAGACTAGGTTATGATTGCCTTTTCAAGGCAAAGGGGAGTAGAGCTAAAGATATGTTAGAATTGGTTCATTCTGATTTATGCGGTCCTAAGACTGTCCAGGCGAGAGGTGGTTAGATATACTTTGATTTACCATAAGTCTTAGTACTATGATTAATTCAAAAGTGCATGAGTCATGCGGTGAAGGGTTTTAAAAAATATATCAAGTCATTACAATTTAATCGTGGTGGCGAGTACCTCTTAGGATAGTTTAGAAACTATTTATCAGAGGTTTGGATTGAATCCCAAGTTGTCAACACTGGGAAAACCCAGCCACTGGTGTGGCGAAAAGAAGGTATAGAATTCTTATGGAAATAGTTAGATAGATGACGAGTTATTTGGAATTACTAAATTTATTTTATTGGTATGCCCTAGAAACAACATGTCGTAAGGATGTTTGTCTGTTTGTGGGATATCCTAGAAAAATGAATGGTGTTTTATTTGATAGTCCAAAAGATCAAAGGGCGATTATTAACACGAACACTAGATTTTTAGAAAAGGACTATGTAATAAATCACAAACCCATGAATAAAATGTTCTATAAGGTGTGAGAAGGAAAACACAAGGTTAGTACCAATTATACAAGAGTATATACCACAAGTAAACTGCATCGCGTGTCATGTCTGATACACAATTGCGTGTAACGCTTTGTCATAGTGGGAGGGTTGTTTTACAACCTGAAAGATTTATGTTTTGGGAGAGTCGTGAGACTTGGTCCCTAGTAAACATGAAATCGGCCCGTGGGCATGATGAAGCACTACAAGATAAATTGTGATATCTTAGCAACTTGCAATGATTTCTGAAATAGAATCTATGGATTCTAAATTAGATTTCGGAGCTTGTAGAACCGCAAAATGGTATGAAAGCCATTGGAAGTGGCTCTACAAAATAAAAGAGGATCAGACGGTAAAGTGATACTTTGAAACAAGACTTGTTGCGTAAAGGTACACTTAGAAAGAAGGGTGAGTTCGAGTATGAAGAAACCTTTTTCGCCAATAGCTAAGTATAAGTCGATCCGGATTCTTTTACTTATTGCTGCTCATATTGAATTATGAGGTATAGCAAATAGATGTCAAGACAGCTTTCATGATTGAAAGTCTTGAAGAAAACATATATGTGAATTAACCAGAGTGATTCATTGAAAAAGCCTAAGAGTGTTTTGAGGGTAAGCTTAAAATTGTCATCGATGGACTAAAGTAAGCTTCAAGATCATAGATCATTCGTTTTGATGAGGAAATCCATCCATGTGGATTTATTCAATATTCGGATGGGCCTTGTGTATTGAAAAGAGTGACGAAAATGTGGTGGTATTTTTTGTAATATACATAGATGGTATCTTGCTCATTGGAGACAATGAAAGAGTATTGTCGGACGTATGAGTATGGTTGATAAAGCAGTATGAAATGAAGGACTTAAGAAAAGCAAAATACATCCTTGCAATCATGGTAATAAAGATCAAAAGATAGGATGTTGTGCTTATCTCAAGCTTCATAAAATGATACAATCCTTACTCATTTTAGCATGTGACTTTATCTAAGGAAATGTGTCTTAAGACACAAAAGAAGATAAAGATGATGAAGGCGGTTCCTAATGCTTCGGCAATTAAGGAAGCTTAATCTAAGGAATGCTATGCACGAGAATAGATATCTGTATTGCCACTGACAAAGCAGTGGGTATCAAGGTAAACCCAAAACAAGAATGTTGAACTGCGGTAACACGTATTTTTGAAGTACCTGAAAAGGACTAGAAATTATATGTGGGCTTACCGGACAGATTCACTGCTTCTTGTAAGTTACATAGATTCGGATTTTCGAATCATGGGGATGGCAGTAAATCCAACTCAAGGTTATGTGTTTAATTTGAGAAGTAGATCCATAATATGGAGGAGTGTCATATAGAAGTATATTTCGGACTCCATCATGGAAAGATGATATATTGGAGCCTTGTGGCAGCCAAAGTATCAGTATGGTTCTAAAGACTTTGTAATGGACTTAGTTGTGATTCTGAGTTTGCCCAAAGTTATCACAATTTATTGTGATAATAATGGTACAGTTGCAAACTTGAAGGAATCACGAGCCTATAAGACAATTAAACACATTGAGAGTAACTACCACATGTTACGAGAAATTGTATGATGTGGGGAAGGTTGTTGTCGCCAAGATTGCATCTGATGAGACCTAGTAAATCCTTTTACAAGAACCTTAAGGTGAAAGCTTTTGATGGTCATGTAGTGGGAAGTGAGAATCAGATTTATGATAGAAGACATGACAATATAGTCTTTTAGTATAAGTGGAAGATTGTTGGATTGTATACTAAAAGTCTAGCTTTAGTATGAACAATGTTTTAACAATATTTGAAATGAGAATCATTGATCGAATGATTGCATCTTATAATTTATTTATATGTCGACTTACTTTATACTGTAAATAATATGTTGTGCGACAACACGCGGAAGATCATATTATCGATTTTCTTATAAAGTATAAACAGATGCTCGCAACCGAGATAGACGGGGACAATCTATCGAAATGGTTATAGTGTGATTTGGTATTAGTTTGTCTTGATTATAAAATCACATTAGTATGCTTTGTGTGTATTGAGCAGGACCGCTTGAGATTGTTCGACTTATACTGACTATATAGAAGAACTTGATCTCAGTTATTATGGATGTTCGTGCTCTTAATCCCTATACAATAACCTCAACACGTAAGCCAATATATATTTCTTTGATTCATCAATGGGTGAGATTTACATGAAATAAATCAAAAAGCTCGGTGAGTTGGGAAATAGTGTTGTCTCTATGGTGTGTTGTTGATTGTAGAAGAAAAACCGGTGTCCGATAAAATATGTTGATGATGTCCCCTTCAGGAGCTATAAGGATTATCATGTAAACCCTGCAGGTGGATTTATTCCGGCATGATAATGAGGTTGAGTGGTACTACTCTCGGATGAGATATTAATTAATGGAGTTTGTCAGTAACTTAATTAATTAATGAGCATTATATATCTTAAACATGGGGAGACTAACGGGCTCATAATAAGAAGAAGTTCATAACGTAATTATGGGATTAGAGCTGCAGTGCAGTAATATTATTTAGTGGAATATATTATTATTATTGGACTTAAGTATAAGTTTTGGGCTAAACTTGGATACTTAAACCTAATGGAGGCCCGACTCTAATTTCTCCTCCTAGTCCCTATTGTAGCTCATATATCAGTCATCTTAGTGATCCGAAAACCCTAATGACTACGCCTAACACACAGTTTAAGGGAGGATTATAGATTGAGAGGATCTTGAGGATCGTTGCCCACACGACCTCAAGATTGGACTTGGAAATATAGCAGAAGATTGGAGGTCATTTTTAGCAACCTGATCGTCAACTTCCACAATTTTTCTGAATTTGTATGGAACTCAAAACTGGTGATGTGATACATGGATGGAAAGCCACGGAAGAAAGGATCGTTTTGGCACAAAAATCACTCAAATCGGAGATTGGATAAGAAAGTTATGCTCAAAATCGTGAGGTCGCGCATACTGCCGCCGAGAGTTTTCTCTTCTTCAACATACCCTGATGAAAGATAATGCATATTTATATTCTTGCTTCCGCTGATATAGATTTGCATGGAACCTTAACGGTTAACGTTAACCAAATGATCGAACGCCAACAAAAACATCGGGATCCTTCAGTCCAATTTATCGGTGAATCCATGGAATCACCATCATAGTCATAGGTAACATATGACCATATTCTCACCCCAAAACTTCTTCTTCTGATTTTGGGCTGAAAGAGAGTGGATTAAGGCCGAAACGACATTATTTTGTACACGTGGAAGGCGACATGGACGAAAAAGGGACACATCAACCACCGGGCATGCCTCCAGCTGCCTGATTGTTCGAGTTACAATATGGGATTAAAGTCGGGTACTTATTTATAAATATCTAAATATTTGGACTAATTTGCAATCGGCAAAAATTGAGACTTTTCATACAATTAACCATTTAAGAAATCAATAGACATTTAGGTTGATGTTGTTTTTGGTCCATTCAAGCAAATGGAGCAAATCATAAAATTTTGGCAAACACTTGGGTAAAATCGTCTCATAGGAAGATTATCGTACGTGAAAAATAATAAATGATAACACTTTTATAAAAAAGTGATATATGAATTAATGAAAAGTGATAGTAGTGAGTGAATTTTTTTTATGAACAATTCTTAGTACAAATAAAAAGAGATAATATTTTTAACAAAAATATTTTTTGATAAAAAGTGATAATAACTATTTTAAAAAAATGTAAAAACTATCTTATGTGATAAAATCTCATGCAAGTGTTACTCTACAACTTTTAGACTATATTTGTTTTGGATTTAAGTAAGTCGTATAACTAATTAATAGATAAACTTGTTTTGAATTTTGAAGGATATAATGTAAGTATTGATCGATGTGAGAGAAGACATAAAGAGAATGAAAAAAAATATTACTTCATTCGTCCCAATTTATTTTTCACTGTTACTGTAGACACATAGTTTAAAAAAATTTATTTTTTTACTAACTTTATTGACTTTTGAAGTGTAATGTAGTAATTTTAGGTAATAAATAAATTATAAAGTATATTATGTGATAGTTGAGAGTAGTAAAATTGTAATTAATATTATGTACTTTCAGGGGTTGATGATTGATGTGATATTTTATTTTTTGAGTGATGAAATTTAATGTGAGAGAAATAAAAATGAAAGATGTGAAATTTAATTTGAAATGGGAGTGTAATTTAGAAGAGAATAATAAATGATAGGAAATGAGGTTAATAGAATTTTGTAAGTGTATAGAAAATATTTATTAATCGTAAACTGAATAATCAGAAAACAGACTTTGGAGAACCATCCTTGATCCTACATAAACCAATCTCATGCATGATTCATGAATGTCATATATTAGTAATCATAATTTAAAAATAAACTTAAAAATAATGTGCATTTCTCTATCACAGTAACAAACATATTTCTAATTCTAATCGTAATTTTCTTTTTCTTTAACAAAATAATTTCAGGCAAAATCATGTTGGGAGAATATTTATTTTTCCCAACATGAATTATTCAAGAACGAATTGTGCACATCACTTTGGCTATTGCTACTAATTCTTTAAGAAGCCATGCTCAAAATGAAAGTAAAATCAAGAAAATGCAATGAGTGTATCATGTGTATACCTAACTAAACCAATTGATGAGTTTAAACAAGTGACCTTTTCTCTTCATCTTCTTCACTATCTCCACTTCCCTTAGCCCGGGTTACGTCTTCCCGATGAGGTATCGCCTGCACTTGGGTGGAATTGGGAGCACCTCTATAAGTAGGCTTACTGTCAAGGACGAGCTTCATCACTATTCCCATGGCTATGAGGAGCAGCCCGGAACCATGTTGTTCCGTGAGCGGCTTGGTAAAGATCAAATACGAAAGCAGCAACGTGACAGCCTTTCTGGCGGTCGTAATCTGTACAAAAGAATATTGTAGCCGAATGCATGGAAGTTAGAAAACTTTCTACCCTAATGGAATGATTTTGGGGAGGGAAGATGAGATAGAACTTAGAAGTAAAGTTGAAGGTAGACCATGGCAGTGGTGGCAGCCCCAAAAAGAGCAATGAGTGATAAAACAGAGACTTGACCCACAAATGTAGCCATTGCTTCAAAAACAAGCACACCATAAACATAAGTATGCTGCAATACACCAAGAGAACGAGAATTGTTACATTAGAAGTAAATTTTCATAGTGCTACAAGTTAAACCCCGTGTAAAATAAACGAACTTTTTCAATTTGTTTCAAGATTCGTATCGAAATCAAAATAAAAAAAATCAAATACAAATACTTTTTGTGATTCAAATATTATTCAAATATTTGAATATGAATGTCATTATTCGATATAATTATAAATACTATATATAAATATTAATTTATCTTATAAATATTTTATTTTAACTCATTTATTATATTATCTTTAAAATGAGGAAGTAAATATATTCAGTCATTTTGTTAATAAGAAAACATAATATACATATTTTGATTTTTTTTATATATATCGTACAAATTATTTAATTATAATTTCTAAAATTGTTTAATGGTAGCTTTGTTGTTCATGAGTAGTTATTTTTTTAGATAATGAATGACTTGTAATGAATAAAAATTATCTCAAACATAATAACACGAGAAATAAAAAAATAGTAGTAATAAAATAATTTAAAAAAAAAATCAAATAAGTGTTTTTTTAAGGAAAATATATGAAATGACAATTTCGAGTGTTCAAATACCAATACTTGTTGTTTATTACTTCCGAATCAAATATGAATCTGATTTCGAACCCAATTTATAATCAAATACGAATACAAATATTTAATCATATACATTAGTATTCAATTCATTTACATCCCTACCCCCAATCCATCCCAGCATCTTATGAGCATGTGTTGAGTATAAATGAAGAAATATGAACACTAAGATGAATTTTGAGCTTGCTATGATTCAGAACATGTTAGGTTGATCCAAGGCATAGTAAAATAATATGATATGCCATAAGTAACAGAGATAATGAAGCATGAACATTGGTGGTCCTGGTAACATGGGAAGTACAGCTGTTTTAGTTATGTTGCCTCCTAATGTTACATTAATTACACTCAAATTTCACATATTTTATTCCATGTAAAGGACACATATTATAATAATCAGCCTTGAGACCAAGAATCAACTATCAAATTCTCATAAATAGTGTGCATCTGAACCTTACTCTAAAACTTATGCTACCCAACTTTCTTCCTATATTCTCTTCGTTTCAAATTAGAACAAAGTGGCAAGTAGAGCAAAGAAAGGCTCGTAAAAGACGAAAAGAGTTTACCTACCTCGGAACAAGAATTCCATGCGCTGAACAGCTCTCCGGTCAGTATCATGGGTAGGATTAGGAAAGGCAAACCGACGACTGTTGAGCAAAATAGCATCTCCATCTGTGTGAAGTAAACACATGTAACATATATGCGAATAAAATTCTTAACTTATTTTTTATCTTTAAAAGGAAATGTACCTGCGTAGTTTCGGGATTCATGGTAAAAATAGCTTCCTGCAAGTTTCCTAGGAAAGAATCCATGATTAGAGCTCCCACAATCATCAAAACACCAATGACACTGAAATTTGGAGATGTATTTGCATCTGCTAAGGTGAAAAGGATCAAGCCGACAACAAGGAGTACAGCCGAAATATACTCATGAACAGGGTATTTTCTTCTCAAACCCGGGATAAACGCACCCATTACCATCACAGGTAGTACCTACAATCCAAGAGGAAAATAGCAAAGCGATTTTCAACATATCAACACGAGCTTGTCTATTGTAAAACAAGGTTTCAGTATACCTTCCTTACTTATGGATTGAAAAGACAAGTATACCTTTAAATATGTCATGAACCACAGAGGTAACATATGTCATGAACCACAATGGCAAAATTACAATTATACACAATGAATAACACTAAATCATAAAGATAAGTATCAACCATAGGGATAGAATAAGCATAAACCACTAAGGCGTTCATACAACGGGGTGTAAGGAATAGTTTGCACAACACTAGTGCTTCTCAATATCAACTTGTAGACATCAAAATCCCAGTGTAATGGTAACGAACATAATAACGAAACGTTAGTAAAGATCCAGAGGTTGATATGGTAATACCTTGGTGGATTTGAACATGATCTGTGCAGGGTAATTAAGATAAGCTAAGGAGCCCTTGGTTAATCCATGAGAGCCCATAAGAACAGCAGAGAGCTTGATGTATGTTTTCCAGGGGTTCACCATTTGCTTGGTGGTGAATCCCTGTAAGTATATCAGCACCAAATATACAAACCCCTGTACAAAAGTAAAGTACCACCCATAGCTGCAAAAACATCATAAATAAGAAATTCAGACAACATGGTTTAGCCAACTCTTATTGATCAACTCATATTAGGACATATACATGAACCAACCTGAAATTCAGGCGATTATATACATATTCCTGCAGATATAAATGCTCCATTGTTAGTCAACTTTTGAAACTTCCCATTTGCAAAAACTATGATGGATTATCATAAATGTTACTTGAAAAATCTCAAAATCCCAAGTCAAACAGAGCAATGCACCAAAAAAGAGTTGAAGAAAATTCCAAGAACTCATAAATTATAGAACCCTTAAATTCAACAATTCTGGCCAATCAGAGAAGAACCCAACAAACAAATTCACCCAATTAACCCAAAATTCAAACCAAAGAATACATACCTCGCAAACTCCATTGACGAGATAGCCAAAGAAGAAGCCAGAAGAACAAATCAAGAACTGCTGCCACGTTGGCCTTTCACTCAAGGATATCCCCAACAGAGACCTCGATCGATCATCCTTCTTCATCACGAGAGAATGAAAATGGAGAAATCAAACTCTATATTAACAAAACAAAGAAAACAGTAGCCCCCTTTTCACCGTTGCATGGGTTTGCTGTAAGAATTTAAGAAAGACTGAAAATGGAAGTCTTAGTAAAAGGGTTTTTTGAGTGCACAAGAAAAGTATCAAAATTCCAGCAGACTTTTCTCTCTGATTCTCATAGAGAGAGATATGTGTGTGTATATATGTGTTTGTCTTTTCTTTGGGTGATATACATACATATATATATACATACACACATAAATATGAACAGCTAGCTCTGTGTGTGATTACATGAGTGTGTGACTGACTGTTTCTGGTTTCAAAGCAGAGAACAGAGAAACGAGGGGGGAGGAGTTGGTGACAGCACACTTGAAAGTTGAAAACCACTATTTAATAGTCCGCGGTTAACATCAAGGATTAAAAGTCAATTCTTGTAATAAATTTTTAATTAATAATTAATGATATTTATTCCCTAATCGCAAGCCAAAGAAAAAGTTGTTTAGTTCATACTTTTGAGCTTAGGAGACATTTATTTGACTTAGACAAATTATTATATTAGGACAACTTTGCCTGCGTCTCACATAGTATTTTCATATATATGTGGGTGAGATACGTCTTTAAATTACACTTTTTTTTTAATTAAAAATGCTATCTTTAGTTATATTATAAAAGATTTAATTCGTTATTATCATTTCTTTTATATTAGTGTACATTCTATTGAGAAAGAAACTGTCAATACACGATTAAATTGAAAAACCCTACTAATGTACATTAGTATGCATTCTTGAGAGAGAAACCCTACGAATGTACATCAATGTTCATCTTTGAGAGAAAAATGAAAAATACATGATTGAAACTATTGTTAATTACATTAGTGTGCATTCATAGAGAGGAACAGAAAATAAGCAATTACATTGAAAACATGTTAATGTACATTAATGTGCATCTTTGAGAAAGAAACAGAAAATATGTGATTAATTAAATTGAAATAGAGTTGTTATAATTATCCTTAAATGTCTCACCTATTGTTTTTATTTGATTTAGTGTACATTAGTGTTCAATGAAACTAGTATAAATTGAAAAAGTTGAAATATTCAGCATTGTCAATAAGGGTAAAGTTGGAAAAAAAAATAAACGTTTAAATCGATGTATTTATTAGTAATTAGGTTATATACACGCTAACCTATAAGTAAAAATCCCTTTTTTTATTGATTAGGAGTTTAAGTATATAAATATATTAATTTAGGGCCTGAATCTATAACATATTATCTCATATTTAATTAATTAAGATATAAATTCAGATCCTAAATTCATAATTTTATATAATTAAGTACTTAATTGATTGAAAAAATAATTTAAGTTGGAATTTATAATTTACAGGCCTTAGATTAAGAATGTTAAGTGTTATTGATTTGAAGCTATTGTATATTGAATAAATTGGTGTAGAAATGTTTACGTAAGAAAAGTTTGGGTGCAACGAGTATTTTGCCCATGGATTTATCATACAATAAAATTAGAAAGACAAATGATGGGTTAGCCCAATCATAATTCCTGGGCTGGGCCTCAGCAGAAACCCTAGAACCTCTGCCCTTAAAACACGCGCCATTGCTGCTTTGAGTTCCAACACTAGTTGCATTTGAAATTTTCCTCCCTTTCATTTTCTTCTGATTCTTTTAGAAATTTCTTTATCGATTATTGTTATGGAAGAAAAACTTGATTCGAAAAACTGTTTGGTAGTGGGTGCCTCTTTGAGTAGCCTGATGAGCTGCAGATCTCGTATTTGGCTTAGTTAGGAGGCCAAGAATGAAGCGATTTTCAGGTGTAAATCTGAAATCCGAAGACGATTTGGATCGATACTTGTGATCCCGATCAAATGTCCTCCAAATCAACTCAAACATTCGTTTCTCATCTCATCTTGTTCTCCACTTGAATAACTGGATGGTAGCGTAAGATGCCATTTTTGTTCAGACGGAGGAAGGCTATTTCATACATACTGCAACTTTTGCATCTAAAATTTCTTTTTAATTAATTTTTTCGGAGTTAATATGTTATTTTTAGGTAATAAATGTGAGATTAGGGGAGTGTATAGGAATGATAATTTTAAAATGTTTTATAATCACTGGTGTATTTTCTTATGATATTTTTTGGGGCAGATGATGAGAAATTTGATGTTATTCTTATATGTTGATGATGATATAAAAATCGAGCTTTTTAAAACTGATGCCCTTCATTTAATTGATACATTTTTTAGTAATATTGAACACCTGATTGACTTTAAAAGCCAAAGATTTGTTCTGTTTTTTTTATTGATCAGATCTTTTGTTTAATTCAGGTAGAGAAGTTGTGCTTCGTTTTTGGGTGAGCCGCGTTTCGTTTACAGTGAAACGGGGTTCAGTTAATGAAGCTACATTTTACTCCCTCCGTACAATAGTCACCAACACAGTAAAAATTATTTTTTGATCAATTTTATTGACTTTTTAAGGGTATTGTGATATTTTTAAGTAATAAATAAATTACTCCCTCCGTTTCATAACAAGTTTGCACGTGGACTGTTTTAGGGTCTTTATTTGCTTTTTGAACACGGTTTTAGGGTCTTTATTTGTTTTTTGAACATAAATTAAGAAGTATTATTATTATAGATAAGTTAGGTAATTATATTAGAGGGAACTGGAGAGTCATATTGTGTACTATCTTTATTAAATGAAGGAAATTGATGCATTTTAAGCGGATAGAGGAAATTGATGCATTTTAAGCGGA
This sequence comes from Pogostemon cablin, assembly GCA_023678885.1. Lineage (NCBI taxonomy): Eukaryota > Viridiplantae > Streptophyta > Magnoliopsida > Lamiales > Lamiaceae > Pogostemon > Pogostemon cablin. Next base: position 22,368,824 of record CM042952.1, on the reverse strand, counting down.
TGTCAGGAATAGTGAAATGCGTACCTTGGTATTTTTGAAATTAAGATAACTTTTAATGTTATTGGTTAATGTGAAGTTTTTTTTTTGGTGGTGAAGATGGATAAAAACGGAAAGTGTGAACATAAGTGTGGGATATAGAGAATAGTTTTCATGCTCTCTATAACTCCTAACACAAAGAGTTATATTCGGAAAGATAACACACTTTTCATTTTTATATGCTCCTCTTTTTCCAGGAAAGATAACACACTTTTCATTTTAGGTTGTCCCACATTATTAAAAAGCAAAAAGTCAAACACAATCACCATTCTTCATATACTTTATTTAAAAAAAACTTCTCCTACCTAACAAACTTAACATACTTTATTATTTACTTCCTCCGCCCCATAATATTTTTCATACTTTCCTCATTTGTTTGTTTCATAATACTTTTCACATTCTAAAAAAGGAAAAATTACTTTATCTAACGACCTCAAAAGTTATTTTTATTTCAAATTTGTCACTCTTTTTTCACATCCATATCATTACCTTTATACTTTTTTTATTACCTAAAAGTACTACAATACCCTCCAAAGTTAATAAAGTTGGTCAAAAAACACAATTTTTCTTAAACAACGTGGAACAGTAAACGTGAAAAGTATTATGGGATGGAGGAGTATTTATTATCAAAAAATATCATAATACTCATAAAAGTCACCATTTTCTTAATCTTTGAGCCAGAAAAGGAGTGCAATATTTTCTGGGACGGAGGGCGTAGTTTTTTATAGATAAACACATTTTAATGTAAAAGTTTGGTTTAATTGATTTTCAATTACTCCACTATGGAAAAGAAATTATTTTTTTAAAAAAATGGGATGAATATGCAAATGAAGGGTCAACATATCTAAAATAGGTTCAATCGATATTTCTATCTAAAATAGGTTCAATCGAGATTTTGTAGACTAAAAAAACTAGGGGGCTGAATAAATAAAATTCAGAAAATACTTGTCAGTAAATTTACTTGTAGAGCTATAAAATATAGTCTGAATGAAATAAAAATTTTGAGCTGAATAAATAAAATAGAGGTTAAATATTCAGAAAATACTTGTTAGTAAATTTATAGTCCAATATTTGAATAGAATAAAAATTTTGGGCTGAAATATAGGTTGAATGGAGTAAAAAATTGAAAAGATAAATAAAAATTGAAGATAAAAGTAGAAATTCAAGTTTGTTTAAATTTACTAAAATTGGTTTTTATATATGTATATGTATATATAAATTATTAAGCATATATTGATTAAAATTTAGTTAAATATGCTAAAAACATCTCATATTTACCAAATTTATATTATAAAATAAAAAAATAAAATTTAAATAATAAAATTCATTATTATTAGTATAATTAAATTTTATGATTGAATTCAAAGGCATTAATTGGACGGTAAAGATTAAAATTGAATTATTTCTAAATAAAGTAAAATTGAAAAAAAAATTGAAAATAAAAGTGAAAGTTTAGGTTTGCTTCTAATCATAAGGTTCTATTTTATTATTTTAATATTTTAATATATATATATATATATATATATATATATATATATATTCATCTTACTTTATTATTGAATGTATTTTTTACCTTCGTGTTAAAAGATGAACATTCAATTAATATAAAAGGAAGCGATCATAGTAGAATATTTTCAATCCAAAATCTGAAAAATGAATAAACTATCAATTTGGGGCCTCATTATTTTTTCTATCAGTTAGAGACCTTAAAATATATAAAACAATAAAAAAATATAGCAATGCGTCATAACTGGAATGTCTTTTTTTTAATCATATTTATATAACAAAAATATTAAACTTATGATTAGTTGTAAATTTAATTAATAATCAAGCATCTCTCTCAATTTATCTTTTAATTATTTTTTATTAAATAGCTAAACCAGATTATTAAAGTTAAAACTCAATTAATTTTTTTATTGAATAACTCAATTTTGTAAATTATTTAATAATTGAGCCTCACTCTTTTTTTTATATTTTACTTTTATTTTTTTAAAATTGAATAGCACAACTAAAATATTTAAATATAAAAATATATTAAAAAGTAGGGAGGATTACTAATAGGTACACTAAAAAATTCTTAATTACTATGAGATACAAATGTACAATAATATTACTACTAACTATATAAATATGTAGTGATATTCTAATATTACCCCTACAATGTGTTACACATAAATATTTGTGTGCAGCAAAAGTGTGTGCAGTAAAAAAGTGTGTGCAGTAAAAAAAAATTTGTGCAGCAAAAAAGTGTGGTGGTCCGGCAGAGCTCTGGAGAAGCTCCGGCGGCTGTCCTGCGATCGGCCGGTGGTCCGACAGTGGTCCGGCGACCGACCGGCGGTGGTGGTCTGGCGGTAGGTGAGTGTTTAAGGTTTGTGGTTTAAAAGTGTGTGTTTAAAATTATATTTAGTATTTTACTTTAATATTTTGTATGTAGGAGTAATTTTTTTAAATCAATATATCTCATAGTAATTATGGGCACAAAGTGTGTAACTATGAGTAATTTTTCCTAAAAATTATTATTATTTTATTATTTTAAATATTAATTGTAAGTTATTAATTAGAGGACCTAATAAAATATTATTTAAAATGTTAAATTACTTAATATAAAATATTAATTGCAAGATTAAAATTAAATCATTATAAAAAATTACATAAAATATAATATTAATTGCAAGAATATAAAATCTTAATTACTTTAAATATTGCATTACTTAAATAAAATATTAACTGTATGAAGATTATTAATGAGAGAGATTAAACAAAATAATATTCAAAATATTAAATTACTTAAAATAAAATATTAATTAAAGATTAACGTGAGAGCGTCACATACACAATTTTTCCAAAAACGAATATGATGATGCCTCATACACAAGTTTTTTTAAGAGAAGCGTGATGCTGTTACATACAAAATTGTAAAATTTTATATTCTCTTCCTTCTCAAGGAAACATATTAAGCATGTGGTTATTGACAGTATCTACCAATCTATTAGGAGAGCAAGAATTGTCTTTTCCTCAAAACAACATTAATTACATGATTAGTGTGTGAGCGTCTGATATCTCCCTTTTCTAATTTTTATATGAAATCATTAAATTACCTAAAATTATAAATTTTTATAAGAAAATTACTCAAAATAATATTATTACATAATATTAATATTATTAAGTTTAGAATATTAGATCTTCATTAAAAGAATTGCTTAAAATAAAGTATTAATGGTAAGATTACAAAATATTAATTATTTTAAATTTAATAAAATCATTAAAATGTAATACTTAAAATAAAACATTAATTGCATGTAACGTCATCTAAAATTTTATATTCTCTTCCAATGAAACTTATTAAGCATGTGATTATTGACAGTCTCTACCACTCTATTAGGAGAGCAAGAATTGTCATATCCTCAAAATAACATTAATTGCATGATTAACGTGACAACGCCTGGTATCTCCCTTTTATAATTTTTATATGAAATCATTAAATTACCTAAAATTATAAACTTTTATAAGAAAATTATTTAAAATAATATTATTACATAATATTAATATTATTAAGTTTAGAATATTAGATCTTCATTAAAAGAATTACTTAAAATAAAGTATTAATGGTAAAATTACAAAATATTAATTATTTTAAATTTAATAAAATCATTAAATATATTACTTAAAATAAAACATTAATTGCATATGGGAGCGCCACATACACAAATTTTCTAAGAACGAACGTGGCGACGCCACATACACAAATTTTTTCAATAAAGAGCGTGGCGTCGCCACACACACAAATCTAAGATTTTATTTTTAGCAAGCACTTGTAAATTAATAGTATTAATGATATAGATAAGTCCTTTTCTTACATTGTCATTAAATTATACGAGATTTACTCTTTAAAAATAAAACATTGCTCTTTAAAATAACATATTATTACTCTTTTGAATAACAAACAATTACTCATCTAATGATCATACAAAAATTACAACAACTAGAATTTGAATAGAAGTAATATTTACTTTGATAAGAGTAATTATTCGTTGCTTTGAAGAATAATATTTTTATATTCTAAAGAACAAAGTCTGAATGTATCTATACGGATCTCACTGCAAGAAATAATTTAAGAATAAAAATTCTATTAATGTTGAAATATTAGCAATACATAAGAACTTAGATATAGAGAAATATGAGGATTTAAAGTTGTTTTGATTGGCAAAATAGATGAAACTATGTATGATAGAGGGGAGCTCGAAAATTATTTTCAGAAGCTAATACAGAGCGATCTCTCCCTATCTCGAAAGAGTAAAATACCCATTTTATGGACCAATCATCAGGTGCCATGTGTTTCCAACCAACAATACGTTAATTACCATCCTTCCACACCGATCAGAGGTATGACATGTATACATATATGATGCTCGATCTCTCTTGCCATCCAAAGAGTAATTGTTTATTTTTTGTATATGGATTTATGAGTATTATTTATTTATGTATAATGGATAATTATATTAGTGGTACGTGGTGGGCTATGTGTAAGATCCTTTTTCTAAATCTAAAATAAGGAAATTGATATTATTGTAGTGAACATTCAAAATAGTAAAATTAAATGAATGATTAGAAGTGGAGGGAGAGAGAAATTGTTTATTTTGGTAGAGTACTATTTTGCAAATGTATAATATAATTGCATGAATTATGACAGCAAATATGAACGATGGAGCATGCTTTAAAATGTCATCTCAAAGCCAGGAAAGGTGTACTTTTGCTATGAAGATGTATAACCAGCAAAATCACCAACTGAACGACGTTATACATTTTGAAAAGTTAAACTACGGAGTAGCCCATAGTGTAAATTAATCTTCCATCATCATTAATGGGTATGCATGCTTGGCATAATATACATCTACAAGTATCTTATATTATTATTTGTGTGTTTGTTTACTCTTATACTAACAACGTACTTTATTTTATTACGTATAGCTGTTTGATTTGTGATAGAGAGCATGCGTAAAAGGATGAGAGTTAACTTTCAAAATTAACAAGAGTTCTTCACAACGACGAGTTATAATCAGCAAAACGATATCATTACTTTTCAACATCCAAACTACAGAGCACCATACACTTTCAATTTTAACCCTCCAACTTGTGGTATGCAAAAAAAATACATATATATATATATATTTATATATATATATATATATATATATAAGAATTAATTTTTTTTAATTAAAAATGGTTAAGATTTTGTATGTATCATGACATGCATACTTGTTTGATTTATAACAGAAAGTATGACTAAAAGGGGAAGGCTCCACCTTTAAACTCAACCCAGTTCTTTCACAACGACGACGAGTCGTAATGACCCCTGAAAATACATTATAGAGTTCCAGCAAGCTAGCAATAGAACCACCCATGTGTTATGGAGACTGATCATCCTACAATGGTAGAAATAGTGATTTAGAAAGAATGAGCGATAAGCTAATGGGAGATGATGACGTCACTGTTGAAAGATTGACAGAGGAAGAAAAACAGTGGGTGTGAACACTGCTCCAAAATGATGGTAATTAAGGAGAAACAAATATATTAGACTTCTTTTATACTTTAATATAAATTTTTAAATATGTTTTGCGTGTATTTCTCTTTTGTTTATCACCATCCATGTATATGAGTTTTCCTAATATAATACATTATAGAGCTCATTTCTTAGTTTGTCATGCACACAAATTTTTTTAAAAAAATATTACTTTTTTAGTCAATATTAATGATTTGCATGAATGTATTAGTAAAATTAATAATTTTTCAAAAACAACTATGTGCATAAATTAAAGAAAGTAAAAAAGAATTATTAAAGGTTGTTTCTATATATTTTATTGTTTATGGTTTCTATAAAGTTATTAAAACTTTATTGTAGTTTAGCTCTTATGGTCCAGCCCAATTAATATTGGTAACATAGTTGATCAAGCCCATTGAAATAAATGTATTTAATTCCATTTTGTAAATTAATTGCAGAAGAATCTCAATCATCACTAATTGTTTTTGACGCTGCAATTCTTTTATCCGGGATTTGTAATTATTTTCGATGATTTTTTTAGCAGATGTGATGGTAGTGGCAGATCTAGAATTTTTAATTTGGGAATACGATAACTAATTAATAAAAATAATTTTTTTAAATCGTCTCACATAACACAATTCATCTGATATTAAAATATTTAAATGATAAGTATTACAAGAATTTTTATATGTAAAATAAAGGTGTTAAGTACATTTAGAAAATGTTACAAAAATATATTTGATCTGATTTTAAAGAATATCTATTTTACTAAAAAGAATTTTAATTATATTGCAAGGAATTTATTGTGAGTCGAATAATTTCTATTACTAAAGAGCATATTCAACACAATTTTTAAAATTTAGAGAGAAATTTGATAAAACAGAGAGAAATTAATTTTACATAGTGAAAAATTTTATATTCTCTTTATTTGCCTTCCAATGCTCATTTATGACTTGTATTCTCTTAAAAACACACAAAAAAAAATTATTGAATGCCATTAAATTATAAAGAGTGATATTGCATCTTCAAATTTGAAGAGAAAAATTATTATGTAAATTCAAATGTTAAATAAGAGACTGTGTTGAAGACAATTTTTAGAGCAATTCCTAAAATATCTTATACTCTTTCCGTCCGCTTTTAAGGTATCTATTTTACTTTTTTGGCGTCCGCTTCAACGGTATCAATTTCCCCTATTTAGTAAAAAAGTATACAATATGGTCCACCACTTTCCTCTAATACAACTATCTACTTTACATAAAATAATGATACTCCTTAATCCACGTTTGCAACTACATACTTTACATATAATAATGATACTCCTTAATCCACGTGCAAAAAACAAACGGATACCTTAGAACTGGATGGAGAGAGTTTTTTTTTGTTAAAAATAAAGAGTATCTATTGATTTTAAAATTTATTTTGTTAAGCACTTTCTAAATTTTACTTTTTATTTGCTCAATTTTTAATATTTATTTATTAAATACTTTATTCATCCAATCACACAATAATCTTATAGTGAAACATCCATCTGTGGTGATTTCAATCTCTCGAAGAAGAAAGCAATGGCCACAAGCAGTGCGGCGGCACCACTCCAAGACCGTGTGGTCATTTTACCAGCAGTGTTCTGAAAATCGAATTGGATCGGCCGGTTGAACCGGGAACCGGAGCAGGGACCGGTGCAATAACACCCTATAAACTGTTTTGGCTATTGAACCGGGAAAAACCGGTTTGGATCGGTGAGAACCGGAAAACTAGCTGAACCGTACAAACCAGAAACCAGCGGTTATATTATTTAGAAAAAAATAGAGATCGTTGTTTTTTTAAAAAAAAGAGGAAAAAGAAAAATAGATTGCTGAACAACAACACTTTCTCATTTCTTCGTAGAAATACAACTTATAAAATACCTAATTCAAGACCTAAAATTTGAAGGAGATGCAGTCCGATTTGACTCGCGGTGGCAGATGACGATGTGATGTCGGAAGCAGACGGCGGTGCGATGTCGGCAGCAGGGCGGTGACAACAATTTTAGTGGATTTACGGTGGCACTAGATTGATGGGCAGGCCTGCGGTATGACTGGATCGCGCAGTGAACGGAGCTAGAGGGGGACTCCGGTAATGGGCAAGTGACTGGCAGAAGTTCAACGGTCAGATCTTGCATTGGGAAAAAGAAATTGTTTTAGAGATGGAGGAAGATTTGTAGAAAGAGAACCCACAATATCACTCTATTACTCACGCTGCTTTTACCAATAATTTGGGTTTTGGGAGGTTTTATAGTTAATATTATTAGACCATTAATTCTAATTTAAATTGGGCTGGAAAAATTATATAATTTATATATGTAAATTAAATTATATATAAAATAATAAATATAATTAAAAATATTTAATTTTTATTTTTCCGGTTGAACCGCCCGATTCGATCGGTCCGATCTTGAACCGTTAGATCACCGGTTTGGCCTCGGGTCCAATTTTCAAAATCAGTGGTTACCAGCGCATCCTGCGGTATATTGCTCTCCATCTGGCTTCCCTCGGCGCCAAAGTCCTCATCAATTACGCCTCCAACTCAGCCAAAGCAGAATCAGTAGCCGCCCAAATTAGCACGACACTGCCACCTTCAAAGCCAAAATCTCGGATCCGGAACAGGTGAAATCGCTCTTCGACGCGGCGGATGCAGCCTTCAACTCGAAGGTTCACATACTAGTCAACTCAGCCGGCGTACTAGATTCGAAATATCCCTCTCTCGCTCAGACCACCATGGAGGACTTCGATCGGACTTTCAATATCAACGTGAGAGGTGAAATTTTATGCGGTAGAGAAGCTGTAAACAGGTAGATCTAAATGTCGATTCGATTTACAGCAGTCATAAACTCATAATATAATAAGTTAATCAAATAGTTAAATTGATTCGATTGGAAATAGGATTAAAAGAGACAGAGGAGGGAGGATCATATGCTTGACCTCATCCCACGTGGCATCACTGAAACCGGGATTCGTGGCTTACACAGCGTCGAAGGCAGCGGTGGTGAAAATTTTAGCGAAGGAGTTGGAGGGGACGAGGATAACGGCGAATGCGGTGGCGCTGGAGATTTTCTTCACTGGGAAGTCGAAGGATTTAATAGAAGAGATAGTGGGGGAATGTCCACTGGGGCGGCTGGGGGGGCGAGACGAAGGATGTGGGTCCGGTGGTGGGGTTCTTGGCGGGTGATTCGGCAGATTATCAAGGATAATGTGGGTTACGATTAAGTGAATCCTTATTCTGATTGATGGATACAATAATATTGTAAATGAATCGAATCGAATACTAAGGTATTTGAGTTATATATTTGATTAAATATTCGAATATTCGTATTCGTTTATTAATCGAATTTGAATTCGAATTCGTATTCGATTCGAAAGTAATAAACGAACTATTTAAATATATTCGAGTATTTGAATTTAAACATTCAAAATTGAATATTCGAATTCAATTCGAAATTATAAATTCATTTCTTTAAATATTTTTTTAATTTCTTGTACTATTAATAAATTTAAGAAGAAAATACTCACTAAATACATCTACCATTAAATTATTAAAAATTATAATTAAGTAATTCACATGATATATAAAAAAATTTAAATATATCTTTTCCTCTTTATTTTAAAATAGTAATAAATTAGATAATATACATATTTATTTATATTATATACTCCCTCCGACCCGTTTCAAACTTTACGTTTGCTTTTTACACATAAATTAAGAAATGTAGTATTTTAATGTATAATGAGGTGAGATAAATAATATTTTAATGTAAAGTGGATAAGTGTATTAGTGTGATGTGCTGGCCCATGGAAAGAGATATAATTAATTTGTGTGGGTCCCATTTACCAAAAAGGGAAATGTAAAGATTGAAATGGGACACCCAAATTGAAAATATGTAAAGATTGAAATTGAATATATATATATATATATATATATATATATATATATATATATATATATATATATATATATTCACGAATATTCGAAATTGAATATTTTACGAGTCATATTCGATTCAAATATTATTCGACCTAAAATAATTATTCGAATTCACTTCGAATTCAAATATTGATATTCAAATTCGGATATCAAATCAAATTCAAATTATTTGATTCATTTGCAAAATACAACACAACAAAAAGGCTTCATCAATGTCTGTGATTAGGATTTGAACAAGTTAAATATTGTAATCATTTTACAACTACAATATTTTAGGAAGTAATCTTAATTGTATGGTCATAACCACTTGTTTTATTTGTCGTTTGCCTATTTTTCCAAATATATGCAAGTTACAGATCTTGGTTCCTATAGTTCATTGCAATGAATAAAATGGTTTGATCATAGCATTGAATAAAAAATATCGATAAATTAAAAAATCTTGCGTCTATGATAATTGATACCTATACTTCATTGCAATTTGCAATGAATAAAACGGTTTGAATTGCATATTTTAAATAATTAAAAAAATCATAAATTAAATAAAAAAAGTTTTGAAAGAAAACTTTTTAAAAGAAAATGAAATACAGCGAGATTGTTGACTAATTAATTTTTCAAAGTTAATTACCGCGGATGAGCGCTTCTGATGAGAGTGAGAATTCACGTATTTTGAGCTCTGATTTATGTAAAAATTGAGTACGATTTGGTCTATAATCGAGGCAAATTGAAATGTTTATGAAAAAATCATGAATCAAATGCTACTGAGGCTATTTGAGTATATTTATATAGAAAAACATGTCAGATGTGCTCAGAATTAGAAAATACGATTTTCAAGGTGCTGATCGACAACAGGAGGAGCCACTCGACCAAGATCATTTGGTCGAGCAACAGAAGAAATGGTCGAGCGAGGTACTGTAAAGAGTTTCAGCTTATAGAGATGCCTCTCAACTGCCGCTCGACCAAGGTCGACCTTGCTCGACCAAGACCATTCTGTCGAGCGAGGACACGAAATTCTATTTTTGGTAATTTCGTACCTCCAGTGTATGTGCGTATTTTTCAAGAAAAAGCCCAGTAAAGGTCCATAAGGAGAGTTTACAACTATAAAAAAAGATGCAGATCACATCAAGAAGAGAGTTAGATTCCACGTCGATCCTAACTCCATCCAACGGAGCTGTAGAGAGAGATTCGTGCAGCGAATCAAGTGAGAACCAAGTGAAGATTCAAGATGGAGCGAGATGCGACGGCGCCCACATCTAGGGTTTACTTCACTTCTTAATTTATCTTGTAATTTTTAAGACTATGGGTAAGATCTATCCAATCACCATGAACGTTCTTCGAAGCGTCATGGGCTAGAATTGATTTGGTAGTTCAAGAGTTTATGAAGGTTTTACTAGTTAATTGAACTTCCGTATGTATACTTCGTACAACACCACTTGTGGTTTATTTTATATAAGATTATACGTTTTTAATCCATATTCAGAATTTTTTGGTACATCATTAACTGTTATATAGAGTTTGAATATATATATATATATATATATATATATATATATATATATATATATATATATATATATATATTGATTATTGATTGAGCACGTTCACTGTTGAGCAGGATTCTATATTATGATTCTAAGTGAGAGATTCTGAAGTTTCATTAGAATTATCTTATATAAATACTTATTGATTGAATTGAGTTTGGGTAGGATAAAGAGGATAATTTCATAGTACCTATAAAGGGAGGTCATACCGGGTTAAAGTGGAAATAATTGATACTGATAGTACCTAGAAAGGGGGGTGAAATTGTGTTCTTGCTCCGAGGTAATTCACACGTGTTACACGCTTATTTATTATGTCTATAGAGTAGATTTGCATAGCTTAGTGATGCGTTCATATTCCACAAGGCATAGTCGAACATTGATACACGGAAGGAAATTTAATGAGTGAAACTGGATGGCCCGAAGAGCTACCTATCCTCTCACTTGTTCAAATCTCGATAATTCTCTATTGTTTTCTATTTTATTTGTTATTTAATTATTTGTCTAGTAGATTAATTATAATTCCTCAATTAAATTGCCAAAAACTAGTTTTAGTTAATTTAGGAAATAATAAATTGATAATCATCCGTCCTTTGGCTTCGATATATAACTTGGTCACTTATCAAAGCTACAATCGCATTCTTCATACTTGGAGATTAATTATGTGTTGAGAAAACGCACATCAGCTGCTAAATGTGGTTATATTTGAGATTTGTATCCAAAGTTAAGGTTGTAAGATGATCTCAGTATTTTTTTTTAAAAAATAACATTAAATTAAATAATGTTACAATATCCATTTTTTTAAAGAAAAAAATAATAATACAAATTTCACATAAGACTTGCCCACACAACAATGTTATGTCTTCTTCTCAACTCAAATTGTCTAAGATTTCAAATTGTCCAATAACTCGTCTGGAAATAAAAAATTATTAGTACATATAAATAATATTATTAATTTCTCTTTAAAATAATTCATTTACAAAAAAAGATTGTGCAAGAAATTAAATTAATCCTATCAAAAAGTGAATCAATTGTAATATTTGGATTTTGTTATAATTAGGAAAGTGCACGTGATGGTTGCGCAAGATTAAAATTTTACTTAAAACAATAAGTTGGTATGGGAGCTTCCTACTAGTTAAAATATTGTTGCAACCCTTTGTGTATGCGTCATTTTTGTACTTTGTCATTAATTAATACTTATATAAGTCTTTTTCTTACATCGTCATTAATAATACGAGATTTACTGCTTAAAACAAACTCTAATATGCTTTAAAAAAAACTCTAATAAGCATAGCTTATTGTACGTATCACTCTTGAAAACTCATGATATATCCAATAGACACCATTCATGCAACATATTTTAATTTCAAATCGCTTCACTTTTTGACCAACATAAAATAATTTATTATTTAATACTTCATCCGTCCAATTTTAGATGGCATACTTTATATTTTGGGCTGTCTCATAAAAGTTTGCACATTTCTAAAAAATAAAAAGTAAAACACAATCACTCTTCCTCATATACTTTATTTACAAAAAAAACCACACATACCTAACACACCTGATATAATTTATCATTTATTTATTGCCAAAAAATATCATAATACCCCTAAAAATTCACATTTCTTAATCTCTGTTCCAGAGAAGGAGTACAAACATTTATAGGATGAAGGGAGTAATTAGTATACAAAATTACACCCATGGCAAACTATTTTATAGAATCGTCCATCTATAAACTTTTTGTTTTATTTTTTTTTTCTTATTTTGTTTTTTAGTAAAGTATGATCTATTTTACCCTTAAAATTAAATATTTATCCATAGAGGGTATATAGTTTATATTAAGTTAATACTTATTTAAAGGCCCGCATGAACAGCTCAACTGGTCAAGTAAAGGAACAACTTGCACAATAACCAAGGATCGAATCCGACCCGCAGTGTAGGAGCAACCTCTTAATTATGGGGACTCTTTGTGTGGTGGGTTAAAAGGTCTAATCCTTGTTGGTCGGTTGAGTTACCATGATTAACCTCCTTCACATATTATCGGGTCGATGTGCAGGGCACCTGGGGTGGGCGACTCCATCTTTTTACACAATCAATACTCATTTATTATTTTGAGAAGTCCACCCTTAATCTATCAATTTTTCTTTTTAGACATATGGATTTTCTGTGGGCTATTTTTGGAAAAAAGTAACGATTGGGGTAAAGAAGTGGGCTTATTTGAGACGGAGAAGAAACGGGACTTGAAATTTCCAAAGCCAAGATGGAAAGATTAGGGTGTTAAGGGCTATCCAGAAATGTGAATGGTTGCTATAATGCAAGTCTAATCCTTGTCTGTTTCTAAAGTATTTAGTGTGATCAAGAAGTAGTGATTTTTATTACTGCACTGTTTTTATGTAGATTGATCCTAAATCTCTTTGATGAATTTTGTTTGACCAAGATGATTCTAGGCATGAAAAAGTATGTTTTTTGTTACTGTAGTATTATAAGTTCAGATCTTCAGTCCTTTTGGCTATAAACAAAAATTTCAGTTTTTTTTATTTCATTTGAACGCTAACTATGCTTTTGTCAAGGAGCAATAATCAATAGATCTTGAATGATTATGAAGTATGTACTTTATTATTTTATGGATATTTATTTATATATTTTAATGTATTAATGCTACTAGCTTGTTTAATGGCTTTTTGTTTTGAAATACTTAAAATTTCCAAATAGTATCCTATAGAAGGTCTTCTAAATGTTCTTCTAAAAAACCTTAAAAATTATCTTCAACTATATCAAGATTGATTCCAATATCTTTGTCCTTCATTATAATTAATCTGTAGATGTACTCAGATCATTTGCAATATATATAAGTCTAATGATATTGAAATTCCTAAATGAAATCTTCTAGCATTTATAAGGCATTTTAAATTAATGATTGTTACTCCCTCCTTATTAGAGTTTTTTGCAAGTATTCTAATGCGCACATATAATGAATGATGTAAGATAAAGAATGAGTATTTTGAGAAATGAATTAAATAAAGTGTATGAGATTAGCTTTATCATTAAAGTTAATCTCAAACACCTTTTCTGCGGCAACTATGAATTAAGCATAATAGATCAAATGCACTCAAAATTCTAACTCATCATACATTTAACTCGTTCTTCATAATTAAAAAATAAAAAAATAGATTACAAAACTTTTCTACCATAATCTTGCATTACATAGCAAACATTAAAATTACATATATTTTCACCGCAAATTAAAAATAATTTAAGATTACAAGAGGATGAATTATGAAAATTTCCCACCTAAAATTTTCATCACAATACCCTAAATTTGATAAACTTCCCTTCAAAATAGATTTAACTTGAAATCTGAAAATTTTCCACCTAAACCCCAACATAATTCAGCCTGAAATTCTTCATTTCCCACCAAATCTGCCCCATAATACTCCTTTATAATAAGTACTGGAGTCAATTAACCCCCCCTTTCATAAGCCCAACTTTACCATAATTGATATGAATAAGATATCACAATTCCTACTTAGAAATAACACCAATGTTCTGTTCGTTATGGGAAGGTAAATGAGGCAAAGCAATTATTTGGTGTATACAGAAGAACAGTGCAGTATGTGTGGAAGAATGCTCTTGAGAAGATGGCCAAGGGGATGCAGTGCAGATTATAAACAGAATGAAAGGTGTGAGCAGACGTAAACGCATACAACTTGATCCAGAGGTAATGAAAAAAAGGAACTACCATAAGGAGTGTTGCTATAGAGCTACACGTTAGCAAAAGCAGTGTTGGTAGAAGAATAAAAGATGAGTTAATTGTACCACACACTAATGCAATTAAATATGAACTAACTCAAAAGAAAAAGCTTCAAAGGCTTAATTTTGCATTAGTGTATGCTAGAGCTACAAATATAGCTAGGTTTGACAACACGCAAAATATAGTCCACATATATAGAAGAGAAATTGTTTTACTTGACAAATTAGACATCTGAGAGGTATTATTTAAGGATGAGAATGAACCACATAGGCCTTGTAAGAGTAAATCATTTATCCCAAAGGTGATGTTTATGTGTGCTGTTTTAAGACTTATTTTTTCAAGTGAAGGAGAGGTTATCTTTTATGGCAAGATAGGAATATTCCATTCACACACATTGCACTGGCAAGAAGAAATTAAAAAAATAGAGCAATAGTTACAATGGAGACCAAACCCATAGACTCCATCGATAAAGAAGTGAAAAAAAACTGTATGATTAATCAGGTATATTTTAAACTTGAGTCTACACTATAATTTCAAATGCAGATTACATTCAGCATAATTATTGTCTTGCCGAGTATACCAGAGCCTTATAACTATGCAAGCTGCATATACAATGTGCATTGAATATGGTTTCACATATTGTTCTAGATTATACCAGCTATCAAGGAAAAGTGGCCACCAAATGCAAGCAAATCCATCATTATTCAGCAAGATAATGCAAAGCCACATACCAAAGATAATGAACCACACTTTAGGGCTGCTGCAACTTCAGATGGTTTTGACATGAAAATTATATGTCAACCACTGTTGAACGTTTTTTACGCACTTCAATTTAATCCCCAAGTGTGAAGGATATCAATTGTAGCGGCAAGCAACCAAGTTAAATTATCGATCCCAAAATGACAATTAACTATTTATTTATTCTAAATTACTAACTAATCATAATTAAGTAACCGAATTCAGGGTTTTGAATTTAATTAACTAAGATACTGAAATAATAAATAACTAAATAATTAAAAGCAAGAAAATAATTCAAGTGTAAATCAAGAGACAAACAATAGTTCTAAGGTATCAGATATAGATAAATTTATTTAAATTCCTAGACTTCCAATTGTTTATTCATGCAGCATCAATGAAAATATACCACATAACCCTATTAACCTACCAGATATGAACCAATTTTAAGCTAACAATATATTCTGGTTTAATTCCTAAGGTGCGTGAATATTACCAAGCCCCCTTCTTAGATACTAATCAACGCGAACAACAATACCTCCGGATTAACAAGATATTTTCTAAAAGTACTACAAGGCTTTATTCACTTCCTACTTGAATGTATAATTGCATTGTTCCACAAAACAGTTCAAGTATCTGATTTACCAATTCTTGGAATTAATGTGTTCACAGACAAACAACCTTAATTCCTAACAGATAGACAAAAAATTCATGAACGAACACAAGCTAACGCAATAAACCAAGCATCACAGGCAATGACATGAATTATTATGGAGACATTACGAAGAAGAAAAGAAAAGTCTGAATAAACCAAGTAAAATCACAATATTAACTGCATAAAATAACAAAATTTGGTCTATGTCTCCAAATCAATTGAATCTAACCTTCAAACCCTAAAACAGTAATGGGAATTAGCCCATGAGGTTACCATCAACACTCATGGCTATGAAATTCATAACAATAATTAAGACAAAGGAAAAGGAAAGAAAAGAGACACGAAACCCTAGCGTATGCGTAGCTCTGCGTTCTTTCTCTGTCTCTCTGATTGTTCGATCTCTCTCAACTTACCATTGGATCTCCTTTGGAATTGATAGATAATGGGATGGATGGATGGATATCTGATGTGTGTGTGGATGGGGCGTGAATTGTGATGAATGATCGATCTCATATTTTCTTGTGTGTTTGGATCCCCTTTTATACCTTTTGCTTCGAATCTGACTCAATTGGGCATTTTTAGACGTTTTCACGTACTAGAAGGTGTAAAACCCGATTTTTAACCCAAAAACATGCAACACGACTAGTTTTGCATGTCGTGTAACTCGTGTAAGACTAACACGACTGAAGTTGATAAGTGTTGTTGCTGCCTATTTAGTCGAGTTGCGATGCTCTGAAACTGGATGCTTCAGGACCTCAACATTGGTGGTGTTGGCAAGTCGTGTTGGGTCCTGCAACTCGTGTTAGACTCTTTCAGGCTCATTTTCAGTCTGTTTTCGATTTTTCTCCATCTCGACTTGTTTTAACCTTCAAAACTCAACAAAACACCTTAGTAGCACCTTAATTATGCAACATATGAAAACCACGCAATCTTACACGAAATCATGGCCATATTCCAATAAAAATGGTGTAATGTGAGACATATAATGCTAAAATTTCACTCTCAACAACCACCAACTTCAACAGAGACAAACATCAACGATTTAGGATTTTTTAGATCCATTCAATCACTAAAAGTTGACACTGCAGCCTATACAGTAGATGCATTAGTTAAGCAAGTGATGCTGTCAAAAGAAAACATGACAGTCATCACTCTTAACAATGTATTCTTAAGTTTACAACAATGCATGATTGCAATTTTTAAGGTCAGTGGAGGAAACAACTACAAACCACGACATAGGGGTAAGGAAAAGCTCATTAGGGCAAGGAAACTACTAAAGAATCTTGAAGTGGATGAAGGACTGATACGAGAATGTAAAAAAACATTGGTTAACGAAGGGCAGATTGATAATTTGGAGTATGCCTTAGATGATTTGATGTCTACATCATCCAATTGAAAGTGGTAGATAGAAAGTCAGTTTTTGAGATGTTTAGAGCTTAAACCATCGATATATATATATATATATATGGTGTAGTATTTTTTAAAGAACCAGGAATAGTTTAGGCTATAAACATTTTAGGAATCAAGTGTTTTGTGTTAAGTATTAGTGAACTTTTAAAACTTAATTATTTTTGAAAAGTTGTATAGTACTTCACCATTTAAGATTGCAAAAGACGAATGCTTAGAAAATAGGTGAAGTTGTAAGGATTTAGAGAAAGTGGTGGCTAGGGGTGGTATTTAGTTTCGTACCGTAAAAATCCAATCATACCGTATACTGTACCGAAATCGATGGTATTAGAAAATTCATATCGATACCATACCAACAAATATGGTATACCGAATTTTGATATACCGAGATTTCGGTATACTAAAAGCATATACCGTATATTTTCCAAATACCGAACTACGTCTTTATATTGAAATAAATACATTATATGACAGTTCAAAAATTAAAAAAATAACGATCTATTTCAATTCAATATCCCAGATTCCCAATAATTCAAATTTCTAAAAAAATAAGAATCAGTAAAATAATTCAATCAACAAAAATATTTTGAAAAATTACAAAGTTGTAATAAAAATTCCTCTTCACTTTCCAATCTGAAATAAGGGATGAGAAAGAATTCGAGCAAATAGATGAATAAGGCAATCAGACTGACTAATCAAACGAGTTTGGAAAGCGTCAAAATGTGGGGTTCAGATCTTGTTGCGCTCGTGTTGAAGCAGAAAACATGGAAAGAAGAAGGAGAGGGTGAAAAAAAGTAAAGCGGGAACGGGAAGACACCGGAGGAAGAGAATTGGCAGTGGCATAGTGAGAAGAGAGAGGATGGTGGGTGACGGTCTTCGGAATGAGGAGTATTGGAAAAGCTGCAAAAGGAATAAAGAGGATGGTGGCGATGGAAGGGCAAGGCAGAGGAGGAGAATTAGAAAGGGAAAGACGGCTGTAACAGAACAGGGAAAGTAGGGTTTCTTATGTGTGCAAGTCATACTGACATCACATTACTAATACTATGTTTATATATTCCAATTTATTTATATATTATTATTAGAATTTTATAATGTTAAGTATATTTAATTATTATTATTATTATATTTATTCAATTAAGAATTAATTGGGTATATAGAAATATACCGAAATATCAATTTACCGATATTTTACAGTATTTCGGTATATATTGAAATACCACAATTTCTTAAAATCGCTTACTGATACCATAATCGTACAGAAATTTTTAATAATTTTATTATTTTTCAATACGGTAAACGTGGTATACCAATATTTTGGTATTTTTGTCCACTCTTAGTGGTGGCTCATCATGATGCATCTGACAAAAAAATAAAAAAAATACAATCTCACATCATGACACTCAGTAATGTTCACAGAATATTGAGTAATTTTCAAAGAACAATAATTTTTAAAAAGAGACTAATTGCAGCACTAAGTTCAAGGAAGTGACTAGAACTTATAGAATTAAAGGAACAAGCATAGATTCACATAGTATGAACATGTAATAAGACATTAAGAAATAAATCAGTTCACTATCCACATAGTTGGTAGCCAACAAGCAAATATATTGTTGATTTATTTAAAGCACAATCTACCAAGTAGTCATAAACAAGATTCATCACATTCCAAATATTTTTTCTTTCAGATTTATAAACAAGACAGAATGTACATAGTTTCACATAATCAAACATAATTTAGACACAATAAACCATCACTATTTCACATAATCGGATCTCTATCAGAAAATAAATCAAAATCGGACCCTTTCATAATATTTTCATCATTAAGGTATAGGGAAAGGGTGACATGCGTTTTACATATAAAAAATAACCTCCAACATGCCATAATATCATAGAGATGAGGGTCATATACATAGTATACATGTAACCAGGTAACGATATGCATAGGATTTCATAGATCGGATCTCGCTCTACATCATTTCTTCTAGGTTGAGGACCATAATATGGAGCGACGCCATCATCAACTGATTTGCTCTCAAAATTGAGAAAATCAGTATCAGTAAAAAGACGATCCACCAGATCGGCCCCCAAACCTTTCGATCTAGATCCTTCTAGACCATCACCCTTGGGAACAAGACCCTAGTGCTTTGAATCCTCCAGAACTAGATGCTTGTTCACCTTTTTGCATGTATCCCCAAGTGTAGGGAATCAATTGTAGATAAACTTGTGATCAAGTAAAAAATCAAACCCAAGAGATTAGCGTTAAATAAGATACGCACTAAATAAGTCAAACCACTAATAATTAAAACAAGTGATTTTTCAAGAGTTTGGAGATTAATAACTAATTATGCAGAAAATAAATACTAAATAAAATAAATAAAATAAAAGCCACTAACAATCACAAGTGTTTCAAGATAGAATATAGGATAGCTCTAGGAAATCCAGTTTAAATTAGTCAAATTAAATCACTAGACAATCAGTTATAATTCCTGCAGATTTTATGAAAGCATTAACATAACTATGTTAAATCCCTCTTTTAAAGTAAACTTAACACATAAATATGGTTTAAACCCTCAGATGCAGAAGAATAATTCATACTCTCTTTCTAGGTACTTCATGCAAAATTTCATTAAAGGCTAGAGCACTAGACATCTCTTTATATATACTTAAGAATTAAGTCTCGGTCCCCACCTAATAATCTAAGAAACTAAATTCTCTAGAATAGTAATTAATAAATATATTAAGTGTCCAATATTAATTATTCTAATGAATAAAGGTTATATGGTTAGATCCCCTTTACCCATAACAGATAGACAAATATAATCACTTTATGGCACAAGCAACAAACATAAATATGCATAAGACAATGACATATCATGAATGAGGGCAGACCATATAAAATAAAAATATAAGTCTCAATGAAAGCATTAATAAGGGAATAAGAATACTGCAGAAATCCATAACCTATTCTAGGTCAACAATTCAATTCAATTCAACTTTCAAAACCTAAAACTATCTAGAAAAGTACTAGCCCATGCTGTTACAAACAACAACCATGTCTATGGAATGAAACTTACCTATGAGTCTATAAATCAACAATAAGAAATTAAAGAAGGAAGAAAAACCCTTGTCGAGAATAGTTCTCTGTCTTCTCTTTCCGTCTTGATGATCCTCCTCCGTTCTCCTTCTCAAGTAGCAAACACCGTGATTGAGTGTAAGGGTGATAGGTGAAAGGCGGGTGAAGGGTAGAGATGGATGGCGGAAGGTGATGGTTTAAGATTGTGTAACCCAAAGGGTTTGGTAGAGAGTTAGGGTTCTTCTGGAACTCCCCAAGGACTCCTTTTATAGTTGAAGACTACTAAAATTTGGACTCCACCTCAAAATAGAGCTTTTTCACGTCAAAAATACAAACGGGCCAAAAATTGGGCCGTTGGGTCGTGCCACTCATCGGCTGTCTGTGCAATCTTCTCTTCCTCAACATTTGAAGGAAACAAGTCGTGCAAAAGTGGCATGAGTCGTGCTAGTCGGCACAGCTTGAGCGACTTCACTGTTTTGATCATAACTCCCTCATCTGACCTCTAATTGAGGTATTTCTTGAGCCAAAATAACCTTTTCTTCTTTAGATTTCCAATCATATATCACATGATCAGTTTGAACTTTTACACAAATACAGAAAAATCATGCAAATTGGATATATATTTTTCAACATTCTTTAACGATTTCACTGTTCATTCCAACTTTGAACTTTTAATTCGTTTTCCACCTAAAAATACGAAATAACACCTCAAATGCACCAATATCTTAGGATCAATAAGATCGTTACTCAAATGCTTCGAATCCTCAATATCGAGGCCATACCAATCAGATTGTGCCATATTGAATAAATTTTCCTCTGATTCAGAATCATCATACAAGGGAATTTCGAGGACGATAGTGCCATCCTCTGAATCGGGCACAATTAAGGTCTCCGACTCCGAATCGGATTCGATGGGTGACTAAAAAAATTAGTGATCATAGAAGAGTGGATATATCAATGGAGTGAAATACCAGAGAGAGAGAAAGAGAGAGATGATAATGATGATGGTTCTTATGAATCGATAGGTGTGTTCACAGAAATAGAAACGAAGATGAGAATTGAGAATGAGAAAAGCTAGTGTATTCATATAGAGAGAGACTAAGATGATGATCGAGGATGAGAAAGGCTAAGCAGTTCTAATAATTGAGTGAGTGAATTAGATATTTGGTTAGGTTATGATCGTTAATTGGGTTGGGGTAGATTTGATTAATGGATTGTGTTTAGGGTGTTAAGAGTATTAGTGTTATTTTAATTGATAGTTTATGATTATTTATGTTTATAATATTGAATGGCATTTTTGAAGTATTTGTGTATTGTGAGGAATGTAGAGTTTTTTTTCTTATTTAGAAATGTGCATAAGTGTTGGGACGAATCAAAAAGGAAAGTGTGCAAAAAGTTACGGGACAGAAGTATCAAGTATGAACGACTCCCTCCGTCCCTTTCAAAGAGAGTTTTTTTTTTCCATTTTGGGTATCCCACCCAAAGAGTCCCCTTTCCATATTTCTTGAGGAAGGGGAGAGCCAGTTTTCTCTTTCTATTTTTTCTCTCCCCCTCCCTACAAGCTTTTGCCTTAATTCTTCCATAGTCGGTCACCGGCTATTGTTGAATATTCCACTGATGGTTTTCCCTATTGTTATCTAACATTGCCCCCAGGGCATAGCTCAAGCAGTAGATGGGAGGGTGGAAAGACATTCCAACTGAGCTTGGTTACTGCAGGGTGGGGGTTCCGAATCCTGTCTTTGGCATGGATTTGGCCCCTTGCAAGCACAAGTTTAGCAGTGAGCCCTCTCTATAAGACACTTAAGGCACATCCTGTAATTTACCTCCTCCACCAATCCCAGGGCAGGGGCGATACCTAATGGTGGGGTACACCATTTTTATTGTTATCTAACATTAAATTTATTTGGGATTTACCACAGGTTATCTTCTTCAAGCGCTAACTATCGATGAAACACACCGCTCTCATTATTTTGATGGTTGCCGCCTCCAAAGCAGCTTCGGCTCGTAGCCCCCAGGGCTTGCACTGTATCTGGACCTCTCGCACCACTGCTGTCTTCAGATCGGTCAAGATCACTCTCTTTTTCCCTACCAGATTGACCGACGCACGCTAGGCCCCACGCTACTGTCGGCAGCAATGCGACGCCGTTCGCTATTCACCTTATGGCTGTAGCCGACGCCCTCTGTTTAGGGCTAAATCTTTTGCTCCGGTGCGGGTTTTCTTTGATACGCTTCTGATCCGTCCCCATCGCTTGACGCGATTCCCAATGGCTGCCAATGTTGTATCCATCTGCAAGCTGTCATTGGCTCTCACCTTATCCTCGTAAAGATTCAGCCTGTTGGGGCCCTATTGATCCAATTTTTTTGCTACGTTACCTTCGATCTTCGCCGCTTCCTAGGGATCTGTTTCAGTTCCAGAATTTTCATCATCTTGGGCAGCTGTTCTTTTCACTACCGTCGCCTTCCTGGTTGGGGCTTTTGCTATCGCCGTTTCTCTTCTTGATTCTGTTGGCGGCCACTCGAGATTATCTAGCCTCCGGAGTTTTCTGGCCTCCCCTATTTTTTTACCACCATTTGTTCATTGGTAGCAACCTGGCTTGCTTATCTCTCCATCGGCGCACAACCTTCCTTCTCCATCACATTGTGTGATTTTTTATATTGTTTACCCGCCGACTGGTTCTCTCTGTTGAATCCTTCTCCATCGGCGCACAATCTTTCTTCATTGGTAGCAACCTGGTGAGTTTCTTACCATTGCTGTTCCATGAGTCGTTGGCTATTGGGACTTTTCTCTGATCAGTGCTGATGGATTTGCTCGAGGGATGGATTCTTCGATCCTAAATATAAAAGGGTTTCATCCGGCCCTCTCGTACCTGCTATGTGATGCTGCACTCTATTGAATTGGTTAGGGCTTTGATTTTAGATTGACAACAAGCACACCTCTTCTCCTATTGCTTTGTCTGGTTGTATGTATTAAGTAAGTTTACGAGTTTGCTTATTTTTTGTGTTCAAGCTAATTACTTGGACTAGATTGTGCGTCGCTTACACTTTGTCTAGTATTGGAGATGTCCTTTAATGTTCACACCCATCACTGATCAGGCCTCCTTTGATTCAAATTATTCCCCCGTAGGGAAAATGATTTCTTTAACGCCGTCAAATGAGTTGAATCGAAAAGAGATTCTTGCATTTCTCATGATGGTTTACTATTGCTTGGGTATAGATGGATCCCTGCTGTCCAAAATGGATTATTGAATACAGTTTGCAGGGATTTCTTTCTGTCCCTACTATGCAGATTACATATATGCAACTATACTAGTAGGGCTAATAGTTTTCTTTTACGAGGTCAACTGTTTTGGTCCTCTTTTTAAAGCCATCTCTTTCAATGATTACTTTTGGATCATACTTTCACTTTCTTTTCTGTACTTTTATTTTTCTCTATTTATAATATCATGTTTTTAAATCATGATTCTATATATACTAATAATGATAGGTATATGTGGTTGTCTTTGTAAATCATGTTTTTATATCCATGGAAGAGACAATTATGGATTACATGAAAATTTTGAGGGTTATTATTTGAAAAAGTAATGATGGGGTAAATAAGTGGACTTATTTGAGACGGCAAAGAAACGGGGTTTGAAATTTCCACAGCTAAGATGGAAGGATTAGGGTGTTAAGGGCTTTCCATGAACGTGGATGATTGTTATAATGCATGTCTAACCCTTGATCTGATTCTGAAGCATTTTGTGTGATCAAGAAGTAGTGTTTGGTGATTTTTATTACTGAACTGTTTTTATGTAGGTTGATTCTGGATCTCTTTGATGAATTTTATTTGACCAAGATGATTCTAGGTATGAAGTAGTGTATGGTGGTTTTTGTTACTGAAGTATTATAAGTTCAAATCTTCAGTCTTTTTGTCTATAAACGAAAATTTTAGTTTGTTTTGACTTCATTTGAATGCAACTATTCTTTTGTCAAGGAGCAACTATTGAGAGTGAAAATAAGTGTGTTTTAGTGTCTAATTTAACACATTTTTGATGGAAATTATTGATATATATTAGCACAAGGGTCTTATATTCAATATATGTGAGAAAAAAGTGCATTTAAGGTGTTTTATTGTGTTTTAGGTGGAAAAATGATCAAAAGTGCAAAGTTAGAGAAAAGGGAAAACTTGTGCAAGAATGCTGAAAAACACACATCCAATTTGTGTAATTTTTCTGTATTTATTTGGAAGTTCAAATTGGGCAAGTGATTTACCTTTGGAAAGCTACGGAAGAGACGGTCATTTTGGTTCAAGAAACACCTCAATCGGAGTTCAGATGAGGGAGTTATGATCAAAACGGTGAAATTGCGCAAGCTATGCCGACCAGTACGACTCGTACCATATTTGCACGACTCGTTCCCTTCAAATGTTTGATTTTTTTGTGATTTATTTTAATGAATATAAATCTAAGAGAGGGTCATTTTGGCGCAAGAAATACTCATATCGGAGTTTGGATGTGGAAGTTATACGTGAAACGGTGAGACTGCGCAAAGTTACTCGACCAGAGGTCTTGCTCAACCAGGAGCAGTTTGGCCGAGCAAGGACACGGACATCCAGATTTGGCGATTTTACACATCCAGTGTGTGTTTCTGCGTATTTTCACATAAAAAACCACTCATTCAAGGTTCATTAGGAGAGTCTAAAAGAATAAAAGGACATCATTAGAAAGGTTAGAGAGGCCACAACCATTCTACACCACCCCACAAGGGGGGATCACCCCCCACACCATCTACCATCATCCACATTCTTTCCTTCATCCATCTATCACTGTGAAGATTCGTCTGTTGAATCAAGAGGAGAACCAATGGGAGAATTCAAGACGGAGAAGGACGCGACGATGCCCACATCTAGAATTTTTATTGTTTCCTAATTTATCTTGTATTTTTTGAACATATGGGTAAGACTTATCCAACACCCATGATTGTTCTTCGCAATATCATGGGCTAGAACCGTTTTGAAAGTCTAGGATTTTGAAAGTTTTATGAGTTAATTAAACTCTCTTGTGCGACCACCATACAACACTACTTGTGGATTTATTTTATATAAGATTGTGCATTTTAACTCATATTCATGATCGTTTTGTGCATCTTCAACTGTTATATACAGTCTGAATATATATCTTAGTTATTGATTGAGCGCGTTCACCGCTAAACATGATTTATTGTTATGATTCTAATTGAGGGAACTCCGAAACTTCTTTAGAACTGTCATATATGAATGTTTATTAATTGAATTGAATTCGGGTTACTAAGTATGATAAAGAGGGTAATTTTATAGTACCTATAAAAGGAGATCATATCAGGTTAGTTACCTGACGTGAGAAATAATTGATACTGATAGTACCTAGAAAAGGGGGATCTCTTGCTCCAAGGTTATTCACACGAGTTACACTCACGTGTCTATAGAGTAAATATGCATGGCTTAGTGATGCATCCATAATCCACAATGTAGAGTCGGGCAATACACTTGAGGGGAAAATTAATGAGTGAAACTGGATTATCCTAGAGAGCTACCTATTCTCCTACTTGATTCACTTTTGTATTTCCTAGTTCTTAATTTATTTTATTTCCTATTTCAATTCATTGTTTAGTAGTTGATAATTAAATCCCAACCTTTATTGACTAGTCTTAATTAATTTAGTGAATAATTAAATTGAGAATACGCCGTCCTTTGAGTTCGATATTTAACTTGGCCACTTGCCTAAATTGCAATTGATATCCTTAGTACTTGTGGATTAACTTTGCGTGCAAAGAAAACGCTTATCAAGTTTTTGGCGATGTTGCCGGGAATGATTGTTATTATTGATTTAATTATTGCTAGTTTAATTAGGACTTTTTATTGCTTTATTACTTCTTTCGTGTGACTGGGGAGTTATTATATTTGAGGTGCTCACACTTAGGCAATTACATCTCTTTACAAACTTAGTTTCGAACTACGATTTTACTAAGTTGGGGGATGTGATGTACTTACCTTATCTAATGAGCACCGAGGGTATAATTTTTCCTTTCATTTTGTTGTTCGTTTGTTAGGAGGTTGATTTTTTGCGGCATATTAATATTTTAATTAGTGTTGCTATGTTGATTTTTTGCAACTTATCTAATGTTTCGTGTGTTATTTTTTTATGTTCCCTAGTGTCTGTGGTTGATTTTTTCGATTTTTCGTCTTTTTGATGTTTTATATCTCCTATTTTATTACTGATGAATTCTGTGATGATGAGTGTGTTTGAATTTTGATGATAGAAAAAGGTACGAGAGGAAAAGACGAGTTCTACGCTGAGGCTTGACCTGACCGAGTTGAACAACTCGTGGAGCTCGTAAACGTTTTGAAGGATAAATCAGGTGTGATTGTCATTATTTTTACCTAAATTTTAGTATTTTTTATATCAATTTTCAAATTATTTTATTCGTATTTGTATATATTTTGGTTATGTTTTGTATTTTTATGGAAATGTGTGAGAATGAGCTTAAACGTATGAAAAATGGATGAAAACGGAGCAAAAACGAAGATGGGAGTTGAAACGAGAAAAGTGCAGAACTTGACCCAGCTCGATCGAGTCCAACACACGAGTCGAGCTGGTGCTGAAGCTCGAGTCGTGCGTCAAACACAAGCTTGTAAGTAATGGCCGTGCGCCAACACTTGAAACATGTACTCGCCCACCCTACGCCCGAGTGCAGAACACGAGCTGAGCCCGTCCAGAAGACACGAGTCGAGTATACAACTCAACTCGAGCTCCATCCAATGCCACAATCTGCCAAGAGAAGTCATCTCGACACGAGTCGAGATGCAGCACTCGAGTCGAGCTCGGCCAAAATCTGAGAAAAATATCATCAAGCTTCTAGAAGGTCTGAAGGGGTATAAACACCTACAATTTCAACATTTGAGAGAGACTTTCGTAGGGTTTTGGCTGGACACATACATCACGCATCATTTTCTTCATTTTACACCATAATCTTCATCCATTCTTCATCCATTCACCTACACTTGAATTCATCCATTAAATCCACCATCCAAGTGATTAAGGAAGTAAGGGAGAGTGAAGATCACAAGAAGAATAAGGAAAAACTTCATTGAAGGACTTCATAGGGGGAATCTATTTATAATTTTTGTGAACTTCTTTATAGTTTTGTCATGGGATTTGTTGATACAATTTTCTATGTTGTTTTCTCTAAGACTATGATAGGCTAATCTCCTTTGTGAGATTACGCCATGATTGGTGTTTTATAATTTAGTTTTTATACAATTAGTTTTGATCTTGATTTGGCATTTGTGCTATTTCTATCATTGATGTAAATTGTTTGATGTATATGTGTGATTTGTGTGATTAATTGTCATGAGCATGTGATTAGATTGAGAAATCAATTGTATGTTTAGGATAGTATATAGAATCATTTCATCATACACTTCATGTGCATTAATTTAGAATGAGATAGATATCCTTTTACATTTAGAACCCTTTGATAGAACATTTGATTAGCTTAATCGAGAGATCAGTTGATTAGATGAGGGGACCCAAACCATTATTGAATTTATAGTACCTTAAAAGGGAATATTGCCTATGATTTAGTACCTCATTAGGGAACTCGTAGAGTAATTAGTACCTAGTGGGAGGTGTTCACTTTGGTATCGATCCTATGTGCTTTTGAGAGCCTTATTGAGGGCCTACATCCTATCCATCTTGAGAGAGAGTTTAGGTGAAATTAGTTATTGCTTCTATGCCATGTCCATGAGAGATTAAAATTAATTGCATAAATACTTCATTATTTATATCATGATTATTGTTAATTTCATCATTGCATCGAACTCATTCATCTTGCATTTATTTTATTATTTATTTCTTGCATTAGTTTAATTGCATTTATTTGCAACCTATCTATCACTCCATTTCGTCGTCCTTATAAAATCACGATAAACTTGAGATCGCTTAAACTCTAGCACGTTCCGATAAATTATTTTAATTGATCATCCTGACTATTAACGACCAATCAAGGTGATCTCGTTTCCTTGTTCTAATTTTTGTATGCTTTTAATTCATGGAGGTAGAAGGATTGAGTTTCTGATTTTGGTTGTGGACATTTGAGCTTGTATTGTTTGATTTGTGCCTGAAATTCATATGCTTTTGAAATTGATGAAAGAAGTGTACTTGAATTATATTGTTGTATGAAGTTCTATGTGTACTTGTGGGATATTATTTATCATGAAAATTGCTCTGTTACTTGTTAAAAGCCCATATGAGATTTTGAGTCTTATTCATGTACATAATCACGTGATATTTCTTTTCTGGTGAGTATCTTTCTTATGTGTGTATTCTAGAACTTGCCTCTTTTCTTACTTGAAACTGCATGTGTGTTAGATAATGGGAGATGATTTTAGAACATCCTTGATTATTATGAGTCACTCAACCAAATAATTCCCTACCGAATGATGTTTATCCATAGTTAGCCTCATTGAGCCTAAAAACCTCGTTCTTTTGCAGCCTATAAGAAATAACCACTTTGAGCATCTGAATTTTTTTAGCCTTGATTGTACTATATCTAGTGGAGAATTAATGGTTTTTCAAAGTGTGTTGCTGGAGTTTGATAACAAATTGGAAAGGAATGAAATTGGTGTTGAAACAGTGACTAAGCATGATAATGCATCCAAGGAAAATTATGAAGTAGTGCTTAAATCTAGTACTCCTATGAATCAAACACCCTAGGGTAATGCTTAAATCTAGTATCTTATGGAGGATGCGAGAGGTAGTGCCCAAAACTAGTGCCTCGAGAAAAAAAAGAATAAGAAAAAGAGAAGGAAAAAAATGTTGTGCTGGAAAGAAAAAAAAGTGAAAGAGTTGAGGAGAATGTTGTGCTTAATTGAAGTAATAAGGAAGAATGAAAGATCATGATGAGTTGTGACTTGATTGATCCGAGTTTTGAGTCACTTATCAATATACTTTCTACCTTAACCAAATAGCCAATATTACATTCAAAAGAAAAGTCAATTTTGATCCTATTATCGAGTCATACCTTTTAGTGGTGGAGAGTTTGAGACTTTTGGCAAGCTTATGGTTACGCATGCACTTGAATTGAATCTGAGCGTAAACACCTTAACCCATAAGTGTACATCTTTTACACTTGAGTGCGAGTGATATATACTTCCCGTGAGAACATGTCAAAGGAGCATTTGAATTGGTGGTGATTGTCTTATCTTGTATGCTATGATTTGATTATGACATGTAATAAGAGTTGCATGACCTAAGTTGAAAAATAATTGCATTGTGAATGAGGTGTTGGTCATAGTCCTTGTTTCCCCGCTAATTTTCTTACTCTCTCTTTATTTTATTTTTTGCCTCGGGACGAGCAACGGGTAAGTTTGGAGGATTGTTGAGAGTGAAAATAAACATATTTTAGAGTCCAATTTAATACATTTTTATGGAAATTATTGTTATATATTAGCATAAGGGTCTTATATTCAATATATGTGAGAAAAAAGTGAGTTTGAGATGTTTTATTGTATTTTAGGTGGAAAAAATGATCAAAAGTACAAAGTTGGAGAAAAGGTGAAACTTGTTCAAGAATGCTAAAAAACACACGTCCAATTTGTGTAATTTTTCTGTGTTTTTGTGGAAGTTCAAATTGGAAATGTGATACACCTTTAGAAAGCTACGGAAGAGACGGTCATTTTGATTCAAGAAACAAATTTGTATTTTTGCACTCAGTTTCTTTGGTTGGTTGGCCATCTTTTTCGTGTCCGCCAAAGGTGTGTTCCGAAGATGTTGGGGTCCATTTTTATGTGTGAAGATCAATTTCAGACATAAGAGTTTCAGATTTATCCTTCGATGGAACAAGTATGTATTCAAAAGTTTGAGAATGACCTGTGAAAAAACTTGCATGATTTGGGTTGGGATGGTGTGTGCATTTTGATTGATTAAAATTACTTGCTCTAATTTGATTAAAATTACGTAATATGAAAGTAATGAGAAGAAATAATAAGGAGATCCGAAAGAAAAGCCAAATATTGCATCTTATAAGGACAACAAAGATGTCCTTCTAATAGATTTTATGAAGTACTTTCTAAAAAAATAATGGCGATGTGAAGGTATTTATATTATAATTTAATAAAATAATTATAATAACAAATTTTAATATTTTTTTTAATAAATTTATTTTTTGACTTATAAATATTTAATGATCCCGCATACTGAAATGGGTAAATTTTTATTTCAGTTCCAACGGTTACAATATACAATAAGTATAAAGTGTGACGAAACTCTATCCTACCAATCCCTTTCCATAGGTTCAAGGTGTACAATTTAATAATTCAAATAAAGTTGAACAATTTGACTCAAATTCTTGTCCGCCATGCATGTAGGAGAAAGCATCCTCGAGCCAAACAGCAAGACATTCCTTTCCATGCAAATGGTATAGATCATGGACGCAAATGCAATAAAAAAGAGTCTTTTCACTTTTTTGTTGCTCCGGGCATTTGTATGTATCTTTCGAAAAGCATCTCCAACCGATGTGAATCTCCTCCTCCAACCAATTCCCCTCCTCACGATGTCCCATATACACTGAGTATAACGACATTGGAAAAACTAGTGTGTTTGTGTCTCTACACCCCCAACACAAAATCCACACGTGAGGTCACCATTCAAATCCCACACTCTATCCTTAGTGTACACCCTTCCCCTTTGTAAAAGCCACAATCTATTTAATGATCACGCATAGCACGCGGGTTATATGCAATATATATATATATATATATATATATATATATATATATATATATATATTAAATTTCAATTTGAGTATATTTGTATTCCCTTGTCCCACGTTATTTCCGCCTGCATTACTCTTGCTATTTTTTCTATTAGTTGAATAATTTGTTCATGAAATTACTTCTAAATACTAATTTACAAGTACATTGTGATAAAAAGACCATGTAGATGATAAAATATGAGAGTTGAACTTGAGAAATAGAAAATTGGACCCACTAAATATAATGATAAAGCCTATCAAACTGGTTTGAAACACTAGCAACAATGGCATAAGTTTGAGAAAAATTAAGGGTGAAAGCGAACTACTTTCTCTCCCAAAAAATGGAACAAGGAAATCTCAAACCCACCATTTTAATCCTACAAAAAGATCATCATAAATAGGTAACTAAAATAACCTCATGGTCCCCATTAGATATCTAGCAATAGCTCATTCAACAATGCATCAAAGACAACACTTTCCAATTCTGTGGCCACTTCTTGAGTTTCTTGATCTAATGTTCTCCACTCCCTTCCCTTTTCCATTTCTCTTACATAAATCTCTCTATTCTTCTCCACTGCCCAATCCATGGACAAATTGCTCGCCTTTCGCCCATTTATCCAATCTACGGCTTCCTCTATTAGTCCTTCACGAAACGAGGATTCACCACACTTTTCTTTAGAATATGTGGTCATTCTTTCTCCGAAGAAATCCAGCAGCAGCTTATTATAAAATGTTGTGGTGATGTTCATCTGCTGAAGCAATTCCTTCACCGTCTCTTCTTCCTTTCCTTCTTCATATTCTTCACTATCAGATACGGATTTCTCATCGGTGGAGGCAGAGGAAAACTGTAGAGGGGAGTTGGACGATTCATTATCCGAGTCTGGTTGTGATGCGAATCGTGTGTTTAGGTTTACAGGCTCAAGATTAGCAAGGCATTCGAACATCTGAATCTTCTTCAACAGTTTCTTCTTAGTTCCTGCACAAAGCCAAAGATTCTTGATTTAAAAGTGCTCTCATTTCCAATTATTTCAAAGGTCTCTCGACCCATGACCTGAAAGATATGTTAAACTATAATTTAAGGACATCTCATTCAGGAAATTACCTTCCACACGCGCGAGTCTGTGTTGGAAAGGAGACGAGACCTCATCTTCGTCGTCAAACGGACAATCCAGCACGGATACTGGACTAAATTGTTCCTTCTCTTCACTTGACCACTGCTTCTGTTTAATTTCCATTCAAATCAAACCAATATTTAGACTAAAATCACACAACTCTAAACTAGTAAAAAAACGTAACTCCATTTAATTTTATCATTCACACTGATTGAGGATCTTTTGTCAAGAAATTAGTGTCTCAACATCACACTAGAGGTGAAAATGATAGGACATACAAAGAACAACAAGGGAGTTGAGTTGGACCCCCTCTCACCCACCCACCTACCCCCACAAAGTTTCTTGTAAGAAAGTAGCATATGACATTGATTTATGCCTCATAAATGTAAATGGTAAACAATCTTGAAATGTTCATTGTTTAGTTTCACATCAACATGAATCAATCTAAGGGGTAGTGAAGGAATCTTGTGTTCCCCTAAATATTTCTCACCCAGTGTTATGCATGAGGGCCCTCCCCATAGTACATGTATTATTATTTGCTTAACTTTAGTATAAAAAAAAAATAATAACGATAATAAAATATATAGTATATATATAGTTCAGGAATGGCTTAATAAAGTGGTTTCTTAAGACAAATTAGACACTTTTATAAGCATGAAATTAACTTAATAAAAACTACTATAACCTAAATTAATAGATAAACTCTTGTCACGTTGATTTAAGATTCTATATGTGTTTGTTTATATATAAGCATATAACAATTTTATTTTTAAACCAGGACTCATTACGTATTAATCAAGTGCCCGTATGAAGACGTCTAACATTCAATTCGACCTACTCACCATTTTTTTCACTTCTGAAATTATTAATTTCCTATCAAATATTTTAATAAGCCTCGAATTAAATATATTTTTAAAGTCCGACGAAGAGTCTTTAATGGTTAAAATCCTTGGCATACGATAACCACTGATAAACAATGTATTACACTGAAATTTGGACTTGTGAATAAAATATCTGCAGTGAGCTAAATTGTTAATTCACAATGTGTTATGTATATATATAAAATAAATCAGTGTAGTTTATTATGAACATATATTTAAATCATCAGGTGAGGAAATGAATTAAGAGGCATGTTTGGAAATAAAAATAAAAAATAAAAATGCAAGAATAATACCATTAATGGTGTTATCAAAATCATTTGGGCATCTTAGAAGTCAATCTTTTTTTATTTAAAAAAAATAAAATGAGTTTTTTTTTTTTAATTTATTAGCTACGTTTTTATAATTATTTGAAATTTAGACAGTAATACCAAAGTTCGAAAAATCATTTTCAGTGTTATTCACATAAATTAATGAATATATTATTTCAAATTTTACATTTCCCTTTTTGGTAAATGGAACTCACACAAATTAATTATTTTTCTCTCCATTGGCCCACATATCACACTAATACACCTACCCATTTTACATTAAAATATTATTTCTCTCACCTCACTAAACATTAAAATACTGCATTTCTTAATATACGTGTAAAAAGCAAACGTAAAATTTGACACGGGATGAGGATGAGGGAGTATATATTATTGTATGTGAGTTTCATCTTTATGAAAATAAACGAATAAGTTTCCAAAATAATAAAAATTGATACACTCAGAGTGTTTTGGTTCACATTATGCTTAAAGAGTGGGTTTATTAAATTGGTAACATATTATTAATAAGGTGTGAGTACTAAAATTCCTTAATTTTTTATTAGTTTTAAGAGATAGTGTAATTTAACTTCTCCTTAGTTTATATCCCAGTAGACCCCTTACTTTTTAGTTATGTACTTGAAAGATAAATAAGCTCGTATAAATAACTGGTTAGTGTGTCAACTTTTTTATTAGTAACTATTTTTAAAGATTTATTAAGTATATTAATTCAATTCGAACGAAACAAATCCGTAGGGTTGAACAAAGTAGTATTTATTATGTTTATCAAAATTTTCAGTAAAGACTATACATGTTAAGAATTTATTACGTTTTATCAAAATTTCATAGGGCTAGAGCCCTACATTTACTTTTAATTATGATCAATATTGATACTTTGGGGGCAAAGGATGGAATCGCCCACTCCCCAAATTGTATAATTGGCCCACATTCTGGCCTGGCCCGACAGATTTTAGAATTAGAACATTGAAAGATTATATGTAAGATTATATGGTGATTCAACTCCTTATATACAAGGAAGTGAAAAGTCCTTTATTTGGAAAGATTATTCCCTCATTGAAAAATTATATGCAAGGTAGATTTGATCATTGAATTGACTAGTGGAGAAATCATTCTATACTAGATCAGTTTTGACTAAAGACCGTCCTTTCAGAAAGATATGAAGTTGTTAAAAGGAAGAAGATGGGACATTTTTGTCTCAATTTTTTAATTATAAGGATATGCTTATATGAGATTTATATTTAAAAATCATGATAATATATGTTTATTTTAAAGTAGGTATACATATAAAAAGGATAAGAAGAAAAGAAAAATATGAAAGAGAAATGTAGTACTCCTATATAGTATATAAGATTAATTTTGAAATTTTAAATGGAGATTTTAAATACCTAAAGTTGGATTTTAAGTTCCAAACAAACATATTCCCGAACCTAAAATTAATACTGCAGTGCTGGTGTAAATAAAATCGATTGTGGAGTAATTTGTAAGTATATATATTTTAATCCAAAATAAGACCCGCACGTGTTGCTCCAGCTGTATTCACTCCATCTTCACCGCTGTCAAATCTCACCATAATCGAAATCGAAATTTCTAATCATTTTTTAATCGTTTCAAATTTATATTTCTATCTGTTTTAACTTTTAGTAACTTCCTTTTCGAAATCATGGAAATGCCAAATGAAGTAGTAGAAAATTGTCAAAAATTTTCTTTGAATAGCATTTCATTTTTTAAGCCGCATTAAAGAATATTAAATATAATAAAATAAAAAATTAAACTAACCTTGGAGGTGGTATCAGCGCTTCCATCACTGCAGGTAGTTGAGTCTGGCGTGACGTCTCCGTTTGTTACACCCACTCCGTTGACGCTAACCACTGCCGCCGGCATCTTAACGCCGTCACTACCGCCGTCATTCAGTAACTCCGACGAAGAATTGCCGCTGGACACGGTGAAATCGCTGCCGGACCAGCTTTTACTTTTACTATCCGTCGTCGCAATCGAGCTGTACGACCGATCGGACGGCTCCGCGTCCTCCTTCAGAAGCTGATCGAACGATTTCCACCGCACGATCTCTTTCCGCTCCGGCTTCCTCTTCCAGAAGCCACTCTTCTTCAGTATTTTCCGAGAAATACTCCGCGGCAAAAATGAGCTGTTACTGTTCGAGTTCTTCTTCTCCGGCGACTTGAACGGGAGGCGCTTCACGGCGGCGATGACGGTTTTGAAGGCTGAAAGCGCCGATTTCGGCGGCGTTGTGGTGAAATCGAAGTGCGGCGGCGGCTTCGGGTTGTGATGCTTGTTTTTGCGATCGAATTCGTGAATAAATCGGACGGTGGTGCAGCATTGTCGCCTGGGGAATGATTTGAAGCCGTTGGATGAGCAGGAGCTCATATCATCCAATAAGTAATCTTTGAGCAGTAAGGGTTTGGGCAGCGATCGAACCAATCTGGATTTGGAATCCATTGCAGAGGAAATTAAAGAGAGAGAAAGAGTGCAAAAAAGGGGAAGTTTATCTATTGCAGAGAAGCAATAAAATCGAGAGGTAATTTCTATTTCGAATGAAGCAAAATGAAAGAAATGAAGGGGCTGAAAAAGCAGATGAGTTGATCAGAAATCAGAGGGCATTTATTGAAAGTTGACGTTGAAATGGCATGAATGAATACATGACATCTGTAGTACAAATTGTTAAGCAGGCAACTGTGGAGGCCCAGCTTCAGTTATTATTGAGAGAGAGAGAGAGAAAAAGAGAGATGGAGTTCTTCTCTTTTAAATGGTAAAAATTAAGGAGTGAAAGTGAGAGGCAGCTTCTCATGGTGAAGATCTCTAGGTTAAATACAAACAATTCATTCCAGAGTTGAGAGCTCTGATTCTTGAGAGAGAGAGAAAGAGAAGTGGACATTGAAGAGTGTACAGTAGAGAGAGAGAGAGGAGAAGAAGCATGGATGGTTCTTTGTGGTAATTTGAATCTCAAGTTTGATTATAAAAATGAATTTGAATTTGTCTGGATTTGCGGGTTTTGTTTGTATTAAGTCAGAGTTAAGATTTGTTTAAGGGAAGATTAATTTGTTTAATGACGAGTTGGAGGTGTTTTGCGAAGAAATCGTACGTGTGGTGTGTGATTCGGGGGGTGCAAATCTCAGCTGTTAGACTCAGTAGTGACCAGAATTTGACCTTCTTACACTAGTTTGGTGATCAGATTCTGGCGGGCCATAATTCAAAATTTAAATGGATAATTACTATGTTGCCCTTAATTAATTTTTATAACTTTTCTTAAATAATATAAGTTGGCCTTAATTAATCTTGTTAATTTCAATACTCCCGTTATTAATACTTGCTATGCAACAGAATATGCTTTGTTTCACAATTCTGTACTAGCTAACAGCTTTCATTTCACTTACTATTAATTATGGTAAACTTTTTTTATATTTATTTAATAATAATTGTTTCTTTACCTTACTATATTTACATGTCACCGAATTTTTTCAAAATCTCAATTGGAAATTTCTATGGTTTCTCTATAAGATATTACTTCAATGAAGAAAACTTATTTAATAAAATAAAATTTTAAACTTTTC
The DNA here is from genome assembly GCA_023678885.1 of Pogostemon cablin. Lineage (NCBI taxonomy): Eukaryota > Viridiplantae > Streptophyta > Magnoliopsida > Lamiales > Lamiaceae > Pogostemon > Pogostemon cablin. The sequence continues at coordinate 22,331,478 of CM042952.1, read as the reverse complement.
GGTGAATTAAACCTAAAATAATTTTGGTGGTTATATATTTTCTATTATAAATGGTGAAATTATAAAATAAAATTAAAAATATGTAAAGTTTAACTTTTCAGTTAAACATCCGTTGCTTCAATCAATTTAATATTTGATTAAATTATTATAAAAAACACTGCATTGGACGAAGTCGAATATAAATTTAATTTCATTCTACTATAATTATAATTTATAGATAATTTATACCTTATGCATAAGATTATATGTACAGTATGAGACAGCTTCACTGAAGGAATATTATATATGAATAAGAATTTATAGTAAAAATAAAAAGTAATATTTTTTTAATAAAAAAATACTTCTTCCGTCTCATCCTAATGATTATATATTTTTATTTTGAGCGCCTCATTCTAATAGTTACATTTTCTTTTTTAGCATATGAGACACACACAAATTAATTACTTCTCTCTCCATGGGCCCACACATCACACTAATAAACATACCCACTTTATATTAAAATATTATTTCTCTCACCTCAATACACATTAAAATACTATACTCATTAATTCATACGTAACCATAAGGAAGGAACGAAGGGAGTAACTATTAATTAATAAAGGATAAATCTTGGGTGAGACCATCTCACGGATCCCATTATGTGAGACGAATCATATCCTATTCATTAATATAAAAATAAAAATAAAAAAGAATTGGGTAAAACAAGGGCATTGATCATGTGCAAGGGCAGCGTGAGTGCGTGACAACGCAGGAATGCTTATTTATTTCAAGTTTTCAGTTTTAATAAATATTATTATATTTTATTATTATTATTATTAATTATTATTATTTATTTATTTAATTATAATAATATTATTAATAATCAATTATTAAATAGTTAATTGTTCTGTTATCACTTTATCTTAAACGGATATCACTATATATTAAAAATGTTATCACTTTTATTGTTACGGCAAAATTTTCGTGAAACAATAGTACTAATAATTAAATTAAAAGGATATCACTTTTCTTTGATTACAAATCATATTTTGTTTAAAATATTAACACATTTTATTCATTCTATAAACTATTCGTGTAATGCACTTTTGTAATTAATCATCACTTTTATTTAAAGATATTATCACTTTTCTTCTAAAATGTTATCACTTTTTTATAATATAAATTTTTATGAAATAGCTCATAATACAATTATCACTTTTTATAAAAAATATTATCACATTTTATCCATTCTATAAATTATTTGTAAAATACACTTTGATAATTAGTTATCACTTTTTATTAAAGATGTTATCACTTTTCGTTTACAATATTATCACTTTTCATTTATACTATAAATTGTTCATATAATAGTTTACATTACTATTATCACTTTTCATCAATTGAGTATCACATTTATTAATTTATAATATTAAATAAAAATTAAATTAAATGAATAACAAATTTAAATTAATAAAAATTTTCATAATAAAAATATAATTCAAAAAATAACATTATATATATATATACAAATATATATATATATATATATATATATATAAATATATATAATGACCTAATTAATTTACTTTTATAATTAAATTTTTAATTTTCAAATTTAACTACAACCAAATAGGGCCTTTACAAATATAATTAATGAGTTAATGGGTGATTCGTCTCACATAGGAGGATCCGCGAAACGGTCTCACCCAAATCTTTGCCATTAATAAAACGTGAAATAATTTCATTGTGAGATGATTTTACGATAATGTTTCTATAAAGTATACTACACTTTAATTTTTTTTGGCTTTTTATCTGTTCCATGAGATGAGTCTTACATAATTACGAAATGATAGGTTTTTGGTGAGACCGTCTCATGAATCCCTTATGTGAGAAAGATTACCCATTAATTTAAATAGATATATTTTATATTAAGTTAAAAATAAATTGAAAGAAAAAACGGCCTTGTTTGGATGGTTAATTAATTAAACCCTTTTTTTTTTAATTTTAAACTTCGAAATTTCACGCCTAGAGGTTATGTACTATGTATATTTCGACTACGCACCTGACGGCTGACACTAGACATGCACGACGATTCGGAATCGCCGGTTCCGATTCCGATTTCGAACCGTCGGTTCCGATTCCTGGAAATGTGGAACCGGAACCGAACCGGCCATCCCACGGTTTCAGTTCGGTTTTGAACTGCCGGTTCTCGTTTTTTTTAATTCGATTTTTTTGTTTTTTCAGTTTTAATTGTTTAATAATTCAATTTTAATTGTTTGAGTTTGAGACATTGAACTTGTTGATGAAATTATGAAATACTTAAATCAAAATTTGAAATTTAATTTACATTTGTAAATTTTTATCTCTTTTTTAAAAATATCATTTGAATTTTGAGATTTGAAGTAAAAAAATTATAATATTCTATAAAACATAATAATTTATTAAAAAAAATTGATTATTGATAATCTAAATTCTAGAATAAGATGATAAGATATTAACAATAAATTGTCCATTGTCATTACAATTTACAATTACAAATGTACAATAAAATCTTACAATTTCAATTTACAACAACACTAGAAAAATTTCAATAATACAAATTACAATCCACAAAATAAAAGGGGGGAAAAAAGGGAAAAAAAAACTTGAGTTTAAATTTAAGTTTCAATTTGAATATCAACTTGAAACTTAAATTTAAATTGCCTACGTATCCTCGTAAGGAATCAAAGCCCACGCAGTTCTCGTAACTTACATCTACTTACCTTGTCGGATGGTGGTCGGGACTCGGGTGATGATGTCAATCTCACTCTCATTCCGTATTGATGTCTTCATCCGTCACGTAATCATCATATTTGTGTTGACTTCGATCTTCCGCTTTTGACCAATCATCAAACAAACAAAGATTTTTTAAATTTTTAACACCTAAATTGAATCGTTGAGGATCCAAAACAAGACCACCAAGGCTAAATGCTTGTTCGACGGTGACGGTAGAGGCGGAGCCGCAAAGACCTCTTTTACAATTAATGATAAAATAGGAAAGAATTGAACTCTCCTTGACCACCACCACAAAATATCAAAGTTCTCTTCAAACTCAAATGTGTTAGTAAAATAAGAATCAAGTTCTTGAAAATGATTAGATTGATCTCTTGCACGTTTTTGAGATCTAGCATCATAAAAGTTATAAAATTTCTCAAAAATTTGATACTTTCTAGAACTATCACCACTTACACTACTATCATCACCACTAGATTGATCATCACTAGAAGAACTATGTTGTTTTTATTCACTAAAAAGTTCCCTTAAGAGTTGATAAGTATTACCTACTATGTCTTTAGGATTAGGAGCTTGTTGTCTAATGTCTAAATCACAATTAGCATACAAATGATCATAATAAAGTGTTAACAATTCTTCCAAACCATCCATTCTAATACGTGGGTCTAACAATTTAGCAAGTAAACACAAGTCCGGAATATTAAAAAAATACTTTAACCATTTTGATTTCATTGAAAGAATAGCATCATGTAAAATTGGATTTGTTTCATTAGCACTAAAAGTAATGACAATTTTAACACAATTATCAACAACAATGTTAGTAGTAGGATAATAAACACCGGATAATTCTTCGGTAGCTTCATTAAAAATTTGCAAAACTTCACATAAAGTTGTGCATGTATCCCATTGATTAGCAAATAAAGTATGACCGGTGGGTTCAAGTGCATAAAAATTGCATATATGCTCTCTATATTGAAAAGATGCTTGCAACATTTTATAAGTTGAATTCCAGCGAATAGAAATATCCAAAGGAAATTTTTTAGGATGAATATTAATAGATTGACAATATATTTTCCATCTTTTTGTCACGGAGGGATTTCTCATTATATGTCATATAGCATCTTTAATAGTACTAATATGTTCTTTCAACGAATTAAAGCATCTTGAACACATAAATTCAATATATGGCAAATACATCCAACATGAAAAAACCTACCACCAATTGATGGTTTACAAATATTAATAAGAGTTTCTAAACTAGCCGTATTAGCACTAGCATTATCAAATGAAATTGTAAAAATTTTTGTGGTCAAATTATACTCTTGCAAAATAGTATTAATTTTGTGAGCAATATTTACGGCGGTATGTGGAACATCAAAAGCTCTATAAGCAATTAATCGTTTTTGCATAGTCCATGAACTATCAATCCAATGACAAGTAACACCCATATAATCCGCACGTTGCCAAGCATTACTCCAAATATCCGAACATATAGAAACTTTATGAGATAAATTTATTAAAATTTGCTTTAAAACCAATTTATACTCCAAAACAACTCTTATAAGACCATTTGTACATTTATTACGATGCAATGGTGGAACTTGAGGATTTAAAGTGAGATTGACCCAATTTTGAAAAAAATTATTTTCCGCAAAGTTGAAAGACAAATGTTTGATGCACATAAGTTTAAGATAATATCTCAAATAATTTGGCTCATTAAATTTAAAAAGAGCATTACCTCCCGAAGAACCTCCTTCTCCTCCCGACGAAGACCCCGTGAAGCCTCTTCCTAATTGCGTTTGATTTGTTGCTATGCCAATCTTATCCGGATGCTTCTTTTGCAAATGCTTGATGAAAGTTCCATATCCTCCACCATGCTTGAATTTATAATTGGTGCCACAATAGTAGCAACTTACTTTATAATTTGATGAATTTTCAAGAGCTTGTTTCTTGAAGTGAATGGTGAATATATCCGAACGTAGAGTTTGTTGAGAACTTTGACATATTGCTCCGGGTGATGCTCCGGGTCCGGGTGATGCTGCATCTCCGCCTCCTACTCCGACTCCAACTCCACTTCCACCTTCTCCACCCGAACTTGATTGTCTCCCTTTCTCATTTTGTTGTCTTTGATTTTGAACTTCATCTTCGTCACCGTCGGACTCGATATCATCTCCAAGTATGTTTCTATAATATAAATCATAGAAATGATGGTGGATAAAAATATCCGGAGGAAAATTAGGATGTAGTGGTGGTGATGGAAATTGTTAATTTGGTGACGGAGCCGGTGGTGGACAATTGTCTACGTTGGCAATGTTTTTCCTCTAGAAGATTGTGAGGAAGAACCGGCACCGGAAGAAGAAGAACCTCTCTTCCTTGGCATTTTTTTTGGATTTTTTTTGTAGTGTAGTAATAGAAAAAGTGAAGAAGTAAAGTAGTAAACTAACAAGTAACTAGAAATTAAACTAGTAAGTAGTAAGTATGAAATAAGAAGTGAGAATGAAAATTATGAAACTAACACTAATCTAAGAATCTTGGAAGTTGAAAATTTGGAATTGGAACTTGGAACTAAGAGAATGATTTGAACTTATGAAGTAATGAAACTTGGACTTGAAAAAAAAATTAGAGCACAAATTGAGAGAGAGAGTAGTATAGAAATGTTGAAAATTGGATCAAGAATGATGTAGAATTGTAGAAGAAGAAGTAGAGATGTTGTTGTATTGTTGTGTGCTCAAATGAACCCCAACAAGGGGTATTTATAGAGGATGCAAAATGATCTCAACCATCCATTTCAAATAAATTAATCCGAGCCATTGAAAAAAAAATGGTCGGCGAACCGCCGGTTCGAACCGGAACCACCGGTTCTATGGTTCTGAACCGGAGCGGGGTGGGGGAGGTGATGATCTCGGCCGTTCATCTCCAACGGGCAGCAAATCACGTGTGTCCATTCAAAATTTGAAAATTTGAATTTCGGAGCCAAAATGACCGTTTGGGCGTGAATCGGAACCACCGGTTCGGCGGTTTAAATCGCCGGTTCAGCCTCAACGGCTAGTTTGGATCTGTCCGTTCATTTCAAACGGCCATTTAATCTCGGCCGTTAATTTGAAAATTAAAAAAATAAAAAAATAGAAAACTGGCGGTTTTTTTGTGAACCGGCGGTTTGGTGAAACCAGCGGTTTTGGTTTTTTGACTTCTGAAACCAGTACCGAACCGTATAAATTACAGTTTCGGTTACAAATGGCCGGTTCATAAACCTCCGGTTCCGGTTTCGGTTAAATTGGCAGTTTTTCGATTAGAACCGGCGGTTTCGGTTAAATGGTGCATGTCTTGCTGACACTACTCCTCTTTAAATTAATTTTTTTTTTCAGTTTTATATAAAATAATTTAATTAAAAAGTTGTCACTTTTTTTATCATATACTCACTTTTTATTATTCTATTGAATTGTTCGCGAAATAATTCAATTATATAGATATCACTTTTCTTTAATTAGGAATTATTTTTTATTAAAATATTATCACGTTTTATCCATTCTATAAATTATTTATAAAACACACTTTGATAATTTGTTATCACTTTTTATTAAAGAAGTTATCACTTTTTATTTAAAATGTTATAACTTTTCATTTACATTATAATTTTTTCATGCAATAGTTCACAACATTATTATCACTTTTCATCAATTGAGTATCAAATTTTATAAATTTATAATATTTAAATAAAAAAATTAAATGAAAAAAATTTTAAATTAATAAAAAAACATAATTTAAAAAATAATATTCCCTCCTTCCCACGGAAGTTGTGATATTTTCTTTTTTGGGTTGTCCACGGAAGTTGTTACATTCTTTTTAAAGTATATGATACCCACACAAAAAAAATATTAACATATTCACATGGACCCACACACACCACTAATATACACCACTACACATTAAATACTATTTCTCTCACTTCACTTTAAATTAAAATATTATACTCCTTAATCTCTGTACCCAAAAATATTATACCTTCTCTGAGACGGAGGGAGTATTATATATATATATACAAAAATATATGGAGTATATAAACATCGAATTAATTTACTTTTATAATTAAATTTTCAATTTTCTATTTTGACTACAACCAAACAAGGCACTTATATATATAATTAATGGATTAATGGGTGATCTATCTCAAATAAGAGAATTTATGAGATGGTCTCACCCAAATCTTTGCCTTTATGAAATGAGTATTTCGAGACGTTTTATTTCAGGTCATATTATCATATTCTCTTTATTACTGATAAGGTATTATTTTGTCATTTTGATCGTTCATATTAAAAATATTCATTTTATTTTTTTTTAGTAAAACGAACCAACCACTCAAATTTAATACAATTACTCACTTTATAAAAAATACAATTACTCACTTTATAAAAAACAAATAGTCACCTTACAGTTGTACAAAAGTAGTATTATTTATCTATTTCACGAAATAAGTCTTACATAACTTATGTAATGAATACTGTGACATAAGATAATATTATCACCTTTCTTTCTTTTTTTAATCTATTTCACGAAATGAGTCTAACATGATTTATGAATCAAGTCCTATGAGGCATATTATTTCAACTACCTTAAAAGAATATAGGATAAACATTTTAATGAAGAATAGCTGTTGCATGATACCGTCTTGAGATCATTTTACATTTTAAAAATATTTATCACTTCTATAATAAAATATTATTACTTTTATTATAAAATATTGTATCACTTTTTATTTACACTATAAATTGCTCATGAAATTACATTATCACTTTTTATTAATCTAATATCATTTTTCGTTAGAAAAATTATTACTTTTTATTCGTCTCATAATGTTTTGATAAATAAATGGTTATCAAATGAATGGTCATAAATACGTAATTGTTTTAATTAAATTTTAGAATTTAATATTTTTATTATTAAATAAATAAAAAATAACAGACAAAATTTAATCATTGATTAAACGTAAATAAATTCTTTTACTCATTTAATTATACTACATTTTTATAATATTCCTTTTCAAAGAAACACAAAAAAAATCTTTTAATTATTTAATTATAACTACATGTTATATTATATTAAGAGGAACATGATCAGTTATTCAATTATATTTTTAAAAAGCTGACTCAGAGAAAAAAAAACTAAAAATTTGATTAGAATTAATTAAAAAAAATATGAAATGAATGAATTAAAAAATTATTGAGAGAGAGAAAATAAAATGCGTGAATCGTGTTCGTATTAGAGTTATGTTATTGTTATTAATTAATGATAATAATTATTAATCTCGAAAATCTAATAACAATTAATTAGGAAAGAGAGAGCAGCCATCTTAATTATTGTTGATGATAAGGATATATCTGTCAATTAACATTAATGTTTTACTCTAATTTACCTAAGACAGAGTTAAGATTTGTTTAAGGGAAGATTAATTTGTTTAATGACGAGTTGGAGGTGTTTTGCAAAGAAATCGTACGTGTGGTGTGTGATTCCGGGGGGTGCAAATCTCAGCTGTTAGACTCAGTAGTGACCAGAATTTGACCTTCTTACACTATTTTAATATCGCCAAATATATTAATAAGATGCGTGAGTCCTATATATTAATTGTATTATTTGTTTGGTGGTTGTCTCCATTCCAAAGATACTTATATTAATAAGATGCGTGAGTCTTATATATTAATTGTATTAGTAATGTATGTATGTCTCTTTGTTTAAAGGAGAAATATATGGTGTACCCCACCATAAGTCCTATATATTAATTGTATTACTTGTTTGGTGGGTGTCTTCGTTCCAAAGATACTTATGTTAATAAGATGCGTGAGTAAATCCTGTATATTAATTGTATTACTTGTTTGGTGGGTGTCTCCGTTCCAAAGATACTTATATTAATAAGATGCGTGAGTCCTATATATTAAATGTATTAGTAATGTATGTATGTCTCTTTGTTTAAAGGAGAAATATATGGTGTACCCCACCATAAGGGCCCTCATCGCACTTGGCTTATAGAAAGGGCTCACTGATTAACTTGTGATTGCATGGGGCCAAATATATTTCAAAGGCAGGATTCGAACCCCCTACAGCTACAAGCTCAGTTGGAAGGTCGTTTCACCCTCCCCTCTACCACTTGAGCTATCCCTTGGTAGCAAAGGAGAAATATATACCTTTTGTGAAAACGCTCAAAATAGCAAAATGTATACTTTGTCGGCGGACAGAGAGAATATGAATTTGACTTAAATTCATTTTTTTTTCTAATAATAATAATAACAATAATGCAATAATAATGGAGTTGTTTTCTATTGAAATTTTTTTTTTTAATTTAGTCTTATAATTGTTGAAAATGTTTAATTTTAGGGTCATTCTGTAGTGCATCAGGTACACTGATGCACCTAAGGAAAAATCACTTTTTTAACGGGTTATCGGTATATATTATTTTTAATTAAAAAAACTATTTTAATTTTCTCAAATCTCATGAAATACGGTATTCAAATTTCTGCCTTCTGCTATAAAATTTTCCATCATTAAACCACATCTTCTCAAGCTTTTAATCCTCTCATAACCCCTGCTGAATCCCTGTCTTATTCCTCCAACAATCAACTCAAGTTCGGGCTTTTTTAAGGAGTAAACTAAATATTCCATTTTTGCTTTAAGGAGTAATTAAGTATTTTACCAACCAAAGCTATTGAAATAAACATGCAATGCCACACTCAACATTGCCGACAATTAAAGGAAAAAACTATATGTTCACCCACAAACATACACATAATCACTTCATATAAACTTGTCATTCATGTCCGACTAAGTGAATACTCACATAATCACTTCAAATAAACTTGTCATTCATGTCGGATTGAGAGAATGCGACTTAGTAGAGATGACTAAGCTTATTGTTGCCATAGCAATGGAGATCAGTGAATTCAACCGCAACTACAATTACAGTATCCCAAATCTTCGGTAACAATAATGGAGATATATTATGATAATTTGTGAATAAAAGAAAATAAACAGGTTACCGGATTGCCATTTTCTTTTTAATTTTCAATTTAAAATTTTGAAATGATCCAACGATGGAGAGTAATCCTATCTTAATCAAATTATTTAAATTTCTTAGGTGCACCGGAGTACCCGATGCACAGCAGTGTGACTCTTAATTTTATTCTCATTTATGCATGATTCTTGCAAAAATTCCAATTTCCAGCTAAAATGGAATTAAAACAGACATTTTTCAATAGTTATGAGACTAAATTGAAAAAAAACATTATTTTTTTTGGACTGAAAGCAAAATATCCTATTATCATGAGACGAAAAATAAATTTAACTCATGTGAGTTTTATTTTCTTTTGATTTTATTGAAATTATTTTTAAATTTAAAATATTATTGTTTTTAAATTTAAAATATTACCTACTTCAAAATATAAAAGATAACATTATATCAAAATTTGATTATGAATAATATTTTCTATTAGAAGAGTAATAATGATCGTTTATTACTCTATAGAGTAAATTTTTTTTGTACTCCCCACATTCCATAAACAAATTCACATTTACTATTTTTTCTATTCTATTAACAAGTTCATATCACCAAATAAAGAAATATCCTTTTTTCGTTAAGAAAGGAAGATTTTCATATCAATACCTAATTTTTAGTTTAGGTCTCAAAATAAGATCTTATTTTATATAATTGTTTCAAATTAAGATTTAAAATTTTTTTTCTCAAATTAAAGCTTAGTTTTTTATATTTGTAATTTTTTTTTACTTACCATGAAATTTATATTTTCATTTCAAATCATATAAAATAATTTAAAAATATTATTATTCACCTTCAAATTTAATAGTCTCTAATAGTGTATCTAGGTTTAGGCATAAATTTTGCCTCATCATCCCCATTTTATTAGGACATTGAAAGTTAAAATATTTCTATGGAGTTAAAATCATTTTTTGTCCCATAAGAATATAAAATTTTTTATTCTATCACAAAAAGATGTTATATTCGATTTAGTCTCATAACTCTCGACATTGGCCAATTTTGGTTCCAAAATCGCCGGAAATTAAATTTTTTGCTGGAATTCTGCACGTGACCCCTTAATTTGGGGTTTTTGGCGATTTGGGATCAAAATCGGCCAATATTGGGAGTTACAAATTTAAAATGATATCTTTTTTGGGATAAAATCAAAAATATCTATTATTATGGAACCAAAAGTAATTTTAACTCAATAGTCGACCCCTAAAAATATATACCTTCAATTTTTTTAAATAAAATATTAGTAGCTTCCATATTTCAACTGATCATTTCAATTAAAATATAATAGAAGTACTCTGAAATTAAAATGTATACCTATTAAAATAAAATTCAATACACTCGTGCACCACAAAATCTATTTAATAAAGCAAAATTTCTTGTTCATGCAATATGGAACAAGGGACATGTATATAAAGTATAACAACACACTTTATAACAACAATTGTGTGTAATCGTTATACTATTTTTAATTGTAATAATAATTTATTAAAAATATAATTACTTTTTATATTTGAACGGTTATTATTTTTAATTTATGTAATGACATTTTTTATTCATTTCACATTAATCCATCTGTTAGAAATTTAACACAAACACCTTCTAAATTTTAACTACATATAGTGTTTGAAAGATATTCTCCTCAAAAGTGAGGATTGTGATTGTCGTATTACTGTGTATAAATACTCACATGTTGTTACATAGTAAATATCTTGAACAAAAATAAAAGAATTAAATGAGATATTTACAATATTAAAAATCTTTGACCAAATCAATTCTTTCCAGTCTCCTCTTCCTTAACATCCCCCCTCAAGCGAAGCGGGTGAGAACCAACCCGAAGCTTAGATCGGAAAAATTCAAATAATGGACGTGGAAGACTTTTGGTGAAGACATCAGCAAGCTGAAGATTTGAGGGAACAAATTGTGTGCAAAGACGACCGGAGGAGACAAGTTCCTGAACAAAATGATAGTCTATATCAATGTGCTTAGCGCGTTTGTGTGCAATAGGATTATGGCTAAGAAACAAGACACTCTTATTATCACACAGCAAAGTAGGGGGTGGCATCAGTAACGCATGAAGCTCACGAAGTAAAAGAGTTACCCAAATGATTTCTGAAGCTGCATTAGCTAATGCTTTATACTCGGACTCACAACTGGATCTGGAGACAATAGGTTGTTTCTTTGCACTCCAAGAGATAAGATTTGGCCCTAAAAATATAGAATATTCATAAGTAGACCATCGAGTGTCTAAACAGCGGGCCCAATCGGCATCAGAATAACCAATCAATGAAGAAGAGCCCTTTGTGAAATCAAGGCCAAAATCAACTGTACCCTTAACATAACGCAAAATGTGTTTCACAGCTTGAAAATGATCAGATGAAGGGTTTGACTGAAACTGACTTACAGTGTTCACCGCAAAGGAAATATCAGGGCGAGTGATTGTCAAGTATTGAAGAGCCCCAACAAGAGAACGATATAAGGTCGGATCTGAGAAAGAAGACCCACCAACTCGATGAACCTCTGACGTAGCTAAAGGAGTGGAAATTGGTTTAGCATCAAGAAGATCAGCGCGTTTCAATATATCCCAAGCATATTTGGATTGGCCTAAAAAAATACCATTTTCTGTATATGTGACCTCGAGGCCAAGAAAATAATTAAGGCGTCCCAAATCCTTGATGGCAAATTCGTGGCGAATCCGCTGAATAAGACGTTGAACAAGATTGGCATTATTACCGGTGATAATGATGTCGTCAACATAGACTAGTAACTATAACATCATCCGCCCCTTTTTAAAAATAAAGAGTGATGTGTCGGCATTACTCTCAATAAATCCAAACTTAGTAAAAACTCAGAAAATTGTTGGAACCAAGCACGGGGAGCTTGTTTCAAACCGTATATAGCCTTGTTTAGGCGATATACGTGAGAATGCCACAGAGAATCAGTATAGCCAAGTGATTGCTCCATGTATACCGGCTTTGAGAGAAGAATATGCAGAAATGCATTATTTACATCTAACTGATGTAGTGACCAACCATTCATGACAGCAAGTGGCAGAATAACCCGAACTATGGAAGCCTTTACAACAGTGCTGAAAGTGTGATCATAATCAAATCCAGGAAGTTGAGAAAACCCTTGCGCCACCAGAGTCTCCTCATCCACCAGTTATAGCATCATCTCATCCGATGCAAACACGAGCTAAGGATGGTATTTTCAAGCCAAAGTATCTGCCATCAACTTCGTTTTTGGCTCATAATGCTCTATTATCATCTATACATTCCACCAAGGACCCAAAAGGATTTAAGACGACTACTAAATCTTCCCATTGGGTTGCCGCTATGGATGATGAGTTTAATGCTCTTAGCAAAAACAACACTTGGGATTTAGTGCCTCGACCTTCTAGTGAAAATGTTATCGGTTCTAAACGGGTTTTCCGTACAAAGTATCGTGCTGATGGCTCCATTGAGCGTAATAAAGCTCTGATACCATGTTAGAAAAATATTCTCCTCAAAAGTGAGGATTGTGATTGTCGTATTACTGTGTATAAATACTCACATGTTGTTACATAGTACATATCTTGAACAAAAATCAAAGAATCAAATGAGATATTTACAATATTAAAAATCTTTGACCAAATCAATTCTTTCCAGTCTTCTCTTCCTTAACATATAGTATGCAAACAAAATCATTTTTCATTTTTAGCATTCTATTTATTCCGTTACCATTGTTTGATGTTTTATCATTTTTTTAATATATAAAATGATTTTATATCGGATATATATACTCTGAGACCATGTCTAAGATTTGAAATTAGGGATTAAAACTTCAATTAATATGAGAGATGAATTTTGTTCTATGAGAACATAATTTTTATATTATATTACTGTAACAACAAATTTTGTATTTATTGAATAATAAACACAAAATAAATTACAAAGATAATCCAATGTGGATTGTACTTGAAAATTTAAGAAATAGTCTCTAGATATCCTCTGATTCCTCTCTTGAGTTGACTTATTGACTTTTTCAACTTTCTGAGCTGGATCTTCGGATGAAGCTTGTCCAAGCTCGGGTTTGGACTTTAAAACATTTGTCCGGAGGTGTCGAACCTTTATTCGGATTAAACATTGAATTGAAGATTTGTTGTGAAGTACGCCGCTCAATTTGGTAGAGCGTTGACTTCACGGAGATTGCTGGATAAATTCGAGTTGAAGAAACGTTGAATTTGAGGGGCTCCGCACCTTGATCTCATATTGAATGTCGTTTCCAGATTGATATTTGAAGAATAACTTGATCTTCGTAGAGATTCCAAGTTTCTTCAGAGTTCTTCGGGTTTTTAAAATTTTTAGAATGTATAGAATGAGGATTGAAGACCCTTATTTATAGGTAAAGGAAATAACCATTTGAGAGATATTTTCTCTTTGAAAAGATATGTCGGGTTTTCTCCTTTAATTAAGCCTGTCGGACTGGACACGGGTCTATTTAATTTAAATAAGCTTGCTGGACTGGATGTGTGCCTATTTAATTTAATTAGGCCTATTGAATTTGATCTGGGCTTATTTGACTTAAATCGGGCCCACATGATATATTTTCTGGGCTTGTTGACCGGGTCATGCCCACTTGACGTATTTTTGGGCTTATTTGACTTAAATCAGAGCCACTTAACTTGAATTGAGCCCATTTGACTTGAATTTGGGCTCAAATAATTATATTAATTATTAATTTATTTATTTTAGGAATTTATTTATTTAAATTCCTTAATAAATAAATATTTAATCAATATTTAATGAGAGCCACTAGGGTGGAACAGTCTTACCAAATTAAAATTTAGAACCAGATCTTAATAAGGTAAATGGGTCAATTATTATATCTGCGAGTCTCTTTCTTCCAAACAGCAAACCAAATAAGCATTTACTTGTTCCAGGGCATAGCTCAAGTGGTAGAGGGGAGAGTGGAAAGGTCTTCCAGCTGAGCTTGGTTGCTGTAGGGTGGTATAAGCCACTTGAAACACATCATGCGATTTACCTCCTCTACCAATCCCCAGAGCAGGGGCGGTGGAGACCCCTAATGGTGGGGTACACCAAATAAGCATTTATTCTCTCTCTCTCCTCTTACCCTTTCCACCATCCACCGCTGCCCCATCTCCATCGCTGCTATTCTCCAAAAATCGACTCAGCGGCCCCTATCGTCAATTGTACGTCGTCGTCGCTGTTGCGATTGAATCTAAAGTCAATGTTTAGGGAATTGAAAGACGTTCCTGTATCGAAATGTTGAAATTCAAAGGGGTTTGGGGAAATTCAGAGGCGAACCCCCCACTGCCGGTGCGCACTGATGACAACGTCTGCCCTCAGTTTTGTCGATGCTCGAGATTTTAGAAATTTCAGGCTCTGATTTTTATTCCTATTGATAGGAATTATTACGAATTCAGCAGTAGGAGTTTTGATGATTTTTATTTTTTCAATTCTAAATGGTTTCAAGTTATTGCTTTGTTAATTGATTCCGATGGGTTATGCCCGAGAATTAAACGTGATATATTACTTCCTGATCCATTCTGATTTGAGTTTGCTCATTGAGTAATTGCCATTATTTTGGGATTTCTTTGGGCCGCCAAGATTCAATTTGTAGCTTGAAGGTAGCAAATTCAGACTGTTCTGCTGATGCACTTACTTGGAAGACCTCACTTCACTTGGTTGCTGCCTAGGCCTTGTTATTTTGGTTGTATACTTGGATTATATCTTAGATTATAGCTGTTAGGCCTTTTATTTGCTTATTCTTGGTCAATTGTTGGACCAATTTCAGTCTACTCTAGGACATTACTACTACATCAGCTAGGGTGAGGAGCACCATTTTAATGATTCTTTAATATGAGGCTCCAATTTTCTGAAAATGAGGTGAAGAATTGAATACAAATTTTAATAATTCTTTAAAATGAGGCTCCATTTTTCTGAAAATGAGGTGAAGATTTAAATTGTATTCAATTTGTAGGGTGATTTCTTTATGTTTTTTTTAGGTTACTCTTTTTTATTAATTAAGTTAGTCTTATAACAAATTAGGTTAGTCTTTAAAATGAGGCTTCGATTTTTCCGAAAATGAGGTGAAGAATTAATTCTATTCAATTTGTAAGGTGATTTTTTTATAACTTTTTTAGGTTACTATTTCTTATTAATTGAGTTACTCTTTATAGTCAATTATGTTACTCTTTAAAATGAGGCTGCAATTTCTTGAATTGAGGTGAAGAATTAAATATTATTCAATTTGTGACGTTATTTCTTTATATTTCTTTTAGGTTACTCTTTTTTATTAATTGAGTGTTACTTTTTATAACAAATTAGGTTACTCTTTATAATGAGGTTGTCTTCTGCCATTCAAGTTGATTATCTGTGGATATTCAACTCTTTATAATAATCTAATAGAAGAGTGACCTAATTAATTTTATAAATTATTTTAGAGTAACCCAATTTATTATAAAAAGTAACCTAGTTAATATAAAACAGTAACCTAAACAATATTGATGATAAATTACTTTATTTTTAGAGTAACCAAATTTATTATAAAGAGTAATCTAATTAATTCCAACTATTTTTATAAAGTGATTAAAAATATATAAATTGCATACAATTTAATTAATTTTCAAAGAGTAATCTAATTAATTTCAAATAGTGTTTTAATTAATAATAATAATGGGGCTAAACCTAAATTTAGCTTGTTAACCACATCTGCTTCAAAACGAAAAGACAGACATGATCAACACAGAAATATAAATACTAGTAGTCAAGCGATATTTGAGACTTTTCAAAACCGTTAAAAGGTATACCTAGCAAATATTTGCAACTTACGTTAGAGTTGTTAGTAATGCACATATAAACAACGCTCAGGTTAGAAGACATTTAGTGGTACATAGAATTGTAGTATTGCAGCTTACACCTGGATTGGGCCCCAATATAAAAATACATTTACTTTCTCACATAAGAAAAACGTTATTATTTAGACTAACAGTATTCATTCAGTAAGCAACATAGAGCTATTACTTTCTTCACAGTATCTAAGAATATAAAATGGCGAAAATGGCGAAGGTCACAGACGATGAAAAGATTCCCTCATTGTTGAATTTACAAATTCTGTCATTGAAATCAATGTAATATTCCCATCCTTAAACAATTAGAATCTGAATGCTGCTTCTGCACAAAAAGCTATGGAAGTTTTGAAGGTATGTAAATATCTTCAACTCCATTCTTCTTCGCCTGCGTCCATTTTGTTATAAACTGTTTTTTGCGACAGGCTAATCCAGACCTGATACAAGCAGCTGCGGTTGCTGGGGGCACTGGGGGTTCTGGTTCCTCTTCCTCTTCTGCAAACAAAGTATTGAACACTGGTGTAATTGGTGGGAGGGGTGTTGATGAAAGGCAGCAGAGGTGCGAAAGAAGGCCGCAGCAAGCCACATGGAGTTCCAGTGCAGGCTCTGACACCTCTCACCTAGCTACTTAACATCATAAATTCAGGGGCACCTCCTGATGCTGCTAACAGTGAGGTTGCAGATGAAACAAGGAAAAAAGCAAATGCCAATGCTTCAAATGGATTGCAAGATGCTGGTGGGAATCCTCCCAAGCCAAATCAACAAAATGATGCTCTAGCTGGAATAGGAGCAGGACTAGCTTCACTGGATACCAAAAACAGAAAACAAAAGGCAAATCCACATCATAAGAGTTGTAAGCCCCAATGAGTCGTAAAACCATCATCATAATTTCTTTTTGGATTTAAACTCAAGAATCCACCTTCCATCATAGTTTCCAATCACTAAATTCTAAGATTAAGAAAAAAATCAAAATTAGAAGGATGTGTGACTTTTACTTGCATTGCACAATTATATAGTAATTTTAATGGACTCAGAAGTAGCATATTCACTATATTTTATACCAGAACAACCTTAAATTGCATTTAACAGTCAAATTGTTGCAAAAATGAAAACCCACTCAAACTATAAAATAAAAATAAAAATAAAAATGATCACACACAGTATTCTTAATAGGAATTGATTCACATGGTAAAAAATAAATCATCTAAATTCTCATACTCAATCAGTTCAAAAACCAAAACTAGAAAGTGTTAAGAATTTCATTTACAGAGAAACCTAAGATTCACCATTATGTGATGCACTTATTAGCCAAATTCTTATTCATTATGTGAATACACGACTCATTGCGGATGCGCATGACAATTTGCATGTATAAATATTGGGAGATGATAATTATAAAATTTGAAACCAAAATAAATTTTAAAATTATAAATTAAATTGGAAAAATAATACTATGAAATTATAAAATAAAGACAAAACACTTTTGTAAATTACTATGTTCAAATATGCATTCTGATATATAAATTATTCTTCAACAATTACATACAATATTAAGCAAAAGTTAGGAGAAGGGCTCGACTCAAAATTCAACAAGGTTGAGTAGATCCATGGTCTACAAGTTAATCAAACCATCTGCAGCATAATTCATCTACAAATTCGTGTGGGACAAAATAATGAATTCGAAACATAGCTTTAGGTTATGGCTACTTGCGAAACAAGGCATGTTTACTAAAGATAGGTTATGGAATGTTAAGGATGATAGTCTTTGAACCGAACTGTTAGGGCACTCTATCATAATTAAATCAGGAATTCACCTTAACAGAAAAAGGGCTTTAGGATTCAACGTTGTTCCTTTATAGAAATTAAACTCGACGAGTTAGGAGAGACGCCATCTTTTGCACCTAAAAAATGATTTTTTGATGTTGGTTGATCCAGACGAGTTAGGAGAGAACACGAGAACCACAGAAGAAACAAGACGAGAACGGCCAGAGGAAGGATCTGGAAGGGTGCAGCGAGGAAAGAATTGCGAGTGCGCGAGTTTTCGTTAAAAAAATTGTTAATTACAGGAATGAAGTGGGCTAATTGGATCCGGAAGTTTGACCCAAATTTTAATGGTATCTGGTTCCATCAATTAAAAAAAAAAGTTTGTCCCAAGCTAGTGTTTGTCATATTTAATATACTTTTCTTTGCATTTTTATTAATTAGACAATAAAATTTAATTGCCTATAATTACTATTTAGATTATATTATATGTGATGAATATTTTTTAAATATTAAAAATCTAAATAAAGAAAAGTTAATATATATATATAATTTAAATAAAAATCTAATTGGAGTTAAAATCACTTTTGGTCCCATAACAATAGGTATTTTTACTTTTGTCCAAAAAAAGATATCATATTCAATTTAGTCTCGTAACTCCCAACATTGGTTGATTTTGATCCCAAATCACCAGAAAGCCCCAAATTAAGGGGTCACGTGCAGCGCACGTGCAAAATTCTGATGATTTTGGGACCAAAATTGATCAATGTAAGTTACGGGACTAAATTGAAAATAATATCTTTTTTGGGACAACATCAAAATTTTCATATTGTTATGAGAATTTAACTCTATTTCTATCTATATACATATACCTCATAAATTAAGTACCCATATATACTATTTTGAGGGTCTATCTATTAAAACTAATTTATACACATTTTCAATCTATTCATTTTTAAGAATTTGCATTCATTAATAATACTCTCTCCATCTCTTAGTAAATTTAACTCTTTTTAATTTTGTCATTTTCACAAAATTTTCATTTTTTAAAAAGGTAAAAAACTAAAATCAAGTACTCTACCACAAACACTTTATTTACAAAAAAAAAAAAAAAACTCACTCATACCTCACACACATAATATATAGGAATGTAATCAAATCGAGCTGAACACTATTAGACTTGAGTATCGTTTGTTAAGGAATAATCCAACTCGAGTGCTCGAACTCGTCGAGAAAAAAATATATCAAACTCGAGCTCGAATTGAGACTGTTTGATAAGATTTACGAACGTGTTCACAAACACGTAAGGTAACTTTTTCATGAATGATTGTTCATGAACATATAAATATTTTTATTCGTAGACATTAAAAATATATATTGTTAGTGAACATTTAATGTTATTTATAAATGTTAATAAACAAACCAACAAAAGATAATAATTAAAGTTAAAAAGACATTTAAAATTTTAAATAATCACTTAAACTATTTTTGTGTTTTTAATATATATTTAATTATTAAATACTAATAAATAATATAAACTACTTAAACATACCAATAAAATTTAAGAATGCGTTCGTGGGCCATTAACGAACCCGTTAACGAATATATTTGCGAGCTTTCAAGTCGAATACCTTTAGATTTGAGTTTGGTTTGATAAACTATTCGAGCTCAAATTTTGAGCTTGGTTTGGCTCGTTAAATTAACGAACGAACTCGAATAAATATTTTACCAAATCGAAACTTGAATAGTTTGCGAACGATTGATTTGGTTCACTTACATTCCTACTAGCATATTTTAAAATTTATTTATTACCAAAAAATGTTATAACACCACTACTTTTTCTTACATTATACTCCGTCCGATACCCATTAATACAATTAAAATATGAGGTCCACACACCCACTAATACAATTATCCATTACACATTAAATAATAATACTCTTTATTTCACGTGCAAAGCAAAAGACCCTCTTTTAGCTGGACGGAGGGATTATATTAAAAAAATTCTTAAACTTTGTGCCCATACAAACAGATACAATAACTTGGAACAGAGAGAATATAATATTTTAAAATATTAAATCAAACATACAATAAATTCATGTAGTGATTGCAATTTAAATAATAAAATTTATTAACAAATTATTTGATTGAAGTGTTTTTTTTTACCATTTTTTAAATGTGAAATATTTTGGGACAAACACAGTTGCGACAACAAAAGTGTTATTTCTCCGTTATACGGAATCATGTGATCATATGCGTTAAGTGGGGAAAAGTTCACTTCTGATCTCGTGAGAATTAATTCATTTCAATTTTAATCATGTCGAATAAAATTGGTCCTATAGCTTTAATCCTCTCCTTCCATGTTTGGTCCTTTTTCGTTAAAACTTTGAATGGACTACTTAACGGTGGTGTTTTTGATATCATAAATATTTTAAAATCATTTATTTTCTGGACTATTTTTACAAATATTAGAAAATTATGGGATCAAATCTGCAAGTTGCACTTTTGGTCCCGCGAACGGTTCAGAATATTCTGTTAACTTTTAACAGACTTTGGTGAAGAAATTCCTATAAGACTAAATCTGCAAGTTTTGGAACCATTTTGACATTGAACAATTTTTATAGGATTAACTTTGAAATTATCCCTTTCACTAACACTAGACAAAAAATAAAATTGTCTAAAAATTATCATAGTGTACAAGATTATGAAGCTGACGGAGATCAACATGTAATTAACTTGATCTGACAGAGATATATAAGAACTAAGAATGCCTTTAGTATCCCTAGATTGTAAACGAATCGAATCAAATCGAATCGAATATATGGTATCTGATTAAATATTCGAATATTCGTATTCGATTATTAATCGAAGTCGAAATCGTATTCGTATTCGATTCAAAAGTAATAAACGAACTATTTGAATATATTCTAATATTCGAATTTGAACATTCGAAATTGAATACTCCATCCGTCCCTAGGTAAGAGTCTCATTTTACCATTTTGGTTGTGTCACCCAAAGGATCCCATTTCCTTTTTTGGACATATGAGACTCACCCACACCCACTAATACAATTAAAACATAACGCCCACACACCCACTAATATAACTACCCACTACACATTAAATAATAATACTCCTTAATCCACGTTCCCAAAAGCAAATGAACGGAGAGAGTATTTGAATTCAAATTCGATTCGAAATTGTAAATTCATTTTTTTTAAATAATAATTTTTTTAAATTTCTTATACTATTGATAAATTTAAGAAGAATTACACACTATATACATCAACCATTAAATTATTAAAAATTATAATTAAATAATTCACATTATATTATATAAAATAATTAAAATATATCTTTTCCTCATAGTAATAAATTGAGAGGATTACTACTAGGCACAAAAAAAACCCCTTAATTACTATGAGATACAAACATACAAAAATATTACTCCCACCGATCCGAAAAACTTTTCACCTTTACTATTTCACGTTATTTAAGAAAAGTTACACTTTTTGACAAACTTTATTGACTTTGGAGGGTATTGTAGTATTTTTAGGTAATAAAAAATATAAAGTAATTATATGTGTGTGAAAAATGGATGGTAAATTTGAAATTAAAGTAACTTTTGAGGTTGTTGGATAAAGTGACGTTTCCTTTTTTGGGGGTAAAAGGTTTTGTGGGACAAACAAATGAGGAAAGTGAGAAAAATATTATGGAACGGAGGGAGTACTACAAACTACAAAAATATATAGTGATATTCCAATATTACACCTACAATGTGCTGCACATAAATGTTGTGTGCAACAAAGTTCATGTGCAACAAATTGTGTGCAGCAAAAAAGGTGTATGCAGTAAAAAAAAGTGTGTGCAACAAAAAAGTGGGGTGATCCGGCGGCGGCAGCAGGTTTCCGGCGGAGCTCCGGCAACCGGTCGGCGGCGGTCCTGCAGAATTTCAACGATCGGTTGGCGGTCCGGCGGCTGCAGCAGGTTTTCGGCGACGGTCCGGCAGAATTTCGGCGACTGGCTGGCGGTCCGGCGGTTCGATGGTGGGTGGGGGTTTTGGTTTGTGGTTTAAAAGTGTATGAGTGTAGGGTTATATTTGCTATTTACTGTTATATTTTCTATGTGATAATAATTATTTTAAATCAATGTATCTAATAGTAATTAGGGTTACAAAGTGTGTACCTAGTAGTAATTTTTCCTAATAAATTAGATAATATACATATTTATATTTATAAAATAAAATATTATATTTAATCTATATAAATATATATAATTATTTAATATTAATAATATATAATTAATATATGAAGACGGTTATTCGCATCCCGAAAATACTTAACGTAATCTATTTAAATTAAAAACTAAAATATCCTCAAATCATAAGATATAAATATTCTTATAAAATTATATAATTAAGATTAATTATAAAACAAAGAATTGGTTGCTCCTCAAGTCCCCGTGCTCTGCCGTCATTCACCATTTCACACCAAATACTCCTCCATCCAATCGCTTCAACTACACCATGCCTAATCAATTCAAACCCTCCTCCTCTTCCTCTCAACCCATAGTGTGGATGCTCTTTCCAAATTGCCCAATTTGAGAACCATTAGTCTGATGAACAACAATTTCCAGGGGGCTTTCCCCAATTTTAGCATGATGAAAACCCTGTATCTCTCCAACAACAAATTCTACGGCTTGAATGGTAGGATTGAAGAAACTTCATTTGGCTAACAACCAATTTATTGGTCCGATTCCGGTCTCCTTAGCTGCATTGCCTAAGCTCTTCGAGTTGATGCTCCAGAATAATCAATTCGAAGGTGAAATTCCACCGTTCAAAGATGGTAGAATGAAGGCGTTCAATGTCTTCAACAATCAACTCAACGGCCAGATCCCTAAAAGCCTGAGTAGCGTGAGTGCTTCTGCTTTCGAAGGCCAGCCCAGCTCTCTCTCTCTCTCTCTCTCTCTCTCTCTCTCTCTCTCTCTCTCACTGCTCTCGAAAAATGCAGCCGATGAACATGGGTAGAAATCCAATGTGTTGCTCTTGTGGGTGGAAATCACACTGTTTCCAGATTCTGTGCTCACTAGAAACCCTCCTCCATTGCCGCCATTCTTTTAATTCTTAGCTTTTTTAATTTTTTTGTTTTTTTTTTCCTTTTTGTTGAGTTGTAATGGTGACACGCTGTTAGTTTCTTGATGGACAAAATTTAGTTGTAATGGTGACCAGAAGATGGATGGCGTAAGAATCGAATTAAACCTCTGTATACACCAATTTTAGCCGTATTGGCATGATACCTATTTGTTCTTTTCTATTTATTAAAAGAATAAAGATAAAATAAAAAAGGGTATAATGTTCTTAATTGTAGGTGTATTTAGTAAAGTTAATATACATAAACTATTGGGGTATAGTTAATAAATGAGATGCATTCGAGGTGCAAATAACCGCCCCTTAATATATAATATATATTATTATTCGAATATATTCGTAAATATTCGAATCGAATATCTTACTAATCATATTCGATTTGAAAATTATTCGAACTAAAATAATTATTCGAATTCGATTTTATTTGATTCATTTACAACCCTAGTATCCCCTGAGGGGGGCTAACAACCCATCCTGTGATCGGATTCTGCCTTCGAATTCTTCGTTGTGAACCGTTCTGTAATCTCTCAAGAATGTCATTCGTGATTGAATCTGGAGTTAACCCCTGTTCTTTAAGTTTAGAATACAGATCAACAGCTTCGGCGCTTCTACCAGACTTTTCGAGACAATCGAGTAGGATATTGTATGTCACTATATTGGGGCAACAACCTTCAGTGAGCATTTCATTGAACAAGCTATATGCCATCTCAACTTTGTCCATCTTACCAAAGCTTTCTATTAGCGAACTGTAAATGACAACATCCGGATTCAAACCCTTTTCTTGTATCTCCTTGAGCCTCATGTGGGCTTCATCAACATCACCATTTTTCCCCCGACAATTGATCAACGAGTTGTAAGATACAACATCTGGTTTAAAATAACTGTTCTCAAGTTCTTCGAAAACTTCAACAGCTTCCTTGACTCTTCCAACCCTACAAAACTAGCAATCAGGATGTTGTAAGCGAAAATGTCCGGTGTAGGTCCATCTTGTTTCATTTTCTCGCATAGATCAAGAAGATGAACTAAATTTGCCAAAGGCAGAGAAGACCGTGTTGTACATGAAAGTATCCGTTATTATTCCCTTTTCATGAGTTCTATTCAACATGTCTATGGCCTCGACAACTTTCCCAGCATTGCATAAACTCTCCAACATGGAGAGATAGGCATCCCTTTCTCCCTTATCATGGAAAACAACCTATGTGCTTCACTTGCATGACCTAATTTGCTCAACATTCTCACAAGGTAAGCATAGATTGACTTATTCATGTACTTATTCGATACATTCACCACCTCATCCATTCTACCAAGCTGCCCTTCTGCCGCCAAAACATTAAGAATGAGACTATAAGTGAATTCGTTAGGCCTGCAATTGTCCTCCACCATCTTGGAGAAAAGAATCATGGTTTTGTCTACCATTCGGCTCCTAACCAATGTCTCAATCATAGTGTTGTAAGCCATTAAGTTCGGTTTACAACCCTTTGATAACATCTCCTCAAATAAAGCTAATGCCTTTGCCCAACTTTCCATTCATTTTTATTAGAATGGTATAAGTATACTCATCAGGATCACAATGCTTCCTTTTCATGTCGTCAAAGACCTTGTAGGCTTGATCAACCTAGCAACAAGCTGCAAGTATCAGACAATTAGACTCTATAAGACTTCCAACTTCCAATGTTAAAATCCCAAACACTAAAACTATATCAGATGTAAGTTCAACATATTACACATACACAAAGGTAAAACTTTTTTTTTTCTTCCACACACTAGCGTCTTCTATTCACTATGAAAGAATCTAAGACCAAGCACATTATTTACCTTCCAATTCAAGTATTTCAAAGCAAAGATTGTACGTACAAATTCATCTTGGATAGGCCTCACATTCATATGTAATGGAATATTAAAAATTAGATGAAAAATCAAACCTTTTCTTCCTTAGCAAATGCGTGAAGAAGCATGTTTCCTCCGTATTTCTCTATAAAACTGCAATGCTCTATTCAACTCATTTGCTCTCAAAAACGCTTGCAGAAGACACTTATAGGTATAGCAAGTAAACTGCAATGCAATCCCCATTCCTTCAACAATTCCAAGCATTTTTCCAATCCAACACCTTCAAATGCTCCAGTCAATATATTGATGGTGGAGATGTTGGCAATCGTCCCCAATTTCTCCATTATTTGAATAATTTCCTTCATTTTACCAGTTCTTTCAGGTAAGGATGATTTTGATAGAATCAACAAAATGCGGGCATCATTGGGGATGTGGGAGGGGCAGTAGTGGAAAAATTCAAGGGCTAAGGTTGTGGATTTCAAGGATTTGAGAATTTCAGAGACTTCAGAGGCCAACTTAAGCCCAAATCCAGCAGCATCAAGAATATTATCCGGCCCAATTAAGAAGTTGCCAAAAGCCCACCGGGCCGCCTTTAAATTTGATCATCTCCATATAATGGTTCCTTCTCCCAAACCTAGGTTCTTTGCTGATTTCACCTGACGATTACTCATCTATACGTAAGATGGCGGCGAAGAAACGTGAACCTCAGAAGCCGGCAGATTCCCAATCGGAATCTGGCGATGAATTGGAGGAAACATCTTCTGAAGAAGTCGATTCACAAGAATCTGAATCCGAGCAGCCGCAAGGTCCGAGAAAGGCGTCAATTCCGGCGACGCAAAGGGAAGCGCAAGTTCTGAAGAAGGCTTCAACTCCGGCAACCCAATCTCAGGCCTCTGCAAAAACTCAGCAGACTTTCTCTTCGTCTGGAGAAGAAGGGGGATCTAATTCCGAGTTCGAATCCGAATCCGAACCTGACGGAGCAGACCATATGTCATTGGATTATCAGAAATCCAAAACAGTGCCGCCTCAGCCCAGATCCAAGTCGTCTGCTGCCGAAGCAGCCACTCCGACAGCCTCGAAACGCCCTGCGGAAGACAGAGAAGGAGAGGTGGATAGGGATGCAAAGAAGGCAAAGAAGAAGGCCGACACACCGGATGAATCAAAGAAACAACTATTTCAGAGGCTATGGAGCGAGGACGATGAGATTGCCATACTAAACGGTATGATTGAATATTCCAACAAGAAGAAAGCTGACCCTGTGGCCGATCTGAATGCTTTCCATGAATTCATTAAGAAGAATTTGCATGTGGAAGTAAGCAGGAGTCAATTGCAGGACAAGATTCGTCGGTTGAGGAAGAAGTACGGGAACAATAAAAGCAAAGAGAAGGATGGAAAAAACAGAACGTTCTCCAAACCCCATGAGCAAAAAGCTTATGAATTATCCAAAATCATATGGGGAGGAGGGAAAGATGGTGGTGAAACTGGGTTGGGGAGTTCGAAAGGCAATGTGAGTGCTGTAAAGAAGACACCCTCTGCTGATAATGAAGAAGCTGTGGTGGGGAACATAAGAATTGGTGATGGTGATAAGGTGTGTGCATTAGATAGTGGATTGAGTGTGGAGGAGAGGATTATGAGGGCTGGTGCAGGATTGTTTGAAACAGGGAAAGGGATTGAGGGTGAGAAAGAGTGGAAGAATCTGAGGGTTGAGGAGATTGAGCTCTTTGTCAAACAGACTGAGGTAAAGCTTGCTCAATCAAGGCTAGTCTTGAATGCTCTCAAGTCTACCTAGCTGTCATTTCTCACTAATCCTTTAATCAAATGGAATTTTTGAATTAGATCTAATGTTTGACTGTCATGATTTTGCCATTCCGTGTTAACCCTTGTTTTAAGTTTGTTTTCCTGATTGGATGCATGCATGAACAATGACCAACCAATTTTGACAAAAAATTGAGGTTTCTCATCACCATAATTTGAAACGTAGTTAGGTGCATAAAAGGATTTACAGCAACGGAATGGACACAATTTTTCCAAATGATAGCAGCACTATTACATCATCATTATCATCACCTGACAACAGAGTTTATCATTGTTTTCAAATCTGAACGTCCCACAAAGATACCCTACAGAGAAAGTGGGAGACCATAAGATATAATAATAGAATGTTAGAAGCAAGAGTAAAAGATAATTGTAAAGTAAGAGCAAAGATCATTACTTGTACATCAAGACCAGCTTGCTTGATGATAACCTGCAAAAAGAGAACATGGTTAGATCATTTAGTTATTATTCTAAAAAATTTCTGTTGTCAACTACTACAGAAAACTAAAACATGATGTAGATTTTAGCACACTTCAACACTGTGTCTTTCTAATGGGTAAAAACCAAGTTTCTGAAATTCAGAGGATATACCAAAAATCAGTTGAATTACAGGATAAAGATCCACTGAACAAGAACCAAGTACTTCACAAAATGAGAAAACCCACTCAGTTGAATAATCATGTCAGCTCTGCTATCTCTAACGCCATTTAAATGTAGCACAACTGATGAGCCAGCTGAACATAATGCCTACAGACATAATATATTGTATCTGATATATGGATAAATGAAAAAAGGGGGAGTCTCATATCCACCAGATTTCCAATAGCAAATCACAATGCTGAAAACTGATCATACATCACAAAAAGTGGAGGGAAAAACACTAGGTATGTCACATAATAAGAGTAATTTGATTGATCAATTGATTCACGCTACTTTTTTTATAAGTTCTATGATGTACCATATGATTGATTAATAGAGATAATTCACATGATTTAGATTTATAAGGTAAATAAATTTATATAAACAACAAAAAATTATCTTAAAAAACATGTTTTGGGGGTGGGAAAAAATTGGTCTTTTAGAGGCGCCCACCTCAGTACCTGTTAAGGTGCTGACTTCACAGCCTTGGCATACTCTATAATTATGAGCTAAACAAATTTACTTTATCTAGTGCTAGAATTGGAAGCTACTTTGAAATTTCTCTCAGAAGTAGTTTGATTCAGAAACAATATTTTTAATTTGAAGTCCTCTAGTTAGGTTATATTCTTGTTCTAAATTAACTAAACTATGTAGAAAACTTCAAACAAACAATAAATACCAGAACTTCAATTAGAAATTCTCGAGATCCATCGATGATCACCGTTACAGCCAACCCTGCTAGGTAGTCTGAATCAGCCAAATATATCTCACTGGGATTTAGAAGTCCTTGCAATTCTGACTCTTGACATTTTTAATACCCCAAGCTGAAATAAAATTAATATTCCATAGTCAAGACATAGTATTTAAAAAACTATTATGACTATGGCATCAGAAACTACAAGGTCTAGGTGTTTCTTGCAGAATAAAATTCACAGAAGATTCTTGTACCAAGCATTACACGGTTATCATGCTTGTGTCGTTGGTTTACATGTTAAAGTTACCTTTCGAAATTACAAACAATGTTGCATAGTATACCCACTCGACTCCAATGAATGGTGATTACCATGTAATTTTAATAAAATGGTAAAATAAAGCAATTAATAGTTGAATTTAGAATTTAATAGAATAAACTCAGAAGTAAAAAAGCGGGCCTGAAAAGTTGAGTTATGTCATGATTCAAGCCATGAAGTGCCTCATCTGTGGAGCCAAAACAATTCAAAACTGATCGAAGCAGTCGATGTGATGAATACTTCTCAACCTGAAAGCATCCATCACCAGTGTGGTAAGTATGGTATAGATTAAATTCAACATTGCAAAAATGCATAGCCTATAAATGTGCATAAGATTCTGCATGGTGGTAGATGGAAAGGGAAACAAATAAAAATCAACTAAGCGAATTATGTTTAAGCGTTCCAAACTTTTTCACTTCCACTATAATGAAATGCAGAGTTTGTAGAATTTTTTTTTTCTTTTATAGAGTTCTGATAGTACAAAAAGAACTCTTCCCTTTGTTCATTAATTCCTTCATTCGGAAACTTGAAGAAGAATAATCATACCCAAAAAATACTAAATAGAGAGTAACAGAGAATGGATATGGAACTATTCCAAGAACTGTTAGTATCAATACCATGGAGAGTGGTGATATGATCGGAACATATGGTCTAACTCCAATCAAATCAAAATTTTATTGAAAAGAATATTGATTGTTAGAAATGATAGATACCAACTTCCAAGTACAGAAGCTCCAGGACACGAGGTCCAGCTATGTCTCCAGTTTTAGTCACATGGCCAATCTACAATCTAAGTTAAAAAGAAAGCGTAAAAAATAAGTTTCTCTTTTTCATTTTTTTTACTCGATGATGTTCAAACTTTTTCTCATACTTGAACCTACCAAAAGCACAAGAATGTCTGTCTTCTTAGCAAACCTTACTAAAGCTGAAGTGCACTCTTTCACCTGTTACATGGGAACTTAGAATTATGAAATAATAGTATCAAGCATTAAAATATGAACCTTGAAGCTCTTTGCAAAATGATCTCAGTATGTTGGGTTCTCAAATGACTCGTGTTTTACAGGATGAGCATAAACAAATAGAAAGAAACAACCATATGTTTCTAAAATGACAATACCCCACATATAACAGATATTTATCACAAACTTCTTCAGGGGATAAGTAGATAAGAAAATCTAAACCTGCATAACAGATCCAGTACTTCCATTCACTCCTTTTAAATAGACTGTCTGAATAGAATCAATAATTAAAACCTTTAATTGGTGGAACACGCTGGGCCTGTACTAGAATATCCTACAAAAAAATGCATTAATTTGATGTTATACAATGTACAAATTGAAGAGGCATGATGAACGAATAAAATTTCTAAGACTTTTTAGTACACACAACACATAACTTTAGAAATTTCTAAGAATTTTGCATGTAAGTTTTATTAGATTGACTTAAGTCACACAAACAGAGTCATGAAAATTATCCTTTATAATGATAGGAAATGTGAAAAAGCAGGAGAGAGAATTATTATTATTATTTATTTTTCCAAGTTACATGATCAGACATACCTCTTCCCCAGATACATATATAACCGGACCTGGAGAATTTGCACCAATCCCTTGTGCTATTAATCCAGCAATCTTCCATTCCAAAATTAAAAGGTGACACCACAAATAATACCAGAGTTTAATTAAGTCAAAGATAAACCACCAGTGAAAAATAAATACCTGCAAGCTTTTACCAATACCAGGATCTCCACCCACTAATACTAGAGAACCTGTAGACAAAACAGGCACCCATGTCTAAGAAACACCAAAAATAGGCACAAGAAGGTAAAGCACAATCCATTTTATAAAAAAAAGTTGTAGCACATGATTGATCACTCTGAAATATAGATGAATTATCCCAGATGGACTAACACTAAACAATAATAACAATTAATGAGGCGATTGAATAAACTAGCTATTAAACACAGTTAATACCAGGAATTAAACCTCCACCAAGCACCCTGTCCACTTCTGCTCCAAAATCTCCAGGCCTACATACACATGATAGAGGAAATTAGTAAATCTCTACATACCAAATGAACCCAGAGAGATATACTTATGAGTTATGACCACATAAATATCAAACATCCAAAGATCATAAGATTTCAAGGAATGATTATATGTCAAATTCTAAATACAACAGCACTCCTAACCAATTGGTTGAATGCAAATGTAGAATCTCATGTCTACTTACAAAGATATACGCCACTTTGTGTCATTATAAACATCAGTCAACTTAATAGGGGATGCCTCCTTTTGCAGCCATGATCTCACGGCATTTTCCGACACTTTCATCTCGCTATTTTTTAACCCAGCGCTCTCATTGGTGATCTGCTTCATTGTACCAACCTCCCCACATTGCTTACACGTGCCCCACCTGTAAACAATAATTAACATAATAAATATTAATTATTTTCCACATATGATTGTGGATAAGAGGGAGAGGGGGATTTAATGAAATAGTTATTTAACTCCTGTCTTCTTGGTAATAAAATCAACTGCATGGAGGCAGTTAGAGGCTGGCACATATAGAACGCGAAAACGTTTCTCTCTCTCATGTTTTCTCTTCCGATTTTACTACAGTTCTTCATATTCGATAGATTAGTGTCATATCATGGAACACAATCTACAACCCTGTGTTGTATGGTTTGATCCAGAGATCACAGTGTATCCCGTGAGTACCAATAGGTTCGTAGATATTCTTCCGCTGCGACTTAACCCTAAGGAGAAAGGTAAGATTTCTCCTTTGCATGATTAGGGTTTGTGCATTAATGAACGTGAGTTTTCCAACATTGGTATCAGAGCCAATGATTGATACTCCGTTTTTGTTGTCTCTGGAATCATGGGTTTAAAAAAAATCTTTCTGCCTTGATGATTAATACCTTTGCATGATTCAGCAAAAGCATGTTTTGTTTATTATACTGGATAGGCCTCGTCGAGAGGAGTCCGTTAATATTTTTTGTGCATTTTTGGCCTTCTAAAACTCAAGATATGAATTTTTGAAGTTATTTTCATGATTGGGCCTAATCTGCAAAGTTTCAGAAAGTTTGGGGTCTGTTTTTAAAATTTTGATAAAGGTTAAGGACTATTTCGCAGTTAATTAAAGTTGAGGGTTGACCGGATCAAACTGAGTCAGACCAGCCCCGAACCGGACCGAACCGACGAGGGCCAGATCAGACCGGAGGCGAACCGAACCGGGTCAAAGGCGGCGGGGACTGCCAGTCGGTGGTGGCACGTGTCAGTGATTAGCCATTTTGTAGTAGGGATGACCAAATAAAATAATTTATCGAATCACAGGGAGGTCAGCGCTAGAGCTTAAGCGAGATCACGTTTATCGCAATTTTATAAAGACGAATCATCAATGGGTAGTTTGATCAAATAAGAAATTAAACCAATCAAAGCAAGCAAGCAATCAATGATTAGCAAACAAGATAGATGGATGAAAAGTGATTTTCCAAATTAAGTAAAAGTGAGATTAACAACAATTAAGAAGTAGAAATCCTAGGATAAATGCATCGAATTCACATGAATCATGGATTGAAGACTAAGGGCCAACACTAAGATCACCTAAACTCCCTCTCAAGATGGATAGTATATGGTTCTAAACATAGTTCAATGAGTTGGTTCTCACTCAAACAATTCCAACTAGGTACTAAGCTTGAAATGAGAGTCCATTCACACGATTAATCAACCCCTCGATCAAACCAATCATATGTTCTATCAAAGGACTCTAAACTCTAAAGGATTTCTCAATCTCTTTACAATTTATAATGTACATGTAGTGTTTGATGAAATGATTCACTTAATTATCTTAAGCACATAATTGATTTCTCAATCTAATAACATATTTAGAACAACTAAACACACAAATCATCAATACAAATCAAGCAATTAATAATCAATGATAGAAAACCATAGATCCAATCAACATATGAATTCAAATACACAAATTCCAAAATTATCCAACAACTCTCATGTTTCTAATCTCACAAGGGAGATTAGCCTACCATATTCATAAAGAAATTAACATAGACAATTAAATCCTTACAAATCATGATAAAACTATGAGGTTTAATACAAAGATTGAATGAAAACTCCCTTGATCTATCTTCAATGGTGATATCCTTCCCTTCTTTGCACTTTCCTCTCTTCCTTGATCATTTTCCTTCACTTGGATGTAGAAATTGATAGTGGAATGATGGTAGATGGTGTAGATGAAGAATGGATGAAGATGGTGTAAAATGAGAGAAATGGTGTGTGAGGTGTGTGAAAGTAAAATCCTCGTTCAATCTCATCAAATGATGAATTATTGGGTATTTATACCCCCTGGGAAGCTTCTAGAAGGTTCTGGAATTTTTAGCAGATTTTTACACAACACGAGTTGTGCTCTGCAACACGGCCACAAGGTGGCCATGTTGGGTGAATTGATGTCGCTGCACGGCCAAGACTTACAGGGCCGTGTTACGCAACACGGCTAGTGTGTTGCAACACGGCTCGTGTGCTGTAACACGGGCACAGGGTGGTTGTGTTGGATGAATTGATGACGGCACACGGCCACTTCTTACAGGGCCGTGTTCCGTACACGGCCCGTGTTGGTGCATGCCCCTGTTTCCTTCACTGTTTTAGCTCGTTCTCCCTCGTTTCTACTTCGAATTGAGATTCGTTTTTTCCTACGTCTTCCTTATCATGTCTAGCTCATTCACACATATTTCAATAAAAATACAAAATACAACCAAATAACACATAAATACAGATAAAATAATACAAAAATGAATATAAAAAGGCACTAAAATTTAGGTGAAAATATCACTCATCAGTCAGTAACGCGCCGACTGACGCAGCTCCGGCAGTGGCACATGAAGACCACACGCCAGTTACCGGCAACCACAGTGGTGGCGCGTGAGACCCACGCTCCGGATGGCGGAAATTCCTATGGTGGCGCGTTATATACACACGCTGGCATGTGATCTTCCGGTGCCGCGCGTGGAGGTGCGTGAGAGTGCGTCCTGTGCATGGACGCGCGTGACGGTGTCAGGCGGCGCGTGGAGTCTCTGGACGGAGAGTGTCGGTGCGTGCGGATGCGTGGCGGTTTTTCCGGTGACTTTTTGATGTTTCTCTGACGTGTCTCGACGTTTGGAGTCCAATGATGATGTTTTTGAGAGCGTTTGAGGTCATCTTTAAGTGTGTATGTGTGGTTTTACTTCATTTTATGACATATTTGTTGAATATAAACCTATTAGGTGGTTATTTCGTTGCAATTTTTGAAGAATATGCACCTTAATATATCATTTAATTCTAAATTCATGGTTTTAAGTGATGTTAGAACTGTTCAAACTCTTATAGCCTATGAAAGTGGGAGCCAAAGTGAGTTGGACTGATACACTTGTAAATATGCCTATTGTATCTTGGAAAAGTTGTTTCCATATGCATTATATGGAGATAAAATTCATGTGATATAATTTAACTAACACTGGTGTGTTTGATATTTGGTTGCTCGTTTTTCTCAGAGGCATGTCAGGATCGGGAATTAGACATTAGGACTAAAGATGAGGTCCTTCATAAATTCTTGAATTATAGAATGAAGCCTACACACAACATAAGAGACCACACAATTATTTTGATTGAACTCTACAACCAGATGATGCGTTTGATTTATAGCAAAATGTTTTCAAGTAATGAGTATTTTCAAATTACTAGTCCTCAGACCTGGGTGAATACATTGCCTCCCCACCTACAAAAAGTTTTTTTAGCTCAGTGGGAGACTTACCAAGTAAAATCTAATGGTTATTTCATTATGCTTGATTTGGTCGATTCTTCTATGGCAGAAGATAGGACACAGGCACTGAGATCAGCCTGCTTGAGGATGTGAAGAATTCGATTTTTTGATTTTTTGAGACTGAGTGATCGAGACAAACGTCAGATAAAGAATCCTCATATAGATCCTCTAGGGCGAGCTGTCTTTAGTGTGAGGACTAAAGAATTTGATTGGGAACGTTATTTTAAATCTAGTGATAAATTAAGAGGTACAATCAATATTCATCGCTAGTTTATTTTCATTATATTTCTAATTGGAAACTCAGGGAGTTCATTAGAATTGTATGTTCATGACTTGTCAGACTTGGTGTTTTTGCTATTGTGAATAGTTGTTTAAGTTCTGTTTATAAGTGACTGTTCAATATTATTTGATTAATTACTTGAACAATGTGTTTTACATTTTGAAATAAGAATCTAGTATTATAACACTTGATGAGATTGATGATTAGTAGTCTCCGAGTTATTTTTCGAGATCAAGTCTTGTGTTATTTATTGAGATGTCTCTGTTTAACTTAACGTAAAATTTAGATAAAACATTATTAACATACTGAATCACTTTAATCTCTAATAAAGATCATGACATCGAAATCTATTGTCGTTGAGTTGAACAATGGTGAAAAACTCAAAGGTGACAATTATGACATAAGGCGACATAAAATTTTGGTACGTATTGTATGAATGATAGGCGTTTTCTCAACACACAATTAATCCCCATGTATGAAGGATATCAATTGTAGTTTCGAAGGTGACCAAGTTATATATCAAACTCAAGGGACGGATAAATATCAATTTAATTATGTTCTAGTAAATGATGACTATGTTGGAATTATAATGGTTGTGATTTGAAGAGTAAGTAACAACTAATAATTAAGATAACAAGTAAAAATAACAAGATGAAGAGATAAGTGAGTTGTGATCAAGTAAGATAGTAGGTAGTTCGTCAGGTCATCTAGTTCCACTTATTAATTCATACTTTCGTGTGACGGTGTCCAACTCTGCCTTGTGGTTTATGGACGCATCACTAAACCATGCAAATTCACTCTATAGACATAAGTAAATATGCGTATGACACGTGTGAATATCCTCAGAGCAAGATGTATACTTTACCCCCCTTTCTAGGTACTATCATAATCAATTATTTCCCGTGCAGTTAGTACTCTAACTCGATTTGGTCTCCCTTTATAGGTACTATAAAGTTATACTTTTTATCCTACTTATTAACCCGAATATGATTCAATTAATTAGTATTCATATAAGATAGTTCTAATAAGACTTCGGAATCCCTTCACTTAGAATTATAATAGGAAACCCTGCTAAGCACTGAACGCACTCAACTAATAACCGCGTTATGTATTCAGACTCTACACAACAAATATTGATGCACAAAATGACTTTGAGTATGGATTAAAAATGCCAATCTTATATAAAATAAACCACAAGTAGTGTTATACGGAGTTTACACGAAAGATAAATTAACTCATGAAACCTTCATAACCCTTGAACTACTGAAGTGGCTCTAGCCCATGATTGATCTAGGAACAATCATGGTTAGTTGGACCGATCTTACTTGAATCTCCAGCGGAATTATATCACAGCCCCTCCGGGTGATGGAAGATCGCTCTCCTCCCAACTCTACGTCTCCACGTCTTGGTTCTTCAATGTGTTCCCATCTATTACTCCTTTTGATGCTGCATAAGCCTTCTTTTATACTTGTAATCACGTCTACTGGGCTTGGCATGGGCTTTTTAAGTGATCACACGCATTGACGGTGTAAAAATACGGATATGGTAAGTTTTCGAGCATCGATTCGACCTCAACAATAGGTCGAATCAACCACCACAAGTCGAACCAGAGGTCGAACCAGCCTACTGTAAGTCCCAGGCATTTGATTCGACCAACTGACCAGGTCGAATCGACGCGACGAGGTCGAATCGGCATCCCAGCCAATCGATTCGACCTGATGCCCAGGTCGAATCCCACTGTCGTGGTCGAGTCCACATTCTGTACAAGTTGTGTTGCCAATTCCTTTCTCTGAGGCAATAATTGAGATGCCATACTATGCCCGATTCCTTAAGGATATATTGCTGAAAAAGAGAAGCTTGAATGGAGTTGAGACGGTGAACTTGTCTGAAAATTGCAACTCGATCATTCAAAGGAAGCTACCACAGAAGATGAAGGATTCGGAAAGCTTCACTATCTTGTGTGAAATTGAAAAAGGACCGGCACGACGAGCCTTGTGCGATCTTGGGGCAAGCATCAATTTGATGTCATTGTCTATCTTTCAAAGGCTTGGTTTGGGGGAGTTATCTCCTATAACAGTTGCTCTACAATTGGAGGACAGATCGATGATGTTTTCGAAGGGTATCATTGAAGACGTTCTTGTTAAAGTGGACAAACTAGTCTTTCCCGTGGATTTTCTTGTACTTGAGATAAAAGATGACAAGGATAATATCCTCTTATCTTGGGGAGACCTTTCCTTGCTACTACTGGGCCATGATTGATGTTCGAAAGGGGGAGCTTATGTTGCGAATGGATAAAGAAGAGGTCCTATTCAACATTGACAAAGCAATGAAGATGCCTATGGAGTCGCAATGTCATAGTATTGATGTGGTGGAGGAGATTGTGAAGGAAGATATGTCCTTGATCCTGTCTAAAGACCCTCTTGAGACATGCTTGATAGAGTCTCCTATTTATCCCACTACGGAGCTTGATGGTCTTTCTAATGAGGAATGTATTGAATATATTGAGAACTTACTTGCTTTGGGTGATGACAGGTATGAATTGGAGAAAGCTAAGGTTGAAGAAGTGAAGTGGACTAGAAAGTATTTGCCATTGGATAGAGAGAGCACTCCGATGGAAGAAAAGAAAGAGGAGCTGAAACCGTTACTGGAACACTTGAAGTATGCTTATCTTGGTGACAATGAAAAAGATCCGAAAGGTGATGCGGAATTCAAGTGGAAGATTGACCCGTAGGAGTCTAGACGGCCATGGGATGAAGGTAATTCTCATGTTCATATACTTGTTACCAAGAAAGGTGAAGTGCTGAGTGTAGATGAAAAGAAGCGAGAAAAAAAGTATTTGAAGGTGAGGATGCGACAAGACCGTCCTCTGATCAAGTAGTCTTCAAAGGGGTATTCCGTCGTGACTCTCCGACGTTAAACATGTGCGCCTATTGGGGGCTTTCCCTCTTGTTTTATTGCTTTATTTCATTCGTGTGAGTAAGAAATTTTTATATTTGATGTGCTTACTTATCGGCAATTACATCTCTTTGCAAACTTAGTTTCGACTATAGTTTCTACTAAGTTTGGGGGGGTGTGATGTACTTACCTCAATAAGCACCGATAGTATAATCTTTTTTGTGACGTTTGTTAGGGGAGTTGATTTTTTGCGGCATATTGAAACTTTAATCGGTTTTTATTTGTCGATTTTTTTGCAACTTGCCTAATGTTTAGTGGTGTTTTGTTCCGTATTTTGTGTTGTTTGTGGAGTTACTCATGAATATTAAGTTTTAGGATTGATTCATGATGAGGTTATGCTCTATTTTGGTACCTAATGTTTGCTTTTAAGCTTGAAGTGTGTAGGGGATGAAGAACACTCGATTTTTGAGAGATAGCATGAACAAGGTATCAAGATGATGATGCAATGCTTGACTATGATATATGGGTTGGTAGATTTTTGTGCATTCATATGTTCATGTGTTAATTTTCATTGATGAGAAGCATGTATAATTTGATAAGCATGTAAAGTTCTTGTAGAATTGATCTTGATTATGTGCTATAAAGAGTACTTAGGATTCTATTTACCTATGTGAGAATTTGAGCCTTTTAATCATGTTTGATCATGATAGTTTATTCTTGAGAGAATCATTCATATGAACGTATTCTAGAACTTGGTGTGGAGTCTTGTGTGAGACTTACAATTTGTGAATTACTAGGACATGAACTTAGTGTTGGCGCAAGGATCGTTTGGTTAACGTGACCCGTTAGGGATCCATGCATTTCTATCATAGCAGCGGAAGCAATAAATCATAGAAACGATTACCGTTCACCAGGGTATGTAGAAGATGAAGGATTCTCGCTGACAGACTGTGCAGTCCCACGAGAATGGCCATAACTTCCTCGTTTGATATCGGAATTGAATGATCTTTATGCTCAGACAATCCTCTCTTCAACGGCTTTCCTTCAGTATATTGATCATTGAATTCTGAGCACTATACGATTTTATATAAATTTCACAAGTGGCAGACAGCAGCAGCAAACTACCTTATGATCTTCTGCCGTATGTCCCAAGTCCGATCTCGACGTCGTGTGGGCGACGATCTACGAGACCTCCTCAATCTGCTCTCAACCCTCATCACACGTGAATAATGAATAAGATTAGGGTTCCAGATAAGCTGAGGTGACTTATATACATGGGCTACAGCAGAGACCAGGAGGAGAAATTGGGTTGGGCCTCCATTGGGCTTAAGTATCCAAGCTTAGCCCAAAGCTTATACTTAAGTCCAATAATAATAATATATTCCACTAAAATATTATTACTGCACTGCCTTTCCAATCCCAAAATTACGTTTTGGGCTCCTTCTTATTATGAGCTCGTTAGTCTCCCCATGTTTAAAATATACAATGTCCATTAATTAATTTAAGTTACTGACAACTCAATTAATTAATATCTCATCCAAGAGTAGTACCACTCAACCTCATTATCATGCCGGAATAAATTCCACCTGCAGGGTTTACATGATAATCCTTATGAGCTCCTTAAGGGGACATCATCAACCTATGACGGACACGGATTCCTTCTACAATCAACAGCACACCATAGAGACAGCACTACTTCCCAACTCATCGAGTTTGTTGATTTAATTACATGTAAATCTCACCCATTGATGAATCAAAGAAATACATATTGCCCTACGTGTCGAGGTTATTGTATAGGGATTAAGAGCACGAACTTCCATAATAACTGAGATCAAGTTCTCCTATAAGTCAGTATAAGTCGAACGATCTCAAGCGGTCCTGCTCAATACACACAAGTGCACTAATGTGATTCTATAGTCAAGACAAGCTAATACCAAACCACACTACAACCATCCCGATATAGAGTCCCCGACTATCTCGGTTGTGAACATCTGTTTATACTTTATAAGGAAACCGATAATATGATCTTCTGCGTGTTGTCGCACAACATATTATCTACAGTATAAAGTAAGTGAACTATTGCATCGTGCATATAAATAAATTATAAGACGCAATCATTTGATCATATGATTCTCATTTCAAATAAATTGTTATAAGATTGTTCATACAAAAAAGCTAGACTTTTAATATGCAATCCAACACTTAGGCCATGCTTGATTATTTGAGTTACTTAGCCAAAATTTTACCTTTCCTATTGATTAAAAACCTTTGGTAGCCCCGTTTGATTCGTTAAAAGCTTTTTCTTTGGCAAGCCGAATAAAAGAGCCTTATTTTATATTTACTTAAGCTTTGTAAATACCCTATTCATTGGTAGAGAGAGTTGAGGTGGATAAGTATTGCAAGAAGAAAAAGGAAGATGGAATGAGGTTGAGTAGAGTAAGAAAAGTGTATGGTTAAATCTTGTTTAGAGGTAGTGCCTGAAACTGGTACCCTAATTGCTGTTTTAAAAAGGGTAGTGCCTACAACCGGTACTTTAGTTATCAAGAGAAGAATGATGTTGATGCAAGAAAGAGAAGGAAATTCAAAAATTTGCAAGCGCAAGAGAAGAAATTAGATGAGAACATATAGCCGAATGAAGAAGCAAGAACCTCCATGGTAACTTTCTACTAGTGTTTGAGTCACTTATCTAAATTTTCCTACCCTTTCCAAAGAGCCAACATTACAACCCAAAGACAAGTCCTTTGTGATCCTAGTAATTAGTTGATTGTGAGTTGATTTTTGAGACCCTTGTTAAGCTTATGGTTATGCGTGAATATGGCTTGAGTATGAGCGTATACACTAACCTGTTAAGTGCAATTAGCACTTGAGTGAGAGAGTAAACACTTATCTTGTGAGCTAGATAACTTAGTACTCCGAATGGTATTATGATTGAGCATGAATGATATGTATGATGCACGATATACTTATTTTTAAATTGATGAAGTTGCATGTGTAATATGTGTTGTACTTGGTGATTCTTGTGAATTATACATGACTCCTTGGTTTGATTGCGCTGCCTCGGGACGAGCAACATGTAAGTTTTGGGGTCTGATGAGTGTGTTAATTCACGAATCTTGCGCCTGGATTTGTGCTATTATGGAGTGTTTGAAGGATGAAATCGGATGAAAACCGATAAATATTATGAAAAGACATGAATCAGGTGTTGATGGAGCTATTTGAGTGGTTTTTCGAAGGAAATCGGAGTGGAAGTATTGAATACGGAAGAAAGGAAGTCGAAAAACCACTCAAATAGCTCCATCAACACCTGATTCATGCCTTTTCACAATATTTATCAGTTTTCAACCGATTTTATCCTTCAAACACTCCATAAAAGCACAAATCCAGGCGCAAGATTCGTGAATTAACACACTCATCAATGAACAAGATACATTAGATGCTATAAACCAAGTGATGGCTGATCCAGACACGAGTATTGGAAATCAAGGAAGAGGTGACCAAGAAGCGTACCATGCATGGAAAAAGAAAAAAATTCCATTGCATGTGGTATCCTCATAAGCTCAGTAATCGATCCGATGATCCATGAATGTGAGCAACATCCCACCGCATATGATATATGGGTGTATCTGCATGAGAAGTGTTATGGCAAATCGGTTACAAGGCTTAGGTAGTTGACTATTAAATTGGACATAACATTAGACAACATCTCAAGGAGATGTCAAATATGATTATCGAACTTAAGACTGCCGGTCACATGCCCTCTGATGAACAATAAATCTAAGCCATGATCCGTACTTTACCTGATCGTTTGGAATATCTCAAAGTCAACTTGACGCATAATGAAAGCATTAAAACTTTCAATGATATTGCTCATCATGTTGAGCTAGAAGATGAGAGGCTCAGAGCCTCAAAGCCTTCTTCTGGGGCCTTCTATACCAGTTCTACTTCCAAGGGAGCTTCGTGCTCCAATGGAAAAAGAATTGGAAGAAGGGAAAGAAGGGAAGACGATCTGACGGTGGTGGTGATAAGCCTGAAAATAATCCAACTAAAACAGATGAATGGAAAAAGGAAAAGAGGCGTGACAAAAAGAATAAGAAGGATAAAAGCAAGTCAAGAGGGACGAGGTCGATTAATCTTATTCTATTTTGTGTGAAATTAATATCTCAAGTACTGTCTTGCTGTCTGATTCTTATCCATTGTGGATTATAGACTCAGGAGCAATGGACCATGTGACAAGAGACAAAGGAGTTTTTGTAGATTTTCGCCGTGTTCAGAAGGGGACTAGGTGGATATATGTAGGAAACAATGCACGAGTCGAAGTTAAAGGACTTGGGACTTGCAAATTGGACCTTGATGATGGTCGGGACTTTATCCTAGATGATGTTCTATATGCTCTGGAGAATCACGCGAAATTTAATTTCTATTTCAGTTCTACTTAATTTGGGTTATGGTGTATTATTCACTAAAGGCACTGTGGAAATGAGCATTAATGATACTTGTTATGCATCTGGACATATAACTGATGGCTTTATGGTTTTAAATTGTAATAGAATGATGTTTAGTTATTATGATGATTATTCATATTCGCTAAATGCTCGTTCTTCTAGTAATGCAAATGCGAATGATGACGTTTGGCATGCTAGATTAGGTCATATTGGGCAAGATAGGATGAATAGACTTGTGAAAGAAGAATTGTTGAATCTTTCTTCTAAAATCAAATTATCCAAATGCGAACAT
This sequence comes from Pogostemon cablin, assembly GCA_023678885.1. Taxonomy (NCBI): domain Eukaryota; kingdom Viridiplantae; phylum Streptophyta; class Magnoliopsida; order Lamiales; family Lamiaceae; genus Pogostemon; species Pogostemon cablin. Next base: position 22,288,927 of record CM042952.1, on the reverse strand, counting down.
TATCTTGCTGTCAAAATTACTAGAAAACCTTTTGGTAAAGCTATTGTATCTTAATCTCCATTAAAAGTAATCCATTCTGATATATGTGGTTCTGTAAATGTGAGAGCACGATATGGAGCTCACTATTTCATTACGTTCATTGATGATTATTCACGTTTTGGATGTCTATTTGATATCTCATAAGTCTGAAGCATTGGATTGTTTTAGACGATTCTTGAGTGAAGTCGAAAATCAAAAGGATAAATCTATCAACTTTTTAATAACTAATAGAGGACGAGAATATCTATCAGAACAATTCAAGGATTTCTGTAATGAAAAGGGAATAATCCAATAATTAACTATTTCTTATACGTCTCAACAAAATGGTGTTGCTGAAACAAGGAATAGGACCTTTTTGGAGATGGTGAGATCTATGATGGCACAAGCTAATCAACCGATCTCTTTTTGGGGAGATGCGTTACTCACGATAGCTTATGTGCTTAATTGAGTGCCTTTCAAATCAGTTGCTTCGACTCCATATGAACTTTGGACCAGTAGAAAACCTTACTTAAGTAATCTTAGAACTTGGGGATCAGCAGCTTACGTACATGATTCATCAAGTTAGCATGGAAAGTTGGGTCTCAGAGGAAAGAAGTGTATCTTCATAAGACACTGCGAACATTCTAAGGATTATGTGTTCATAGGAGATCAGGATACGAGTTTAACTGAGACAGAATCACGTAATGCTCATTTTCTGGAAACGAAATTTCCTAGTAGAGGGGGCATCAGAGATGCGATGCCGAACCTATTTTCGAGGTGGTAGAAAACCAATATCTACAAGCTCCAAGTGGGAGTAGTAGTTTAGCTGATGTGGATCTTGATAGATATTTGTCAATTGAAGATCAAGCGATTCACAGTGAGAGCATTTTGTCTACAGAAGATTATCAACAGCTATCTCGGAAACGTTCTAGGAAACATGTGCCCAAAAAGGCATTATGATATTGAAGGACATGCATTCTTTGTTTTACCAGAAAATGGAGATGTTTCTCTTGTTGATGAGGAAGAGCCCAGAAATGTTAAATAAGCTCTGACTTGTCCGAAAAAGGAGAAATAGATGAAAGCATGAAAGAGGAGATGGAGTCTATGAAGTCAAATCAAGTTTGGGAACTTGTAGATCTTCCGAAGGGACGAAAGGCTATTGGGAATATATGGATTCTCAAAATCAAAAGAAAGTCTGATGGCTCAATAGAGAGGTATAAGGCTCGCTTGGTGGCAAAAGGTTATACTCAACAAGAGGGTTGATGTACGTTTTCTTTGCACGCAAAATTAATCCCCAAGTATTAAGGATATCAATTGCAGCTTTAGCAAGCGACCAAGTGAATATCTAACCCAAAGGACGGCATATTATCAATTTAATTATTATCTAAATTAATTAAGACGATTATGACAATATAGTTTGAGGTTTAGAATTATTAAACTACTAAACACGTAATTAAAATAACAAATAAAATAAAGTCACTTGAAGAATACGAAAGTAGATTAAGTAGGAGGATAGGTAGCCCTAGGATAATCCAGTTTCGCTCATTAATCTCCCTTTCGTGTGTTGATGTCCGACTCTGCCTTGTGGAATATGGACGCATCACTAAACCATGCATATCTACTCTATAGATACAAGTAAACATGCATGTAACACGTGTGAATAACCTCGGAGTAAGAGATATAATTTCACCCCCATTTCTAGGTACTATCAGTATCAATTATTTCACTGGCCAATTGGTACTCTAACCCGATATGATCTCCCTTTATAGGTACTATAAAATTATCCTCTTTATCCTGCTTACTAACCCGAATTCAATTCAATTAATAAACATTCATATATGATAGTTCTAATGAAGCTTCGGAGTCCCCTCACTTAGAATCATAACATGGAATCCTGTTCAGCGGTGAACGCACTCAATCTATAACCAAGATATATATTCAGACTGTATATACCAATTGAAGATGCACAAAATGACCATGAATATGGATTAAGAAAGAACAATCATATATAAAATAAATTCACAAGTAGTGTTGTACGGAGTTTACACACGAAAGTTCAATTAATTGGTAAAACCTTCACAATCCTAGTTCTACCAAAAAGGCTCTAGCCCATGATGTTATGAAGAACAATCATGAGTGTTGGATAGATCTTACCCGTAGTCTGGAAAATACAAGAAAGATTAGGAAGAAAACAAAACCCTTGATGTGGCATTGTCGTGTCCTTCTCCGTCTTGAATTCTCCTCTTGGTTCTCCTCTTGATTCCACAGACGAATCTTTAAAGTGATGGACGGATGGAGGAGAGGAAGTGGATGATGGTTGGGGGGTGATCCCCCCTTATGGGGTGTGGTATGGTTGTGGTCTCTCTTATGGCCCTCTTGTTGTTTTCTCTCCCCTAATGGTGTGATCTACATCCTTTTTTATACTTGTAAACTCTCCTTATAGGCATTGGAATGGGCTTTTTGATTTATCACTCGCAATGAGGGTGTAAAAATACGAATATGGTAAGTTTTCGTACGTCAATTCGACCACGAAGCTAGGTTGAATTCACCTTCCCTGGTCGAATTGCAGGTCGAATCACCCTACTAGAAGCTTCAGACACCGGATTCGAGCTTCAGGTGCTGGATTCGACCAGCACAGTAGGTCAAATTGAGGTGTCGTGGTCGAATTGCTTCTTTTGCCGTCCAATTCGACCAGGATTCGACCACATGGTCAGGTCAAATTCAAATGTTGTGGTCGAATTATCTTTCGCAGTCTTACCGTTTCGCATATAACTTCCACATCCGAGCTCCAATTTGAGTGATTCTTGCGCTCACGCGATCATCTCTTCCGTGCTTTCTATCCATATAAATAACATAAGAAAACTCTAAGATTTGAATATGCAACAAGCCACGGAATGTAGCACAGTAATTCTGTTCGGCACCGCTTGCACGACGTCACCATTTCGATCATAACTTCCTCATTTGGAATCCGATTGAGGTGTTCTTTACGACAAATCAACCCTCATTTCAGTGGATTTCTAATCGTGTATCACACGAATATTTTTTATCTCCATGACAACACAGAAAAATTACAAAAGTTGGATGTGCATTTTCAGCATTCTTGCACAAATTGCACATTTTCTCCAACTTTGGACTTTTCATCCTTTTTCCACCTAAAACACAATAAAACACCTCAAATGCACCTTTTTCTCACATACAATGAATATAAGACACTTGTGCTAATATATAACAAGAATTTCCATTAAAGGTGTTAAATTGGACACTTAAACACGCTTATTTTCACTCTCAACAATCCCCCAAACTTATCCGTTGCTCGTCCCGAGGCAACAAAATAAAAATAAAGCGAGGGAGAGTAAGAAAATTAGCGGAGAAACAAGGATTATGACAAATACCCCGTTCAAAATACAATTGTCCTCAACTTAGGTCATGCAACTCTCATTACATGTAATAATCAATTCATAGCATACAAGATAAGACAATTACCACCAATTCAAATGCTCCATTCACATGCTCTCATGGGAAGTATATATCACTCACACTCAAGTGAAAAAGATGTACACTTATAGGTTTTTGGTGTTTACACTCAGATTCAATTCAAGTGCATGCATAACCATAAGCTTGCCAAACGTCTCATACTCTCCACCACTTAAAGTATGATTCGATAATGAGATCAAAAAGGACTTTTCTTTTGGATGTAATATTGGCTCTTTGGTAAGGGTAGGAAACATATGGATAAAGTGACTCAATTAGTAGAGAATTAAAATCGGAGATCTTTTGTACTATAGATTTTTTACACTTCAAGGCTATCCAGCTTCATGCTCTTCAAATTTTCTTTTCTCTCCTTTCCTTCAAGCTCAACATACTTTTTGTTTCCTTTCTTGAGGTACCAGTTTCGGGCACTACGTCTAACATCTCGGGGTACCAGTTTCGGGCACTACCTCTAACATCTCGGGGTACCAATTTCGGGCACTACCCCTAAGCAATTTATTTTCTGCTCATAATCACTTGTACAACTCCAAATATTTTATTCTTTCCAAACTCCATGAAAATCAACTTCACACACTTTGACAACATTTAATTCTCTACTAAATATAGGAATTTAAGGCTCAAATAGGATATCAAAGTGGCTATCTTCATAGGTTGCCAAAGAAATAAGGCTTTTAGGCTCAAAAGGACTAACTATGGATATATAATTATTTGGTAGAAAATTATTTGGCTAAGTGACTCATAAATTCAAGGATGACCTTAGATCATCTCCCATCATCTAACACACATGTAATTTCAAGTAAGACAAGAGGCATGTTCTAGAATACACGCACAAGAATGATACTCACCAGAAAGAAATATCATGTGATTATGTAACATGATCAATGAGGTTCAAAATCTCACATGGGTTTTTAACAAGTAACAGAGCACCTTTCATAATAAGTAATATCTTACAAGTACACATAAAACTTCATATCACAATATAACTCAAGTACACTTCCTTCATCAATTTCAAGAGCATATAAATTTCAAGCACGATTTAAAAATATAAGCTCATGTGGATCACTAACATCAGAAACTCATCATTTCACTCCCAATAATTAAAGCACACATAAAAATTAGAATAAGGAAACGAGGACACCTGATTTTTCTTCAACGTACGTATGAGATCCTCAAGTTGAAGGCTCAATGTAGAACTCGTCTTGCCACCTAGTTACCCTTTTCTATCATCAAAGCTCAAGCACACTCATCATCACAAGATTCATCAATAATAAAATAGGAGAACTCTAAGAACGACTCAATTGACTATCTAATCGACTCCACACACTAGAAACACCACTGAACACTAGGCAAATTGCAAAAAAATTGACACATCAAAACCAATTAAAGTTTCAACATACCATAAAAAATCAACTCCCCTAGCAAACATTACAAAGAAAAGATTATACTCTTGGTGCTGCAATGAGGTAAGAACATTTAACCCCCCAAACTTAGTAAAAACATGAGTCGAAACTAAGTTTAAAAAGAGATGTAATTGCCAATTAGTAAACACCTTAAATATAAAAATTTCTTACTCACACAAAATAAATAAAGCAATAAAACGGAAAGGCAATCCCCTAACAGGCACTCTTGTTTAACATCGAAGAGTCACGACGGATTACCGCTTTGTACTATTGGATAGGATGGCGGTCATCTCGCATCCTCACCTTCAAGTACTTTCTTTTCCTCTTCTTGTTTACACTCAACACCTCAACTTTCTTGGTAACAAGAATATGATCCTTGGAATTTCCTTCCTCCCATGGCTGTCTAGACACCTCCTTGTCAATCTTCCATTTAAATTCAGAATCATCTATCTTAAAAAAATCAAGATTAAACAAGTTAGAAACCACATCTATGCTCTTGCATGATTGAGTCTCCATGGGCATCTCCATTGCATGATCAAAAGAGAAAACCACATCTTCATTATCCATCTGCAGTCTAAGCTTCTCGGCTCTCAACTTCTTTGCTCTTTCCCACTTCTTCTCCATTGTAAGCTCAAGATTCTGCTTATGTAATGGTACTGGAGTAACATCAACATCATGTGGAGCATTCGCCATGGAAAATGGTACAGAACAGTTGGGTTCGACCTGGATACAACCTGTAGGTCTGGTCGAATTGAAGTGCTCCTGGTCGAATTGAGCTTCTGTATCAATTATGTCATTCGATTCGACCTGAATTCGACCATGAGGTCTGGTCATCGAACTTCTGATAAAATAGAGTGCTCCGGAGGGTAGGATTCGACCTGGATTCGACCAGAGTGTCTGGTCAAATCCTGGTATTTCTGGTCGAATCGAGGCTCTGTTACTTTTTAATCACGTCCAGGTGTCTCATTCGACATCCCCTGTTGAATTCGACCAGGATTGTTGGTCGAATTGGAGTCGAATCGGGCTCCTAACGTCTCTAATTTCAGTTCCGGCCTAATCGGTCCCTTATACTGTGTTCCAAACCTTAACGTGATGGCTTTATCTTCCAATTTTTGTGTCAATTGATTCACATTCGCGGTCATCTGCCCCATAATCAAAGTAAGGTCCTTCAATTGCTTAGATAAATCTGCATGATCAACATTCATGGTATCCTCAAGACAATCAATCCTTGTATCATTCTCAGTCATGTATCGATTGAAGGTATCTTCAACACTCTTTACTTCGTGCTGCCACATACTAGGCCCCCTTAGTGTCAACTCTGTAATCTGCTTCTGCTGGGACTCTAATAGCTTGCTGATGTTAGCTAGACTAGAGACGATCTCATCATCCCTATTCGGCTTCACCACTTGATGTTCAACCTGCGCCACCTTGTCAAGTACATATGATCCTCTTACTCTTTCCATAGGCCAATCACGTGAATTCATAGAGATGTCTTCAAACAACTTTTCTGCTTCAAGTGCTGTCTTAGATAACAGCGCTCCTCCTGATGATGCATCAATAAAAATACGCGACTCACAATCCAATCCATAGTAGAAGATGTTTATGTACTCAGCCTTAGACATTCCATGCAGTGGGCACCCCTTGAGCATGTCTTTGAACCTATCCCACGCCTCATAAAACTTCTCACCTTGATTCATCACAAATTGGTGATCTCTTGCTTCATTCTTAAGATCCTTGAGGGTGGCATGTATCTCTCTAAGAACTTCTACTGCAGTTGGTCCTATGTAGTGCAGTCGGCTGCATCAAGAGTATCATACCAAGCTTCCGCTCCATCAATCAAAGAGAACTTGAATAAGGCGATTCACCTAGCATTATCATTAGCTCCAACACCCTTTTGAGTGTTTGCATAACTAAGAAATCTTCGGAGATGCTGATATGGATCTTCAAAAGAACCTCCAGAAAAGGGATTCTTCTCTACCATCTTAATAAGAGCGGGATGTATCTCAAAATCATCATCTTTCCCCCTAGCTCCTATCAACCCCATGTTGCCAATCTCATAGTTCATGAAAATTTAACGTATGACAACATCATCCGGATTCTGCCTTGCTCTGGCCATGTTCAGCACTGTGTATTATTCGTTCATTTCCTTCATCTCCTTTTTCAAGCGCACAAGTAACTCAGAAAAATTTAAGGTTAGATAGAAATAAATAATCACAAATAAAAGTCTTAATTAACTAGAAATAATAAAATCAATAATAACAGCCATCCCCGGCAATGGCGCCAAGAACTTGATGTGCGTTTTCTTTGCACGCAAAATTAATCCCCAAGTATTAAGGATATCAATTGTAGCTTCAGCAAGCGACCAAGTGAATATCAAACCTAAAGGACGGCGTATTATCAATTTAATTATTATCTAAATTAATTAAGACAATTATGACAATATAGTTTGAGGTTTAGAATTATTAAACTACTAAACACGTAATAAAGTCACTTGAAGAATACGAAAGTTGATCAAGTAGGAGAATAGATAGCCCTAGGATAATCCAGTTTTGCTCATTAATCTCACTTTCATGTGTTGATGTCCGACTCTGCCTTGTGGAATATGGACGCATCACTAAACCATGTATATCTACTATATAGACACAAGTAAACATGCGTGTAACACGTGTGAATAACTTCGGAGCAAGAGATATAATTACACTCTCCTTTCTAGGTATTATCAGTATCAATTATTTCTCTGGCCAATTGACACTCTAACCCGATATTATCTCCCTTTATAGGTACTATAAAGTTATCCTCTTTATCCTACTTACTAACCCAAATTCAATTCAATTAATAAACATTCATATATGATAATTCTAATAAAACTTCGGAGTCCCCTCACTTAGAATCATAACATGGAATCCTGTTCAGCGGTGAACGCACTCAATCTACAACCAAGATATATATTCAGAATCTATATACCAATTGAAAATGCACAAAATGACCGTAAATATGGATTAAGAAAGAACAATCATATATAAAATAAATCCACAAGTAGTGTTGTATGGAGTTTACACACGAAAGTTTAATTAATTGGTAAAACCTTCACAACCCTAGTTATACCAAAAATGCTCTAGCCCATGATATTACGAAGAACAATCATGGGTGTTGGATAGATCTTAACCGTAGTCTGGAAAATACAAGATAAATTAGAAACCAAACAAAACCGTAGATATGGCGTTGTCGCCTCCTTCCGTCTTGAATTCTCCTCTTGGTTCTCCTCTTGATTCCACAGACGAATCTTTAAAGTGATGGATGGATGGAGGAAATAAAGTGGATGATGGTTGGGGGTGACCCCCCTTGTGTGGTGTGGTATGGTTGTGGCCTCTCTTATGGCCCTCTTGTTTTTTTCTCTCCCCTAATGGTGTGATCTACACCCCCTTTTATACTTGTAAACTCTCCTTATAGGCCTTGGAATGAGCTTTTTGAGTGATCACACGCATTGAGGGTGTAAAAATATGGATATGGTAAGTTTCCGCACGTCAATTCGACCACGAAGCTAGGTCGAATTCACCTCCACTGGTCGAATTGCAGGTCGAATCACCCTACTGGAAGCTTCAGACACCAGATTTGAGTTTCAGGTACTGGATTCGACCAGCACAGCAGGTCGAATTGAGGTGTCATGGTCGAATTTCTTCTTTCGCCGTCCAATTCGACCAGAATTCGACCACATGGTCAGGTCGAATTCAAATATTGTGGTCTTAACCGTTTTGCGTATAACTTTCACATCCGAGCTCTAATTTGAGTTGTGCTCACGTGATCCTCTCTTCCTTGGATTTCTATCCATATAAAGAACATAACAAAACTCCAAGATTTGAATGTGCAACAAGCCACAAAAAATAGCACAACAATTCTGTTTGGCACAGCTCGCGTGACGTCATTATTTCGATCATAACTTCCTCATTTGAAATCAGATTGAGATGTTCTTTACGCCAAATCAACCCTCATTTCAGTGGATTTCCAACCATATATCACATGAATAGTTTTGATCTCTAAAACAACACAGAAAAATTACAAAATTTGGATGTGTGTTTTCAGCATTCTTGTACAAATTGCACATTTTCTCCAATTTTGCACTTTCATCCTTTTTCTACCTAAAACACAATAAAACACCTCAAGTGTACCTTTTTCTGACATACAATGAATATAAGACACTTGTGCTAATATATAATAAGAATTTCCATCAAAAGGTGTTAAATTGGACACTCAAACACGCTTATTTTTACTCTCAACAAGGGTATAGACTACGAAGAAACCTTTTCATATGTAGTGAGTTTTGTCTCGATTCGTCTACTGTTAGCTATAGTGGCTAATATGGATTTAGAATTGCAGCAAATGGATGTTAAGACCGCATTTCTCAATGGAGTATTAGAAGAAGAAATCTACATGCCACAGCCTGTAGGATTTATTCTTTGAGGTCAAGAGGATAAAGTTTGTAGATTGAAGAAGTCGATCTACGAGCTCAAACAATCCTCTAGACAGTGGTATTTGAGATTTCATAATTCAATTATCTCATATAACTTTGTTATAATAAATGAAGACCACTGTGTATATGTTAAACTGTCCAATGGTTGTTTTGTGATTCTATCCTTGTATGTGGATTACATACTACTAGCGGATAATAGCAAAGAGTATCTTGAAACCATAAAAACATGGTTATATTCAAATTTCAAGATGAGAGATATGGGTAAAGCAGAGCACATACTTAGTATGAAGATCCATAGGGATCATTCATGAAATTATTGGGCTTGTCTCAAGAGACTTACATCAAGAAATTTTTAGAACGGTTCAAGATGGACATCTGTAAACCTATAGATACTCCCATTGTGAAAGGCGAATCATTGAGAAAGTAGATGTGACCCAAGACTCAAGATGAATAGAATGAAATGGCCAAAGTACCATATGCTTATGTGATTGACTGCAGATTATTTTTTCTGTTATCAAGGAAATAACAATACAGTGAATGGGTATACAGACGCTGACTGGAGTGGTGATTTAGATAAACGTAAATCAACTTTCGATTATGTGTTCTTATTCAACAATGGAGCAATCTCATGGTGTAGTAAGAAACAGACTTGCATAGCACTGTCCACTATGGAAGCCGAATTTGGGGCATGTGCGTCTGCAGTTCAAGAGGCTATTTGGTTGAGAAGATTTATGAAATATTTGGAGGTATCAAACACTCCAGTAGGAGCTGTCTTAATTAATTGTGATAATCAGACGGTTATTGCTTACACAAAAGACCCCAAATGTCATGGAAAGACCAAACACATTGACACGAAGTTCAATTTTGTTAGAGATATTGTACATAAAAAGAAGGTGATTCTTAGCTACATTTCTACTCATTTGAAGTTAGCAGATCCTTTTACCAAACTAATTCCTAGAGATGTATACATAGTACATGTAAAGGGATTGAGTTTGCAAAGGATTTAAAACGATGTATTGAATATGTTTGTGTGTGTTAATGGAATAGTTAATGGCTTACCTATACATGAATGTCTTATAAATTATATGTGATGGTTCATATATAATAGTATGTCGGCAAGTTATGATTGACACTCTCATACGAGCAATCGCCTCTGGCTTAGTGGGAGCACAGAGATGAGATTATGATAGTTAATGTAATCGGGATAGATTTTGCCACGAATCTAATCCAACTTGTTGTAAAGCTAAATCAACGGAGATCCTATACATTGGAGGGAGGATATCCAGGTTAAGTGTATGGGACATACTTGAACTCTGATTTACACGATGTCTAAATTAGATGAAATACGACATACGCTTTCTTGGAAGAAAGTTAAAGACATTGTGACATGTGTTTTAGGAAAACGACATGTGCTAAGTTGACCCTAACAGGATTGAGAAAATTATCCCTATTTTCTCAAAAGTATGAGTCCTTATCTATTGGTTACCCTTATGACCTTCTACTGTATTCTAAGTTCTTACTTTGTGTTACTACTTTAGCATGTTACCAAAAGAGCTATGGTTAATAACGGCGATGCGGTACATGTCTAGGAAAGCAGCTACAGTGAGAGACTGTAAATACTTAGTGAAATGGGAAGAACGTCTTAATTTAACATATACTATTGTGATTCATTGACTAGTCAATCAAGTAGGGTCTTGATTATGAATATATTGTTTTTTTTTGTAAAAAGGTTGAATATGCTCTGATAAGTTCATGGATTGAAAAGAGATGTGTCAACTTATGTTAAATGTTCAAGAGTTCTGGGTATTGCGAGCTTGTTGAGTTTCATTGATAAACTGGTTGAGTTGCTATATATCTCTAACAAGTGTATAGCGATTAAAACTCATATCTCGTGGGTTACACGATGTATTAATCTATGTGATAATATGATTCATGAAGAAATTGAGTCAGACGACTTATGACTTCATATTTGAGTAGGAGATGTAAACAATAATTAATACAATAAATATTAATTATTTTCCACATATGATTGTGGATAAAAGAGAGAGAGAGGGAGTTAATGAATTAGTTATTTAACTCCTATCTCCTTGGTAGTAAAATCAACTGCATAGAGGCAGTTTAATAGAGGCTGGTACATACAGAATGCGAAAGCGTTTCTCTCTCTTGTGTTTTCTCTTCCGATTTCACTACAGTTCTTCATATTCGACAGATTAGTGCCATATCATGGAACACAATCTACAGCCCTGTGTTGTATGATTTGATTCAGAGATCATAGTGTATCCCGTGAGTGCCAACAGGTTCGTAGATATTCTTCCGCTGCGACTTAACCCTACGGAGAAAGGTAAGATTTCTCCCTTGCATGATTAGGGTTTGTACATTAATAAATATGAGTTTCCAACATACCAATGTCCATCAGAAAACCCATAATTGGAACAGACATGAACACTCCTACTCCTTCACTTCTTCTTTTTACCGCTTCTAACAACACTACTGCTCCCTATTATATCTCCGTATGCTCTACTACCCGTTTCCATGCTAGATTTTCTTTCATCCTTTTCACTACCAGAGTCAAGCTCGTTAGAGCCGTCGTGTTCGCGCTTGGCAATGAATTGGCAGGTGACAGGGGTCGTAAACTGTAAGAACATAAAGAGTTTTTTCAGACGGCGAATCAACGAGTGGTGGCGGGTTGGGAAAAACATACCATCCTAGCACGGTGGACTCATTGGCAGTGGAGGAGGTGAATCGAGAGTGTGGATTGTAGAGCATTTTTTTGGAAAATTGAGGGTAATTACCGAAATTGCAAAAGGCGATGAGTAGATTAGGGTTGTGATCGGAGAGAAATTGCAGGGTTTTGAGCGATCGAACAGCACGCATGGCTGCAGATTGCGTCAGAGCCTCAGAGGGGGAAATGGGTGATTGATTTGGGAATCAGGTTTTGTGAAGGGCTTTACTCGGGAAATTCAAAACAATGGAAAGACAAAAACACCCACGTGGGTTCATCATTCATGACGGCCGATGGGCCCTCTCAATAATGGGCCATCAATATTTGAGACCCAAATGGTCTACATCCAAGCAAACTGATAGCCCTAGGCCCATTATCACAATGGGGACTAAACTTTTTTTTGATGAAATTCTTATGGAATTAAATCTGCAAGTATTTGAACCATTTTAGCATTGAGTAATATTTTATAGCACTAAATTTGAAATTATCTCGAATCAAGTGTGTAGGCAACTCATGAAATTAGTATGTTCAATCATGATATAAGTTATCTAGATTTTAAAAAAGTTAATCCAATAGTGATTATTTAAAAAAATTGTAGTGATCATATGGGAGATAATCTTTGGCAATGTGGACCACGTGGGCATGACCGCATGAGTAAAAAATTAAAGTCGATTACTATATATTTTATTGAAAAAATTCAATGGGCTTATGCGAAATCGGAGCCCACCAACGCAAAAATTACATGTGGTCCAATTCATATTATGATTGAAATGGTCCATCTAGCTTAAAAATAAATAAATAAATAATATATAATTTTAAGTTCCATGTAATAAAACGACAAAATTTATAATCATGCATATCACTAGCTAATTAATGAGTTGGTCTCCTAGGAATTAGAGTGTACTGCACTCCCACATTAGGAGGAGATCAGAACAGTCGTTTTCGATCTATCCACGTATAGCCCTCCTGGTCTTGATGGCTTTGGAGAATGCTTCCACCAGTTTGCTTGGGTTACTATTAGACGGGGTGTGAACACAACTGTCATGTTCTTCTCCAGTCACAGCTATTTGTCTTGGGATGTTAACTTACTTATCCCTAAAATTCATAACAAAGTGGAGGATTTCAGGCCCATAACCTCTCTGCAACTTGTTCTTCAAGGTCATCACTAAGATTATGGTCTCCCGCCTCGGATCTATACTTACTTGCATCCTTTCAGACTATCAATTTGGATTCATCCCTAAAAGAAAGATCCGTCATTGCATTGCCATTGAGGAGGATGCATCAAACACCTAGACAATCTCCGAGCTTTGGTCATAGAGTAAAACTCGACAGTCAATTTCTGACTTGATAAATTGGCTAAGAAATCCCTAAGCGGATTTAGTTGGCATGCACAAAATTATTGATTATTTCTTCTTGGGAAGTTGGCATTTTACTCAGGACTTTATCGATACTTTCCGTCAACTAGTGGATAATATCTGTTCCTATTACTGATAACACTAATGATCGCAGGATAGCCTACCTCCATTTAAGAAGTAAGCAACTCAAATCCCAGCCCTTATTGGGTTAGATAGATATGTAGTAATTTCATCCCTTGACGCACGTCTTTAATTTCTTGGAAAGTTATTCGTGAAATTCTTATAAATTTACAAACAAAGGGTTCAGTGTGCTATCTTTACAGGGAAGCTGTTCACCACCTATCGATTTGCTCAGAGAGTGCATATCACAGATGGTTTCTCGTTTGGCAACGATATCCCTCTTGACGGAGGGTTTTGGGACTTAATTCAACATGCCATGCAAGTTGATGGGAGCAGGCAAATCCTTGTTATATGGAAAAGCGCGTACATTTAGATTATCATAAAAAAAAAGTCAGAGCAAGCTGCTCCTCCTAATATGCTATAAATTGTCAGCCAATTCAAAGCATATGTCAATGAATTGAATTACATGAAGTTGGGATCCATGGCTAATAGCATCTGCACACTTTGGTTACTTTATGATTGATGGTAGTCAGATGGAGGCTGCCGAATGCGGGATAGATAAAAGTAAGCATTTGCTTTTCCACGGATGATTTCAGGAGAAGGGATATTTACTTTTCATGTGGATTTGGTACGGGATTTGCCTATGGAATGGAAACAGAAGATGCTTTCATAGCCATTGAATAGCGTCCGAAAAGGGTTGGAACAACTTATGGTTGGAGACTGAATCCACTTATTCACTCACCCTGCCTCGAAGGTACCTTGAAAATTTCTAAGTTGATCGTACCGCACCTATGCGTGGCTTACAACGTTCACAGTTACTCACATCTATGGGAGGGTAACAAAGGTGCTGACACTCTTTCAAATATTGGTGGAAACTTCCGCTTCCTCTTCATAGACATGAATATGGAAACTTCAGATGGTGGGATAAAACTCTAGATTTGCTGTTGCCAAAAAGCATACAAGTATTAGATATTTCTTCAATACTATCACACGTTTATGTAATGTTGTTGGAGGTTCTTGTAAGCGTCGAGATATTCTTCAAGAAAAGCAAATTGAAAAGATTGTTGAAGGGATTGCAAATGATGAAATCAAGACTGGAAGAGGATTAAATAAAAAAATGGCATGGAAATGACTAGGAGATACCGTTGGAGCTCCTATAAACTTGATACATTTATTTCTTCTGTTATCAATCTTCTCGAGTTAATTTGTTGAGCAAAATGGTAATGATGATTCACAAAGAGTAAAAGTTATTGATTTGCTAGAAATTGTTAATCAATTTGAATTTGTCTTGGTGTTGCATCTTAAGTGAAAACTTTTGGGAATCATACATGAACTATCACAAGTTCTACGAAGGAATGATCAAGACATTGTTAATTTGAATCTCGTTATAGCCTCAAAAGCTCGTTTGCAAGCCATGAGAGATGATGGTTGGAAAACTATACTGAATGAGGTTTTGCATTTTTGAGGCTAAATATGAAAGAGTTTTAGTAAAAATTGATTATTTTTATACACCTTGAGGAAGATCAAGCGTAGAATAGAAAAATTGACCAATCTTCACCACTACCAAGTCGAGCTATTTTATTCTGTGATATTGACATGCAAGCTCTAGAGCAAAATTGCCGTTTTGATGAAGTTAACATCGAGTTGCTTTTATGCATGACAAGTTTTGATCCTAGAGACTCTTTTGTAATGTTTGACAAAAAGAAGCTCATTTGTCTTGCAAAATTTTATCATCTGACTTTTTTACACTCGATTTATATGAACTAGAAATGCAACTTAAGAACTTCACTTTTGACATTCGTTTGGATGAGAGCTTCTTTGAAGTGAAAAGAATAGGAGGACTTGCTCAAAAAATGGTTACCACAAGAAATCATATTGTGTTCTCATTGGTTTTTCAATTGATTTATTTTCATTAACTTTATCAGTTGTTACTGCTATAGTGAAATGAGTTTTTGGGACTATGAAAATTATTAAGAGTTCACTTCATAATCGAATGAGTAATAAACTATTAAGTGATGGTTTAATAACTTACATTAAAAATGACGTGTTTCAAAATGTAACCAATGAAACTATTATCCTTTGATTCCAAAATATGAAAAATAGAAGGGAAATGTTGTAGTTTTTTTTTAAGTTTTTATATATGGCTTTCAATTTGAATGTTATTTGTTATTTAATACTCCATATTAACTTTGTATCATTTATAAATTTTTTAAAAATATTATTTAATATTATGATGAGATGTTAAACGGGTTGTTCTAATCCATTAGTGTCAGCCTTAATAGTCTTTGGGCTAATCAGGCTTCAGGTTAATCGGGCCTGTTTAAACGTACTATTAAAGGGTGAACCTAATCCTAATGGACTTCGAGATAAACGGGTCAGGCTTATGAGTTGTGCGAAAAAATATTAAAATAATTAAAATTTTAAATTTATTATGAATAATACAACAAATTCAAAATTAACTAATACATTACTTAAAATTTGATAAAATTAAAATTAATATATGCAAAATATTGTTAAAATATAATTTGATATAATTGTAATAATTAAATTAATTCTAAAATATTTATTTAAGTTTTAATTTATTTATTAAAGAAAATGGTGGGTTAGAGTAAGAGAAATGATGAGAAAGAAATAAAAATTAAATAATGATGGGAGTTTGTTTCACGATGAGCTTTTAGGGTGAGAGGTGATAGTTGATGTACAAGTGATGAGTTTTAAGGTAAAATAATAATAATAATAATAATAATAATAATAATAATAATAATAATAATAATAATAACTTCTTCTAGTATTGCGGGCCGACTCTGTTAGTCTACGGGCTACTCGATTCAGTCCAAAAAATTCAGTTGTTAAACGGATCTAAATTTCTCTACCATAACCCTAATTTTTTTAGGATTAATCGTGTCTGACCTATAATTTTTGAGCTTTTTAACAACTCTTAATGTTTTAATGAGCAACTATCATAGACACGTCTTTGAAAAATTATCATGTTAAGTTGGGCCCTCCCTTATTGCTGCCTTCGTAATCACACCTCTTCACATATACTCCCTCCGTCCCATAACAAGGTACGCGTTTGCTGTTTGCACGGGGACAGTTCTAGGGTCTTTATTTGCTTTTTGAACGTAAATTAAGGAGCATTATTATTGTAGATAAATTGGGTAATTGTATTAGAGGGAAGTGATGAGTCATATTGTGTACTTTTTTTATTAAATAGAGGAAATTGATGCATTTTAAACGGATGTCAGGAATAGTGAAACGCGTACCTTGTTATAGGACGGAGGGAGTATACTTTAATTTAATAAACACTATTTTTAGTGTTTTTTTCATTTACTTTAATTTTCCACACCTCACGTAATTTTTGTGAATAAAAACCAAGTGGCTTTAGATAAGATTAAAATGTTGATGAGTGAGGCTCTTGTGACCCGGGGACATCGTGTCCCTTTGCAATTTCCGTATCCCTTTCCAATTTGGTTATTTATATTGTGCATCCTGGTGCACCCTAAGGTGCACCCACTTTAAAAAACGTATACAAATATAAACAAAAACATATACAATTATGAACAAAATTGTATAGAATTTATTTGTTAGTATTTTTTAATGAATAGTGTAAAAAAATATACAATTACTAAAAAACATGTATACACTAAATAAAAAGTTATAGACATATGGATGCTAGTTTTTTTTAATGAAAAACTTAGTGTGAAAAAAGTATACAATTATTAAAAAACACGTATACAAAATAGAATAACATGTATACAAAATAGAATAAAAAGTTATACATATATGGGTGCACCCTTGAACCTAATATCTACTCTTCAAATTTAAACCTCTAACAATACATATGTTTAAATAGAATATTAAGGAGGGAGAGTTGTGTTCACATTGGGACACGGCGTGTCCCGAAGGCGTATTAGCTTTTGCCAATGACGAAATCACGAATTTAAAAACTAGAATTTAGCGCGTGTACAATTATCAGCAACCGAATAAAAAATGTTGAACAACGTGGATTTTAATCCAAGTTCAATTCCCCTATCCCCATCAACCAACCATTTTCTATTACCAATGGAGCAACTACTTCCCATTACTACATAAAATATTCATTACAACACTTTCAATTTGCACATTT
The DNA here is from genome assembly GCA_023678885.1 of Pogostemon cablin. NCBI lineage: Eukaryota > Viridiplantae > Streptophyta > Magnoliopsida > Lamiales > Lamiaceae > Pogostemon > Pogostemon cablin. The sequence continues at coordinate 22,271,229 of CM042952.1, read as the reverse complement.
TACACTTAACTACTTAAACACATCCTGTATGAAATGCATACATTCAGTCTTGTATTAAACCAATTAAAAATTAAAATCTAAATATTAATATCACTCCATATATTTATAGAGGAAAAATCGAGGTTACAAAATAGTACTATAGTAGTAATTCTTAACAACGTGAAAGCAACAAAACAACATGATCCAAAAATTCATGCTGTTTTTGAAGTCTCCGACATTGTGGGTTCCACTCAAGCTATTTTGACTTGCTTACACTTTTTTCTTTCCAAAAAAAAAAAAAAACTTCTGGACTCTTGAGTACACACCTCCCATGCAACACGAAAAAACTAGAAATTATTATTATCTAGAAATTCCATAAATCCAAATCAGCATTGCTTTCCACGTCATCCCAATTGCTGAATCTCCACCCCAACGACGGCGGCGGCGACATCATCGCGCCTTCCGCCGCCATGTTCAAATCCTCGTACTCAACGACGTCGTACATGTCCGGATACGCCGCCACTCCTCCTTCATCGTCCACCCTTTCTTCTTCATCTCTTGCCTCCACCTGATCATACACCGCCTGCTCCCCCGTCGGGCGGAATGCCTCCGCTGCTTCAGCCGCCGCTTTCCTTAGATCCTTGGGATCCTTGGACGCCGGAACCGGCAGCCGCCACGGTGAGTCCGCGAAATTCAAGCATGCGGCATTGCCCTTGAGTGCCAGCGCCGCCACGTCATGGGCCCTCGCTGCCATCTCCGCCGTGGGGTAGGTCCCCAGCCACACCCTCTTCTGGTTACTGGGCTCGCGGAGCTCGCACACCCACTTGTTGGAGTTCCTCTGCCGTATGCCGCGGTACACCGGGTGGCGCGTCTCCTTGAACTTCTTCCTGCCGGCGCGTTTCTTGGGGTGGGTGGCGGCCAGCATCACCTCCTCGTCGGAGTGGGAGGCGGCGGCGGCGGCCAAAGATTCCGAGTAATAGGAGTTTGAATATTCCATGCACTGAATAATTGGATTGAATCAGTAAGTAATGAAAAGGTTGAGTTTTGCACAAGTTGACTATGATAGTGCGTGTTTAAACTAATTTATAGTTTTGGTGGCGTGGTGGGAAAGGGGGGCGGAGGATTCACGTGGATACGAGTTCGACACGTGAGAACACGGAGTGGCTGAGTTGTTTACACAATTCTTACTAGAAAAGGTTAGGTGGGACAAAGGGTGGGTCCACGTCAAATAAAACGTGAGGATTTAATGACGTGCGATTTTACTAACGTTTTTTTTTCAATTTTCCCCTTGACTGTGACATTTTGAAAGTGGTAAACTACTTTCTGCGCAACTTTTTGTTCCTCAAATTTATTTTCTGTTGTAGTTCTGGAAACAGATTACTCACTCGTGAGTTCACTTTTTTTTTTTCTCTTTAAATTAGGGAGTATTATTATTTTATGTATAGTGTCCGTATGAACAACTTAATTGATCAAAGGGGTGACATCTTGTACCTAATAACCAAGGTTGTACGTGGTATATATTATTTTGTGTAGTGGATAATTATATTAATAGTGAGTGGTGTGCATATAATAAAATGGAAACCTTTCAGTGGTTGTTACATTTATTTGTTGCACGAGTATTAAAAAATACTCTATCTATCCCGGGCAAAATCCCCGTCCCCGTTTATTTTTTGCACGTAAAATAAGAAGTATTGTTATTTTATGAGTAGTGTATATATAGTTGTATTAGTAGTTGGTGGTGGGCCATATATAATGTGGGGACCTTTTACTAAAAGGAAAAAATGTGGACGTTTGAGTAGGATACCCAATATAGTAAAATTGGGACATTTCGGTGGGATGAAGGGAGTATAAAACTTTAATGTGTGGTGACTTAAAAAATATAATAATATTTTAATGTGTAGTAGTTAGTTATATTAATATTGTGTGTGAGCCCATGAAAATGGAGTATTAATTTTTTTGTTTGAATCTTATCTACCAAAAATGATATGTAAAAATATACTCCCTCCGTCCAACTGAAAGGAATGCATTTTTCCATTTTTGTTCGTTCCAATACAAAGAATGCATTTTCTTTTTTAGTAAACTAGTATTTCCCGTCCGTGTGTTGCACAATGAGCATTTTATTATAGGATCTTTGGTATTTTTTTTATAGGTAAATGTTAGCTGTTAGTATAGTTAGTAGTTACACCAAACACCCTTACTTTCCCCTTCCTCCAAGGCTCCTTATATCACCCCTCCTAATTTGCTTCCTAAGAAAATCGAACTTGAGTCGCTCACCTTAGTAAGGAGCCCAATTGCCAGGTGAGGAGCACCCTTACTTTCGCCTACCTGGTTTTTTTTTTAAATATTGTTATGTTTATGTATGAATATGTTTGAGCTTCTATCATCCGGTTTTGGTGTGGTTTGAATTTTGTTGTCATATTATTTCTTTATTTATGTTTATAATCATCCCATATGTGTTTTGCACGGAAATAATTATATTTTGCGAATAATTTTTAAGCATTTTATTATAGGATTATTGTTATTTATATTTTATTTTTAATAGTTTGATATGTTTTTCACTTTCTAGAGCCTGACATCTATTACTTTCTAAACATTTCTGAATACCTCCTTAAGCACAACGTTCTTACACCTAGCTGTGGACCGATCATTAGTATCACAAAGCATTATTTTCAAATCTTTCCTTTTTGTAATTCTAGATAAAGCAACGTAGAGTTGACCATGGCAAAATATTGGCTTCTTCAAGTACAATCCAATAATTTTCAAAGATTGTCCTTGACTTTTGTTTATGGTCATGGCATATGAGACTATTTGCAGGAACTGTCTCCGTTGAAACTTGAATGGAATCGTAACATCAGAAGGTGTTAAAGTAAGTCTTTAAATTAAATCACAATCTCTGACATCGTTACCTGACATCACCTTAGCTTGTATTACTCTATCCCCGAGTCTTGTAATGACCAAACGTGTACCGTTGTATAATCCTCTTGGGTGGTCTAGATTTCTCGAAAGCATAACTAGTGTGCCAACCTTCAAAATGAGCTCATGATTTGGCATTCTGAACACTTTATCGAATTTAGAAACTCTGGAGTATGAACGTCAGCCAAGATGTCTACATTGGTATCCGATTTGCATGTGAAGTCCGAACTGAGATATATCTTGAATGCATTCTTATTCAATGGTATCATGTGCTGATTAATTGAATTCACAGAATACAGCGTATGTGCAAGTATAGCACAAACCTGAAGATAACTTGGATCATCCACCACGATCAAGAAGCTAGGATATATGGAGTCCACAATAATCTTCACAGGGTCATCACCACATTCAAGAAGTGTGTCTTCTGGTATACATACATTAGTCCCGTGTTCACCAACGGATCCTAATGTGGCATCGCCTATTCCTGAAATTCAATCTGTGAAATCTTGTAGTTCATTTTCTTCATTAGTACTTCCTATAGACATCAAACGCGCGCATATTTTTCGTCAGCTTTAGCACGGTACACTCATACCATATGTATGAAGAATTTATTGTTGCTCTTACAACATCCTGCTTGGTACCCTTTGCAAGCTGGTACCTGTCGAAAATCTCCTCCCAAAACTACAGTTTTTCCCCCGAAGAGTTTGGTTGAATTTTCTCCATTTTCAATATGCATGACAAAAAATAATTAATATATCTCCATGAGACCTATACACAGCGCTAATATACAATGGGATCATATATTTTACAATGGTGTTCATCTCCAATTCCACGTATTAAATGAATGCCACGTGTCATGATCAATGCCTAAATTGTTGATTTATATGGTACACCAATCAATCACTATTACAATGGATAGAAAAATAGAAAGGAAATTTACTAACATATTTGGATCTTGGATCATGGATCTTGAACGTTTTGGGATGATGGTGAAGTCAAGTCGAGTATAACTCTTCCCGCAAGATGAAACACACCCCATTAATGCTCCAGTTTAGGCGGATCTTTCCCAAAGGTAAAATGACTTGGATCGTATTAGGATGCAAGTGCTTGTGTATGCAGATGCTTTTGATATGGTGTGGTGTTGTGTTCTATTCTATAGGATTCAAAGATCACTCCCATATGACAGGATTCCTTCATTTGTTACTGATTGTGTTCACACAGAGAATTCTCATTAATTTTGTTCACACACAAACTTTAATGTCCAGATATAATGTATCACATATTTGGGCTTCTAGATTCCACTACTTGGGCCAATCTTAGGTGGGCACCCCTCCCTTGTGCAGTGGCGGACGCATGAATTTTGAACAGGGGCTTGATTTTATAATAGTGTCATAAAGTTCATCTCCTAAAAAATCACGGTATACTTAAAACCTGTTTACTTATTAATTTTAACAATAATTATAACTTAAATATTATAAACCCTAAAAATAAAAATTAAATCTAAAAAATAACAAGATATAAACAATTGAAGTGCATGTAATTAGTTATATGAAGGAAGAAATATTTGAAATTTTATACTATTAAAATACAGAAATGAGATAAAATTTAAAACATAACACTATAAATATTATTGGAACTAGTAAAAAGAGAGGAAAAAAACAAAAAAGAAAGAGACAAAAATGGTATGGGGCGACTTGGGGTTTAAACCACATACCTCATAGTATGATAGATATGTTGTTCAACCGTTGTGCCAAAACTATATATTAGTATAATTTACTACGTATATACTAATTATTTGTAATTTTTCAGGGGGCTCAGTGCTCCCCTGGGACTAGTGTAGGTCCGCCACTGCCCTTGTGCAATGGAGGTCACCAACCTGGGCATGAACCTTCTTGATCGCCCATTGACCCGTCCAGGTAAGTATTATTTTCACAATTATAATTGTACACAATTTAAATATTATTTGAATTTTACAGCACTATATGATGTCAATCTCATATTTTATTCCTGCAAAAATCTACTCTCTCCCCGCACCATAAGAAGTAAATTTTACTAATTAGGTTGTCATATCAAAAAGAGGGGTTATTTAATAAATTATTGTAGTTTTTACTTTTATTTAACAATATATAGTATTTGCATGACTGTTTATAAGTAGAAGCGCCACTTCTATTGGCGCTTTTGCCTCAGTCCCATTTTACCCCATCTTTCATTCTCTACTGTAAAATCATAAGTGTTTAATTTTTTATTTAAAATTATTTTTAAGTTTTATATATAAAAAGGATTTAATATATTATTTATATAATAAATAATCTTAAAAGTTGTGATATAATATACTCTTTCCATCCCAACTTTAACTCAACATATTCTATTTTAGAGTCCGACTGCTGTGTACCTGGTGCATCAGTGCACCTGGACGATCTTAACCATTAGATTATATATTAATTCAATCTCTACCATAAAATAAAATAAAATAATTATTTAAAAAAAACTATCCACTCCTCCTATTTTTAACTCACCAACTGCAGGTACACTACAGAATCACCCTATATTTTAACTTAACATATTTGTAAAAGAAAATAATACTTAACTAATAAGTATTCTCACAACATACTTTAAATTCAAAATTCACATTCTTTTTTAACACACACAATATATATACTCCCTCCATTCCTAATTAAAATTTACGTTTTTCATTTTGGCTTGTCTCAAGTGAAGATTTACATTTTTTTGTCAAATTGGGCCCACACAAAACAATTGACTATTTCATGTAAGACACACACACAACACTAATACAACTACACACTTCACATTAAATATTATTTCTCTCACCTTGCTACAACTTAAGATATTATATCTCTTAATTTACGTGCAAAAAGCAAACGAAAACGTTAATTCGGGATGGAGAGAGTACTTTAATTTTAATTTTGTTACTCTTACCTAACACACATTATCTTACGTTTTATTCATTACCTAAAAATAATACTCAAAATTTAATGAAGTAAAAATAACATCTTTCAAATAATGTGTAAACAAAAAATATGAACCTATTTGCGAGACAGTATGAATATATTTTTATGTACAAGTTCAATCCACAAAGCCAAATATAATAATATATTAAACTAATTTGATTAAAAAATAAAATTAGGGTGTGTTGTGATGTTATTAATTAAATCCTCCATCATCTTGCTAATGTTGTAATATGTTCAAGATCAGTCCACATATTCATGTTTTTTTATTACACATTATTTGAAAAAAATATTAATTTTACTTTATTAACTTTTGGTTATTTTAGTATTTTTAGAAAATAAATAAAGCGAGTAAGGTAATGTGTATGTTAGGTAGGAGTGATAAATTTAAAATTAAAGTATATTATGTATGTTTAAAAAAATACAAATTTAAAATTTAAAATAGTTGCGAGAATGACAGAATGCATATTAGTTAAGTGTTATTTTCTTTTATAAATATTTGGGGTTGAAATTGTGACGGATTAAAACAAAATATGTAGAATTAAAGTTGAGACGGAGTCTGAATGAGTATATTATATCATACTTTTTAAGATTATTTATAATATAAATAATATATTAAAATTTTATTTATATATAAAAACTTAAAATAAATTTAAATATAAAAAATAATTGCATATTTGATTTGACAGAAGAATTTAAAATGGCAAAAAAAAAAATCTAGCATAAGCGCCACTCATAGTGGCGCTTCTGCTTTCGTTAACAACCTATGGAAACACCATATTTTGTTAAATAAAAACAAAAATAATAATATTTTATTAAATAACCCCAAAAAGAGTTATATTTTTTTCTTTAATAAATGAAATCCACACAAAATAATACTCCCTCCGTCCCGAAAAAGGTGTAACATTTTTTTGGGCATGAAGATTAAGAAGTATAATATTTTAATGTAAAGTGAAGTGAGATAAATAATATTTAATGTGTAGTGAGTAGGTGTATTAGTGGTGTGTGTGGAGTGTGTGTGGGGCCATATGAATATGTTAATATTTTTTGTGTGGGTCTCATATGCAATAAAAGGAATGTGACAACCCAAAAAGGAAAATGTCACAACTTTAGTGGGACAGAGGGAGTATTATTTTTCTCAATCCACTACATATTAAAATATTATATATTTTTAATTTTAATCCAAACAGTAAACGTAACTCTTGTGGCGGACAAAGAAAATACTCCCTCCGTTGTATAGTAAGGACTTTTCTTTTTGCACGTGTATTAAAGAATATTATTATTTAATGTATAATTGATAGTTGTATTAGTGGGAGTGTGTGCCTCATATTTTAATTGTATTAGTGGGTGTGTGTGGGTCATATGTGTATAAAAAGGAAATGAAACTCTTTAGATGTGACGCCCAAAATGAAAAAAAGACCCTCTTTGAAGGGGACGGAGAGAGTATGTGATATTGTCTTGCAAAATCTACTCTTTGAAATGTTGATTGGAAAAATAAACATTTTAAATATAAGATGATAATTACTCCTTCTATTCCATTGAAAGGTGGGCATTTGATTTTTTGCACGTAGATTGATGGATATAATATTTTAAGTGCCAATACTAAAAAATAAGTTAGATGGAAAGAGAAAAATGAATACCGACGATCCTGGAACTTAATTTTGTTTAATAACCAATAGCCATTTTTTTGATAATATTGCCCCTAGTTTCAATTTATCAATTTTACCACCTAGGGTGGTGGCGGTCCGACGAATTCCCCAGCAATAGTTCGGCAGTCCAACAATAGTCTGGTAGGGTTTCCAACGACAGTTCGACAGTCCGACGGTGGTCCGACGGCGGAGGAGGGGTGGCAACAGCTGGGTGGGTGTGGGACAATGGTTTGGGGTATGGGGGCAATAATGTCCAAAAAGTGACTTTTGGATATAATTAATAACTTCAAAATAAAAGTATCAGTTTTAATTTTTGACTTTAAAATTTGTATAAAAAAGAGATTCTCCCATATTTTAATGTGTTGTGAGATGAGAGGAATAATATTTTAAAGTAAAGTAGGTAGGTATATTAGTGTGATGTGTGAGCCATGAAGAGAGACATAATTAATTTATGTAAGTCCCTTTTACATAAAAAGAAAATGCACACTTTGTATTAGGACTGATACGCGTTTTCTTTGCACGCAAAATTAATCCACAAGTATTAAGGATATCAATAGCAGCTTAAGCAAGCGACCAAGTTAAATATCAAATCCAAAGGACGGCGTATTATCAATTAAATTATTAACTAAATTAATTAAGACTAGTGATAATAAAAATTGAGGATTTTAATCTAATAACTAATATGATGAAAATTAAATAACAAATAAAATAACTAAACACTAGAATAATACGAAAGTGGCTCAAGAATGGAGAATAGGTAGCTCTAGGGTAATCCAATTTTCTACTTAACTTCCATCTCAAGTGCAGAGCGACTCTACCTTGTGGACTATTGACGCATTACTAAACCATGAAAATCTAGTCTATAAACACAAGTAAATATGCGTGTAACACGTGTAAATAACATTGAAGCAAGAGACATAATTTCACCCCCATTTCTAGGTACTATCAGTATCAATTATTTCTCTCGTCTTGAATCTAACCCGATATGATCTCCCTTTATAGGTACTATAAAATTATCCTCTTTATCCTATTTACTAACCCGAATTCAATTCATTTAATAAACATTCATATATGATAGTTCTAATGAAGTTTCGGAGTCCCCTCACTTATAATCATAACATGGAATCCTGTTCAGCGGTGAACACACTCAATCTACAATCAAGATATATATTCAGACTCTATATACCAAATGAAGATGTACAAAATGACCGTGAATATGGATTAAGAAAATATAATCATATATAAAATAAATTCACAAGTAGTATTGTATGGAGGACACACAAGAGAGTTTAATTAATTCATAAAATTTTCAAAACTCTACATCTACCAAAATTATTCTAGCCCATGATGTTGCGAAGAACAATCATGGGGGTTGGATAGATCTTACCCATATGTCTAGAAAATACAAGATAAATTAGGAGACGAATAAAACCCTAGATGTGGGCGTCATCGCGTCCTTCTTCATCTTGAATCCTCCTCTTGGTTCTCCTCTTGATTCCACAAACGAATCTTCAAAGTGATGGATGAATGGAGGAAATGATGTGGATGATGGAAGGGGGGTGATCCCCCTTGTGAGGTGTAGGATGATTGTGTTGTGGTGTCTTTTGGTATGATCTACATCCTCTTTTATACTTGTAAGCTCTCCTTATGGAACTTGGATGAGTTTTTTTGGAAAACACGAAAATACACGCACTGGGGTGTAAAATACGGATCTGGAGCTGTTCAGGCATTTGTTTCGACTTTTGAGCTTGGTCGAACCAGATCAGGGAGGTTGAACCACTCTGTAACACATTTTTAAATTCCAGGTTCAACCCGAACCAGTGGTCGAACCAGATCAGTGAGGTCGAACCAGATTGCGCAACACATTTTCAGGTTCCTAGTTCGACCCGAACAGTGATCGAACCAGATCAGTGAGGTCGAATCAGATTGCAGAGTCTCACCGTTTTGCGTATAACTTCCATATCCAAACTCCAATTTGAGTGATTCTTACGCTCATGCGATTCTCTCTTCCTTGGCTTTCTATCCATATAAATAAATAAAAAAAATCAATATTTGAATGTATAACAAGTCATAAAAAGTGGCACAATCGTGCTGAGCATGAACAGCTTGTGCGGCGTCACCATTTTGATCATAACTTTCTCGTTTGGATTTCAATTGAGGTATTTCTTATGCCAAAACGACCCTCTCTTCTGTGCCTTTCCAATCATATATCATTTTTAATTTTGATCTCCACACGAACACATAAAAATTGCACAAGTTGGACGTGCGTTTTTCAACATTCTTGCACAAGTTGTACATTTTCTCCAACTTTACGCTTTTGATCTTTTTTTCACCTAAAACACAATAAAACACCTCAAATGTACATTTTTCTTATATATATTTAATATAAGACACTTATGCTAATATAAGACAATAATTCTCATAAAAAAGGTGTAAAATTGGACACTAAAGTACGCTTATTCTCACTCTCAACAAGGACATATCAAAATAACACAACGCGTATATTTCAATGGGACGGAGGGAGTACTTGAATAATAAAAAAATAATATACTCCCTCCGTCCCACACCACTCTTCACACTTTCTTTATTCGTCCATAACACAATACCCTTCACACCCAAAAAACTGAAACATCAATTTATACAATGACCTCAAAAGTTACATTAATTTCAATTTTACAACTACTTTTTCACACACATACCATTATTTTATAATATTTTATTACTTAAAAATATTATAATACCCTTTAAAGTCAACAAAATTAGTCAAAAAATATAACTTTTCTTAAATAACTTGGTACAATAAACGTAAAGAGTGGTTTAGGACCTAGGGAGTACATCCAATAAAATTATTTTAAGAAAAATTTATGAAACTTTTGAAAAATAATTTTAATGTAAAATAATACTCTCCCCATTCCGTTGAAAGATATGTGTTTGCTTTTTGCACGTAGATTAAGGGATATAATATTTGTGCAAAAAGGTGGAACCGTCTACCCCATACACGTCGGTCCGACAGCATGTGAAGGAGGTCAATCATGGTAACTCAACCAATCAACAAGGGTTAGACCTTTAACCACCACATAAGGAGCCTCCCAATAAGAGGTTGCTCCCACGCTCCGAGTGGGATTCGATCCTTGATCATTTGTGCAAGTTGTCCCCCTTGCTTGACCAGTTGAGCTGCCCATGCGGGCTAGACAATCAACAAGGGTTAGACACTTTGTATTGAAATAGACAAAAATGTCCAAACGAGTACTCCATCCGTCCCATTTCAATGTTTACGTTTCTATTTTGCGCGTCCCATTTCAATGTTTACGTTTTTTTTTGGAATATGGGACCCACCTAAAACAATTAATATATCATCCAACACTAATACACCTACCCACTTTACATTAAATATTATATTTTTCCACCCACTATCTATTAAAATATTATACTTCTTAATTAACGTGCAAAAAACAAACATAAACATTGAAACGAGACGGATGTAGTATGTTTTAGTGGGATGAAAGGATTACCTAGGAGTAAACAAAATTGGAACCTTCACACCTTGAGATACTCTCACAAAATATTTACTTGGGTTCATTACTCATAGGTACATTTTATGCACCTATATTACTACTAGATACAACATGTAAATTATATTACTAATCACTACAAATTAAATACATCAAATACCATTTTTAACTTTATTGTTATTTTAATTGTATTCAGAAATTAATTTTTCCACTAATTTCTCCATAAAAATAGAAAATATGTTGAATATTAATCAATTTGTACAAAATGTCAAATATTAAAAATTATGTCTAAGAATCTTGTGTTCAATTTCAATCTCACTCTTATCCGATAATTCTTCTTTTGGAACGAGAGAGAAAGCCGGAGAAGAAAGCATCCAAGACATAATAGATGCCGGGGAAGAAAGCACCCTCGTCGTTGTGTGGATTTTTAAATTATCTCGCTTGTATTCAGAAAATATGTAGGGACGTCGTGGATATTTTAATTATTTGGTGCTTGTATTCAGAAAATTGTAGGCCTTAATATTCAATAATTTTCAAATATATTGTAATCAGAAAATATATACTCCTTAATATTCGGTAGTTTTGGTAATTTTTGTATTCAGAAAATATGTAGACCTTAATATTTAATAATTTTAAAAAATGTTCAAATTGTATTCAGAAAAAATATAAGACTTAATATTCGTTAGTTTTTGTAATTTTTGTGTTCAGAAAATATGTTGGACTTAATAATTAATTTTCAAAAATATTCAAAAAGTATTCAGAAAAAAGATTAAGTAGTCTTCACACGATATTTAAGAAATATTTGAGATATTTTTATTTTCAGAAATAATATATTGTGATTTTCTGTATACTTCAAAAATATTGAATTCTTCCGGTGGAAAGAAACTTAAATATAGAATATGGATGATAACCGTAAATTTATATGTATTTTATTAACACATATAAAGGGATAATTAAGACCTTTAATTTTTGAATACTTTCATAGTATGTAGTAATAAAATATATATATTATGTGTCTACTAGTAATATCCTAATATATTTTGTATTAAGTAGTAATAAATCCTATTTACTCCTAAATTATTTGAGCAAACTGATACAGTTATCTATCTAAATAATAAATTATTATAAGAATAGAAAAATATAGCATATAAATTGAAAACAGTATTTGCAAACATTTGTGCAAGTTTCCAAATAAAGTACGACATCAAAATATTACACGTTCAAAACGTGTAAAATGAAGCCTAACGGTTATATATAAATATTTATTTATTTATTCTTCGACACTAAAGTTGTATTGGAGAGGATCTTCTGATTCCTGTGGGTAAGTGGGTTCCAAATCCAACCTCCGCAATATATCTTTTTGTAATAATAAAGTGTAATTAAAAAAACAAGATAATATTGATAAGTTGCAAAATCATAATTTGACTTAAATCAAGTACGTGTTCTAAGTGCGGGTTATTTCGCATGGGTCCCGCGTTTCCTTTTATGAACACTCAAGTGACCTCCACCTCCTAATATATTTCTTTATGAACAAGTTTATCAATTTAGTGCTCTTACACAAAATGAGTAGCTCAAAAACTCGGCACCACTCGGCTCATTAAAATTCGAGCTCGACTCAATTTGTGCTTACTCAAGCTCGTCTTTATACTCGTTTTATTAATGAATCGAACTCGACTCGACTCGATAAAACTCGACAGTAATAATAAAAATAATTAATTTATTATTATTATTAAATATTATTTAATTATATTCTATTAATTATTATAAAAATATAATATTAAATTAATAAAATAAGGATTTGAGTAGGCTCAAAAACTCGATTCATTTTGCATAATAAGTCGAGCCGAGCTCGAGCTTGGCTTGAGAATTACTCGTTCGCACTCGAGCTCTTGATAAGCTCATTTTCTAATTGAGCTGAATTCGAGCTCGACTCGATAACTACTCGAGTCGAGCTCGAGTATGTAATACTCGGGCTCACTTGGCTCGTTTGACAGCCCTATTTATTATCATAGGAATTAGGATAGATTTTTTTTTAAAAAAATAAAGCACTTATCTTTTCATAAATATTATTAATTGTTAATATTCATTTAACCTATAAGTTGTTCCCATAATGAAATTCACATTTATCGTAAAATTTGAATTTAAGAAAAAATACATTTGATTTACTTGTAAGGGTAGTTTGAAAATTTTGGATAACAAATAAACTATAATTATCCCACTTGGCCACTGGGCTCCTCACTAAGGTGAGTAACTCAGGTTCAATTTCCTTCGGGAACGAATTGGAAAGTTGGGAGTTATAAGGAGGCTAGGTGAATACATGCACCTTCACGTATAAGCGGATCAATTTGCCTCAAGCCTTGCACGTGGAATTTTAAATGGATGACGGTGAGGTTGGAACCCTAAATCCTTGTTAGGCCATGAGTACTTTAATATTATGTTAAATGACTACCTCATTTAAAACTTATGTTGGTAGAGAGGTGAATCATTATATTTGATTAACCGTGTGAATTTATGTTTGGAAGGAAGGATGAATCATTATTTATTTGTCTTATGTAATTCATTATGTAAGACAATCTCAAACAAGTTTTTTTTCGTTCTTTTATATATATATATATAGGGCAAAAATTTGTGTGCCCTGGGAGAACGCTGTGCACCCATACCCTTTAATATTAAATTATATACCATTTAGTATAAAAATGTGTATCCTTTATTTTTTTAAAAAATAAAAATATTAATAAAAAGTGTATACCCTTTACAACAAAATGGTGTATCCTTATTAATTAAAGTGTATACTCTTTAGAACAAAACAATATATCCTTACCCATCTTGTGCATCCGAGAATACAAGATACCAACACTGTATATATAAGAACAAAATATATATCACAAAACAAGAAAATAAGTACGAAAAAAAACTTGTTGGAAATTGTCTCATATAGAATTACATAAGAAAAATAAAGAATGATTCTCCCTTCTTTCCAACATAAATTCACACAGATAGATTGATGTGATCACATATTCAATGATTCATTTCTCTACTAACATAAGTTTTTTGATGAAGTAGTCAATTAACATATCAGAATACTTATGGCCTAACAAAGGTAAAAGTTCAAACCTCACCATCACTCATTTAAAATTCCACTATCAAGGTTTGAGGCAAATTAATCTGTCTATACGTAAATGTACGTGTTAGAGTGACTTGATTACATATTAAATTATATATTATCCTCGCTACAACTTAAACTTTTAGATGAAATAATCATTTAATACTTTCTTTATTTTTTTTTCAAAACTATCTTCAAACTTTCAAAAAATTAAATAATATACTCAACTCAGCAATTCACTATACAATTAATTAAAATTTGTCGTCCATATCTTCCTCATAATATATATATATATATATATATATATATATATATATATATATATATATATATATATATTACATTGTTATTCAAAAATTTCAAACTACTCTTAAAAGTAAATCAAAAGCATTTTTTCTTAAACTCTAATTCTATAATAAATGTGAATTTCATTATGAGACTAATAAAATAATATTTTATAAACAATGTTTATTAATTAATAAAACGTAATAATCTTCTAATTAAATTATTGGGAATAATTATTGGTTAAATGAAAATTAACAATAATATTTATGAAAAAAGAGTTACTATGAGCACTTACATCATAATAATCATCAATTATCCTAAACCAGAAAAAGTACATAACAAATCATCTTTGTAGAATACAACATAGTCAAAAATAAAATCCATGCATGATCCAATAAGTACAATCAACATCATTTTCCATATCTCCTTGTGTCCTTTTGTTCCTTGACCATTTCACGTTTCATCTACAAAATATCGAGAATTATAGACTTTGCTCTTGAAGACATAGGAGAATCTATCTACTCATTCAAAAAAATTACATTCACCACCGTTTTGCTGCAAATAAACATTGATCAGCATTATGGCATTTAAGGTTTTCCAACTTCATCACAAATAAGAAGAACACCCATTCGCAGCTATCTACAATACTTAGGTGTATGTCTTTTATAAATGGGACGCGGACCATGACATTAACACAATGGAACAAGTTCGTATTGAATTAATACACTTACATGCCATGCTTGACACCCGTAGAATCGACGGCCCGAATTCGTATTAGTCCAAGAAGTTCGCAATTTTGCATTTGTTTCACAATAGCAACGCTTAAACCTTAACTCTCCTGATGTAAACGTACCCTTAGACATTGATTATGAATTGACAGAAGGAAATGAAATGGAGTTAGGGTACTCTCTTTCTAATTTCGATTTCGATTTGGGGGCTTATGATTTCTTTCGGTGAGAATAACTTCGATTTCTAAACTTTTATTCCGCATTAAAAGCCAAGTAATTTGCTGAATTAAAAAAAAATTCCACATCAGCATTAACTCATTAATCAGGTGAGTAACCCCCTACAGCCGATTAGAAGAAGATTTTTTTGAATTTTTTAAATATAATGGACTAATTTCAAAAATTGGTAAACTGGTGGACCAAATTCAAAATAAGAAAAAGTTAATGAACAAAAAATATATAAAGCCTATTTTTTTCAACACATAAAATTGTTAATTCTTTTTATCTTTCTTGTGACATAGTTGAACCAAAGTAAGTTTCTGATAACTTGAGAAAAGTTTTTTGTTTTTGTTTTTTGTTTTTGTTTTTGTTTTTGTTTTTTTTTGTTGCAGTAGTTATAGGTACATGTACATGCAGTTAATAATATTCTATACGCAATTAAGGCATTAAGATTACAACCCAAAGCATTTATAAGTGTTGTCTTTTTTACTATTAATAAAGTTGTTTGTAATAGTTTTAATTCCGAAAATAAATAATATGGATATTTATAGAATTTTCATGCATTAAAATGTTTTCTGAGATTCTAAGAACTTTTTTTCAATTAATCATTATTTAAAAAAATTAATTTCTCTGAATTAAATAGAAACCCAAAAATACCATTATATGCTTGCAATTGTTCAAATCAACTTTCTAATTCACCAATAGAAACATCTACTATCATATTGAAATAATTAATTCTAAAAAAATCTTCAATAGATTGTGTATCATCATAATAATTATGTGACTTTTAATCATATTACTTTTTCTTCTATTTTTTTTGTTTAGGAAATACACGTTTAATATTCATTTCGATAGTAAGAATTGTGGCAGAAGCCAAATGCATTTGAACTGTCATACTCTACAAACTGGCTAATAAAAGACTAATTTTAAGATGAGGCTATTTTAATTAGTATTTTTATAACTGGACCGGAGACTGAATCAGTGTCCTAAACGGTTTGCGGTTCAATCGGTCCAACCAGTCGAACCAGCTGTTCAATCGGAAAAATAAAATTTTCTAATTTTTTATGATTTTTAACAAAATGATGTATTTTCAATAATTTTAATAGGGTATATATGAATTTCATTTTTTTCAAATTAGGAGGAATATGGTTAATATACGAGACAATTAACAAAAATATGGCAGCTGTAAATTTGAAAGTTAAAGATATTAATAATATAATATCCACTCAACCACAACCACACGTTCAAAAACCCATTTTCAGATTCCCAAGGCCTACTCCCTCTCTTTCTCAGTCTACTTTCCCAATTTTGGTCTTCCCTCACTCCTACTCCCTCTCTCGTCTTCTTTCCAATTTTGATTATCTTTACTCTATCTCTCCTCTCATCTCCTCCCCCAATTTTCTCCTCTCATCATTTGTCGTTAATGTCGAGACAGCTCCAATAATTTCATTTTGCAACTACCCAACAGTTCAAACCTTCAATTACCCTAACCTCTCTAAGTTCTTCTCAAACCGCGTACAACTGAAGGGACTTCCCCTTTCAGTGCGTGTGGAATTAAAGAAATTGGTGGATGATAGGATTTTGAATCTTGATGATTGGGGTTTTGTTGAGACAAGGGTTCCTAATTACGGTTTGGGCCGGTTCACCGGTGATTCCGGTTTGACCGGTCCAAACGGTTTTTTCGGTTGAAAGCCAAAAACGGTTTTAAGGGTCTTCTGGACCGGTGCCGGATCCGGTTACCGGTTGAACTGGCCGATCCGGTCCGATTTTAAAATCACTGATTTTAATCATTTAAGAAGTTAGTATTCTTGTATATATGTTAACGTGGTGTAATTGATGGCTAAAAATTGCCCTTGAATCTGTATTTTTTTAAAGTTGTACTCTTTTAACATTAAATGTTACTATTTAGTGTAAATACTTGTATACTTTATTTTAAAAAAATTAATTAAACATTTATACATTATTCATATTTTAGTCAATCTTTTCAATGAAAAAATTATATTCTTATTAATTAAAGTGTTTATCCTTTTGAACAAAATGTTATACATTTACATACCTTGTATACTCGGGGATACAATAGATCAACTCTTGGATAAAGAGTTAAGTGTATTTAGCCGACCCCTAATAAAAATTAAACAAAGTCTCTTGTGTGAGATGTTGCTTATATAAGACGGTTTGTGAAACATATTAAAATATGCTTATTATATATACTCCCTCTGTCCGCTTCTAAGGTATCAATTTTACTATTTTTGGCGTCCGCTTCAAAGGTATTAATTTCTTTTATTTAGTAAAAAATATATAATATGACCCACCACTTCCCTTTAATACAAGTACACACTTTACATATAATAATAATACTCCTTAATCCACGTACAAAAAGCAAATAGATACCTTAGAACCGGACGGAGGGAGTATAAAGTATGATTACTAGTTGTTAAAGTATGATGATAAATGATTCATTAAAGTATGATTTTAGGGTGTTATAATATGATTTATTATTAACATATATTTTAACTATAAATAAACATACTTCACTTATATAATAAACATACTTTAATAATTAATGAGTTGACTCGTCTCACACCCGTCTCACAAAAATCCATTTCACAAGACAATATCCTAAAAATTATATGGAGGATGCAATAATAATTAAATAAGTATATCTATTTTTAAATTATTGTATATAAATTAAAATGTAAGAATCACGAAATATTTATTGATCAATATTAAATTTATTATATTTTTTAATTTATTATTAATTATTTCTTTCGTCCCCACTAATTTTCACGCTTTGTCTTATATTGAAAACTCTTTAAATACACACACCTCTTTACTAAATACACCTTATTAATATATAACTAATAGGAGTATATGTAATTTTAAAAAATCTAAATTGCCCTTAATCTGTTAAATACACACCCCTATATATTATATACTAATCTAAGTCTTAACTTGATTAATACATGATACACACTTTTGTGAATTATATACCTCTTAAAATGAAGAAAGATATTAAAAAAGAAAAAAAATGGAAAACATACGAAGAAATGGAACCACAGAGTCTTGAGGATTCAGGGAGTGCCATCAGCTGTATATAATCACATCAGAAACGAAAAAAGTGCAGGATCTTTTCCATGACTCAAACGTTAGAGTTTGTGATATAACCATATGCAGTGCCTCATTATTTAATTTACCAATATACAAACAATGGCAAAACAACTTCAATTTCTTTCCATGAAGCCAGTGCACATGATGTTTTCCCATCAACCAATTAATTTTAGCGTCCAGATTCCGTGGTCTAATTCTTGGTGTAGCCTCTAATCCAATATGGATTAATTAGAGAACAGTAAACGATAAACCTCGAATTTTGCTTCAATCAAATCCCTAATTATCAAAATTGAGATGCCTACTCCTTTTGCGTTCTAAGTTTGTTTGCATTTAATTTCTCCAAGAATGCTTAGTTCCCAACTGAATGACTTAAAAGAAGACAAAGGTATGATCAACTTGTGCGTAATTGTTTGGGAATGTAATTATCCCAAAACATGGTTGAGCCAGCCAATAGTGGCTATTCATAGTGAATCCCAATTGAGTCGATTCTAATGAGCTTACTCGTTCAATGCTCTTATCAACTTGCAGTGTAGGAGGATGTGGTGTAGTTTACAAGTCAAGAAGAAAGGTTGATGGATTATTGATGGTGTGTATAATTTTAAAATTAAAAAGGGTAAATTTGGATTTTATGGGTGTATATATAATAAAATTAAGATTTAAAAAATTAAAAAGGTGTGTATTCAATAAGCGATGTGTACTTAAAAAGGGGTGTATATTTAATAACACTCTATTAAGAAATGTTTATTTTTATTTATTTTTAGGGGTAACTTTGTATTTTTTTATAATAAATAAATTATAAGATATAATAATATCAAATGTTATCACTTTTTATTTATTTTATAGAATGAGTTATGTGGACGGTCTCACACAAATTTTTCAAATATTATTTCTCAAAAACTTAATATACATTAAGAATATTATATTAATCTACGTAAAAATTTAGAATAAATATGCTTTACATCGAGACGAAGAGAAAATCACTTCATCCACGCACAAGAGTAAACTATAACTTGTTGGAAAAATTTTAAAATAAATTCAAGTAAGACAACACAATAGGGAAGTTAATTTAGAATGCAACAAAACTCAATAACATGCAACAAAACTCAATAACATGCAATCAACTAAAGATAAAACAAAGTAATAGGAGTAGCCTTGGTCGAAGCACGCCATAACGCTCTCTTTAGAGAAGAAACGCCCCGCTACACTGGTTTGAGATTGTTGAATAACACGTTCTTCCCCCAAGATTCAACGACCCGAGTCCTCTCGTGTGCAGCGATGAGAACCCCGAACCACGTGTGTACTCAATGCTCATGGAAATATAATATATAGTATATAAAAATATTTTTGGTGGCTAGAAAGATGTTTATATAAGGTGCAGTATGTAGAAAATCTGTGTATAAGATGCAGTATGTAAAATATATCTGTATATTCACATGAAGCTATTTTTGTCATATATATACTAGATCACCATCATAAATGTTGAAACTAAATAACTAAAATTTAATGTATGGGGTTATTATCATATTAAATATTTGGGGGTTATGAAGGAAAAAAACATTGGGCAATCAATCAGCCATATCATTTTTTAAAACACATGATTAATGCTATTGACCAAAACAGTTTTAAAATCCATAATAATTATATATATTAATTATTATTTTAAATCATTAAAATATCCAACATTCCCCCACATGATTTAAAATAAATAATATATATACGAAAATAAATTGAGCATATAATACCGTCTAATAGGTGTAGGTACCTTCAGGGTTTGAACCTCCACTTAGTGTGAAGAAACTCCCACATTAGGTACATAGTGACATGAATGTCTTGAACTATGTCTTTTGAAAAATATGACAATCTATCCCACATACGGTATGAGTAAACATTATAGTTCTATCAGTGGTGTGCTTTCCTGTCATGCACGACATATTGTATCATGAACATTTTAGGGAGTAGCCCACACCCCCATAGTAGCGACCCCACCACTATGTTCACTTAGTTGAATCCTCCAAGGGTAACTTGTGACCAATTACCCCGCAAAATAATATGTCTTTGGATCATTAAGAGTTAGACTCAACCTAAAACATCACATTAAGAGCACTTATCACCGTAGGAATGAGACTCGAAAATATTTTCCCAAAAATATTATGTTTATCAAGTGTGCTCTTCCAAGTCACCTGATTAGTGTGAAAATATGCATATTTTAGAGTTCGATTTAGCACCATTATATGGGATTTATATCCATATTTGAGCGTCTTGTGGTAGAATTGTATAACTTTATGTTTCAGATGCACGTGAGGTGTTATTTCGTGTTTTTAGGTGGAAAATGAGTGAAAAGAGCAAAAACGGAAGTCAGAAACAAAGTTGAAACGACTTCGGGAGAAGGAGGCGCCGACACATCTCATGTCGGCCAGTACAAGGAGGTCGTGCCGCACAACACTCTAGGTCGTGCCGCAAGCACTGCCGAGTACTGTCGGGCACGAGCGCCGGGAGCTGCCGAGATGCACGCATCGTGCTGCCGAGAGCTACCGAGGAATCTGAACGCCAAGAGCTCGCACGACTCGTGCGGTAGTTGGCACGAATCGTGCCAGTTTCCAGCGTGGCCCATTTTCGTGTTTTCGCCATTTTCAAGATGGAACGACGTCGGGAAAAGGAGGCGCCTGCACGTCTCGTGCCGGCCAGTACAAGGAGGTCGTGCCGCACAGCACGCTAGGTCGTGCCGCAAGCACTGCCGAGTGCTGCCGGGCACGAGCGCCGGGAGCTGCCAAGATGCACGCGTCGTGCTGCCGAGGAATCTGAACGCCAAGAGCTCGCACGACTCATGTGGTAGTTGGCACGACTCGTGCCAATTTCCAGCATGGCCCAATTTCGTGTTTTCATCATTTTCTCGGCCCGTTCGTATTTTTAATGTGAAAAAGCCCAAATTTGAGTCAGAATTTGGGAAGGATCAGTTCTCAAATATAAAAGGAGTCCATGGGGTATTCCAAACCCTAACTCTTCATACCCTTTCATAATTCATCATCCCATCCATCCATCCCGGAGAGTTCGTCAGTATTGCTCACTTGAGAAGGAGAACAAGAAGGTTCAGAATCAAGGAGGAGAGAACGGAGGATCGCACCATTCTTAGGGTTATTCTTATTCTTTCTTTCTTAATTTTGAATATGCTTTCATACCTAACCATGTGTATTGCCTGTAACACCATGGGCTAGTACTTCTTGGATAGCGCTAGGTTTGAAGGTTAAGTTGTTTTGAATTGATGATCTAGACTTAAGGTTGGATATCTGTAGTATACTTATTCCTTTATTAATGCTTTGATTTGAGACTTATATTTTGTCTTATATGATCTGTCCTTATTCATGTGTATGTCAATGCCTTTTGCATGCTTATGCTTATTGCTTGTGTTATATAAGAATTATATTTGTCAACCTGTTATGTGTAAAGGGGATCTAACCATATAACCTTTATTTATTAGAATAATTAATACAGGACACCTAATATATTTATTAATTATCATTCTATAGGATTTGACTTCTTAGATTATTAGGTGGGAATTGAGGTTTAATTCTTAAGTACCTATAAAGGGAAGTCTAGTGCACTAGCCTTTAATGTAATTTTGCATGAAGTATCTAGAAAGGGAGTAGGGATTACTCTTTTGCATCTGAGGGTTTAAACCAGATTTGTGTGTTAAGTTTACTTTAAAAAAGGGATTCAACATAATTTAGTGATTGCTTTCATAAGAATTGCAGGGATTCTAACTGATTGTCTAGTGATTTAATTTGACCAACTTAACTGGATTTCCTAGTGTTGTCTGTCTTCTCTCTTGAATACTTTCCTTATTTAATTAATTATTATTTTATTATTTTTAGTAATTATTTTCTACATAGTTAAATTAGGTAATTCTCTTTATAAATCACCAGATTTGTCTTAAATTAGAATAGTCATAATTAGATTAAATAGTAGATCTATAATTATTCCTTGGGTACGATATTATTTTTACTTGGTCACACGTGGAACAACAATTGATTCCCTACACTTGGGGACACATGCAAAATAGTGAACAAGCAAATGGCGCCGACTGCCGGGGATAATTTTTAGATTTATTTATTTAATTTTTTTATTTATTTTATTCTAAGACGTTAAATTTAATTTCTTTTATTTTTATTTGCATCCAAACTTTTCTGATTAGCTGCGTGAGAACAGATGTATGATAACTAGGTCAAGTGGACACCCAATTGAACCACTCAACCTAGAACTTGAAGCACTTGTCAGACTAAATAGAAGAAAAAAAAGAATCCAGCCACACCTATTCCTAGCTCGGAGTCAGATACTTACTATTCGTCAAAAGAGGAAGAAGTTGAAGAGACTGAGACGGTAGAGATGGCTGAAGATGACCAAAAGGCCCCGCATCCCATGCGGGATCAGTATAAGCTGAAGCACACCACGAATGCTGGATTGAATGGACCCGCAATCACTGTGGAAAATTTTGAGCTACCGTTTGGGCTGATCCGGATGGTACAAGCACAACAGTACAGTGGTAATCCTTTGGAGAGTCCTAGTGAGCATCTGCAATTATTTGATGAGTATGCAAGGACATAGAAGCATAGAAATATCCCGGAGGATGCTATCAGAATGAGGCTTTTCCCATTCTCATTAACGGGGAAAGCCAAAGAGTGATACAACAACCTTCCTTCAGGATGCTGTACTACATGGGAGCAGTTGGCAGATAAGTTCTTGAACAAGTACTTCCCTCCTTCCAAGAGCTTTAAGGTGAAGCAAAAGATAACACAATTCAGACAAGGAGCCTTGGAAAGTTTATATGAAGCGTGGGAAAGGTTTAAGGACCTGTTGCGTTGTGGGCCACAATATGGATTTACAAAAGACACTTACTTAGGCTTTTTCTATCAAGGCATGAGGAGTGAATCAAGAGTGTTGGTGGAAGCAATAGCTGGTGGATTGGTTCTTAAAAAGTCAGCGGATGAAGCAGAAGAGATATTTAAGGAGATGGCAACTAACACGTATGATTGACCTATGGAGAGATAGATGGAGTCGCTTTTGATAAAGTGGCGAAAGTAGAAGTTCAGGTCAACAACAGTGAGCTATCAGAATTAAAGAGTTAACTCAGTGAGCTGCATAAGAAGATGGATCGTCTCAGATTAGGAAACAAAGGAGAGGAAGCTAGAATAGTTGGAGATGAAGATCATATGGAGGAAGCAAATTATACTATGAGTCAGAATTTTCAAGGGGATTACAGAAATAGATAGAATTTCAGACCTAGTAATCAGCAATGAGGGAGGAATGAACAAGGAAATTCTAATTTCAACAATCAGAGAAGGAATGAGAATCTGTCATATGGAAACCCGAGTAATGCAGTAACACCTCCTCTAAGAATTGATCCAGCTCATAAGCTTATTGAAGGTAGAGCACCAGTGGATGATGAGTTAAGACTGTTATTGAAGCAACAAAACGAGCAGATGAAGCAGCAAGAAGATCAGATAACGCAGCAAGAGGATCGATTAAACTTGATGGTCAAGCTGATAATATCTACTAATGAGCAATCTGAAAGGAAGCAGAAAGAAACTGATATTTCTATCAGACAGTTACATGCTGTAGTTGGGCAATTAGAGCAACAAGGTAAGTTTCCATCTCAAACGGTGACGAACCCGAAAGTGCAAGTAATGGCTATCACCTTGAGGAGTGGAACAAAGTACAAGGGTCCAAAATTGCCATCGGATCAAGCTGGAGACAAAATTGAGGTCGAAAATTTAGATGGGAACGTTGGCGCAGACACGACGCACGACTCGTGCCAGAAGTCGCACGATTCATGCGATCAAGAAATCAGCACATCATAAGCGTCGAGCCATCCAATAGGCGAGAAAGAAGGTCGCACGACTCGTGCAGAGGTCTCACATAACTCGTGCCAGAGCCAACCAACTACCTATGATGCTGCGCGCGTGCAGCGCGAGTCAAACACAGCCGGCATGACTCGTGCGTCTGTCCGGCACGACTCGTGCTCCTCTCTGGCAGAAACTTCAGAAATTTGTCCTGATCCTCGTGTTGTTGAACCTTTTCAGAATGATTCCCATGTCCCTGAAACAGTAGAAAAGTCAAAAGAATCTGAAGTTAAGTTGAAAAAGTGGCAGAAAGCTAAGGCAGAAAAAGCTGGAAAAGAGAAAAGAGAGGAGTTTGAGAAGGATATTTTGGGGATTCCAAAGACAAAACATCAAATTCTGTTTCTACAACAATTTTTGAAGAAAGGATTGGATGAAAAATTTAAGAAGTTTTTGGAGATGTTTAAAAGGATCCACATAAATATTCCTTTCGCAGAAACTTTAGAAGAGATGCCAAACTATGCAAGATTCTTGAAAGATATCATGTCTAAGAAGAGGAGTTTGACCGGAGATGAATCAGTGAATAAAATAGAGAGCTGCGGTTCTGTGATACAAAAGAAACTTCCTACGAAGTTGAAAGATCCGAGAAGCTTTACCATTCCATGTGAAATTGGAAAAGGACAAGCTAAGAGAGCTTTATGTGATTTGGGGGCTAGCATTAATCTGATGCCTTATTCCGTATTCATTAAGCTTGGTTTGGGGGAGCTAAAGCCAACATCTGTAGCATTGCAGCTTGCTGATAGATCCCTGACATACTCACGGGGATGGTTGAAGATTTCCTAGTGAAAGTGGGGAAGTTTATATTTCCAATGGACTTCATTGTGCTAGACATGGAAGAAGAAGAAGACGACAAAGTTCCTCTAATTTTGGAAAGATCATTCTTTGCGACAGCAGGAGCAAACATTGATGTAAAGAAAGGGGAACTGAAGTTGCAAGTTTATGATGAAGAAGTTGTTTTTTCACTTGAGAGAGTTATGAAGTGGCCTACTGATATGCAAGAGTGTAGAAGTATCAAAGAAGTAGAGGGAGCTGCGGAGGAGAGCGTGCCTTTGATACTGTCTAAGGATCCTGTGGAAAAAAGCCGAAGCAAACTCCTTGCTTTTCTTTCTACTGATTTTGATGACAAGTATGATGAGCTTTCTAATGGGTACATTAAATACTTACATAAATCTAATTGCAGAGATTTAGCAAGAAAGCTTAAGCCGACTACTGCGAGCCTCAAGGTTGCAAGTGCAAGAGAAACAACACCTTTAAAGGTGTCGGAGGATGTTGTAGTTAGGGTTGAGAAGAAGGATGTAGACAAAGGAAGAGGAGATGATGTCTACTTGAAGGCTCCTAACTTACCACCGGAAACCCACAATAGAAAGTCCTTTCTCTTTTTCTTTATTTTGTGATCAATTTTATCCTAACTTTGATCTTGATGGTGATAGGAATGATTCTGAAATTGAATGGAAGATTGACAGGAATGAGATGAGAAATCTTGAGAAAGGAGATTCTACTAATCATATGGTACCTAAGAAAGGTAAGGTGGAGAGTGTGGATGATAAGAGGGGGAAAAAGTATTGGAAGGTGAAGATGAAAGAGGATCGCCCTTTTAATCAGTATTCTACATATTCTGCATTCCGTCGTGACTCTCCGACGTTAAAAATGAGCGCTTGTTGGGGGTTTTTTCTCCTATTTTATTGCTTTAATATTTTTGTTTGGTGTAGGAAATTTTATTTGGTGCTTCTTCGCCTATGGTATTTACTTTTTGCAAAATTAGTTTCTCACTTAGTTTGAACTAAGTTTGGGGGGTGGACGTGCATTCCAATGTGTTGAAGCACCGAGGTAAGTTTTCTTTTACTTGTGTGTGATGCTTGGAGGTTGATTTTTTTTAGAATTTTTGGAATTTATTTCGAATGTTCGAATTTTTTTGCAACTTTTCAAGTGTTTAGTTTTGTTATGTTTATTTTTCCTAGATTTGGTGTGATTAATTTTGATTGACTTTTTGAGTTTTCCTGATGATATTACTGATGAATTAAGTGTATTTGGGCTTGAATTGGATGAAAAATTTAAGAAATAGGTGAAAAAGTTCGAAAAAGTGCCCAAGTGAGAAATTGAGAGGTGCACGACTCGTGCCGTATAGGCGCACGAGTCGTGTCGAAGCTGATGGGGCAGGAATACAAGGCGTGCCGCCCAGCACTGGTGCTGGTCGCCGGCACGAGGGAGCGCATGACTTGCCGAGGAATATGGCACGATTCGTGCCGTGTGGTGCAGCAGCACGCCAAATGTCGACATGTAAGGTGGCACGACCCGTGCTATCTGATGGCACAAGTCGTGCCGAGGTCATGTATGGGTCCAGGTAAGTCTTCAAATTCGAATTTTGGTCAGATTACACTTTTGATTTGTATTGTTGGATACTTGTGGGGATATTATGTTGAGGTACTCATGTTTGAGTTTCTGGTTGTGTGTTTAGTATGATCATATCTGTTAGTTTTCTACCAGAAAATTCATATGCTCTTGAAATTGATGAAAGAAGTGTACTTTATTTATATTGTGATATGAAGTTCTATGTGTACTTGTGAGATATTGCTTACCATGAAGAATGCTCTGTTACTTGAAAACCCATGTGAGATTTTGAGCCTTTAGATAATGTACATAAACACATGATATTTCTTTCTGGTGAGTATCATTCTTATATGTGTATTCTAGAACTTGCCTTTTGTCTTACTTGAGATAATAGGAGATGATCTTAGGCCATCTTTGATTTTTATGAGTCACTTTGCCAAATAATTTCCTACCAAATAATTATATATCCGTAGTTAGCCCTTGGGCAACCTACGAAGATAGCCACTTTGATATCTTATTTGAGCCTTAAATTCCTATATTTAGTGGAGAATTAAATGCTGTCAAAGTGTGTGAGTTGATTTTCATGGAGTTTAGAAGGAATAAAATATTTGGAGCTGTACAAGTGATTATGAGCTGAAAAATAAATTGCTTAGGGGTAGTGCCCGAAACTGGTATCCCAAAATGTTAGAGGTAGTGCCCAAAACTGGTACCTCGAGAAAAGAAAAAGAAAGGAAAGGAAAAAAGAATGTTGAGCTTGAAGGAAAGGAGAGAAAAAAAATTAGAAGAGTATGAAGTTGGATAGTCTTGAAGTGTAAAAATCTGTAGTACAAAAGATCTCCGGTTTTAATTCTCTACTAATTGAGTTACATTGCCCATATATTTCCTACCCTTACCAAAGAGCTAACATTACATCCTAGTAAAAGTCCTTTTTGATCCCATTGTCGAATCCTACTTTTAGTGGTGGAGAGTTTGAGACGTTTGACAAGCTTATGGTTACGCATGTACTTGAATTGATTTTGAGCGTAAACACCATACTCTATAAATGTACATCTTTTATACTTGAGTGCGAGTGATATACTTTCAGTGAGAATAAGTCAATGGAGCATTCTAGTTGGTAGTAATTGTCTTAACTTGTGTGCCATGAATGAATTATTGCATGTAATTAGAGTTGCATGACCGGAGTTAATAACAATTGTGTTGAATGGCCTAGTTGTCGTATTCCTTGTTGTCCCTTAGATTTACACACTAATTTTCTTCTTTTTGTTCTTTTTCGTTGTTCGGGGACGAACAACATCTTAAGTTTGGGGTTTGATTAGTGTGAAAATCTGCATATTTTAGAGTTCGATTTAGCACCATTATGTGGAATTTATATCCGTATTTGAGCGTCTTATGGTAGAATTGTATAACTTCATGTTTCAGATGCACGTGAGGTGTTATTTCGTATTTTTAGGTGGAAAATGAGGTGAAAAGAGTAAAAAATAGAAGTAAAAAATAAAGTCGGAACGACGTCGGGAGAAGGGGCACCAGAACGTCTCGTGCCGGCTAGTACAAGGAGGTCGTGCCGCACAGCATGCTAGGTTGTGCCGCAAGCACTGCCGAGTGCTGCTGGGCACGAGCGCCGGGAGCTGCCGAGTGCACGCGTCGTGCTGCCGAGAGCTGCAGAGGAATCTGCACGCCAAGAGCTCGCACGACTCGTGCGGTAGTTGGCACGACTTGTGCCAATTTTCAGCGTGGCCCATTTCGTATTTTTGTCGTTTTCTCAGCCCGTTCGTGTTTTTAACGTGAAAAAGCCCACTTTTGAGTCAGAATTCGAGAAGGATCAGTTCTCAACTATAAAAGAAGTCCTTGGGGTGTTCCAAACCCTAACTCTTCATACCCTTTCATAATTCATCATCCCATCCATCAATCCTAGAGAGTTCGTCAGTATTGCTTACTTGAGAAGGAGAACAAGAAGGTTCAGAATCACGGAGGAGAGAACGGAGGATCGCACCATTCTTAGGGTTATTCTTCTTCTTTCTTTCTTAATTTTGAATATGCTTTCATACCTAACCATGTGTGTTGCCTGTAACACCATGAGCTAGTACTTCTTGGATAGCGCTAGGTTTGAAGGTTAAGTTTTTTTGAATTGATGATCTAGACTTAAGGTTGGATATCTGCAGTATACTTATTCCTTTATTAATGCTTTGATTTGAGACTTATATTTTATCTTATATGATCTGTCCTTATTCATGTGTATGTCAATGCCTTTTGCATGCTTATGCTTATTGCTTATGTTATATAAGAATTATATTTGTCAACATGGGTAAAGGGGATCTAACCATATAACCTTTATTCATTAGAATAATTAATACTGGACACCTAATATATTTATTAATTACCATTCTAGAGGATTTGGTTTTTTAGATTATTAGGTGGGAATTGAGGTTTAATTCTTAAGTACCTATAAAGGGAAGTCTAGTGCACTAGTCTTTAATGGAATTTTGCACGAAGTACCTAGAAAGGGAGTAGGGATTACTCTTCTGCATCTGAGGGTTTAAACCAGATTTATGTGTTAAGTTTACTTTAAAAAAGGGATTCAACATAATTTAGTGATTGCTTTCATAAGAAATACAAGGACTCTAACGGATTGTCTAGTGATTTGATTTGACCAACTTAACTGGATTTCCTAGCGCTGTCTGTCTTCTCTCTTGAATACTTTCCTTTTTTAATTAATTGTTATTTTATTATTTTTAGTAATTATTTTCTACATAGTTAATTTAGGTAATTCTCTTTATAAACCACCAGATTTGTCTTAAATTAGAATAGTCATAATTAGAATAAATAGTAGATCTATAATTATCCTTTGGGTACGATATTATTTTTACTTGGCCACACATAGAACTACGATTGATTCCCTATACTTGGAGACACATGCAAAATAGTGAACAAGCATCACCCTTTTACAGTTTCATTTTTACCCGTTGAACTTCGTTCATGGGATCGCCATACCTTCAAAGACGGGTTTCCACTGTGGTGACTTAATTAATAGGCTCCAATCCCATTCCCCTCTATGATTGTAAGACTTGTTGGCAAACTAGTCTTTTTGTGAGCGGATCCGCTATATTATTTTCACACCTGATAAAATCCAAAGAAATAACACCGTGAGAAATTAAGTGTCTAATTGATTTATGTCTAACAGTCAAGTGCCTTATTTTTTTATTATAATTTTGCTTTTAGCTCTAGCAATTGCCACTTGACTATCACAAAGTAGAGTTATGGGAGGAATCGGCTTACGTAGTAGAGGGATATCATTTAGTAAACTTTTTATCCACTCACCCTCCATACAAGCTGCATCTAATGCAATTAATTCCGCCTCCATCGTTGATCTTGATATCACGGGTTATTTAGCCAATTTCCATAAAATTTCTCCACCTGCTAAAGTAAAAACATTGCCACTAGTGGACTTTGTTTCATCTGAATTAGTGATCCAGTTTGCATCATTGTATCCTTCCAAGACATTAGGGAAATCATTGAATTTAATCACATAATTTATAGTCCCTTTCAAATATTTAAAAATCCTTTTAAGTGCATTCCAATGAGAAGAATTCGGACTATGAATATATCGTGCCAATATACCAATAACATATGCAATATCTGGTCTAGTATGATTCATCAAATGTAACAACGACCCAATTATTTGAGAATATTTATTTTGTGAAATACTTGCTCCATTATTCTTCTTCAACTTAACATTTGGGTCATAAGGGGTAGATACAGGACTAGCATAAAAAAATTAAACTTTTTCATCAAATTTTCAATATAATGAGATTGAGATAGAGAAATAGAATCATCATTTCTAATAACTTTAATCCCCAAAATTACATCAACAGAACCAAGATCTTTTATGTCAAATTGAGATAACAAAAATATTTTAATATCATTAATAATATCAATATTACTACCAAAGATTAAAATATCATCAACATATAGACACAAAATTATACAAGTATCATCAACAATTTTTATATAAACACATTTATCAGTACTAATATAAAAATCATAAGAGGTAATGACACTATCAAATTTTTCATGCCACTGCATAGGAGCTTATTTCAACCCATAAAGAGATTTAACAAGTTTACACACTTTATTTCCTTCACCAGGCATAATAAAATCTTCTGGTTGATCCATATAAATTTCCTCATCCAAATCACCATTCAAGAAAGCAGTTTTTACATCTATTTGATGTATATCTAATATATAAACAGAAGCAATAGCAATCAACGTTCTAATGATCGTAATTTTAGAAACAGGTGAGTAAGTGTCAAAGAAATCAATCCCAACTTTTTGTTCAAAACCTCTAACAACTAGTCGAGCCTTATATTTATCAATGGAACCAACAACTCTCAACTTTTTCTTAAAAATCCATTTACACCCAATTGTTTTACAACTAAGTGGAAGATCAATCAAAAACCAAGTTTTATTTATCATAAGAGAATTAATCTCATCATTCACAGTCTCTTTCCAAAAAGGAGCATCAATAGACGACATAGCATCATCATAAGTTTTAGGATCATCCTCAAGTAAGAAAGTAACATAATCATCACCAAAACTTTTAATTTTTCTATTTCTTTTACTCCTACGAAGTTCATTAGATTCTTCTCCAACAAAAGTAGAAGGAGAATAGGAACTGGAAGAACTAGAACTACCACCAACATGTTTAGATATTGTGTTTTTCATAGGGAAAATATTTTCAAAGAAAACTACATCATGAGATTCAATAATAATATTATTTGAAATTTTAGAAACTTCAGAATTAATAACCAAAAATTTATAAGTAGTACTATTCAAGGAATAACCAACAAAAACACAATCAACAGTTTTGAGGCCTATTTTTCTTTTCTTTTTAATAGGAATATTAACCTTTGCTAAACATCCCCATACTTTAAAAAAATTGAGAGAATGTTTTTTATTTTTCCACAACTCATAAGGGATTTTATCAGAATTTTTATAAGGAATTCTATTAAGAATATAACAAGCAGAATATAGAGCTTCACCCCAACAATATTTTGGCAAACCAGAATTAAGTAGCATAGCATTTATCATATCAAGCAAAGCCTTATTTTTCCTTTCAGCAACACCATTAGATTGGGGAGAAAAATAAGGTGTAACTTCATGTACAATGCCATGTAATTTACAAAAATCATCCATTTCACTAGAGGAATACTCACCACCTCTATTAGACCGAAGAATTTTTATTTTCTACTCAAGCTGATTTTCAACTTCAGCTTTATATTCTTTAAACTTTTCAAATAATTTACTCTTTACACTAATCAAATAAACATAACAATATTTTGAAAAATCATCAATAAAAGTAATAAAATATTGATTACCACCACGAGTCAAAACATTATTACTATCACAAATATCACTATGTATTAAACCAAGCAAGTGAGAATCTCTCTCAATAGGCTTATGTGGTTTCCGTGGTTGTTTTGCTTGCACACAAATTTCACATTGTTCTTTCATGTTAATAGGAGACTTGGGAATAAGATCTAAATGCATCATTCTTTTAATAGTATTATGATTCACATGACCAAGTCTACCATCCCAAATATCACATGATTCCACATTAACAACGGACAAAGAAGAACAAAAAATATTATTAGAAGAAGGCACTATACTCAATCGAAATAAACCATCCAACATAAAACCTTTACCAACAAATTGTCCAAATCTAGAAATAACAACTTTATTGGACTCAAAAACAACTTTATAACCATTCTCACTAGCAAAGAAGCGCTAATAAGATTTTTTTTTAATTTCTGGAATGTGACAAATACCATCTAAAGACAATATTTTTCCAGATGACAAAGATAAATTAACTTGGCCTTCTCCTAGGACTCGAGCTACACTCCCATTCCCCATGCTTACAGTTCTTGTGCCTGATACCTGATACGTTAAAAAATATTTTTTATCAGCGCACACATGAACATTAGCCCTAGAGTCGATCCACCAATCATTTGAGTTAAAAATAGTATTTTAACTCTGGGCAACTAATGAAATACCTATTAGCTGGGGAATCAGAGGTAGCCCCCACAGTCACCACATTTGCTTGGGGTCTTGAGGTAGGTGGTTTTCTAACATTATTTTTCTGACCATGACGGTGGAAATAATTTTTGGCAATGTGATTTGTCTTCCCACAAACCCAACACTGGTTCGAACTCTCAGTTTTATCTTTAAGCACATTGTTATTGAATTTATTGTCATCACTAAAATTCTTTTTATGCCCATTTTTCTTGAAAATTTTACGTTTAGGTTTGTAAGAATTTTCAACCACTAATGCTTTGGCTTGAAAACTGGGTTTAAAGGATGAACGGTGCCTATCCTCAATACGTAAAGTAACAAGTAATTCATCAAGTAAAAAATTTTTCAGGTTTATGTTTAAGACCTCTAGCAAAATCAGACCATGAATGTGGAAGTTTTTTAATCAAAGACGAAACATAAACAACATCACTTTGTTCAATACCTTTTGCTTTCAAGTGCACGCCACAATTCTATAGCATTTTTTGTATGTGAAAAAATGCGATAGACATTATCAGACAAAGCACTTAGAATTCTGTCATGACAAAGAACATCTTTAGCACTAGCGTCATCGCTAGTGTCTTTATCTTTACCAATACTAGTCTCAGTAGACTTTCCAGAATTTTCACCTGTCACGACCCACGTTACATAACTTATAATTCAAATACTGATGAACATAAATATCATTATTATAAAAATCTGCATTTTTTTTACATAATATATTTATAACTGAAACCATCACACCAGTCCAACATACGTAACTGGTTTCTGACACCACCTCAAACCACACAAACTTATCACAATACTTATTATATTATATAACAAAACATCAGCGGAAACAAAATAAGCCCACGACCTAGCCCAACAGGTCGTCATCTATCTACATCTGCTCAAGACCCTGTAAGAGCTCCACAACTTGCACAGTCACATCACAAATACTCAATCATCAACAGGCTCACCTATAATGTATAAACTAGTGAGATAAAATCTCTGTAAGTAGAAATCATGCATGTTAGTGCATGAAAATGCATTTAGTTTTCTAATCTTTCTAGTTGGTCTCTTTTTATTTTGAAAACTGTTCACGTTGCGGGATCCCCACGACACACTTATAATATGCACCGGAAATGAGCTCCCCTTCCGTCACTCAGTGCATATATAGTGATCGCACACACCATTAGTATGTTATTAATATTGGGGAAAATATTTTTCATGATTATGCATGGTATGCATCCAGTGCAATTAAATATGCATCATAAATCATTTACGATATTAATATCAACATTTAATCACAATAAACCAATAACTTAATTTTAATTCACACAAATCCACTTTTGGAATAACAACTTCACCTTGGATCACACGGATCTCTTTTAAAATAACAACTTCATTTCGGATCACATAGATCCTTATAACCAATATCTTTTCAAATCATACAGATATATTTTCAACAGTTTCCAGTCACACCGATCAATATAGAACAATAATATTATTATTTCAAATCAAATAAATCTAAAACTTGTATCGTAAATTTATCACAAATAATTTACAAATAATATTATTGAATATGAAATATACTTTCCCCAAATCACATAAATCCACAACTTGTACCACAAATTAATCCCAAATAATTTATAACATAATTAATAATCATAAATAATTCATAAATAATTATCACATATTAATCACAAATAATTCACAAACAACATATTTATGCATTGTAGTTGGACTTCTACTTACTTGAATTTTGACAATAGCAATAACACTATAGACCCATAAAGAATCGTAACTAATCTCTTCTTTCCAGTTCCGGCACAAATTCATTCCTTCTTTTTCTTTTTTTTTTACACGAACTGATGCCAAAAAAAATTGAATGGGATTCACACCCCAACATTCTAATTTATAGAAGTAGGGGTCGGTAACCCACTCCACCCAAAACCAAAAGAATTTATTATTATTATTTTTTTTTATAATAATTGATACCTCCAATAATTCAATATATACTCCTACCAATTGATTCCCCTCAATAATAGGTAGATAATGGGGTGAGTGGCCAACAACTCAATCAAATTATTATTATTATTATTAATTTATTATTATTATTATTATTATTAATAAGAACACCAACTCCACTACTTATATTATATAATATATATCATAATAGTAATAATTTTTATTAATAATAAGAACACCAACAACACTACTTATGTTATATTTATTATTATAATAGTAATAATAATAATAATTATTATTATTATTCAAATTAATGCACATAAATATTTATGTACACATATATTCACATATTGTTACCATTTTTAGTACGGATGTATCAAATAAAGTGTAAAGATAAATAAAATGTAAAGACAATTACTACATAATCGTCACATTATTATCATATAATTGCCATACAATTATCATGTAATTATAAAATGCACATAATTCAAATTAAATTATATTGGCACATGAGTAGTGAGAAGCTCGAATATCACATCACCCTTATCATTTAAACAATCTTGAATAACAAAAAGCAAACCCAATTCAGACAACCAAAATTTCATTTGTTGTTGCCAACACAAAAATTTTTTTCCATCAAACTTCTCAGGCTTGCTGGACAAAGAATTTAGGAAATCCATATTGGGCACAAAATTATTTGCCATAAATTAACAAAACATTTTCTTCTCTAAAATTGTTGGAAAATTTTTAAAATAAATTCAAGTAAGACAACACAATAGGGAAGTTAATTTAGGATGCAATAAAACTCAATAACATGCAATCAACTAAAGATAAAACTAAGTAATAGGAGTAGTCTGGGTCAAAGCACGAAATAGCGCTCTCTTTAGAGAAGAAACGCCCCACTGAACTGGTTTGAGATTGTTGAATAACACGTTCTTCCCCCAAGATTCGACGACCCGAGTCCTCTCGTGTGCAGCGATGAGAACCCCGAACCACGTGTGTACTCAATGCTCATGGAAATATAATTTATAGTATATAAGAATATTTTTAGTAGCTAGAAAGATGTTTATATAAGGTGCAGTATGTAGAAAATCTGTGTATAAGATGCAGTACGTAAAAATATATATATATATATATATTCACATGAAGCTATTTTTGTCATATATATACTAGATCACCATCATAAACGTTGAAACTAAATAACTACAATTTAATGTATGGGGTTATTATCGTATTAAATATTTTGGGGTTATGAAGGAAAAAAACGTTGGACAGTCAATCAGTCATATCATTTTTTTAAACACATAATTAATGCTATTGACCAAAATAGTTTTAAAATCTATGATAATTATATATATAAATTACTATTTTAAATCACTAAAATATCCAACATAACTTGTTAACGTTAGATTATTATTCAACCTACTGATTAACCCAAGTAAAGTAATGTAAATTGCAGTCGGTTTGAATACGACTTTAAGTATCTTCTTGAAACACTAGCTTAGAATTAAATGAGAAATATGAGCAAATTTTAAAATTTTATATGAGACTGTCTTACAAAATTATTTTACAAGATGGTCTTATTGGATTTATCTAATATAGTGTGCTAAAAAAACAATTAAAAAAGCTCAAATTAATAATCTATAGAAGGCCCATTAATTTATTAATTGAGGCACAAAGATAACCTTAGGGTTAATCATAAATTGATTTTTCTAAGTGAGTGGAAAACTGTTGTCTAGAGTAAAGGAATACCAACTTTGTATCATAAGTAGAGAAATACTAATCTCTTTATCATAAGTAGAGGAATATTAACTTTCTATCCAAGTAGAAGAATACTAACTCTCTATCACAAGTAGAAAATTGACCCCAAAGAGGATACCTTCTCACACACACTTCTCATTTTCTCTCATCTGTTTCCGTCTATCCTCTCGTTGATCTTTCCCTTGTTACCAGACCTCTGCCTTATTGCCAGACGACTTCAGCTTCGGAAGGAATTAACGCCATTAGCGTTCTAATAGAGGAATTGAACTATGTAGTTTTTGTGCATTAGACTAGGTCCAATGGTTTTTACCCTTAGGGTGAAGGGGTTTTATACGTTAAAATTTTTTGTGTTAATTCTATTAATTTTCTGCATATTTATCTGGTTTCTTGCCTATTGGCATATTGGAATGAAAAAATTGGTACATTGATATTATTGGGATTTTCATTGTGATGAAAATATCTTTACATATTTTCTATCCTAACAGTGGTATCAGAGCTAAGGTTTGGTAGAAATCATGGAAGGTAGTGGTCATAAGAGACCGAGCAATGTGAGTAGAAAGGAAAAGAGGGAGAGGTACCATTGGCTCAGCATGGAGTTAGAGAAGCAGCTATGAAGTTGGAAAAAAATTCACACTAACATGAATCCTGCGAATATGATGACTAAAGTGGTTACCCGTGAGAAATATTAATTGTGTGTCGGATTGGCCGACATGAGATTAAGATAGGTGTGATGTATGCAGTTGACTATATTGGGAGGGGGAGATTGCTGGGTTTGCCCAATATAGTGTGCTAGTTAGAAAAAGAACTTAAAAGAAACTCAAATTTATAATCTAAATAAAGCCCATTAATTTATTAATTGAGGCCCACAGATAATCCTAGTGTTAATTATAAATTGATTCCTCTAAATGAGTGGAAGACGGTGGTCCAGATGTGAACGCCAATGGCGTGAATTCCATCTGAAGTTGAAGTATTCTGATAGCAAGGGAGAGATCAGCGAGATGATAGACATAAATAGAGGAGAGAGAACGAGGAGTGTGTGTGAGAATGTATCCACTTTAGGGGTCAATTTCTTCATAATTTCACTTCAATTTTTGAAGGGGAGTTCGTGACGACATCCTCAACATATCGATCAGAAACATCTCTGAGAGTTTCAACGAGAATCAGGTGACACGTATTCTCTTTGTACTATTTTGTTATTCTCTTATTCCTTTTATATTAAGTTTTTCAAGAGTAATTCTATTGATGATATTCCTCTACTTGTTTTTTTGGTCGGTAAAGATAATTTATTAAATCAAGAGAAATAAAATACAAAGGCACCAGAGGTACCAACTTACGACATAGATCTGCCTCAAAGATAAATATTCTTGAATGTCTCTGAAGGCGTTACAGACCAAGAATTACAACAACTGACAAAAACAACAGGAAATTTAGCATGACACCAATTCCAAAACCTAATTTTGATTTTGCTTACAACTCTATCAACATTTCAACTCCATGCCTCGAAAATAATCTTATTCCTCCATTTTCATATCACCCAAGTAATACAAATCCAAATACCCAAGGCAATTTTTATACGGTTTTTCCTCCCAATATTGACGAGAAATGATGGAAGTTAATTACATTTACTACTTATGATAGAAAGTTGGTATTTTATACTTGTGATAGAGAGCTGATATTCCCCTACTTATGATAGAGAGATTAATATTCCTCTACTTGTGATAGAGAGGTTGAAGAGGTTTTCCATATTAAAATTGTTGGTGTTGATTCCGTTAATTTTCTACATATTTATTTGGTTTTCAGCCCATTGAGATACTGGAGTGGAAAGTTTGGAGCATAGATATTATTGGGATTTTCATTGTGACGGAAATATCTTTACCTATTGTCTATCTTATATTTGGATATTATCTCGTTCAACAACATGTCTCACGTAATTTTTTTTATCAATAATAAAATATGCCCTTTATCCAAAGGTAAGACATACGTTTGTTTTTTCACGTAAATTAATAGATATGAAATTTTAGGTAAACACATGTGTAAATTGAGTTCACGGTATAAACCATGTGATCCCCATTCTAATCCTGTTATATCTTATGTATTGCTAGGGTGTCTAAATTATGGGGGACTATAGGGTTTAGGGTGTAAACCCGATTTACAAGAAACTAACTCGATATTTTAATGTGTGGTAAGTTAAAGGATATAATATTTTATTGTGCAGTAGAATTATTTGTGTAGATCTCATTTATCAAAAAGGGAAAGACAACACTTGTGGGTACGTTTTTACGACTTCTTAAATAGTTATTACTCGCTCCGTCCCAAATTCATCTTCACATTTCTCGTAGATACAGAGTTTAAGAAAAATAATATTTTGATTTACTTTTGGGGGTAATATGATATTTTTAAGTAATAAATACTCCATCCGTCCCCCCAAAGATGAAATTTTACTTTTTGCACGTGAATTAAGAAATATCATTATTTAATGTGTAATGGGTAGTTGTGTTTGTGGGAGTGTGAGCCTCATATTTTAATTGTATTAGTAAGTGTGTGTGGGTCTCATGTGTGTCAAAAAATAAATGTCTCACATCCAAAATGGAAAAAAGATCCGCTTTGAAAGGAATGCAGGGAGTAAATGATAAAGTGTGTTATGTGTATTAAAAATGTGATTGATACATTTGAAATTAAAGTGTGTTAGGTGGATATTAGTTCATTGTGTTTTCCTTTTATGTAAATGTGAAGTTAAATTTGGGATGGATCAATACAGAAAATATAAGGTTGAAGTTTGGACGGAGGAAGTACTTTTTATAAAAATAATATGGAGAATTTATAAAATATAAATTTATTTACATTAAATATCATTACCGACAATCAACTTTTATATTAATTTTAACCAAATGTCACTCTATAATACCCAATGTGTCTTGTAGGTAGTGTGTAAGGCTGTGTGTCGATTTGGATGTCGGTATGGATGTCGATTTCGATGTTGGTATGAATCCTCTGTCGGTTCCGATGTCGGTACTAATGTTGGTATGAATATTGATTTCGATGTCGGTATGAATCCCTGGCCTGTCGGTTCCGATGTCGGTACGGATCCCGTGTTGGTTACTATGTCAGTGCGGCAACTGGAGAGGCGGTGGTGAGGGTGGTGTTGGCGTACATTAAAGGGATGGAGGTTAGTTTGGTCCTTTTAGAGTGTATTTGGGTAGATTTGATTGATAAGTTATTTGTTAGTATTTATTTTGTTTGGGTATATTTTCGATAGATTTAACTATTAGCACAAAATATTATTCATTCTCACCGTTCGAATGAGAGTCATTTGTTTTTTTCATGCGAATTAAAGACTATTATTATTTAATGTGTAGTGGGTAGTTGTATTAGTGAGAATGTAGCTCCATATTTTAATTGTATTAGTGATTGTGTGTGGGTCCCCATGTGTAAAAATGAAATGAGATTTTTTGGAATTGACGAAAATGGAAAAAATATCCTCATTCGAGCGGACGAAAGGAGTATCATTTTTCATAAAAATATTATTATTTTTATTTATATTACGAATTGTTTTTAAATTAGTGTCGCTATTATCAACTTTTTATTAAATTGAAATTATTTTTTATTAAATATTATCACTATATTTTTATATTCATCCCGTTATCACACAAGATTTGAAATCCCACTTGGAAGGCGTAGTTTGCTAACTTATTCGTGAAAGAATCTTGTTCAAGTTACTCGCGTAAAGATACAAATTTAAGAGTCAGAAGGAAGAGAGGCCCAAGCCCAACATTTAAAGCCCATTACAACAACATGAAATGTAATTTATTCATTGCATAAAGCCCATTACAATAACGTAAAATGTAATTTATTCATTGCATCTCCACCGTTTTGTTGGTGAGTATATTAATATTCGTGCTTACTTTTTACTTCTATATTCATGTTAGAGTAAGTTATTTATGTATTTAATTAAAATTAAACATATAATTCGAAGTATAAAAATAAAACCTGACGTTCATAATTTTATACTATATATGTCCGTAACATAAAAAAATAAGCTTAGCTAAATTTTAATTTGTTCAATTTAAGAAGTATATATGTACATTTTTTTTAAATAGGTGAGACTCTACTTGCAATACTAATACTCATAAATTTTATAATATGACATCAATTCGAATTAAAATTAAAAGGGACTAAAAATACAACTAAAATCTATCTATTATTATTAAAATATCATACTCACTTAATTTAATACAAGGAAAAATAGAGGGAGTATTTTTTATATTAATATTTTTATCATCATTATCATCAGATATTTGCTAATTCTTTGATATTAATATTTGCTATTTGACCTAAAGATGTTGTGATTCATGTAAAGATTTAATGAAAATTAGACTCTGTAGTGGCCCATGGAAAAGCCCAGTTGCCTCTTTTCTCACTTGTAGCCTCATGTTATTAAACAAAATTCATTTTGTTAATGGTGTTGTTATTGCCACTCAAAATAATATTGATAATAAATTAAAGAGGCCCCAAATAGAAACATAGGCAAAATATACTCTTAAGAACCGTTTACTTTGATGTGATGTTTAAAAAAGGGCAAAAGCTCCTGTGCCCCTGGGGATATGGAGGTCCGCGTTTCAATGTGAACATAACTCTCCCCCTCCAATTTTATTTAAATTTATGTATTACTAGGGGTTTAAATTGCAAAGGGGCATAAAAATTATAAAGGCACGTAATATGCTTTGTGCGCGCCGGGTGCACAGAGCCTCACCCTTAAAAAAAGTACGGATATTTTGAGCCATGATATAAGGGTTCAGATAGTTTACTTTGCACCTTAACTTTTAGCAATTTTACAATAGTACCCAAAGGCTAAAGATTATATAATGGCTTGTGGTTCATTTCACCCCGTTCCCGAAGTTATTAACAAAACGGCAAGAATGAGTGCCCATCTCAATATCTCATTCCGCCAACATCTCAAAAATGGGAATACTCAATCCAAGTAAGATATGTCACTGTGCAGAGATGGTAGTCCAACAATTAAGTATTTTATAATTTATAAAATCTTGTAAAAAAAATAAATTAAGTATTTAATGGTTTTATAATTTTTAAATATTTAAATTTAAATTTTTAAAAAGAATATTAATTAAAATAATAAAATTCTAATTTAATATTTATATTTAATATACATAATTTAAAAAAATAATTCTATGAATTAATATATATATATATATATATATATATATATATATATATATATATATATATATATATATATATATATATATATATAAAAGCAAAATATTTAAATCATTAATTTTTGTTTTATATCTCGTAAAATACTAATCCTAAATACTTTATTGAAATTTTGATCGTCAAAATTAGAAAATAACCAATTTTTTATTGTTCATATTTATAGAATTATTATTTACCGATAAATTATGAACCTATTTAAAAAAAATATTTAATTTTTTTTAAATAAAGTTGTTGATTTTGTTGAAAAAAAATGATTTTAAGTTAAATAAAGTAGGGATATTAATAATTTGATGCTCCTCCTTTCAAAATCGCCAATGTTCAGATTAAATCGCAAATAAAGTATAAGGTGGTGGTTTTTCTTGAAAAACTAACCAAAAATGATGTGGTAACTGACCAGTTCGGATCTCCTATTACATTTTGGTGTTACATCTCCTGTTACAAATCGGATGATTGACACGTAGGATAGATTAATCTATACCCTAACAATCAACTCTAAGGAGAAAGATTGAGATTTTCCTCTCCGCATACGTGTCACTCTAACACCAAAATGTAACAGAACATCCTAGATCGTAACCAACATGACGTCAGCCATATCAAGATTAGGCAACACCGGTCTTTCCAATGAATGCAATTTGCAATAAATTTCAAAGATTGTGATTTATATTACTAAATTTTAAAAGTTAGGATTAAATTGTAATAGAAGTGGTGATTTTTTTAGCCATTAAACCAAAATAAATTATATATATATATATTTATTGTATTTAAAACAAAATATTTGGTAAAAAAATTTGTGTAAAATCATCTCATGAAATGTTTTTTTAAGACGGATAAGAAACATGAAACGTTTTTAATTAAAAGGTGATAATTGACCGATTAAAATTGATAACCACCTTTACAAATGAATGATTTCATAAGTAATTAGTAAAATAACAAAAAAAAATTATAGTAATAATACTCCGTCTATCATGGAAAGTCTTTCACTTTTAATGTAAATATAAGATTTAAGAAAATTTGTTTTCAGATTAATTTTATTGACCTTTTAAAGGGTAAAAGTATATTTTTAAATAATAAATTAAGTTAAGTATGTTAGGTGATGGTGATACTTTTGAAAATATGATATATTAAGAGGTTGTTTGTCTTGAAAATTTTATTATTTTTAAAAGATAAAAAGTGCAATGAAACAAACAAATAAAAAAAGTGAGATTCTTGTGCCCCGGGAACACCGTGCTCCTTTGTAATTTAAACTTCTAACATTACATAAGTTTAAATAGAATATGGAGAGGGAGGATTATGTTCATATGGGGACACGGCGTGTCCTCGGTGGCGCAGGAGCTTTTGCCAATAAAAAAAGAGTGAAAAACTTATTACAGAAAGTAAGATTTTTACTGAAGAGTTATTCTTGCTCATAAAAAAAATGAAACAATCTCTGCATAAAACAATATTACATGAAATTTACTCAAATAATATTATTTTAAACACATATAGGACATGGTGCCCAAGAATATGTCGATTTCAACGAACATATTCCAACTACCTAACCTGAAATATTGGTTGGATGTTCATAACTCTTTTGAAAACAAAGGTCATCATATCATTGGATTAAATTATACACAACAATAATAAAAGTGAGAACAAAATAAAAAGGGAAAAAAATAAAACACAAAGTAGAAATAAACAAAAGGTAACATAATTATTAGAGTAAGTAGGGGACATATTTTGGTGGGCCACTAATTGTTCTTGTTTTGACATTTCCTAATCCATCACATTTTATATTGAAGGAAAGAGAAGATGTGAATCATTAGATCTCTCTGTCCTTTTTTAATATAATTGTCTAATATTTCATGTCTAAATACTAAGTAGTCAATGATTATATGATGAATAGTCCTACTAATTATTTTGAAGAAATCCAAATTATTTCGATTAATTATGTCACATTTAGTAGCTTAGAGGTAACAATCAGGTATTGAGAACACATGAGAATCGAATCTTATAACATAAATCTAAATCATTTGGCTTATTCCAAAAATTAAATGAATTAA
Source organism: Pogostemon cablin (assembly GCA_023678885.1). Taxonomy (NCBI): domain Eukaryota; kingdom Viridiplantae; phylum Streptophyta; class Magnoliopsida; order Lamiales; family Lamiaceae; genus Pogostemon; species Pogostemon cablin. Next base: position 22,227,506 of record CM042952.1, on the reverse strand, counting down.
TTTGGTGAATACTTCAATCCAAATGCTACACATGTTTTTTAAGAGACATAATCTTTTGAAAGAATAATATTTCAAGACCATCCGTCATTCTACAACGGTATTAGACCGACAAGAAATATATATTTGATTTTTGAGAGCGAAATATACTGTAAGTTTGATTACTCACTCCTTCTCAATTAAACTTTACCGTTATTGTAGGTCGAAGTATAAGAAAAATTACATTTTAAATAACTTTAATTAATTTATTGGAGGTAATATAATTTTAAATAATAAATTAAAGTATTTTATGTATATTGGATAAATGGAAAATGATAATAATTTAAATAAAAATTGATAAAATCCATATCGTAAAAGTAGTAATAACTACTCCCTTCGACCCATTAATTACTACAAACTTTCCTTCTTAATCCGTTCCAACACTAATTCACGTTTCTAAAAATGGAAAAATACATAACAATACTGCTAAATTTTTACACATATCCCAACAACTTTATATACATTTTTTATTAAATAATCAAAAATACTTATTTTTTACACACATTCTAATAATTTTACACATATTTATACATAAAAAAATTAACTTTTCTTAATCTCTACGCTAGAACACGTGCACAATTTATTGGGACAGAGGCAGTAATAATTAAGAAAAGAAAAAGTCTCACACAAGTGTTGCGGTATTTTGAAATGAAAATGATATCCCCTGTTTCATAAGTAAATTCATGCTTACTATATTTGTCTCTCCATTAACAAATTTGCACACAAAATCCAAAATCTCACACTATATTTTAATTTTAAGATGGTTACACTTTTACATATCACAAAATTTACTTAATAATTTATTTATTATTGAAAATTGCAAAGTATACTTAAATAAAGTAAAAATATCAACTAATTTTCTAGAACTCAGTACATAATAAATTATTCTTGTTGAAATTATGTTGTGTTAATGAATGTTTTATGACAAACCATTTGATATAATTTGAAATAGTTTGATATTTATAAAATTATCTTTTCAAGTAATAATTCATTTTCTAAATTATAAAGTTACAGTTCACACGTCACATAGAACTAGCTCTAATATTTTAAATTAGCATCAATCGATCGATGTTAATGCATATATATCTCAAAATTAATTAATGATTTGTTTAATTAAGAATCTAGCAATAGATAAAAGAATATTAATTCAATCATCATAATTAATACTAAGTGCTACTATTATATGACGTAGCTGTTGTAAGTATATATACACAACCCTAACCAATTATTGTGATGTCTACGGCTACAGTAGATAGTTTATTTGAGCTTCCAGAAATGGAATAGCAGACATTATAAAAATATGAAGTTAGTTGTTGTTTTCAAGCTTGAGTGGCCCATTCTGGGAATAAAGATTGGGCAGTTAGTTTTATATTCTACTAAATTTGTCTCAATTCTTCCAGCACTAACCAATTCACTCATAATTTAATTTAAAAATTAAACTTACTGATGAGTCATGATGATTTATCTCACACCCTATTTTCTTACTTTTCCATCGTCGGTCTGTGTAACGCTAATAGGCGGTAAAATGGCCTCTTGTTCTTCTGTAGTATTCCTTAGCTTCGGTCAAACGTCATGTGGGCAACGATACTCTAAATGGTCTCAATAATGTACAATATAACCCTTTGTTGGCCTCAAAATGGATTTAGATATCTCAAATGGAATCACCTATTCCATTTCCATATTTCATCTCTTATATCATTTATTAGGTTCTTGTCATGCATTATAATCAATGTCCAAAATTCATCACATACCTCAAGGGTTTAATGGTCATTTATAGGGTATAATTTTTTTATATTGTGAAACACCGAATGTTGAATAACTAATTCAATATGTAAATATCTTATTATGTTCACGACGGACCACATTGCCCTAAGCCCATCAATAATTACTCAATCCACTAAATAACATTTATTGAAATACTTTGTTACTTTTTATGTTATGAACTCCTTTTTAGTATGTGCTTGTAAATCTTCCCGTGTTTAAAATATCAAATGCCCATTAATTGAATAAGTTATTGATAACTAAATTAATTAATTAACATCTAATTCAAGAGTATTACCACTCAATGTTATTATTATACCGAATTAAATCCACCTTTAAATTTACATGATAATTATTATGAGCTCCATAATATATAAGACATCATCTTCCTGAATAATGGATCCTATAATCAATAGCACATCCAAGTAATATTATCTTCTAATTTATCGGGCCTATTGAATCAACAAATAAATCTAACTCAATGATAAATCAAATAAATACATTATACTTTAGAAAATATATTTTAACTATAAATTAACATATTTTACTTATATAACAAACATATTTTAATAATGGATCGACCTGTTTTATATAATTATCGTCTCACAATATACTTTTTCTTATATATATATATATATATATATATATATATATTCTTTCATCATGAATGATATTCTAAAGAATAAAGAGAGTGGTAGGTTGTGCATCGAAGTTTACATACTTTCTCAATTTCAAAAACAATAACGGTAAGTTCCCCAGCCCCTTCTCATCAATGGACTCCTGACGTATACGAAGGAGTGCGGTTCGTTCGAGAAATTCCTACCTCTCTATCTATCTCTGAGATGTTTGAATTTTTCAAAACTTCATAGACATGCAGAAGAGAAATGATATCCCCACTCGAACCAAGACAGAACTTTTACTTGTTCAAATAACAATTAAGGTGAAGCAGGGTCAGAAACGACTAATCTCTTGATTAAAAGTCAATTCACCAAAAGTGGTCTTAAAATGCAGAAGATCGCGGAAAATACCACAAAGATAGTATGAAAATTATATTGAGTCTAGGAAATACAATAATTTAAAAAGAAATTTATTTAGAGTGAGGCTTGCATCCGTATAGGTGTACACCGTGCGCCTTTAGAATTTAGTATTATGGGTAAGGGTACATTGTTTTGTTTTAAAGGGTATACACTTTAATTAATAAGGATACACCATTTTATTCTAAATGTAAATCGTACACACTTTTCATCAATATTTTTTATTTTTCTTCACAAAATAAAGAGTACATATCTTTATACTAAAGGGTATACAATTTAATACAAAATTCTAAAGGCGCACGGGTGCACACAAGTTTTTGTCATTTATTTAAATAATGAAATGTTAAATACATATTTATATTGATAAAATTTTGTAATTTTATATTAAATCGTCATGCAAAATGTGTTTTATAAAACGGATAAAAAATAGGAATAATTACTATTAGATATACACTTAATACTTATTATTACTATGAGATACATCAATTTAAAAAAATTACTCCTAGATATAAAAAATTAAGATCAATTACCCAATATACCTTCAACTTAATATGACTAACAACTTTTATGTTGCATATACATAATATTATTTTTGTTGTACATAATATATATAATTTTTTTTGCTGCACATAACACTTACAATTTTTTTATGCATATAATATTTATTGTTGGACGTATTATTTTTGCTGCACATAAAATATTTTACATAACATTTGCTACACATAAACTTTCTGTTGCACATAACGTAAATGAATGTTGCATCGTAACTATTTATATGCAGCATATTATAATAGTAAAGTTGGAATATTACTATATATTTATGTAGTTAGTAGTAATATTTTTTTAAGTTTGTATCTTATAGTAATTAAGAAGATTTCTAAGGTATCCTAAAAAATATTAGTATTTAATAAAATTAAGTTTTATTTAATCAAATATAAAGTGATAAGTTCAATTTAAGAGTACACATTCCCACGTAATACGCGGATGAATTATTATAACCAATAAAAAAATATAATTAAAGATGATATTTAATTTATAGATATATATAATTTAAAGATATACATGAATAATAATAATAATAATATAAAAGTAGCATTCATTACCAATCAAAAAATATGATTAAAGGTGGTATTTAATTTGAAAATGTACATGAATAATAATAATAATAATAATAATTGGATATATTTATATTTTATTAATTATCTATTCCTACCCAATCAAAAAAATATGATTAAAGGTGGTCTTTAATTTATGGATTTACATGATTTAAAGATATACATGAATAATAATAATAAAATAAATAAAAGTAAAAATATTATATATGTGATATTAAAATAAAAAATAAAAAATATACAACAATTAACCAGACACCTCATACTTTTAAAAATTTATTTATAGTAGCATATCCGTAATTAGTATATATATATATATATATATATATATATATATATATATATATATATATATATATATATATATATATATATATATATATATATATATATATATATAATAGCAAAGTGAAAAGTTCAAGGTCGTCCATTTTACCATTTTGGGTATTCCAGTCTTAATCTATCAATTTTCACTTTTAGACACATGAGACCCACCCACCCACTAATACAATTAAAATATGGGACATACACACCTCACTAATACAACTACATACTACACATTAAATAATAATACTCTTTAATCCACGTGCAAAAAGTAAATGGGTAGATTGGTGATTGGTCGTTATAGTCGGGATGACCAATTAAAGAATTTATCGAACCACAGGGAGGAAGGTACTAGAGTTTAAGCGATCTCAAGTTTATCGTGATTTTATAAGGACGATTGAAAAAGAGGATAAGATGCAAATGAATGCAATTAAACTAATGCAAGAGATAAGAAATAAATGAATGCAAGATAAATGGGTTCTAAATGATGCAATGATGAGATTAAAAACAATCATGACATAGATAACAAAGTAATCATGCAATTGGTTATAATCTATTATGGACATGGCATAGGAGTGATCACAAATTCTACCTAAACTTTTTACCAAGATGGATAGGATGTAGGCCCTTAATAAGGCTCCCAAAAGCACAAAGGATCGAGACCATAGTAAACACCTCCAACTAGGTACTAATTACTCTACGAGTTCCCTAACAGGGTACTAAATCATAGGCAATATTCTCTTTTAAGGTACTATGAATTCACTAATGGCTTGGGTCTCCTCATCTAATCAACTAATCTCACGATTAAGTTAATCAAATGTTCTATCAAAGGGTTCTAAATTTAGAAGGATATCTCTATATCATTCTAAATTAATGCACATGAAGTGTATGATGAAATGATTCAATAAACTATCCTAAACACATAATTAATTTGCCAATCTAATCACATGCCCATGACAATTAATCACACAAATCATCATATACATCAAGCAATTAACAATCAATGATAGAAATAACACAAAACCCATTCAAGATTAAAATAAATTTACATAAAGACTAAATTATCCAACACCAATCATGGAGCTAATCTCACAAAGGAGATTAGCCTCTCATAGTCATAACATAGACATTAAAATCCTTACAAACCATGATCAACTATAAAGAAAGTCACAAAATTAGAATTAGATTCCCCTTTTGAAGGTCTTCAATGGAGATCTTCTTCTTCTTCTTCTTCTTCTTCTTCTTCTTCTTCTTCTTCTTGTGATCTCACTCTCCCTTGCATCCTTGATCACTTGGATGGTGGATTTGATGGATGTGATCAACTGTAGATGGATGGATGAAGAATGGATGGAGGTGGATTTATGGATTTAGTATGTGAAAATGTGGTATGGAGTGTGTGTAACTGCTTGTAATCTGATCTCTAATGAATTCTCCCTTTGAATTTCGCACAAGTCATGGTTTTATATCACTTATGAACCTTCTAGAAGCTTCCAGAACATTCTAAAAATTACACAGGATTTTTCACCTAAACGGCCCGTGCAGCAGAACACGGCCCGTGTAGGGCATATCTACTTCGGCGTGTTATGCGTGCTCCGGACACAGCTCGAGCTGCTCTGCACGGCCATGATCATGGTCGTGTAGCATTTTCTATCGACAATGCACGACTTTTTCTTACAGGGTCGTACTCCGCGCACGGGGAGTGCAGCAGCACACGGCCCGTGCACCAACGCACGGCCATCCTTCTGGGCGAGCAGCGAGTTCTGATGACCCTACATGGCTGTTAGGTACAGGACCGTGTTCCGCACACGGCCTGTGTACCAACATTTCCTGTTCTTCCGTCTCCTTTTCGCTCCCGACTCTATTTTTGTCCATTTCTTGATCTGTTTTACATATATTTAAGCTCATTTACACAATTCTATCAATTTATAGCACATTCCTCAAAATAACAATAACTCCACCAAAAGTAATACAAATACGGATAAAAATATTCGAAAATATACAAATAAAGACACTAAAATCTAGGTGAAAATGATTACGATCAACCCCCCAAACTTAAAGTATTGTTCGTCCTCGAACAATGAAAAATGATAAATAAGAGGAGTATTTTTCACCTAGGAAAACACCTAACGAACATAAACCACAACACATCACAAGTAGTAAGGACTACAAAATCACATTAAGTATCCCTACATCATCAAACTTATAACATGAAAGATTAACAAGTTCAATCTTAAGAATGACAAAAGAGTAATCAAATCTCTTTCAATCCAAGCCTCTCATAGGATATCAAATTCACTCAACACTCTATAGAGTAGGGTTTTTAACATCACTCATCAACCGGTTAGAACCAACTCACCATAGGCTTGCTCATGGACTATGTTCACAAGCCACCCTAGTTTCAATAAGTGATCAAAAAGGTTTTTATCTTAGGATGTAATGTTTATGATGTTGGTAGGGTAGGAAACTTTGGATAATAGTAACTATTCAAGTGTAGATAATCGAAGAGATGATTCTTTTCTCCAATTTCTTCACTTTCAAACTTCCTCCCTTTGTCAACAATTCAAAAGCATTAAATATCAACATACATGAATTCCTTGAGCTTCTTTTGAATGGCATACTTCTTATCCTTGACTTTTGTATTCCTTGAGCATATTTTATGATTTTACTCCTTTTCTACTTTTGTTGAAGTTGCACTTGCTTTTATCTTGAGCTCTTTCATCCTTTTTCTTAATTCACCCTTTCTTCCATTTACTTGCATATTTTTCCACATCTTCCCTTGTGAATCATCATCATCCTCAATTACCCACACAGGTTATATATATAAGGCTTAAGTGGATTATCAATGCTTATATTGTGCTCAAATTACAAAGAAAAGACTTATAGGCTCAAAGTGGTTCACTAAGGATAATGTTTTTGGGTAGGGAGTTTTATAGCTATGACTTCATTTAACAAGGATGGTCTAAGATCATTTTACAAATTTCCACCATTCGGGCTTCGTTCTTATAGTCCATGAGCAAGTTCTAATTTGTCTAAATTCAACCGGTCCTCTCTTCAAAAATTAACCATGGAGGCACGGTTGAGGCTCAAATATCACAAGCTTTTGCTTGGACCAAAAGAAACATAATTACCCTTCATACTTCTCAAAATTGAACAAATTATGTAATTCATGTCACAATTTCAATAAGTAGAAACCATTAACATACTTGTCATCACTCATCACAAATAATGCATCATAGCTCACATTCAAAAATATTTAACACCTTCCCAAAAACATACCACTAAGTATCCCTATACAAGAATAAAAATTCAAACATAACACATAAGAAAAAAACTCACCAAACTAAAAACAAAACAAAAGCACATAACATACATGACCAAAATCATCCATCATAAGAAATTAAAGCATCTCAACTCATCATCTATAACAAATAAGCTCAACAAACATCTCATCCTTATTTATAAATGAAATCCTAGATTACGAAAGTAAATCTCCCACAAACATAACACATGAAGTAGCATGTTAATCCAATACACTCCAAATCAATATCAATTCATGTCAAGCAATTAGAAGTGATAAGATGTAGAGTACTCCCTTAAACATTTGAGAATGGAAATAGTTGGCATGAGCTTCCGCCTTGCATCCACAACGTTTTCTCGATTTGATCTTCGGGCTCAATTCATGCGTCCACTCTACTTCATTTATGCTCAACAACTCATCAAAAATCATTAGCTCAACAATTACAATAAAAATGAGGACTATCATGTACTTCAAAAGAAGTGCATGATAGTTATTTCAAAACTATTTCAATTCAATCAAAACAAATAACAAGACATCAATTTAAATGCATACAAGTTAAGTTTAGGAAATATGCAAGCAAGTGAGACCTTCACTACTCTTCTCTAGATTTTGCATTACTCTCACACTCAAAAGAAGTGCACGGGAGAAGTGTGTACTCTCAAAAATCGATTCAAATGCATGACATTACCATATGCTTGCCAAAAGTCTACGCTCTCCACCACTTGTATGTGTGTTAATTATTGAATCAATAAGGTCTTTATATGGGGTTGTAATGTAGGCTCTTTGGTATTGAGTAGGAAAAATATTTAGGAAAAGTAAGCTCAAGATTAGTAGAGAATTTAAGTTGACGGCCATTATCAACTCTCACTCTCTCTTTCCTCAAATTAGTGAAGAATTCAACTTGGTTGGTAGCCTCAACTCTCATCCACACTTTTTTCATTTTTCTACCTTAATAAAAAATAGGATTTATCCATCCAACAAATTAAAGAACCTTTTTCTTCTCTTCTCCACTATTGGGTTTTTTTTCTCTTTTTTCACCAAGGGCTCTCTTTCTATGTTTTTAGTATAGCTCCTTTGTGCTTCTTTTATACAAGCTTCACTCAATTTTTCTTTTCACACAACCTCCTTTTTTTTTTCATCTTTTCTCCCTCTTTTCTTGCACTTTCACCATTTCTCTCTTTCCAAACTCTCTTATAAGCTCAATTCAACCACTTCACCCCCATTAATCCTCTACTAATCGATAAAGGTGATTAGGATATAAAATATGGATAAAAATGGTTAAATTTGTAGGTTGCCAAAGAAATAAGGATAATAAGTTCAAAGGGGCAAACTACGATATGATTTCATTTAGTAGAATTAATTTGGCTAAGTGACTCGTCAAAACAAAGATGGCCTTAAATCATTTTCAACAATCTTCACACACGTGTAGTTTAAAGAAGACACAATGACAAGTTCTAGAATGCACACAAAAGAATGATGCACACACAAGAAAGGAAAAACTATTTGATTCATGATTTTAAGGCTCAAAAGCTCATGGGCTTATAGTAGTGAAAGACAATACAAAACAAGCATAAACCATAACTCAACAAGTACACAAGTAAAAATCCATCTCATCACAAGTTTCAACCAAAAATCATAGTCTCAAAATTTCTCACAATTAAGCACAAGAGAGCCAAGAAAGATTTTCTCCTTATTGAAAACAAAATAAAGTAAGAAAAACACGAAAAAAAATAACAAAAAATGAGAAAATATGTGCCAAAGAAAAGAGTAAGGACTTAAACGTGCGCAAGTGCAATATGCTCAAGTAGGAGTTCATGGATGGAATTTTATAATTCAAACCGTAGAAAACTCAAGTAATGAAAGCAACATCCCCCAAACTTAAATTAGACAAAGTCGATTTTAAGTTGAGAAGTGTTCGTTACCTCAATTTGCACCACTCATTTGCTCTTCAAGGCTAATATCATGATACCACGCTTTCGTCCCTATAAACACAACCATAAAATAAAAAATAAATCAAAGCAAAAAAATATCCTTACCCTAACTACTCAACGAACCCAAAGTCACAAATACAACTAAATTCCTCGGCAACGACGCCATTTCATTGGTCGTTATAGTAGGGATGACCAATTAAAGAATTTAACGAACCACAGGGAGGAAGGTACTAGAGTTTAAGTGACCTCAAGTTTATCATGATTTTATAAGGACGATCGAAAAAGAGGATAAGATGCAAATGAATGCAATTAAACTAATGCAAGAGATAAGAAATAAATGAATGCAAGATAAATGAATTCCAAATAATGCAAGTATGAAATTAGCAACAATCATGGCATATATAACAAATAATCATGCAATTGATTATAATCTATCATGGACATGACATAAGAGTGATCATTAATTCCACCTAAACTCTCTACCAAGATGGATAGGATGTAGGCCCTCAATAAGGCTCCCAAAAGCATAAAGGATCGAGACCATAATAAACACCTCCCACTAGGTACTAATTACTCTACGAGTTCCCTAACAAGGTACTAAATCATAGGCAATATTCCATTTTAAGGTACTATGAATTCACCAATGGCTTGGGTCTCCTCATCTAATCAACTAATCTCACGATTAAGCTAATCAAATGTTCTATCAAAGGGTTCTAAATCTAGAAGGACATCTCTATCTCATTCTAAATTAATGCACATGAAGTGTATGATGAAATGATTCAATGAACTATCCTAAACACATAATTGATTTGTCAATCTAATCACATGTCCATGACAATTAATCACACAAATCATCATATACATCAAGCAATTAACAATCAATGATAGAAATAACACAAAGCCCATTCAAGATTAAAATCAATTTGCATAAAGACTAAATTATCCAACACCAATCATGGAGTTAATCTCACAAAGGAGATTAGCCTCTCAAAGTCACAAGAAATTCAACATAGACATTAAAATCCTTACAAATCATGATCAACTATAAAGAAAGTTACAAAATTAGAATTAGATTCCCCTTTTGAAGGTCTTCAATGGAGATCTTCTTCTTCTTCTTCTTCTTCTTCTTCTTCTTCTTCTTCTTCTTCTTCTTCTTCTTCTTCTTCTTCTTCTTCTTCTTCTTCTTGTGATCTCACTCTCCCTTGCTTCCTTGATACTTGGATGGTGGATTTGATGGATGAGATCAAGTGTAGATGGATGGATGAAGAATGGATGGAGGTGGATTTATGGATCTAGTATATGAAAATGTGGTGTGGAGTGTGTGTAACTGCTTGTAATCTGATCTCTAAGGAATTCCCCCTTTGAATTTCGCACAAGTCATGGTTTTATATCACTTATGCACCTTCTAGAAGCTTCCAGAATATTCTGAAAAATACACAGGATTTTGCACCTACACGGCCCGAGCAGCAGCACATGGCCCGTGTAGGGCACACCTACTTCGGCGTGTTGTGCGTGCTTCAGACACGGCTCGAGCTGCTCTGCACGGCCATGGTCATGCCCGTGTAGCGTTTTCTGACGACAATGCACGGCTTCTTCTTACAGGGTCGTGCTCCGCGCACGGGGCGTGCAGCAGCGCACGACCATCCTTCTGGGCGAGCAGCGAGTTCTGATGACACTACACGGCTGTTGGGTACAGGGCCATTTTCCGCACACAGCCCGTGTACCAACATTCCCTATTCTTTGGTCTCCTTTTCGTTCCCGACTCTATTTTTATCCATTTTTTGACCTGTTTTACATATATTTAAGCTCATTTACACAATTCTATCAATTTATACCACATTCCTCAAAATAATAATAACTCCACCAAAAGTAACACAAATACGGATAAAAATATCCGAAAATACACAAATAAAGACACTAAAATCTAGGTGAAAATGACTATGATCAATAGGGGATGGACGGAGGGAGTATATATTTTTAATGAAAGGTATACGAATATGTGTAGTTTATATTTAAATGGATACGAGTACGTAACAATTAATTCATTATTAAATTATTTTCTTCTTTATTAAAAATTTTGAATTAATATTATTGGTCCTAACATCTTAATAATTTTAAATGGGTATGTGTAATCAATGGGTATTAATAAATGGGTTTGAGATGGGTATGAGTATCATAATATATATTTTTAATGAAACGGGTACGAATATGAGTAGTTTATATTTAAATGGATACGAGTACGTAACAATTAATTCATTATTAAATTATTTTCTTTATTATTAATAATTTTGAATTAATATTATTGGTCTTAATATCTTAATAACTTTAAATGTGTATGTGTAATCAACGGGTAATGATATTTCCTTATCTTCTTACTGTTAAAATGGAACATACGTAGCATGATGATGGATTAATATATCCCATTACATTTTACATTATATATATTTAAATGCATAGTTTGATCTTCTTACTGATAAAAAGTAACATACGTAGCATGAAAGTGATTTTATTATATGCTCCCTCCGTCCGAAATTCAAGTTCGCATTTACTGTTGATACGAAGAATAAGAAAAGTCACTTTTGACTTACTTTTGAGGGTAGCATGATATTTTTAGGTAATAAATGAATGATAAAATATGTTATATGTGTTAAAAAGTTGATGGCAAATTTGAAAATAAAGTATGTTAGATGGATATTACTGTAGGCACGTGAATTTTATTGCCTATTAAATAAAATATGTAGTAAATTAATGCAATAATTATCAATTAATAATTTATTTACTAAGAAATTTAAATAAATTAATTCCTAAAATAAATGAGTAAATTATTGATAATTGAGCCAAATCCAGTCGAATAAGCCCAAGTCAAATGGGCATGATTTAAGTCAACAAGCTCAGCAAATCAAATTCAGTCCGGCAGGCTTAATTAAATTAATTAGGCCCGTATCCAGTCCAGCAGATTTAATTAAAGGAGAAAAGCCCATCATATCTTTTCAAGGAGAAAATATCTCACAATTGGTTATTTTCTCTACCTATAAATAAGGGCCTTCAATCCTCATTCCAAACACACTAAAACATCTGAAGACGCAGATACTTTTGAAGAGATAAAAAATACGAGCAGTGCTCCCTTGAGATCTTCAAGCATCTTCAAGTCAAGAACGGCCTGCGATCTGAGATCAAGGTGTTAAGCCTCTCTGATCCGGTGTTCTTCCAGTCAACTGCCTACGATCAGAGATCAAGGTGTCAAGCCCCTCAGATCCGACGTTCTTCCAGCTAACCGCCTCTGATTAGAGACCAAGGTGATAAGTCTCTCCGATTCAGCGTTCTTCATATCTAATTCATCCATCTGTCTCCATGAAGTCAACGTTCTATCAAATTGAGCAGCGTACTTCACAACAAATCTTCAAGTCAACATTCGATCTGAACACAGGCTGGATGCCTCCGGATCAATGTCAAGACTATACATCCGAGCTCGGATAAGCTTCATCTGAAGATCCGGCTCAACACACACGCTGTCAACACATTCAGCATACACTCCAGTCAAAGAAGTCAAAGTCAAGACACACAAGTCAAGTCAAGCCAAATTGGTTCCAAAGAAGAATCAGAGGATTGATTGAGATTGTAACCCGTTTACATATTCTCCAAATTAAATCCATCTGAAATTATCTTTGTACTCCAATTTATATTTATTTTTTCATAAATACAAAATTTGTTGTTAAAAATTTTGGCACGCCCGGTGGGACAGTTTCTACCTCTCATCTCCTTTCTTCAAAAGTTCAAAAATACAAAGTATGACTCCTCTCAGGATTGCAATAAGAAGGTCTGTTACCTTAAAGTCTTCAAAGTTGCAGATTGAAGAGATTCAAAGAACAACTCCACTCAGGATTGCAATAAGAAGGTCTTCTACGTCAAAGCTTCCAAAGTTGCAGACTTAAGATACTAAAGTAGTTAAAAAGAGTATGTCTAAAGCCTCCTCAAAGACAAACCACGTGGTGGGAATTGTTCTCGATAAGCCATTGCAAAATGACAAGGATGGTGAAGATGACCTGTCTGCCCAACTCCTCAATCTAAAGAAAGTTCGGCATATGACTCATCCATAGCCTCTGTCATGATAACAAACACTTCGTATGTCGAAGAACAACTGGCAAGCTTGACTCAGTCCGTTGCTACGCTTACTTTACTAAGCCAAGAATAAGGTCAGTTGATATCCAAACTGATGGAAAAGATGGAGATAGCACAGACAAGCCATGTAAATAAAAAATGAGTTGAGGATGAAGATGGGAAGAAGGACTCTGCAAAACATCATCTATCTGATATAAAGCAAGTTGAGAAAGAGATACAAATTTCAGCTGACGAAATGTTTCCTATGAACCAACTGAAGAGCATCGTACTATAGACGATAAAATACAAGTTTAAAGGGAGCTCCAAATCTTCTGTTGCTTACAAAAAGCCATATACGTAGAGAGTTGACAACTTAAAGATGACAATTGACTATCATCCTCCTAAGTTTCAACAATTTGATGGCAAAGGTAATCCAAGGCAATATATAGCGCATTTCGTCGAGACATGCAATGATGCTGGAACCTTCGATGATCACATGGTCAAACAATTTGTCCGCTCATTGAAAATAAATGCCTTTGATTGGTATATCGACTTGGAAGCTAACTCCATCGACAATTAGGGGCAATTGCAACAAGAATTTCTCAATCGCTTCTACAGCACTCTAAGAACTATTAGCATGATAGAGTTGGCAAACACATGCCAATGGAAAGAAGAGCCAACAATCGATTATATTAATCGATGGAAAAATCTAAGCTTGATCTGCAAAGATCAATTATCCGAAGTCTCTGCCATCAACATGTGCATTCAAGGGATGCAATGGAGTCTGCGATACGTCCTTCGAGGAATTCAACCAAAAACTTTTGAAGAACTAGCTACAAGAGCTCATGACATGGAGCTGAGTATGGCATCAAGTGACTTCAAATTGCCTTTAATTAACGACTTCTATGAGTTTGGAACATGTATGTCGATAAGTCTCTCGAGGAAGAGTCACATTCAAAGACACCAGTGTCTATAAAGATTCAAAGAAATGAAGAAAAATCAAGAGAAAATAGTGCATCCCACGATTGGGAGCAATAAACTATCTAAAATCCCTTCAAGTTCAATGCTCCCCGACACGAACGAAATCTATCTGCATTACACTCCTTGATACGAGTTTAAACTATCTAAAATCTCCCAAGTCAAAGCTCCCTGACAGAAGTGAAAACTGTCTACATCACGCTCCTTGACATGAGCTAAAACTATTTACAAGTTATGCTCCTTGATATGAGCTAAAACTATCTATAAGTCATGCTCTTTGATACGAGCTTAAACTATCTAAAAGGCCTCAAGTCATGCTCCTTGATACGAGCCTAAACTATCTAACACAAATCAAATTCAAGGCTCCTCGATACGAGAAAAAACTCTCCACACTACACTCCTTGATACGAGTTTAACTATCTAAAATCTCAAGTTACGCTTCTTGATACGAGCTTAAACTATTTACACATTACGCTCCTCGACACAAGCGAAAACTGTCCACATTATGCTCCTTGATACGAGCTAAAACTATCTAAAATCTCTCCATGTTATGCTCCTTGATACGAGTTTAAACTGTCTCACTTAAATCAAATCTCCTTGAGAAGAGACTAAACTCTCTACATGTCATGCTCTTTGATACGAGCTTAAACTATCTAACTCAAATCAAATCTCCTTGAGAAGAGACGAAACTCTCTGCATGTTATGCTCCTTTGATACGAGCCTAAACTATCAAACTCAAATCAAATCTCCTTGAGAAGAGACAAAACTCTCTATATGTTATGCTCCTTGATACGAGCTTAAACTATCCCACTCAAATAAAATTTTCTTGAGAAGAGATGGAACTCTCTACATATTACGCTCCTTAATACGAGCTTAAACTTTCCAACTCAAGTTCAAGACTCCTTGAGAAGAGTATAAATTATCTACAAATCAAATTGAAGACTCATTGGCACGAGTATAAATTGTCAGCAAATTCAAGTTCAAAGCTTTTTAACGCACGAGCCTAAATTGCATTTCACTCCTGGCCTGCATGAATATAAACTGTGTACGACACCTCCATTGAAATCAAATCATGCCCCTTTGAACTACGTTATGATTTGATCCTCTTCAAAGAGGTACGTAGACAACTTAGCGCTCTACTAAGTTAAGTCATAATTTGGGCTATTCGTATCAAGTTGGTGAGGCAAGCAATAAAATTCAGTCATATTGATCAATAGTGGAGTATCGCAATTTGTTCACTTCAACACAAAGGAGTCCGTGCATAAAATGCGAGGGGGCATTTGTAGGCAAGTGAATTTTATTGCTTATTAAATAAAATATGTGGCAAATTAATGCAATAATTATCAATTAATTATTTATTTATTAAAGAATTTAAATAAATTAATTCCTAAAATAAATGAGTAAATTATTGATAATTTGCCAGATCCAGTCAAATAAGTCCAAGTCAAATGGGTCTGACTTAAGTCAACAAGCCCAACAAATCAAATCCAGTCCGGCATGCTTAATTAAATTAAATAGGCCCGTATCCAGTCCAGCAGGCTTAATTAAAGAAGAAAAGTCCATCATATCTTTTCAAGGAGAAAATATCTCACAATTGGTTATTTTCTCTACCTATAAATAAGGGCCTTCAATCCTCATTCCAAATACACTAAAACATCTGAAGACGCAGATGCTTCTGAAGAGATCAAGAATACGAGCAGTGCTCCCTTGAGATCTTCAAGCATCTTCAAGCCAAGAACGGCCTGCGATCTGAGATCAAGGTTCTAAACCCCTCCGATCCGGTGTTCACTTGAGATCTTCAAGCAGCTTCAAGCCAAGAACGGCCTACGATCCGAGATCAAGGTTCTAAGCCCCTCTGATCTGGCGTTCACTTGATATCTTCAAGCATCTTCAAGCCAAGAACGGCCTTCGATCTGGCGTTCTTCCAGCCAACTGCCTCCAATCAGAAATTAAGGTATCAAGCCCCTCCGATCCGGTGTTCTTCCAGCCAACTGCCTCCGATCAGAGATCAATGTGTCAAGCCCCTCCAATCCGGCGTTCTTCCAGCCAATCACCTTCGATTAGAGACCAAGGTACTAAGCCTCTCCAATTCGGCGTTCTTCATATCAAATTCATCCTTCTGCCTCCTTGAAGTCAACGTTCTACCAAATTGAACAGCGTACTTCACAACAAATCTTCAAGTTAACATTCGATCCGAACAAAGGCTCGATGCATCCGGACAAACGTTATAAAACCTAAAATCAGAGCTCGGACAAGCTTTATCCGAAGATCCGACTCCGAAAGTTGAAAAGGTCAAAAAATTCAATTCAAGAGAGGAATCAGAGGATAAATAGAAGTTGTTTACTCAAATTCTCAAGTTTAATCCATCTCGAATTATCATTGTAATTCTTTTGTGTTTATTATTTAATAAATATAAATTTTGTTGTTATAATTACTTTGTTACTTTTTCCTTTTATGGAAGTGTGAAGTTGAATTTGGGACGGACTAAAACGATAGTGTAAAGTTGAAGTTGGGACGGAGGGAGTAATATTTAAATTCAGATAAATTTTAAGTGAAGATATACTTATACTTATTTTATAAAAACGCATGATCGTGCAACGCACGGGACAGGTATCACTAGACTTCTCTTTCGGGTAGAGATAGAATTATTTAACTAAAAGGTATGATTTAGGCTTCTCCTTTGAATTTAAATAACATCATAACACCTCTGTCCCGTGCATCGAACATGTTCAAACGCTAGTAAAACTAAATCGTATATGGAAAATTTTTCACATTTAGTGATGAAACTCAAGATTTGTCCTTTATGAATTCGCAATTTGCGTTCACTCTTAATTATTTTTCTTCAAACTTTGTTCATTTTGCATAGAAAATAAAAATATGTGTGGGTAAATTTCACATTCCACGCACTTGATTCGTAAATTTTGAGGTGTCCGGCCAAAATCTAATTTAAGTTATCTATCTATGTTTAGTTTTGTATCTCAATTGTCACGTACAATATATATTTTTTAATTGAATGTAACTTCGGTAAAACCAGTCTCATCAAATGAATTGATGGAACTTGTGGTATCTCAATATATTTTTTTTTCTTTTTATTTTTATTACTCCATTTGTCCGGTTCAAAAGTATCCATTTGCTTTTTGCATGTGGACAGTTCTAAGGTCTTTATTTACTTTTTGCACGTGAATTAAGGAGTATTATTATTATAGGTAAAGTGGATAGTTATATTAGAGGGAAGAGGTGGGTCATATTTTGTACTTTTTTTACTAAATAGATAAAATTGATACTTTTGAAATGGACGCCAGAAATAGTGAAATGGATACCTTAGAAGCGGACGGAGGGAGTAACTATTATACTCTAAACTCTAAATTTTAGGAATAAAATACACTCTAAACCTTAAACAATATTGGTAAAATATACACTAAACCATAAGAGTAAAATTACAATTATAGCCTAAATTCTATGGGTCAAATTACAATTATACCCTAAACCACAAAGGTGAAATTACAATTATACCATAAACCCTAAACACTAGGGGTGAAATTATAGTTATACCCAAACCCTAAATCCTAAGGATGAATATACCCTAAAATATAATGGTAAAATTACAATTATACCATAATCCTAAATTCTAGAGGTAAAATATATCTAAATTTTTTTAAAAAAAAGGAAAATAAATCAAAAAAAAAAACAAACAGTAAATACGCAATTGACGGTAGCGAATTGGGTGTAAGGGGTGGGGGTGGGGGTGGGGGTGGGATCGATAATTGACATGTAATATGAGTGAGAGGAAAAAAAAAAACTTCTCAACCTATTAATTCATTCCCTTTTAAATTATTTGAATTTTAAAACTTATCTTTTACCTAATTTTAATCCAGGATGCCGAGTGTTTAAATTTACTATTTACGCACCAATAAATTGGTAAATATCCGAAGATACTCAGCACCTGATCAATTAATATGGAAACACACCATTGTGGGATATACTCTGTTAAATTAGGATACTCTTCAGCCATAGTGTTCACTGAGCAGATCAACGGAGATAGGAAAATATGGGAGTGGGCATGGAAACTTGACATCACCCCAAAAATTCAGGTCTTCCTATGGCGATGCTTTAAAGTGGTTCTACCAGTTAGCATCAATCTCATTAGTAGATACAAAGATATAGATCCGATGTGTCATTGATGTAATGAAGATATCGAAACAGAAGAACATGCTTTAAGAGATTGCCCGTGGGCTCGAAAGTTGTGGAAGATCTCGTATTTGAACCTGGACATGGATAATGGTGTGCATCCAGAACTACATCCGACCCTCGCTAATTGGATAATGGCCACAATCGAAGGTAGATCTGTGAGATATCTACAGGAGTTTGCCACACTCCTCTGGAGTGCATGGTTCGTAAGAAACCAATTCTACTTCCAAAATAAAGAGATGGAGCCGGAACATGTTACCTTGACCTCACATTGCCACGTCAAGGAGTTCTCAAAGGTAAGATGCTACACAACCAAAATCTCGACAGCAAATGCACTGGGTGTGGATAAATGGAAACCTCCAGAGAGTGATGTTATTAAAATTAATATTGATGCCTCTGTTAGATTAGGATCGGGTACTGGACTGGGAAGGGTTGCTGATGAGTGTTTTCTCAACACACAATATTAATCCTCAAGTGTGAAGAATGTTATTGTAGCTTTGATAATCGACCAAGTGACTATCGAACCCAAAGGACATATTATTATCAATTTAATTATATTCTAACTTATTAAGACTATTATGGCAAAATAGTTGTGGTGATTAAGTAACTAATAAACGAATAATAAGAAGAACAATTAAAATAAATAAACAGTAGAGATTAAACGAAAGTGAATAAGTGAGAAGATAGGTAGTCCTTCGGGCCATCCAGTTTTACTTATTAATTTTCCTTCCATGTATCAATGTCCCACTCTGCCTTGTGGAGTATGAATGTATCACTAAGCCATGCAAATATACTCTATAGACATAAGTAAATAAGCGTGTGACATGTGTGAATATCCTTGGAGCAAGAGATATAATTCACCCCTCTTTCTAGGTACTATCAATATCAATTATTTCCCGTGCACTAAGTACTCTAACCCGATATGAATTTCCTTTATAGGTACTATGACATTGTACTCTTTGTCCTACTTATTAACCCGAATTTATTCAATTAACAAGTATTTATATAAGATAGTTCTAATGAGACTTCGGAGTCCCCTCACTTAGAATCATAACATGTAATCCTGCTCAGCAGTGAACGCACTGAATCAATAATCAAGATATGTATTCAAACTCTACATAACAATTAATGATGCATAAAACAACTTTGAGTATGAATTAAAAATACATAGTTTTATATAAAATAAATCACAAGTAGTGTTGTACGGAGTATACACATGAAAGTTCAATTAACTCATAAACCCTAGAACTACCGAAGCGGTTCTAACCCATGATTGATCGAAGAACAATTATGGTGATTGGATAGATCTTACCCATAGTCTTGAAAATTACAAGATAACTTAAGAAGCGAAGTAAACCCTGGATGCGGGCGCCATCGCGTCTCTCTCCATCTCGAATCTTCACTTGGTTCTCACTTGATTCGACATACGAATCTCTCTCCACAGCTCCGTGGATGACGGTAGGGTTTCGGATGTTGTGTAGAATGAAGGTGGTGAATGTTCTCTCTTTCCCTTGCTTAGGGTCTTTCTTTTATACTTATTAGCTCTCCTTATGGACCTAGAATAGGCTTTTTGTTCGAAAACATGCACTGGAGGTGTAAAAATACGGATCCGGATTTTTCCAGCATATTCCCTGGTCGAATCAACCTATAAATCACTGGCAAGTCCATGGTTCGAGTCGAACGACAGGTTGAATCAGAAGCGTCGTGGTCGAACTGCATCTGCAAAAACTTATGTTTTTGGTTCTACCACGGTTCGACCACCATGCTTAGTCGAACCACACTCCTACTGCCTTCTTGCGCCAATTTCGACCAGGGGTGCTGGTCGAACCACTTCCATGTTGGTCGAACTGGGTTCCTACAACACCTTTTCTCCGGTTCCGATCACTTCTAACCTGTTTTCCTTCGAAAATTCACTCAAACGAACTCAAACACACCTGATTCATGACTTTCCACTATATAACTCGATTTATCTTGACTTAAGATCAAATCATACATCATTATCACACGAATCAGAGCTCAAAACACGTGAATTTACACACTCATCAGTTGCCAGAGAGCACAATGGAAAAGTTATTTAGTCCTTTGTCGAGGTGAGAAACTCAGGTTACTCCGCTGAAATGGGAGAAGCGTTGGCAGCACTAAGAGGACTCGATATTGCAAGAGAGAAAAATTTCAAGAAGGTGTTGATTGAAACGGATTCACAAATCCTCTATAATGCTCTGATTAACCAAAAGCCAGATCTGTATTGGTTGAGGATATCCTAGCCCTGCGACCTTTCTTTGAGCAAGTCCGATTCAATTGGATTCGGCGAGAGGTAACTCCCTTACACATAATTTAGTGGCTTTAGCATTCTCCTTCAATGGTGTTTGCATGTCTTCATGTTTTCTTTACCACATTCATGTGTAAATTTTGATGATGATTGATTTAATATAATTTTATATTTCTGTCAAAAAAATATTTTTACTATTTACGACTTATCTTTTATCTCTATCATTGTTCACTTTTTTAGAGACCGTTAGACCGTTTCGTACATTTTATAATTTTATAATTATTATCATTTTCTATTAAAGATATTTTTATTTTTATTTTAAAATATTTTTATTTATATTATAAATAATTCATAATACCGTTATCAATTTTCATCAACTAGATTTCACTTTTGATTAATTATAGAAATTATTACTCCTCCGCCCCAATGAAAGGTCTAATCATTTTATTATATTGGCGTCTCATTCAAATGTCATCATTTTCTCTTTTAGTAAGATCATCAGTCACTACTAATACAACTACCCACTGCATATAAAATAATAATATTATTTAATTCATGTGAAAAAAATAAATGAGAACCTTTTTTCAGGGAGTATTTTTTATCTGTCTTACTGAAGTTATTTCATAAGATGATTTCATTTATGTCTTTCCTTCCAGGTAAGGTCTTTATAGTCAACTTATCATAATTAAATGTATGAATATTTGATTGCGGTATTTTATTTTAATTAATTTTTAATATTTTTATAATAGTAAATAATTATTCAACATTATTCAATATTTAAAAGTATTTTGTATTTTTTTTTTTAGAAATTTTCAATTACATATTGTTAAGAAATTTAAAAGAAAAATTGATAAAGTAAATGAATAAAATACTAAAATTTATAAAGAAAATAGATAAATAATAAAAATTGGATTATGATAGAATACCTTAAATTTGGTAAATGAATAAAATACTAAAATTAATAAAGAAAATAGATGAATAATAAAAATTGGATTATGATAGAATACCTTAAATTTTTTGGAATCACGTAATTTTCCGATGTATTTATATTTTAGATATAAAAATTATTGAAACTAAATTTAAATTTTATTTTAAAATAATAGTTCATGAAACTACAGAGGACCAAATTAATTAAACTCCGACATACTTATTTTGAGTGAAAGTGATTAAATATTAAAATATTTTCATTTTTGTAAACTTAATTTTTAGATGAAGTTGTTTTAACATGAAATTAGAGTGGAGGCTTACTAAAGATTTATGCTTTGAACCTTTTACAATTATCATTTATAAAAAATTCCATGGTCATATAAAAGGCCTACCAACTCACCGCCTTCCATTTTGAACATTATTTTAAAAAAAAAATTAATAAGGTGGTCATTTAACATAATATTTGAGTAAAGGTTTACCAAAGATTCAAGGTCGAACCTCACCGTTTTTCATTTTGAAAACTTTCTTTTTTAGATGAGATGATCATGATTTAACATGATATTATAGTCAAGGTCTATCAAAGATTCAAGGTCGAACCTCATCGCCTCCCATTTTAAAATTTTCATGTGTTAGATTTAGACAAATTAATCTCGCCTGCAATTGAGGATTTAATGTTCGAATCTCACGGCCATTCATTCCAAAAATTCCACAAAACAAATTAATCTCATCTTTAAGTGTAGGCAAATTAACCCCGCCTGCAATTGAGGACTAATGTTCGAACCTCATGATCGCTCATTCTAAAAATTCGACATGTAAGTCTTGAGACAAATTAATCAACATATATAGTAGGACATATTAAAATGAAATAATTAAATATTAAATAATACTCTCCTTCCCAAATACTTAATTTTTAGTTGGGTGATTATTTACTTGAATAACTATGAAATTTGGTAAAATTCCTGCGCCCCCTTCCTATTATATTTAATTCTATGTATTACTAGGGAATTTAAATTATAAAGGGGCACGGATCTAAATTCATGTGTCCAGGCGCACCAGAGACTCACTCATGAAATTTTCTCGTTTACGTGTATAAATATATAAGCTCAAGCGTCATGAGTCATTGATAGATGGGATTTCTTTGCTCATATATACTACAATTCGCCCTATGGTCTTGGAAGAAAATCATTAAAACTTCACGAAATAAATTATGCTTATACAAAATGATTATTCACTAATTACAGTGCTATTTCATAAATCAAATGCATAAACCTATTCATATACAAACAATATAATTAAACCGGTATGAAATCAAACTTGTTATATTCAAATTAGTCATCAAATGGCTATCAATTTTATTCTTTAATTATCCTCAATTTACTCTAAACTTTTGAAAATTGAATTCTTCAATCATGGGTCAATCCGATCAATTGAATATCAATGTGAACTTTTTCATGACCAAAAAGTCTGCTCAAAACTACATGACTTTTAAAAAACAAAGTTGTATATAGCACAGGCCGTAAAATATTCTTTGCACTTATCACACATAAAAATTATATGCATTCTAAATGTTTGTGTTCTATTATACTCAATTTAATTTTTTAGGCTTTAATGTTAATTTTTATAATATAACTGTAATTCTATTATTATAATTTACAATGTATTTTACCTTAATGATTCACGATAAATCTTACTATTGTGGTTCTTGGTGCATCTTATAGTTAGGGTTCATGGCATATTTAAGGGTATAACTGACATTTCAACTCATAAATAAAAATGGTGTAAGTATGCCATGTTCAAATTTCAAGTCAAGCTGAATATCCAAATTATGTATAACACAATATTTAATAATGGAATCAGTTTCACAGTTGAATCGGGTGACTCTTTTATACAACGAAGAGAAACTATTCTTTAGAACAATGAATTGTCACTCTTTAGTACAAAGAGTAATACTATTGTGTATAAACTATATTGAGTTGAGTATCGTTATATGTAAATTACAGCAATATTTAATTTAATACTTCCTCCTTCCACTTCTAAGGTATTCATTTTCTTTTTGTATGTGGATTAAAGAGTATTATTATTATATGTAAATTGGGTAGTTGTATTAGAGGGAAGTGGTGGGTCATATTGTGTATTTTTTTACTAAATATGGAAAATTAAATACCTTTGAAGCGGACGCCAAAAATAGTGAAATGGATACCTTAGAAGTGGACGGAGGGAATATTATAAAAAGTAATCTTTTAAATAGAGTGCACTGTACAACGAATTTTACACAAACTCTACACGCATAAGTATTTCTGAATTCTATTAAAACCACTAACATAATTAACTCTTCTTATTCATAATTGAATTGTCAATTAAAAAAGTAGTGAATCAAAATAGATATACACATATATACTTTATGTAAATGAGTGGTAGTAGTACAGTACTGTAGACAGAGACAGTTCACCAACACTAATACCAACTAAGGAGTGTGTGTATGTAATGTCGGCCATAAATATGTTGTCAATAGTCAAAGGTAATCCGTCTCTTCTCCTAAACATAACCAATTTTTGGCTATCCATCTTTCTCTCTCTACCTTCTCCGGACACTGGATTTTTTGTGTTATTTTTGTGCATCATTTTCTATGTCACATTTTAGGTGATTGACACATAAGAGGGGGAATAAATTCAACCACTGCCCCTTAGAGTTTAAACTTTAGGGTATAGTTTCTCTCCCCCATATATCGTCAATCTAACGGTGTGATACATGAGATAATATCAAAAAATAGTACAGAGAATTCGAGCTCCCTTCTTTATTGGGAGATTTTGTAGACAGAAAGCCCCACCAAATAAACACCTTTTCTTTGGTTACATTGCAATATTATCTTTTCTTTTTATTCTTGGATTATTCTAATATGCATACATTGGTACTATTTAGAAAACTAAAAGAACATCAACTTTTTTAACATTGGCCGACCTCTACCTACTCTCTCTCTCTCTCCATGTGGGGGAGAATCCGCAAATTGTATCATATCATTTTTATTTAGGGGTTTCCTTTGTCATATGTTTAATTCATGGATTCAAAAAAAATGTGTCACTATCTTCCCTATGTATACATAATGGTCACATGCAATTATAAATACACTACAGTACCTACTTGAGATCAAGGCTTTATTACAAACACAACTAGCAAATAATAATAATACAATGCTATCGATAGATGCGTATATTGATCATTTAACATAAAATTTATAGGCAAAGTTTTGTGTGATACCGTCTTACGTAATTCATTACTTGAGATAAATAAAAAGTGATAGCAAACATGATTTCTAATTTAAAAGGCGTCTCACCTGAGATGGACTACAAGATTTGCCCAAATTCATATCTCATATAATTCTCATATAATTCGTAATCTTTGAATATGTTATTTAATTAATATCTCAAAATAATTAAATAAAAAGTATATTTCTCTTTGTAAAATTCAATTTCCACTATACTATATAGTCAAATCGAACATATTATACTCCTTCCGTCTCATCCAAAGAGTCTTTTTTTTTCCATTTTGGTTGTCATACCCAAAGAGCCCACTTTCCTTTTTTACACACATGGGACCCATACACACCCACTAATACAATTAAAATATGGGAGTCACACTCTCACTAATACAACTACTCACTACACATTAAATAATAATACTCCTTAATCCATGTGCCAGAAAACAAAAACTACCCTTAGTGTGGGACTGAGGGAGTATCTTAATATTAATTAAAGATCCAACACTCACAGAATGCTAGGTATTTCATTGAATTTGGCTACAATCAGATATTGAGTTGTGGCACAAAACATGATCATTAGTAGTATTTATCTAGCTACGTAAAACATTATAATTAGGACATTGAGTTTGATATACAGAAGTGTGAAGACTTAATTGGTTGATTTAACTTTGTTATTATTTTAGTTTTGGTCCACTTTGTTCATGGGCTTATTTTTTATTTCCTTTTCAGTAATCTATTTTATCTAATTTGATTGGTTAATTTCCTTTGCAGAAAACACCCAATTTCGAATATTATGTGCATGTGATCACTTGCATGTGAGCTTCCGACATCATTAATTTTTTTTTTCCGATAAAAATTAGACAAAAAAAACTAAAATTTAAATTGGGATAATCACTAATAAGAGTACTAAAAATGATTTGTGCATGCACACTTAGTGATCAAATTCGGCAAAATATCAAATGGTTCTCTACGTTTGCAGCAATTCAAATTCAATCTCCAAATTTGTTAAATTCGCAATTTAAATCCTTCCACGTCTGATTTCATTCTTTTTTATTCAATTTTTGTCCTTTTCTAGCAGGACATTTAGTGCAAACTCAATCTCCAAATTTGTTAAATTTGCAATTTAGATTCTTCAATGTCTTATTTCAATCATTTTTATTCAATTTTGGTCATTTTCTAGCTGGAAATTACTAAATGTCGCGGGAAAATAAAGCTTGACACGTGCCGGGGGAATTTCAAAATTGTTCCTCATGCACCCGGAAATTTTCAAAATTGGTCCTTTGGCCAATCCGTTTTTTCCTAGATTTCGTTTCCAACCTTTTTTCTGGCTTAGGTTCATTTGTTAGATTGGGTCGAGTCCTGTGAGTCTTGTGATATATGCTGCTTGCAGCATTTAGTCTCATCTTTTGTTGGTCTCAGTTGTATTTTTGTACTTTTTTGGGTATTCTAAATAAGATTTGCACTAATTAATATATAGAATGTATACATATAGGGGTAGATGTGTTTGTGTGTTATATGTATATAATTGGCATGTGGATGTATCTATTAACATGGGGGCGTTATAGAAGGTCGAGTTGACAAAAGCACGTTGTATTGCCCACATGGGACATGACAAATCCCTTTCTGCCTATGATCAATGTCAATACGTCCTTTTAATCTTCTCTATATTTAGTACTATTACCCACTGCCCTTTGCTTTACCACTTGGTGAAAAACATTTATTTCTTTTTATCCTTATTACATTTAATGATTTCATATTCTTACATATTTATTATTTACTTCAAATTTAAGTGCCACTATCCGTGGACAATTTTGAGATTTTATTGTGTGTGAAAAGAGAACTATTTATTACTATATATATGATCTGAATTTTTTTGTGTCAGAACGTTAATGAATAGCATGTAAAATATTAAAGAAGAAACCCTAAACCCAAGCATAATCTGCAAAGGTTAGATTTGTTCCTCAATTCGGCATGTTATTCATGACAAAGAATTAAGTGAGACCGTCCCACATAAGTCATCCTGTTAAACGAATAAAAATAATAATCTTTATAATAAAAGTAATATTCAATTGATAGAAAATAATATTGATACTATGAATTATTTTATGAAAATTTTATAGTATAAATGAGAAGTAAAAACATATTTTAAAAAAATGATAACATTTTAAAAGGAAATTAATAAATAAATACGAAAATATAAAATTTTCCCAAGACACTCTTTGCCCCGTCATTATGAGACTTGTGGTACCACTAACCTCTTTCATAATTTAAGATCAAAGTCATATTTACTTTCCATACTAGAGTATTTCAATATATCATTTGTAGACCTAGTTACTTGTTCAAGTCATTATGAAATATCTGTCAATAGAATAAAGTGTACTTATTAATTAAAGAATCTAGTTTAATTAAGAGAGGGATTAATAATAAATAATTATTATTTACTAATAAATATAAATAGTGTCATGGTAAGATATTTTAAGCTTTTTTTAGTTAGTTGTCATTATTTATTAGTGATATTTTTACTTTTATGTTAAAATAAAACATTATTACTTTACATTTATACTATAAATCATTTATTAAATAGTTCACATAACTATTATCACAATACTATAAATCAATTATTAAATAGTTCACATTTATACTATAACATTTTAAATAGTTCGTGCGGTAGATGAGTGATAACTACATAATAGTAAAATCTTAAATACAAACAGGTTGATATTTTTCTCTTAAAATATAAATTTTATCTATATGTTAATTATCATCCAACCATTTACAATAAAATAAAAATATAGCTATTGATATGATAGAAGATACATACTCAAATAGAGTGATAACAATCTTAATTTGATTAAATAATATAAACCACATTCCCCTAATAAATAACGGTTGACGTATACAGAGATTAACATTTTTATAGAAAATAAATTGAATCCACGGCCTTTCACGTCGAATTAATCTAATTGGCACGCGTGTATATTGACCAAAGTTTATATATAAAATGAATGATAGAGAATAATATTAAAAGTAATAAATCCATAAAAAAAACAAAAATATATTATCGAATTAAAACTAATACAACTAATTATTTAAAAAAAAATCATGATGCAGAGATTTTAAATTTGTGAGTGCACAACATATCAACTCTGTCCCTATATATATATATCTTTTTTTTCTTTTTGACATGTAACCCAATGTAAGTTACAATATATATATCAATTCTTTCTCTATAAATCTTTTTTTTTTCTTTTTTACATGTAACCCAATATAAGTTAATTATGAAGCTTAACAATTCAAGTGGTTGATTAGAACTTAATCTTAGATTTAGGGTTTATATCTGTTTAATTAGGGTTGCAAAGGTAAAATGGAAATATTAATAAGGATATTATAGAAATAAAATGTTTTTCAAATACAAGTTACTCTCACGTCCCATCCTAATAGTTACATATTTATATTTTGAGCGTCTCATCCTAATATTTACATTTCCCTTTTTAGCATATGAGACCCACACAAATTAATTACTTCTCCCTCCATGGCTCACGCATCCCACTAATACATCTACCCAATTTACATTAAATTATTATTTCTTTCACTTCAATACATATTAAAATACTATATTTATTAATTCCCGTGCAAAAAACAAATGTAACCATCTTTATAAAGATGGAACGGAAGGCGTATTTTTAATATATTAGGATTAAAATTCGATATTAATGGTACCAAAAGAGTAAAAAATCATTTTAGTCCTACAGTTGCCAAAATAGCTCACTAATGCCCATATATAGAGTGAAATGGTTTATGATTCCAATAAAAAATGTGGATTCCGATAAAGTTTGGACAAAGTAAATGTAATTATAAAAGTTGTACAAATAAATTGATTTTTTTTTCTTTTTTAATCCATTTTTACTAGAACATATAGTATTTTGTTTGAGACAGTCTCAATTTTCTTCAAGTTACGGTACAATTTTGATATTTAACTACATTAGAAATTGTAATAATTTGAGTCTCCTCTCTAATCACCATCATGAGTGATTCTTGATTTAATTAGTAACAAGTTTAATTAATTAATGCATAATGATGAGTGTAATTATAAGTAGTATTTAAAAAAGTTTAGGTTATTTTTGCTTCAGGTAAAAGCGACACCAAGAAGGATTCGTTTGACCACCAAATTTTCTAAAATTTCGGAAAGCCCTTTTTGTTGATGATATCATATTATCATAAATCAAGCCTTTTTGTCCCTAACTAATTAATGCTTAGTTGAAAATATTCTTTCATCATCAACTTATTTTTACTTTCAAAAACAACTTTCAACTATATATTCAAAATTAAAATTAATAAATACTTCCTCGATTTTATTTAAGATTACATATTTCCTTTATATTATCTCCTCTGTTCTTATTTTACAAAGAAGAGGTGTAATTTTAAATAGGACGGAGATAGTATATACCATCATCGTTCAAGACTCAGGACCAGCTGAGATGCTTCCATGCAGCTATTTTAATTTTCTTCAAATCTTCTATTCTTGATATTTCCTAAATTAATAGAAAAATATTTACAACATGACATTAAAAAATGAAGATGTAGAATGTTAATGTAATTATTTGGTAATAGAAAATTATAATCTTAATTCCATAATGTAAAAATAGATTCAGATTTGAAATAGCTGCATCTTGAAAATGAATCCTTAATTAAATAAGGAAAAAAAAAAAAACACCCCAGTATGATCGATCATGCATTACATGCATTTGATGATTCTTCTTATCATGATCAGAAATTTTTGTTGGTTTTAAAATTTAAATCTAGAGATAATATATAGCAATATATAATTTTCTTAGTAGTTCCACAAAGATTCAGCATCAGAATTTTCCGGCGAGTCATCCGACGGCGGCGACGCCATTCTTGGAAGTGTAATGAGCATTCCCTCCGCCATGTCCACCAGCAATTTAGGCATATGAAACAGTGCCTCCTCATCAATGAACTCATGCTCACCGCCCAACGACGTCGTTTCCGAAACGGTACCCGATTCACCACCAGCCGCCGCCTCCTCATAAACGCCGCTCCCGGGTTTCATCAGCGCCGCTGCACTGGCTGCCGCCTTTCGGATATCCGCAGGCAAAGGAGACGCCGGGACCGGGTACTGACTAACCCGATCGGGGAAGTTCAGCACGGCGTCTCCGCCTTTGAGGGCAAGCGCCGCCACGTCATACGCGGCGGCTGCCATCTCCGGCTCGGGATAAGTCCCGAGCCATATACGCGTAGTCTTCCTCGGCTCACGAATCTCCGACACCCACTTCCCGCTCCGGCTCCTTATCCCGCGGTATATCGGGTGCTTTCCGCCAGCCGAGCTGCTGCCGGCAGCAGTTTTCTTGACCTTCTTCGGGGAGGGCAGGGTTTCGGTTCCAATGCTGGGTTGCAAGTGGTGTGATTGATCCTTGGAGGTGGATTCCGGGGAAGTCAAAGGCGGCGGCGGCGGCGGCGACAGTGGCGGAGGTGGCTGGGTAGGGTCTGGTGGAGTGTCTGGTGGACTCATGTTAGGATGATCTGGAGAGTCAGCCATATATATTTATATGGGTACATATATAGTTCGATAGATACAGAAGTTGTATGTATATATAGTAGTAGTATTAAAAGTTGGGGGGGGGGGGGGGGGGGGGGGTTGTGTATGTATATAAGGGGAAGGGGGAATTAAATTGGTGGGCAGAGGAGAATGTAATGTAATGAAGCCGTGGGGAAATCGTGGTAAATATTTGAGATGTGAAAATAAGAGAGAGAAAGGGGACACGTAGTTAGACAACCTAGTTATTAGCTGACACATAAAAACACACACGTATAGCCATACGCTACTTATTATCTGTGTTCTCCTCTCCATGTATTTAATTAAGTGTCTCAAAAATATCTATATTCATCATCCACTACTGTTTGCAAACTCTACTACCCCACTCCCCCTCAAATACTACGAACCTCCTCCACGTCCCCATTTTTCTTTCGGTCAAACTAAATTTTTACTCTCCTACGCTCATATAGATTGTATATTTTTATTTTTATATATGACTAAATAAAAATTTATAGATATATACATTACGTGTTCTCCAAATATTATATTTTAATGTGTAGGTTTGAGAGATATATTATTTAATAATATATATAGTAGTACTAGTATTGCATGTCTCCCTCTATTAATTCTTTTGTGTGAGTCTCATCTATCAGAAATGAAAATATAAGAAAAAGTGTGGAATATTTTAATTAGTAAAATATGATTATTTTAAAATTAATTAATTTAAAATTTTATATATTTATTATTATCTTACTTTTTAACGTAAATTTTTTTAATTATTAAAATAAAAATAAATTTTATTTTTTTAATCATTAAATTAATTAAAATAATTATTATTTTAGAAAAATTTAGCCTTTAAGTAAATAAAATTAACGTCGAAAAAATTATCAATTTAAGTAAATAAACTTTTAAGTAAATAAAAAGTAAATAATTTAACTTTTTAATTAAATAAAATATTTATATTTTAATATTTTAACAGCGAAATAAAAATTAAAAAGATAAAATTTATTTCAATTTTTAGTAATCTTTAATATACGTGTGTGATAACAAAATATATATTTACACATATACTTTTAAATGTCTCTAAAGAGTACTTATAAGGACATTTTTTTTTGTGTGTTAAAAAGGTGTAGCAAAAGTGTTACTAAAGAGTATATATAAGGACACTTTTATTTGTGTGTTAAAAAAGGTGTAGTAATAGATAAATGTTCATTTTGAAGTGTGATGATATGATCAACACACCATTTTATTAAATGTCTTTATAAAATACATATTAACACATCTAAGAATATAATGTAGCAATACAATACTTCTTATCATATAGATGTAAAAATCACATAAAAAAATGTGGTAATAGGCATTTTTTGTTGTAGTGTCAAAAGAGGGTGTTATTTCTATTTTGGTCGTCCGTCCCAAAGAAGGTCATTTCCCTTTTTATACATATAGAACCCACAAACATCCACTAATACAATTAAATAATAATATTTCTTAATCCGCATGCACAAAAGTAAAAGACTCTCTTTCGGGCGAACGAATGAAGTATAATTTTTTGAGAAATAATTAGCTAAGATGATATGTGAACTTTAGAAATTTTATTACCTATGATAAACTATAGATATACTCCTACAATCTAATGTGTCTTAACAATCAGGTCTAGCCCGACCCATTTCCAAAACCGACCAGTATTATTTAAGGAAAAAAAACCCTAATCATTTCGTTTTTCAATTGAGATTACGTATTCCGTTTCACTATTCCATCTACTATTCCACTTGCTAATCACATGCCACATATTACAATCATTCCCCAAATTACCGTCAGATGTGCAAGGATTTAATGGTCATTTAATAGGGTGTAATCTTTTTATTCTTTATTTTTTTGAAACAAACGAATGTGCATCCATTAAGAATCACAAGAATAAGAGATATCGAGTAGGCCATCCACAAAGTTAGGAGGCTCTACCCAACAATGGGGGCTTTCAAAGTTTCGTGAAACTCGAGCAATACAATGTGCCAAGGTATTGACAGTACGACGAACAAGTTTAACAGAATAAAATTCATTCTTTTTTATAGAAAAATAAATATGGAATTGTTAGAAGAATATGATGTGGAATAGGGAATTCGAACCGCTTATTTTTCTTCTCCAACCTGCAAGCACCGCTCCCTTGTCCTGACTGCTCTCTTATTTCTACTTTTCAACAAAACAACATCATTCGTGCATGATCAAATCCAATTCTTATTATGAAAAAAACAAAAAAAAAAAATAAAAATAATTAGTACGATTTTTATGAATACAAGAAGACCTCGCAGTCATGGACGCCCAAGTTGTTCTCGTCTCCATTGTGCCTCCAGCACTCAGCCACATCTCTCTTCTCTTCCAACCATTTTCTCTACATCTCCACCCTCTCTCTATTCGTTATTTCTTTTACGGAGTTGCTCTCAAGGCAAATGCCCGCCTTGTTGCCGGTATTGCTCCCAAACCATTTATTGCATGTTATCGCTACCACAAAAAGGATTTTCAATTTCATCTTCCATTAAAGGTATTAGAAAGTATAGACACATGCATGGCAGTTTTGTGCGTGTGATAAGTAGTTCATACGTGGAAGGTGGAGAGTGGTGAAGCTAGTTAATCAAACATAAAGTAAGAATTAATTAGCTGGCACAAGGATGAACCATTGGATAACTTGCATGATCAAACGGTTGTAAGGTGATCAGTTGGAAGGGAAAGGAGAGCTGAGGGAGTTAGTCTGTTATAACCAACTAACAACCTTTGGCATGCAGCTGATCATCATTCAATATAAACGTGAGCATGCATGAGATAAGGTTTATCAGATTAGAAGTTTTCTCTCCTCAAGTTGTAATTCAGATTTATCAATAAGATTCAAACATCTTTAAGAGTGGACGTAGGCTTCATTAAGCCGAACCACTATACTTTCTTTGTATGTTCTTCATTTCAGTTTAAAGATCAATAATAAGCGTGTGAGTGATCATAAAATTCAATCATTTAGAGTGTACATGAGAGCATTTGAGAGGGTACATTCACAAGAAGTGGCGTCGTCTGTGGGAAAGAAAGTTGCTGCCATCTGATTGAAGATGAAAATCACCATGGTTACAACAAAGTTCGATGTGGAGAGGTTTATAGAAAAGTCAAACTTCAGCCTTTGGAGGATGAAGATGGAGGCAATCCTAATTCAACAAGGATTGGCAGAGGCAATCAAGCCACTACCAGCAAATCAGGCTATAGAGGTTGATGTAGTTGCAGCTGATCAAGATCAACAATCTAAAGAAAGGAGTGCAATCATTTTGTGCCTAGGAGACAAGGCTCTAAGGGAGATTGCAAAAGAAACTACAGCCGGAGGCACATGGCAAAGATTAGAAGAGCTTTACATGGTTAAAAGTCTTGCTAATAGGTTGTATAAGAAACAAAAGTTGTATTCATTCAAGATTACAGAAGAGAAACCAATTCTTGGGCAGTTAGATGAGTTCAATAGGATAATTGATGATCTAGAGAACATAGATATGGCTCTGCATACAGAAGATAAGGCTGTCATATTACTTTCAACTCTTCCTTCATCATTTGAAGGTTTAAGGGATACATTTTTGTTTGGAAACAATGAGACAATTACTCTAGATCAAGTACAAATTGCCTTGAAAGCAAAAGTACTTCACAAGAATCCAGATATTCAGATCAGTAGTGAAGTATTGGTTTCCAAGAAACAGACTAATAGGAGGAACAACAATAAAGGGACTAATACTGATAAGAAGAAGCCTGATAAGAGTCAAAGTGCTCCAGCAGATGAGGATAACAACAACTGTTATCACTGTAATAAACCTGGACACTACAAGACACAGTGCTTCAAATGGAAGGCCATGGTGACAAAGAAGATTGCAGAAAAGGCTGAAAATCAGAAGAACCATGCAAAGCAGGTAACTGACATTCAACCTAAGAATGATGTTATTGAGGCTTTGTCTGTGGTATCTGAATCTATTTCAAAAGAATGGGTGTTAGATTCTGGATGTATTTTCCATATGACATCCATTAAAGAGTGGTACAGTGAGTTAACTGAATGTAATGAGGGATCAGTCCTTTTATGAAATGATCAAGTATGCAGTATTGAAGGTATAGGTTCCACTAAAATGAAAATGTTTGATCGATCTGTTAAACTACTGACTAAAGTGAGATATGTGCCTAGTTTAAGAAGAAATTTGATCTCTCTTGGTATGTTGGATACATTAGGATATGAAAGCAGACTTAAGAATGGAATTCTCACTGTCTTGAAAGGAAGTTCAGTAGTAATAAAAGGAATCAAGAAGAATGATCTTTATTTTCTTGAGGGATCTGTCATTACAGGACAGATCAATGCTTTACAAGAAAAGGATGATGCACTCCTATGGCATGGGAGACTTGCTCATGTAAGTGAAAGGGAGCTACAAGAATTAGCTAGACAAGGAATATTGAATCTTAGTTCATCTGTAATATTGGATCAGTGTGAGGCTTGCATACTTGGCAAGTTAAAAAGGAGTAAGTTTGGCTATGCAGAGCACAATACTAAGTCAAAATTGGAATATATACACTCAGACTTATGGGGGCCTTCAAGGATTACAACTATGGGAGGTGGAAGATATTTCATATCTTTCATTGATGATTACTCAAGAAAGCTGTGGGTAAGGATTTTAAAATCAAAAGATGAGGCATTGGCAGCATTCAAGATATGGCTTACTGAAGTTGAAAATCAGACAGAGTGCAAGCTTAAGTGTTTGAGGACAGATAATGGACTAGAATTTGTATCACAAGAGTTCAACAACTACTGTCAAGAGAAAAGAATTAAGAGGCATAGGACAGTTCCCGGTACACCTCAACAA
Source organism: Pogostemon cablin (assembly GCA_023678885.1). Taxonomy (NCBI): domain Eukaryota; kingdom Viridiplantae; phylum Streptophyta; class Magnoliopsida; order Lamiales; family Lamiaceae; genus Pogostemon; species Pogostemon cablin. The sequence continues at coordinate 22,191,881 of CM042952.1, read as the reverse complement.
AATGGGGTTGCTGAGAGGATGAATCAAACATTGCTTGAAAAGGTGAGGTGCTTGCTGAATATTGGAGGATTCTCTAAGGGGTTTTGGGTGAGCTAGTAACTACTGCAGCTTATCTCATTAATATGTGTCCATCAGCAGCACTCAAGTTTAAAACTCCTGAGGAAATATGGTCTGGTAAGCTCCCTAGTTATGATCATCTAAGGATTATAGGGTCTCACACATATGCACACCAGAAACAGGATAAGTTGGATCCAAGGGCCATTAAATGTGTGCTTGTAGGATATCCAAAGGAGACAAAAGGTTATAAGTTGTGGTGTTATTAAGCTAATAAATTTCTTATTAGTAGAGATGTGAGCTTCAATGAGAAGAGGATGCCTTTAATTGAGAGGGCAGCTGGTGATACAGATCATGTTGAGCTTGAGATGGAGCTTGATACAGATAAAAGACAACAAGTAAGGAATCAGAATACACCAACACCTGAAGAGGGTCAAACATTAGCTGAAAGAAGGACATTGAGCAGCTATCAGCTAGTAAGGGACAAATTAAGAAGGCAGATAAGAGCTTCTGTCAGATATATAGAGGCTGATGTTGTATCTTATGCATTGTTTGTAGCGACAAATGTTGAAATGTATGAGCCAAGATTTTATTCTGATGCAATTTCAGGAACAGAAAATGATAAGTGGATAATTGCAATGGAAGAAGAATTGCTATCCTTGAAGAAGAACAATACTTGGATACTTGTTGAGAAGCCAGCAGGTCAGAAGCTTGTTGGGCGTAAGTGGCTATACAAAAGGAAATCAGTAATAAGTAAAAAAGGTGGAGTTAGGTACAAGGCAAGATTAGTTACAAGAGGTTTTTCACAGAAGGAGGGTGTTGATTATAATGAGATCTTCTCACCAGTTGTGAAGCACTGTTCCATTAGGATTTTACTTGCTATAGTTACTCAGTTTGATCTTGAGTTGCATCAGATGGATGTAACTACTGCATTTCTACATGGGAATCTTGAACAAGACATATACATGCAAGTGCCTGAAGGTGTGGATGTTGACAGATCAGAAAACAAGGCTTGCAACTTAGTCAAGTCTCTGTATGGACTTAAACAAAGTCCTAAGCAGTGGTACTTGAGAAAGGAGATACTGAGAAAGGAGTTTGAAATGAAGGATCATGGAGAAGCAAGTACTATTCTAGGTATGTAGATCAAGAGAGATAGATCAGCAGGTACTTTAAGCTTGAATCAAGAATCATACTTGATCAAAGTTTTGAAGAGATATAACATGGATCAGTGCAAGTCAGTTTTAGTGTCTACAAAACAAGGATTGAGACTGACTTTGCAAGATAGTCCAAAGACAGATGAAGAAAGGGCAATAATGGACAGAATACTATATGCAAGTACAGTTGGAAGTTTAATGTACTCAATGGTATGTTGTAGACCAGACCTAGCATATGTGATGAGTCTGATCAGTAGATTTATGAGTAAACCAGGACTGATGCATTGGGAGTCAATAAAATGGGCTTTGAGGTACATTAGAGGGATATCATCAGTAGGTTTAAAATTTCAGAGAAGAACAGATTGGGATCAAGTTATTGTGGGATATGTTGATGCAGACTATGCTGCAAATCTTGATACAAGAGGGTCATTAACAGGTTATGTGTTTAACATGTTTGGTACAACTATTAATTGGAAAGCTACACATCAATATGTGGTAGCATTATCCACTACAGAGGCTGAATATGTGGCACTAACAGAAGCAATCAAGGAGGGTATTTGGTTGACAGGAATCTTGAAGGAATTTGGGATTCAGCAAGAAGTGTTTGAAGTATTTTGTGATAATCAAAGTGCACTTCATCTATTCAAACATCAGGGGTATCATGAAAGAATAAAGCACATTGATGTGAGGATATACTTCATAAGGGATGTAATTGATAATGGGTCTGTTGTAGTGAAGAAAATCAGCACTACATAAAATCCAGCTGATGCATTGACCAAGGCTCTGCCAACTCTCAAGTTTGAGTTGTGTAAGACATTGTTTAATATCCAATAAGAAGAAGAGAAGGATTGATTGTGCCCTTAAAACAGCAGGGTGAGATGTTTTGATTCTTGTTGAGGTAGTGCAGTGTCTATAAGGTGGAGAATTGTTAGAAAGTATAGACACATGCATGGCAGTTTTGTGCGTGTGATAAGTAGTTCATACGTGGAAGATGGAGAGTGGTGAAACTAGTTAATCAAACATGAAGTAAGGATTGATGAGCTGACATAAGGATAAACCATTGGATTGTTTGCATGATCAAACAATTGTAAGGTGATCAGTTGGAAGGGAAATGAGAGCTGAGGGAGTTAGTCTGTTATAACCAACTAACAACCTTTGGCATGCAACTGATCATCATTCAATATAAACATGAGCATGCATGAGATAGGGTTTATCAGATTAGAAGTTTTCTCTCCTCAAGTTGTAATTCAGATTCATCAATAAGATTCAAACATCTTTAAGAGTGGACGTAGGCTTCATTAAGCAGAACCACTATACTTGCTTTGTGTGTTCTTCATTTTAGTTTAAAGATCAATAATAAGTGTGTGAATGATCATAAGATTCAATAATTTAAAGTGTATGTGAGAGCGTTTGAAAAGGTACATTCACAAGAAAATGGAATGATGCTAACAAGGGATTTTCAATCTCCTCTATTAAAGGGAAATCACACTAACGACGTCATCGAAATCTAATGATCTGGACTAGTTCACGATGGAGAGTTATTGTGCGTGGCAGTGGAAGACGTAGAAGAGGACGACCATTGTGAAAAGAGGAATAGCTCCGACAGCGTAAATTTGAGAGATGGAAACTGAGAGGCTTTTTGCATCAGAGCAACAACGATGATAATAAGAATGATATTGTTGCTCTATCTCACAACAACAACGGAAATGAGAAGGAAAGCGCAAAAAATCACAAAAGCCCCAGAAACGCGGCAAAGGATGGGAAATCGAAATTTGCTCTGCTGCAGCTACTGTAACTTCTTTTTTCAAATCAAAACGGCGATGAGAAAAAGCGGTTGTAATTTATATACAAGCAAGATTTTATTGGTCCTATAAGAAATGAATTTTCTATGTACATATTCTTATGTTGTGTATATTTATATATTGGTTGTGCAGACTGTACCAAATTATGCAAAACATTTAGTAGATTATGAAAACCACTATGCTTTAATATGTTGTGTAGCAATATAAATGTATTGTACGACAATCTATTTAAACATTTTTATAAGAAATTGATTATTTATGTACATATTTTTAATTAATGATTTCATAAACAGTTTGTCATATAAATAAAACATGATAAAATTTTTAAATACTGATAATATCTTTAATAATTAAAAAAAAACACTCCCTCTGTCCCAGAGTATGGTTATGTTTGTTTTTATTACGAAAATTAAAGAATAAAATATTTTAATGTGTAGTGGGGTAAAAAAATAACATTTTAATGCAAAGTGAGTAGTTATATTAGTGTTGTGCATGACCTCCATAAAGATATATTAATTGTTTTGTGTGAATTTTATTTACCAAAAAGAGTAACATAACTATTGGAGTGAAACGCCCAAATAAAAATATGTAATTATATTGTGAGACGGTGGAAGTAATAACTATTTAAAAAATATATAAAAATGATCTCACGTGAGAATTGAGACGATTTTACGCTTACTCTTGCAAATGGTGACTTTAGAAAAGATTTTTTTAAACAATGCCCATTTTATTAAATTTTCTCTAATATTATATACTCGATCATCTATTCGCTGATAACGTATCAATTTTATCATTTTAGTCGTTAGCTCTAATAATATTCATTTTTCTTTTTTAACGAAAGGAACATATGCATGATCCATCACTCTATACTAAAACAACTACAACTACTCATTTTATATAAAATAATAATTCACGTAAAAAAATGATTACCTTATTGATGAATGAATGGAGTATAAGAATATAAAATGGTTGAACGAAAACTTACCGTGCAATCAGTTGCACTTAAGTTTGTGTTATAAGAATAGAGTGGGGTTCTTGTGTCCCGGGGATAATGTGTCCCTTTGCAATTTCTGTTTCTCTTTGTAATTTAAACTCCCTAACAATACATATGTTTAAATAGAATTGAGAGGGGAGAGTTGTGTTCACATGGGGTCACGGACCGTGTCGCCGTGTTCCCGGGGGCACATGAGCTTTTGCCATAAGAATATGTTAATTAAATGCGAAAAAAAGAAAAAAGAAAATTGTGTGAGACCGTCACACAAATGATTTTTATGATAGTACTGATAAGAAGTGATAATAATATTATTATAAAAAATTATGTCTGATTGACTAACATTGATAATTATCTAAATAAATTATTTTATGAATAATTTTTAATATAAATGAACAATATTAAAATCTTTAAAATCAAAAGTGACGTATGGATTTGTTATTTCTAAGGACAACACTTGCGTGAAATAGTCTTCCGATAAGTTCATTTTTTTGTTTTCTAAATTAATAACTTCCTATTATAAACGTTTCACTTTTTATTATAAATACTATCACTTTTTATCTACTCATTATGTCCCTCTAAAAGAGGGCATTTTGCTTTTCTACACGTAGATTAAGAAGTATTATTATTTAATGGGTAGCTTGTTTCAAAAGAAGTCAAAGCGCGAAATATGAATAGTCATATTAGTGAGAGTGTGGAACTCATATTTTAATTGTATTAGAAGGGGTGTGTGGGTCCCATGCGTGTAAAAAAGGAAAGATGATCCTTTGAGTGGGACGCCCAAAATGGAAAAAATATCCTCTTTATATGGGACGGAGGGAGTATATTATAATTTTTGTATGAAATAGTTTACTAAACAATTATCACTTTTCATCATTCAATCATCACTTTTATACTAAAGACAAACACTTGTGTGAGAACATTTTATTGGAAAACTTTCGTGACATATGTAAGAAGTAATAACATTTTAATAAAAAATAATAATTTTAATAAATTAATCATCAATTAAATAATAATTAAAGTTATTGAAATTAATCTCACATGTGGAGAGGATTAAATATGATACTCTATTCGTCTCACCGAAATGTCCTCATTTTACTATATTGGGTGTCTCACTCAAAAGTTTCTATTTTCCATTTTAGTAAAAAAAAGGGCCCACATACAGCCATCACTCATTACTAATACAACTATCTACTACACATAAAATAATAATACTTCTTAATTTACGCGCAAAAAGAAAATGGGGACATCTGCTCCGGACGGAGTGAGTATATAAATTGAAGATTTATTGGATATTGAGTCTAACCCAATAGTCTATATTAATTTTAGGAAAAAGTCAGGTCATGTTTGGGGAGAACACAAAGTCAAAGATCCTCTCTGTAGTAAATACAACATGTGGTAAATTGTATTTGAACAGAGATTATGTGTAGACACAATCAGTGATGAACAATCAGCAATCATACGGGGTGGTCTGTGGAGCCTAAAAATAATATCATCCTGCACTCATTCCAACACAACCAAAGCATTTACATAACACAAGCATTTGCATCCTAATACGATCCAGTCCTCTGTCCTTCGCGGGAAACAAGAAGTCGTTCTACATTTAGGGAAGATCCGCCAAGACCAGAGCACAATCGAAACGTGTTTCTTCTTACGGGAAGAGTTTTATTCAGCTCGACTTCGCCATCATCGCGAGACCAGAGCGCAGTCGGATCTATAATAAGAGTTAGAAGATTCTTTGCTTCTAATCTTTAATTATTTGTATTTTAATTTCTATAATTCTCTCTTTTACATTTTACCTATTCATTGTAAGTGATTTATTGGTATACCACATAAATAAATATCAAAAGGTGTTCCAACTCTGTACACTGCTAAAACGGTATAAATGAAAATAGCTTAGATTACCTTTAACATTGTAGCAGAAGCTAGCATTGTTTAGGCTTGGTCCAATTCGTGGAGATTAACATTTTGTGATAGTTTTGTATATTTCATGTACATTGTAACAGTTTGATTTAAAATAAATTTATCATTTTTAAAAATAAAGATAAAATATGATATATTTTTTATTTAATTAATTAATTACAAATCTATTGGACAAATGAATCGGGATCATATCAGCAGATAGCAAATGGAGTTGTATCTCTCTCGTGATCAGTATTGATCCATGGTTTCTAGCCGTAAGAATGTAATAATATTAATTATTTAATTAATACATGAAGATACTGCAAGATCTATTTAAATACATCTTTATACACCATATATAAACCACATGTTGAAACAGTTCTCATCGATGACCGATATAAATCAATCTATTTAATATTTACATAGGAGTTGATATTCTTGTTAGGCCACATATATAATAACCACATAATTAATGTCAGAGTGGTGATAACATATTTTTAGATCAAGAATTCCATTACAGCCAAAATTATGCCTCGATCCTCAACATTTTTGGTACTTAATTGCAAATATTGAAAAATTTACTCCCTCCATAGCAGAAAAAATGTGCATTATACACGGAGTTTAGAATTTTTATTTACTAATTTTCTTTACTAAATTTTATTATTGAAAGTATAATGTATTTAATAATTTTTTAGTTAATAAATGAAGTGTAAGAAGTTATGTTAGATGTATTGAGTGAGAGTAACTTATTTTTAAATTTAAAGTATGAATATTGAATTGAAGGTGCATTTCATTTTATGTGTAGCAAACAATATTGTAATATAAGCGAAAATGAAAGTATGCTTATATTGATCCGTTTTTATTTTTTATTAAAAATATTATTACTCCTTATTTCTCCAGCGAAAATTATTATCTAGAACTATCCTAGAAAAGGTTTTTTCTTTCCTTTGTGCGTATATATATACATCCATTTTCTTTGCTTAGTGGCCTTAATTATTTTTTAAATCCATGGTTGATATTTATCCAACAAGGTTCTCTTTTTTCTAATACTATTTCCCTTTCCCCACTGAACACTATTTTAATGTGGTCACACATGATTTTTGATTTGCTGCGAAACTCACTTCATCAATCAACCTATATTATATCTAAATTGGTCAAGTTGAACAATTTTCATATCATGGTCAAGCTTAAGTATATGTATGTGCTATCACATCCGATTATTTATACATTCTCTGGTTTTAAATTCTTTTTCCAATGGGAGTATATGTTACGAACTGTATAATTTTTCTTAAAAAATATTGCGAACATAAGCTTTTTTATTTTTTTTCTTTTTCTTTTTTTCTTGGACGAAAAATGCATTTTTTAACTAGTTTTGTTCACTTCTTTTAGAGATAATAATTTAGTCTTTTTAAATAATAAAAATAATTAATGTATGCTATGTTACGGATGAAAAATTTGAAATTAAAATTTATTATGATATTATTGTATTGAGCGATTTTGTTTTTTTTACAATTACTTGTCATTGTGGGGTTAGTAGGATGAGGGCAAGGAGTGAGTTTAAAATAGTGGATTAGTGGTAGATTATTGGGTTGGAGCGGACTAATCCACATCCTATAGCTACCCACTTTTAATGGGCTTAAATGGGGCTGGTCATTTTTTGGCAAATCATTTCCCACACAACCCACTTTTTAATTAGCCTGCTTGGTGCGGAACATTTTTAGGGTTGATCATTTTTTGGCAAATCATTTTTCTAACGAGTTACTAGCAAATTTTGGTAGGGCAAGGCGGATTGAATCAATGGGTTTAGCTAAAATTTAAAACTCTACCTCACATCAATTAAATTTTACAAGTTTAAACATCAAAATCAAAGAAAAATTAAAACTTCAGACATAGTAAATCTAAATTATGAGTTACGATAGTAAGATTTAAGGATATTTTCTAAATTGTCCCTCACAATGAGTTAAATTTTAAAATTTTCTATAACAGTAAGTTAAAGACAACCAAACATAATGAGTTTGGAGGCTATTATGTTATTAATAATATAATCTTCAATGAAAAATTGTCATTTTTGTTATTTTGATTTGTTTTTTTCTTAAAGTACTCTATTAGTCCTCCATTAAAATTTACATTTTCTTTTTCCACGTAAATTAAGATATAATATTTTAATGAGTAATGAATTTACATGTAGATTAAGATAGATTAGCAGATATAATATTTTAATGGGTAATGTGTTGAGAGATATAATATTTAATGTGTAATGAGTAGTTATATTAGTGTTATGTGTGAACCTCATGTAGAATAGTTAATTATTTTGTATGGTCTCACTTAACAGAAAGGGAGATGTAAACTTAACTTGGGATAGATCAAAATAAAAAATGTAAACCTTAAACGGAGAGAGTATACATTTTTCATTATGGCAAGTGGGGCTTAATTATTACACAGAACAAAATAAACTTAAAAGTTTTACAATATTATACAATTTTGTCAATACTTTAAATCAAAGTTATGAGTTAAAAGGTAAAAGTATAAAAATAACCTATTCAGTGTCTATTAAAATTTAAATCTTATACTAACATTCTTATATATTCGGTTTACATAACTTATTATATTTACTTTGATCTTTTCTCACCTTATACCCTGTGGTTCCCCTTCCAATTATTATACCCTATGTATTGTTAAGAGTTTAAATTAAAGGAAGATTATAAGGTTTACACTATAAATCTGGTTCACATGAATAACTCTAAATCTTAATCTACATAAAAAACAAACATATACTTTATTGTGGGACATAGAAAATATTAATTATTATTAATCTTTATTATCATTATTAATATAGAATATTTTACTCACTTTGTGCCCTTTAAAATATATATTCATGTTATCATTTTAGTGTCAACGCCAAGAAACAAATTTATCCATTTCCTTTTTAAATAGCAGGCAATTAATTAAGACTATAAAAGGTTTTACAAAATTACAACATATATTATTTCTTTACATTAAAAAAATAAAGGTAAACTAGTATAAGTATACAACACAACTATTCACTATATATAAAATAATAACACTTCTTAATCCATATAAAAAAAGCTAACAAATACCTATGACAACGGAAGGAGTATTATTTAACTTATTTTCACCGTAAATTAAAGAGTAATATTTTTTATATTTAGTGAGTTGTTGTATTAGTAGTGTATGATGCAATAGTGCGAGTCTTTAACCAAATATGGGAAATGTAAATCTTTTAAGCGGACGCTAAGTAAAATGTTGACCTTTTAGTTGACGGGTTTGGACCTTCCGTACAATTTTGGTGTGACATCTCTTATGACACTTCGTTAGATGAATGACACGTAAGAGAGGGGAGGAAACTATATCCTAAGTCAACCCCTAAACCCTAAGGGCAAGAGATTGGATTTCTCCACCTAAAATATGTTATAGGAGATGTCACACTAAAATATCACAGGACATCGCGTGCCTTAATTAACGGATCAATATTTATGAAAAAAATAAAAATTAATAGGGCTACGAGCCACCTCGTTTAACTATATGTAGGGCCAAGGGTTAAACTATCCAAGTAAAAAAAGGCCCGTCTATAAACGGTTTAACACTCATACAGACTATGTATTTTTTAAAAATTAAAGGAAAAGTCCAGCAGTCCAGCCCAAATTAACATCAAATTTCACACCTTAGCAGTTAATGTATCTTTCTTGCCTAAAAAATACGATGATTTTTATTTAAAAAAAAAAAAACCTAACTTCTGTCAAAATTTATGAACTTATAAAAATAGGTGTGTCAATTTAAGGTTTAATTTTTTTTCTTTTTAAGTAGGATTTTATTTTATTTTATTTTCTCATTTTAGCACTTTCAATAAAATTATTCGTATTTCTTATTTCAAGTTATAAAAAAGATTTTAAAATAATCATTATACTCCTTCAAATCAAATCATAATATAAATATATATTATTTTAATTGACATTTCATATAATCTATAAAATATAGAGTATTGAATTCGGAGAAAAAAAATTCGATAAATCCTAAGTTGAAAAAAAGATTTTTTAAAAAATTAAACCTTAATATAAGATAATTTTTTAAATAAAACCCAATAGAAAGACGTATTTAAATTTTAATTATTTATATGAAAATTTTCCTATGAAGTTACACAAATGTAGAAAACATTGAGTCACAAGGCATAAAATCAAGACAAATTCTATCGTGAGAGAAATCCTCGTATTGTAGCAAGGACTAAACAAGTTAGATTTTAATGATTATGTTAACGCAATTATTATACTTTAAAATATGTCAATAAGTAAATTATATTCTAATAGTAAATTAGTACAAAACGTGTACGTTTGCTATTTCACGTATACTAATATAATACGAGGATGTCATATGACACTTTGATGTGATATATTCGTAATATCTTTTTAGAGAATTACACATGGCGGGAATAGAAAAATACAATCCATTGCTCCAAGGATTTAAGCATTGAATTAGTATAGTTGATCTCTTCTTTCCCATGTATCAATCATCCAATGAAGTAGTACAAGAGATATTACATCAAAATGGCACCGAAGATTCAGACTGAGGTAAGTGTTATTGTAATAATTAGTGAATTAATTTCCTTTAATCTGTATAATTCAATTAACATCTACGAATTTGCCACATTTGAGAAAAAAGAAATACTCGAAAATAAAATTATTATTTAAAATTTAATTAAATAAGAAAATTTTAATAATGTGCGACATGTCAAAGTTGTTGTTGGCACAAGTCACTATTACATAAAATTTACCTAAATTGAGAAAGTATATTAGATGGAGAGGATCAATTAGATCCATTATTTAATAATGTTCTTTTACTTATTTTATAGATTTTTTTTAATTAAAATATTATAAGCTAACAAATAATCATAAACTCTTATACACTTCGCGATAATTTACAAAAGTATTGTAACACTTGCTATACATTTAATAAATGAAGGGTAGGTCTCACGTGAGATCATTTTATACTATCACTTTCGCTATAAAAGGTTATCACTTTTCATTTATACTATAATTTATTCATGAAATAGTATTATCACTTTACATTAATTCATGGCAAAAACTCGTGTATTCCCGGACGCACGGGTTTAGATCAGTGCGGCTATACCCGACCCGACCCTTAAACCCTAAATACATAACCAATCCGACCCGCTCCAATCACAATTTCATTCATGCAGTTTTCCTTTCCCTCTTTCTCAATTTCTCTTCTCCCCCGCACGATTAAGTTACGTTTGACAAAACCAACGGCGGCATAATTCTCCGGCGACAACGACGCGGCCTGACCCCCTTTATACTTCACAACTTCGTCTCAGAGGTTCATTCCTCTCACTATTTCCTTCCAATTTCTCTTCTCCTACTTGAGTAATCTGCAATTGGCTAACCTTAGGGCGACATCATTTTCCGACGAAGACGCACACTGCGACGGCGACGGCAACGGAGGTATCATTCTTTTGTATGTTTAAACCCTAAACTTTTGTCTTTGTAATTACTCTGTTTTTTAGTCTCTTTAGTGTTATGATTAGCGATTATATTTCTTCCATAATCATATAAAGCACTACACTGGCTATTCTGAGAATCACCTAATGGAGTCTGCAAAGATGTTGGTTGGCAATAGAAAACAAACTTAAGGCAGTTTATTGCAAGTACTCAAGTTCTAGAAGAAAATCTGTTGCGCTGTTTCCTCCAGCTTCTACCTTTATTCAAGTTTGAATTTTGTGTAAATATTAGAGTCTAAAGATCATCTTAATTAGTTATTATCATCTCTGCTTTTACAGTTTAATCTTATTTATACCTAGAAAAATCCGGAATCCTTTTGTTTGTTCAATTGTTTAATAGCTTATATCCTAATTGCATAAAGAAATTCCATGACAAACAATGTACCATTTGCAACTCTATACATATTATATGACCACAATATACCCTTGAGATGACAAATAATGTACTCATTACTCATCAACTATGTACCCTTTACTCATCCACAATATACCCTTTGCACCATGCCATAATATATAAAATTTAGAACATTATAAACTACATACCCTTTTTATGGCAACAATGTACCCTTTACTCATCCACAATAAACTCTTTGCAACTTTATACAATTTACACGATCAATATACCCTTTACTCATCAATAATGTACTCTTTACTTATCCGCAATATACCCTTTGCACCATGCCATAATACACAAATTTGGAATATTCTAAACTCCATACTCTTTTATGACAACAATGTACCCTTTACTCATCCACAATAAATCCTTTAAACCTTCATACAATTTACATGACCTTTTGCATGACAAATAATGTAACCTTTACTCATCAATAATGTACTCTTTACTCATATGCAATATACATTTTTGCCATGTCATAATACCTTTTATAATAAACTCGAAACTCTAAACTCCGTACCCTTTATATGAAAGCAATGTACCATTTTCTCCTCAACAATGTACACTTTACTCATCAATAATATACCCTTTGCAATTCCATACAATTTACATGACAACAATATGCCCTTTGCATGACAACAAGGTGTTGGCGTTCGATCATTTGGTTAACGTGACCCGTTAGGGTTACATACATTTCTAACAAGCAGCGAAAGAAAGTAAGCAAAAAATGTATTACCTTTCACCAGGGTATGTTGAAGATGATGAATTCTCACCACCAGTCTGTGCAGCCTCACCGTTTTGGGCATAACTCTCTCATCCGATGTCGGATTTGAGTGATCTATACGCCAAAACGATCCTCTCTTCCGTGGCTTTCCTTCAATATCACACATCCAATTTTGAAGTCTATACGATTTTATAAAAATCATAGAAGGTGGCGGACAGCAGCAGCAAACAACCTTCCAGTCTTCTGATGTATTTCCAAGTCCAATCTCGACGTCGTGTGGGCGACGATCTTCGAAATCTTCTCAATCTGTTGTTTCCTAACCCCCTTCACAGTGTTAGGCATGAATTATTAATTGATTAGGATTTTCGAACAGTTGAAATGACTTATATATGGGCTACAGTAGGGACCAGGAGAAAAAATTAGTGTTGGGCCTCAATTGGGCTTAAGTATCCAAGTTTAGCTCAAAGCTTATACTTAAATCCAAAATAATAATATATACCACTAAAATATTATTACTGCACTACCGTTCTAATCCTATAATTACGTTATTGGCTCTTTCTTATTATGAGCCCGTTAGTCTTCCCATGTTTAAGATATACAATGTCCATTAATTAATTAAGTTATTAACAACTCCATTAATTAATATCTCATCCGAGAGTAGTACCACTCAACCTCATTATCATGTCGGAATAAATCCACCTACAGGGTTTACATGATAATCCTTATGAGCTCCTCAAGGGGACATCATCAACCTATGACGGACAGGGATTCCTTCTACAATCAACAGCACACCATTTAGACAGCACTACTTCCCAACTCACCGAGTTTGTTGATTTAATTACATGTAAATCTCACCCATTGATGTATCAAAGAAATACATACTGCCCTACGTGTCGAGGTTATTGTATAGGGATTAAGAGCACGAACATCCATAATAACAGAGATCAAGTTCTTCTATAAGTCAGTATAAGTCGAACGATCTCAAGTGGTCCTGTTCAATACACACAAAGTGCACTAATGTGATTCTATAGCCAAGACAAGCTAAAACCAAACCACACTACAACCATCCCGATAGAGAGTCCACGTCTATCTCGATTGTGAGCATCTGTTCATACTTCATAAGGAAACCGATAATATGATCTTCCGCGTGTTGTTGCACAACATATTATCTACAGTATAAAGTAAGTCGACTATTGCATCTACATATAAATAAATTATAAGACGCAATCATTTGATCATATGATACTCATTTCAATTAAATTGTTATAACATTGTTCATACTGAAACTAGACTTTTAGTATACAATCCAACACAATGTACATTTTACATGATAATAATATACCCTTTTTAATGAACAATCATATTGATTAAATTCAAATGCGCAAAGTGTAAATAAAGAACAAAAAATATATGATATTTCATTCATATACAAAAATCCAAACAATTGAAACTCCAAAATGCCATGTTCACTACAGCAGATCTGATTGCTTGTTGTGTTTGTAATACTAATAGCTCTACATCTGTAGAGTAATAATATGCAAAAGCAATCTTAGTTCAGTTGGGATACTAATCGCTCTCTCCTCGCACTGCTTATCCCCTTAAAAATGTCTTTGAAGATGTACGCGATCAGAAAACGCACTCAAACTGAAATCCGTCAATTTCATATTTTCTTCCTCATCCAACAGAAAATTTTTCGTCTTCAAATCGTGGTGGTAAACACCGCGGTTGTGGCAGAAATCGAACAGCTTCTTCGCATAGCCACACCCGTTGATTGGCGATATTTTTACCTATATTTTAGTGTCATTTTATGTCTGTTTTCGTATTTGTTTATCTATTTTTGTGTATATTTTGTTAATCTTTTGTGTTTTTATAGAAATGTGTGAAAATGAACTTAAACGTATGATTTTAAGATAAAAAAGAATTCAAGACGCGAAAAGGAAAACGTAGGAAAAAATGGAGCTCAATTCGTTGTCCAAACGAGAAAGTTATGATTAAAATAGTGTGCAACTTTTCATGACTTGTTGTACATTCAAATGTTAGACTCTTGTGGATAGAAAGCCAAGAAAGAGAGGATCGCGTGAGCGTAAGAATCACTCGAATCGGAGTAAGGATGTAGAAGTTATGCGCGAAACGGTGTGACTGCGCTGCACCTACACGACCTAAGTACCGAGCTCACTCAAAAGTGAGTTTTTTGGCCAGTACGTCTTCCCGAAGATTCTAAGCCCACAAATACATCATTTGGTGTAAAAATTAGGCAGAAATCGTTCCTGGATCCAATCTACACCTAATTCACACCATTCTTCACACACTTTCCTCTCCATTTCATCTACCCTTAATCCCATTCATCTACACTTGAGTCCACCCATCAAATCCACCATTCAAGTGATCGAGGAAGTAAGGGGGAGTGAAGATTACAAGAAGAAGAAGGAGATCTCCATTGAAGACCATCAAAGGGGGAATCTATTTCTAATTTTTGTGAACTTCTTTATAGTTTGATCATAGGATTTGTATATACAATTGTCTATGTTGTTTTCTCTAAGACTATGATAGGCTAACCTCATTTGTGAGATTAGCTCCATGATTGGAGTTTGATAATTTAGTTTTTATACAATTGAATTTTGATCTTGAATGGGCTTTGTGTTATTTCTATCATTGATTGTTCATTGCTTGATGTATATGTGTGATTAGTTATCATGGACATGTGATTAGATTGAGAAATCAATTATGTGTTTAGGATAGTTCATTGAATTATTTCATCATACACTTCACGTGCATTAATTTAGAATGAGATAGAGATATCCTTCTAGATGTAGAACACTTTGATAGAACATTTAATTAACTTAATCGAGAGATTAATTAATTAGGTGAGGAGACCCAAGCCATTAGTGAATTCATAGTACCTTAAAAGGGAATATTGCATATGATTTAATACCTAATTAGGGAACTCGGGAGCCTAATTGAGGGCATACATCCTATCCATCTCGAAAGAGAGTTTAGGTGGAATTAGTGATCGCTCATATGTCATGTCCATGAGATATTAGAATTAATTGCATGATTTCTTTATTATCTATGTAATGATTGTTTCTAATCTCATCCTTGCATCATTTAAAACCCATTTATCTTTGCATTTATTTTATTCTTATCTCTTGCATTAGTGTAATTGCATTTATTTGCAAGTTATCCTCCCATTCCATCGTCCTTATAAAATCACGATAAACTTGAGATCGCTTAAACTCTAACACGTTCCTCCCTTGGGTTCGATAAATTCTTTAATTGTTCATCCCAACTACTAACGACCAATTACCCATGCGATTTTGACGAAAAATTCATCGCCGCGAACCAATTCCATAACACTCCAGTTTGTCTGCAAATTTCTCGCATGATACACCTTCACAAGCATCCCTTATTCAGAACTTCCCCAATTCTTATTAACCATGCAACACACCGCATTTTTCTTCCGATCCATGGTCATTAATTTCATTTAAAGAGATCAATTAGAAGGAATTCGGCAATGAAATTTTTTTTGGAATCTGGCAATAATAAGAGGAAGATGAAATCGCTTGCTTAGGGTTGAAAATGAGGTGAGGTTGAAAATAACCCAATCTATTTTTTAATCTTATATAATATCCATTGACTCGGTGGGCGCACGGATCTAAACCCGTGTGCCCGAGCGCACAAGAGTCTTACTCTTGATTCATTATCACTTTTCGTTATGGAAGTTATCATATTTCGTCCGTCTCACATAAGACGGTCTCATACAAGTCTTTCCCATAAATGAAATAGGTAATCTCATTTAATATATTTACTTCCGGTTCATCTATATCATATTTTATCATACTTTACTTAACATGTGATTATACATTAGTATATTTAATATCATCACGCTTTTATAAAATTTCTAATGATACTTTAACAAAGTTTAAAAAAAAAAAAAGGAAGCCAGACTTAACTATAAATCAGTAACAGAATTCAAAAGTAAAGTATTCATAGTTTGAAATATCTCTAATTAAACATTAACTAAAAAAAGTTCATACTTGATAAATTAAAATCTTACTTAAATATAAGTATTCCTCATATAATTTAGTTATTTCCTTAATACTAAATAATTTAAATAGTTAGATCAGGTCACAAATTTAAGCATACAGTTTCACGGTACTTCTCACTATTAAAATCAACTCGAAAATTTACTTTTTATTTACTTAACTGCCATCACTTTTTTGTTTCCTTGTAGTTTTTGCTCAATTCATTTTCACATATGGCTAGAGAGTGAAGATGTTAGCTGCTAATGGGCCAAGTTCTTGTTTGGGCCTTGACACATTGCAGGCTTTCAAGACACACAACTAATGGGTTGAAGAGGTGGGCCGCCCATAAATTTCTCATGGGCTGTTTAACGGGCTCATTTTTGCTCTTTTAATTTCTCTCTTTTCATATTTTACTCAGGGGTTGATTTAGAGTCGTTTTACATGTGAAATTAATTCTTTTATTTAATTTCATATGTCAGGTCATGTATAAGACGATAGTGGAAATAAATTAAGTCTAAATAGATAAATAGATTGTGACACATTCATGAGAATAAAGATGAAAATATTTTATTAAAAAATATATTTAATTGACGAAAAATAATAAAAGTTCAATTAATTGTTTTATGATCAATTTGTTATTATTAATTAAAAGGGTAATTTGGTTTGAATTCTTCTATCGGAATGTTAATGAATACAATTAACAAAATCAATCACAATAAGATTAAAAGTGGTTGAAGGATGAGAAGTAATTATTGAATTGTTGGGTAAATTTGGGTTTCGGTATAATATGTTGACTAGAAAAATGTGACAAAAATAATAAGAACGGAATTTGAGTCAAGTCAAGAGTTACACTCTTTCTCCTTAAGACGAAATTGCCCCGCTCTGATGCATACAGTTCTATGGCAATCATCTCCAAGATACAACGACTCACATCTTGTGATAATAACACTACAAATCACAAGATTCAGCGAACCAACCGATATTATGAATTCACTTTAGGAGTAGAACGATTATGGAATACACTACAAATCCTTTAGAGGCAACTCGAACTTTTTTGTATGTCTATGACGCATGTCTTTTGATCAAGTGATGCAAGTGAAATTCAAGTTTGGTGTCATTCGAGAGTGCTGAATTATGGAAATGAAGGGCCTATTTATAGATTTTAAGGCGTCTTTATGTGAATTGATCCGACTATTGTATTTGATTTTGAATTCAAATTCTAATGCCTTTTCATGAAAAGACACAATTTATTCAAAAATTACACTCTTTGATCACACACTTCTTCATAGACACACTTTAATATATTAGACACCATTTTAAGTTTACTTTTTCACTCACCTTAATTTTTCAACAATCCCCACATGAATGGATAAAGTCAACTGAAAAGACTACGACACGGAAGACTGACGGTAAAGTGAGTTCAAGCGAAAAGATGTTACATCAAGATAGGTAGCTTCCGACTTTGAACCTTCCCTAGTTGAATACTATCAGACATACTCGCAGTTTAGTGGATGCGATGCCTTGAACTACTTTGCTTTTGTGTATGCCAAGACAACAGTACCAACATAACACCCTTCCTAATACCTTTGGTTCTCATGGTTGTGTCCATTTCGGCCGTGGACCATATCTTGGATTCATAAGCGGTTCATTGAGGCGGTCAGTCCTCGCACTTACATAGGTCACCTCTTATCATGAGTATCATGTCATACCCCACCTTTATTAGGTATAAGATTCATTAAAAGCTTTTATGCTTACCCTAACCACACGTCAACATGTTCATTTGTACTTGATTTGTCTCTAGGAATGAATTAATTAATCTATTTCAAGTGCATACCTAAACAATTATAACTTAGTTATCTCATTGAACCAAGTTTGTGGGATCTCCACTTATTATGGTTGAGTTACCGCTATAAATGTTTTTTAATATGTGGTTTTTTATTCCATTCCTCTCAGACATGCAACATATTTGATCTCCATTCAATTATGTTACGGATCCGTTTTAATTTTCTTGAGATCAGTTGCCTTAGGCCAACATAATTTTAATTTTAGGGGCTACGCTCTTACCCCACGTTTAAATGTCTATGGGGATTCTCCCCACATTTGAATGTCTACGGGGACCTCCCCACATTTGGGTCGATTGATCTTTTGTAATAACTAATCAATTGGTTGATATAATTATTTGAACCATTAGTTCATTTCTTTGAAGTTTAAAACTTTATAATTTAGGTCAACACACACCCAAATTAAAATATAGTCTTTAACTATAATTTGCAATTACTCTTGTCAATGATATAACTTTTTATGAAGAGACATCCCTTCATCAAGGGATACAATTTTTCGCAAAGATACATCACTCTTTACCAAGAGACTCGACTCTCATGAAGAGACATTACTCTTCTTCAAGGGATATGATTCTTCTCGAAGAGATAGGATTCTTCTCGAAGGATTCAATTTCGAAAACGTTTTCATACTTAGTTCATGAATATGTCATATTCATCATAATATGCAATTATATAAATATGAACCATTAGTACATGAATTTTCTGTTTCTCATATTCATCATAAACACATGAAATGAATCTTCACATATTGATCAACATGTAGAAGAATATTTATATCTCTACCTCGACAACAATGCTAAAACATACGGATTACAAAATACTTTGTCAATATTAAAGGTCAATTTTTTTTTTATTCCGTAATCAACGCACAATTTAATGCTTCATTATTATCAAATTATAAATGGAAAAGAAATCTTATCCTTTTTTTTTTGCAATATGCATGCCCAACAATTATACGTCCAATAAACAGATTTATAAACGTAAATCGCCGGCAATCTTTAAAATATAATAAATTATCATCAACGGTTAAACAAATTAATTCTCAAAAATTCAAATTGATGTTGGTTACTAACACCAACAGTCGCAATTTGTGGATATGATAAAACACCCTGTCGCTTGCATATTTAAATTTGATGTCTGTTGACATCAACCGTCACTAATATTACATGCCCTTTCTCATTTAATCAACCCTCACACAATAAGCCATAAGACAATTTCAGATATTAACATATTTAACTGGATATTTCAATTTCATGAAGCAGATATCTCAAGTAAATTCATTTCCATTTGACGTTGGAAAAATCATCGTACATAATAAATCCACAGCATGCAGACTAATATACTCCATATGTTAATATGATAATAATCATATATAAAAAAAATACTGCGTACCTTCATGTCTGTACACGCTCAAAATCTTCTTATAATGTTCTTTTGTAGTCGATCAATATTATACCGGAGCCATGAGCATAATTTCGTCTTAAAATTGTTGGGTAAATTTGGGTTTCGGTATAATATGTTGACTAGAAAAATGTGATAAAATAATAAGAACGGAATTTGAGTCGAGTCAAGAGTTACACTCTTTCTCCTTAGACGAAATTGCCCCACTCTGGTGCATACGGTTCTATGGCAATCATCTCCAAGATACAACGGCTCACATCTTGTGATAGTATCACTACAAATAACAAGATTCAGCGAACCAACCGATATTATGAACTCACTTTAGGAGTAGGACTATTATGGAATACACTACAAATCCTTTAGAGGCAACTCGAACTTTTTTGTATATCTATGACGCGTGCCTTTGATCATGTGATGCAAGTGAAATTCAAGTTTGGTGTCATTCGAGAGTGCTGAATTATGGAAATAAAGGGTTTATTTATAGATTTTAAGGCGTCTTTACGTGAATTGATGCGACAATTGGATTTGATTTTGAATTCAAATTCTAATGTCTTTTCATGAAAAGACACAATTTATTCAAAAATTACACTCTTTGATCACACTTCTTCATAGACACACTTTTATTTAATTAGACACCATTTTAAGGTTGTTTTTCCATTCACCTTAATTTTCCATCAGAATCAATGAAAATGATTGAGGAATTTTGATTATCATTAGATCAAACAAGCATTAACAATGAAATCATTATTAACTTCACTCATTACCCCCAATCAATCACCTCTTAAAAGTGATAAGACTATTTATAAAAATTGATAACTTATTTAAAATAAATATATTAAGCAAATGTTATTCTAAATATTGAATAATTGGTTAAGGAATTTTAAAATGAATGAATTTAAAATTTTAGTGATTTTAAATGAAATTATTTCAATAACGTTATTTGAATATAATATGAATTTATAAATGAAATTTTGAATACATCATCTGAGAATTTTTTTACAATTAAAATAAATATTATTATAATTAACAAAAAGAAATATACTTTAAATGTCCAAAATGTTATTTTTATAAAATTAATGTACGTCATAGATTATGAGCTCGTTTGCTTGGCAGATTAGGGTGGGTGGGATTGATGCAATCTTCCTCGTAATACTATATTTGTCTCGATGTATTTATAATTAGGGTGGCTATTGCACCCTCGAAACGGCTTAACGTACCCTATTTGTATTTAGGACTAAAATATCCTTAATAATAAGACATAAATATCCTTAAAAAGTTATATAATTAAAGGCAAAAACTCATGCGCCCCCGGGGACAATGAGGGATACTCCGTGTCCCCATGTGAACACAACTCTCCCCATCTATATTCTATTTAAACCACTTATGTATGACTAGGTGTTTAAATTGTAAGGGGACACGAAAATTGCAAAGGCACACGGAATTTGCTCCGTGCGCCCGGGTGCATAGGAGTCTCAATCATAATTAAATTTAAATTAACTAAAAATAAAGCTCCACCTCCATCGTTTCACACCAATGACGAGGATATGGATGTCTGCTTGTGAATGATAATGAAATCTTACTGGGAGTGTAAAATCTCTTCCCATAAGAAACATCAAAGAGCATTAGCCGATGCACCTTCATACTATCTCCAGACTTTTGACATGGATGGTAATTGAGTATAGAGGATGGTCAAAACCAAGAATTCTGCAAATGCTAATGGCATCCATTTACAAAAAAAAAAAAAAAAAAAAAAAAAAAAAAAACTTTATGATTCCACTACATTTCCTCCCTACATTAATTTGAATTTTCTGATGAATTGTCTTATTCTGTTAAATCACGATACATACAAAAATGATGATATACGCTAATCGCTACATTTATACAATATATACTGGCCTACACCGCTTTCGATATTTCTGTCTTATAAAATATAGAAATTGTGGTCGAAGCGAAACTCTAGAGTTCCTGATTTCTTGTCAGATTTGAAGGATATGCAGTGGATCACTAGATTTAACCGTATTGGTGATAGATCGGATTCACGTACTCTGCGCATCATGTCCAAATCGCTCTTTTCGGAATCTGCCCTTCCAATTTACAAAGAGCGACGAAATAATATTATCTTTTAAGTAAATACCGATCGTCCAATATTCATTCCTCGTAATCCAGAGCCCAGCGATGAATTATCGAGCCGGTGGTTTAATTTGATTTTCTTTTTTTATTTAAAAAAACATATAAATAAAGAGAATAGGGTATATATATATATATATATATATTTGGGTATATTTAGAAAATTGGGTATATTAAGTAATTTTGAGGGTGCGAATAGCCGCCCCATTCATAATATCTTGGGTCCAGTATAATTTTCAGCCCAATATTGAAAATACATATCCCTTGGTATTGTGTATCCCCCACTTGAGGTGGGATATACAATACCACCATTTAATACTTATGTATTACATATAATTTTACCATTATACCATTTTTCCATAATAATAATGAAAAATATAAGAAGAAGAATTTTGTTATTCCATTTGTTAACTCAATAACAAACATAAAATAATATCTAGCTATCAACAATCTTATTTTTCCATAATATCAAATATTAATACAATTAATTATAATTCAAACAAATCTCATTACATATAATTCCTTTATTTCCCATATTCATAAACAATATGTATTACATTAGTTATACTATAAGATAAAAAGGGTTTAGGAGAGAGGGGTGGATGGAAAGTGGAGGGAGGGATTGAAGTAGAGAGAGGGGTGCCCCTAAGATGAGTTGTATATTATTATAAATATAATTTAAATTTTAAATAAATAATATTTAATTTTTTTTAAAAATAATTATTAAAATTATTACTCTTTCCGTCCGCTTCTAAAGTATCTATTTTACTATTTTTGTCATCCGCTTCAAAGGTATCCATTTTCCCTATTTAGTACAAAAGTACACAATATTGTACACCACTTCCCTCTAATACAACTACTCACTTTAGATATAATAATAATACTCTTTAATTCACGTGCAAAAAGTAAATTGATACCTTAGAATCGGACGGAGGGAATATTATTTTTCTTTATAAATTGAGTATAATATTAACATATTTTTGATCAATATTAAAAACTCTATTTTTTTCTCTCAATCTCAAATTATATCTTCTCATTTCTAATATAAATATGGAACTAAATATTTTTAAAATATAAGATTATTTTAATTGTAATTATAATTATTAAAAAATCATAATAATAATATACTCCATTCGTCCGGTTCTAAGGTGTATATTTGTTTTTTGCACGTGAATTAAGGAGTATTATTATTATATGTAAAGTGAGTAGTTGTATTAGAGGGAAATGGTAGGTCATACTATATATTTTTTTACTAAATAGGAAAATTGATACCTTTGAACC
The DNA here is from genome assembly GCA_023678885.1 of Pogostemon cablin. Taxonomy (NCBI): domain Eukaryota; kingdom Viridiplantae; phylum Streptophyta; class Magnoliopsida; order Lamiales; family Lamiaceae; genus Pogostemon; species Pogostemon cablin. The sequence goes on along the minus strand of CM042952.1, from coordinate 22,168,658 downwards.
AGAAGTAAAAAATAATAAAATTACACCTTAGAAGTGGACAGAGGGAGTATAGTTTAATAATAATTATTGTATGTATAGATTAGAGAGAAATGATTATTTTATTAAAAGGTATGTTGAATTGACTTGTTGATGGAGTATAGAAAAAATGAGGTTGGGTTAGATTGTAGGTTGTATGTGTGGAAGAGAAAGAAATAAATATAATATTGTTGGGTTTGGTTGTTGTGGGTTATAGATGGGAATAGCTTAAAGGGGGTGTGGTTGGGTGTAGAATTGTTAAAAAAACTTAAAAACCGAGAGCTAGAGCCGTTTAACCCTAAAAAATTAAGGTTATAGTCGATAAATTTAGGCATGTTTAACATCCGGACTTTTTGGTCCGAATCGTTTAGCCCGTGGGTTAATAGGGCTTGCCCGTGGGCTAATCGGGCTGACCCGTAGGGCTGAGAGTTATATTATTAATATGTTTAATTTACCTAAATACTCATAACCTATAAATCAACAAATCCTCTCCCACCCTACCCCTAGCACATTGTGAGAGAAATTCTCATCATCCTTTAATTTTTATATCTTTCTGATTCATTCTCTCACTCTAACTCACTTTTTCTTTAGGGGATGGCTATTTGCACCCCTGGATTTATTAAATGAACTCCTTTAATCTATAAATTTGAAATATATTTATGTTAAAAGATCTAAATACCCATATGTACATAATGAAATAATATTAATTATGACAATTGTTATATAGACCCCACTTAAATTTCTAAATGTGCCCCGTGCCCTTAAAACACCATTACTGTTCCAAATTCCTCGTCTAAAATCTAACGAATAATTACCTAATTCATCTCTTCATCTGCATCGACAAGCTCGCTCTTTTATTCAAACGTGTGATTTTGTTATTATTATTACAAGTAACGTACTTATTCCCGGAATCTTGATTCCGGCGTACTAAGAATTAATCTGCACCAATTAAGTTATACTTGTGCAGTAGGTATTAGGAATATTATAACATAATTGAGGAAAGAGCGAGAAAGAAGTGAGAGAGAGAAGCAGCAACTCAACCATTTCAGCCACGGCCACCTGCTACAGTTATCGGAGCTCCATGAGAATGACAAAGCGGTATACTTTGGCTATGAAGTAGACATTGTAGGGTCGGCCTACATTTGCACCAAACCCGAATGCACCTTCCTCCTCCACGATCTCCTCCACTCCCACCGCAAACACCCTCTGCGGCTCACTTGCGACGCGTGTGGCCACTCGGGACACGGATTCACCTACCACTGTGAGACCTGCAAGTTCGATCTTCAAGTAGAGTGGCTTCGCTGCCTGAAATGGAGAACCGCAAAGATCATTGACATCCTCTGATGTTGGTGTCTGAATCTCTGTGGGTCCTGAGAGATGCAGTACCAGAGAGAAAATCGAAAGATACGGCGGTGAGGATGATCTGAGGGAACATGGTGGCAGAGGTGATTTTTTCGGTGAAACTGGTACCTCTGCCGTGTGGCCGAGATAATCCATGCAACGCCTCCGACCATTGAGCCAGGGAATGGCAGCGGCGGTATTGACGAGCTGCTACACCTCGTCAAGTGTTAGCCAGGGAATGAGGTCCTTGACTCTGGCGGCGATCGGAAGGTGAGCGTTGCAGGAAGGGAGAGAGTTGGTTGAGGGGTTGGATTGATCGCATGAGAATGGAACAACAATCCTAAATTTTGGAGAGAGAAAGAATAGTGCGATTGAGGAGAGGAGAGAAAAGGTGTCTTATTTTATAAAGATATTTAAGTATTTTCACATAATTATATTTTAAATTTATAAATTATTGGGTTGCATTTATTAAATTCAGGGTGCAAATAGTCATCCCATTTTCTCTAATAATACTTAAATAAATATATTAAAGTTAATTTAATTATCACAAGTTTTATTAGATTATACTCCATGTTTTAACAATGTAAAATTAATTTTAATTCTTCCTAATTTTAAATAATATATGAATTAATTTTGAATTTGTTGTATTATTTATAACAAATTTTAATTTATATTTTTTTTAAATATTTTTTTGTACAGTCCGCGAGGTTGGCCCGTTTATCCCGAAGTCCGTTAGGATTAGGATTAGATTCACCTTTAAGTAATTTTATACAGGCCCGATTAACCTGAAGTCCGATCAGCCCGATGCCCATTAGCGCTGACCCGTTTAACATCAGTAGTTGGGTGTGGGGGGTTTATGCGTTAATGTTAATATTATTTTATTTATTTTTGTAGATTATTAATTTTTTAAAATATTAAAAAAAATTTATTTAAATGATTTCAAATAACACGATTTGATTAAAGATTTGAAAATCATTTCAAAATATCTAAAAAAAATTATCAAATTCATTAAATTTGAAATTGATTCATTTGAAATCATGAATTTATTAATTTATTAATTTCATGTATCATCCAAATATAAAAGAGAAATTTATCAATTACTCTTTAAATTCCTGGATTCAAACACAATCTAATAAGATCTTATTAAAATAAAGTAATAGACACAAAAATAAATGAGTATTATACTGTCATTCCACATAGATTTAAGTTCACTAATTTTAACATTACATAAGAAACAATATTATCATAGTAGTTCAATTAATTAATATGGAGTTTTAAAAATCCTATGAACTATCAAGTATGAGCGGACATTTGTGTCATGTGCTGATGTGCCTTAAGCCTCGAGTCTTTGTTCTGATCTTAGCAACTGGACTTGCACTAACATTAAACGGCCTTTTAAGCCCACGAACTTATATTTCTTTATTTTTATTTATTTTTTAACAATTAAAACAACTTGGCCCATTTTTCTAGCCCAATAGTATTGCAACTCAATTCTATAATTTCTATTTGCATCACACTTAAAAATAAAGTATTCCTCTTAGACATGTTTCACATTAATTTTATCACTCGATTTACCAACATATTAGAAACAAAATTGTTCTAGCCCAATAATATAGCAACTCATTCTATAATTTCTATTTGCCTCACACTTCAAAATAATGTATTCTTAGACATGTTTGCACATTAATTTTATCACTTGATTTACCAATATATTAGAAACAAAACTATTGGTAGTGGTATTTAGTATTTTTTTAAATCGAATCTATTATGTTAGTAATCATTGCTAATAATTTAATTGACAACTTATATAATGATTCTTTTGATAATATACTGAGAAATAATAATGAGATATTATTTCATTAGCAAAAATATTATAAATTTGTTGGCATTCTATTGCTATAATACATATGTAAATTTTATTGATAATTTATTGGTATTTATCAATAAAAATCAATGTGTTGGTAAAATCAGTTTGTAAAAAGATCTTTTATTCGTGCTAATGATTTATATTATATAATACCTTGCACTATGTTTATTTTGAGTTTTAAAAACCAGTTCTTCAAAACTCACATCTATATTTTAAAAATTATCAATCATACTCCCTCCGTCCCATAAAAATTGACACACTTTCTTTTTTGATTTGTCTCACTAAAGTTGACACATTTTCTTTTTAATACATGGACCCACACAAAAAAATAATCTATTCTCATGGGCCCCACATATCACCTCTAATACAACTACCCACTACATATTAAATATTATTTCTCTCACTTCACTTTACTTTACTTTACATTAAATTATTATACTCCTTAATCTTCGTGCCCAAAAAAAATATCAACTTCTCCGGGACGGAGGGAGTATTATTTATCAATCCATCCACCTAAAATATATTATTTCTCCCCGATTAATATTTTTTCTCAATTTCTTTATACTCTCTCATTTTTCTAACATCAATTAATATTTATGTTTGTTTATGGTTTAATAAACCAGATTTAGTTTTAATAAATCTTCTCTATTGCGCATACAAACCATATTTATCCTACCCACGTACCCTTGTCAACAATATATTATCTTTCCTCACTTAAAAATTTTTTCTCCATTATTCTATAATTATTAGCTTCTTCTCTTACATCAATTAATACTCTCTTATATATATATATGATCATCGATATCTTATATATTGATTTAGTGTAAAGTTTAAACACATCAAACCAAAACCCAAAACAAATATAAATTTGGTATATAAATTATTACTATTCATTGATTTATTAAACAAACATAGCTTTTGACGTAGAATTAAAACATTACTAAAACACAAATCAAACACTAAATCCGTCCCACAATATAGGATATATATTTTTAATTTGGGAGTCTTACTTCAATAGTTGCATTTCCTTTTATGGAAACCACACAAAACAATTAGTAATATATATTTATGGTGCTCACACACAATAATAATACAACTACCTAATATACATTAAAATATTATTATATTTTTTAATCTACTACACATTAAAATACTATATTCCTTTAGTTTTCACGAAAAAAACAAACGTAATCATTGTGATGAGAAGTAGGAAGTATAGATTATCATTATTTATATTTTCAAATTTTGAATGAACCCAAAACAAGCATACTTATATTTTGGTGTTAATTTTTAACGTCATAATTATGATTTCACCATTATAATTCATGGGGTATCTTACTTATGTGATTCATGGTATATTTGATTCATAACATATTTAAAAGTATAATTAAAAGGAGCTTGTTTCACGAGAAACAAGATTGAAACAATAGTAATGCAAACGTGAGAGTTGATAGGGAAAATCATTTTATTCGTGCGAATCTGATACAGTGAGTGCAACATGCTTATCTCGCCACTTCATTTCATCATAGCTTTCCTAGATTATACATGGAATTCATTTTAAAACATTATCACATCGATCAGTTGCTTTTTGCTGGCAAAATTCTAATCTTGACTAATTGTAATTAATTTTATTTTAATTTGTTCGAAAGTGGACATGAGAAGTACAAGTCTTAACAACCTCAATTTTGAAAATTGTTTTATCTAAGATACCTCTTAATGTAGAAAGAATCTGCAAACCTATATGCGTTAGTCTCTTGTAAATCGGGTTTTCATCATAAATTATTGTAAATTCTGTGATCTCCCTTAATTTAAATATCATAACAATACATAGGATATATAAAATTTGAAGGGGGAACCACAAGACTTACACCGTGAACCCGGTTTGAACAGGTGTTTGTGATTAAATATATATGTAAACCTGCTCAAAATGCAATCTGCTAATTCTAAACATTTTTTATTTTCTTTATTATAATCTTATTCGACTTAACGTATGGTGAGTCTTGTCCTTATCCATTGGGTCGTGGCCCATTTCTTGAAGGGGATGGAATACCTATACTACACTCTACTAAATACTACAAAAATATTTAACATTAATCATTAAATACTCCATCCGTCCGGTTCTAAAGTATCCATTTGGTTTTTTTCACGTGAATTAAGAAATATTATTATATGTAAAGTGTGTAGTTGTATTAGAGGAAAGTGATGTACCATATTATGTATTTTTTACTAAATAGGAGAAATGTATACCTTTAAAGCGAATGACAAAATAGTAAAATAGATACTTTAGAAGTGGACGGAGGGAGTATATTAAGAGAAACTTAGTCTCATGTAAACGGGTGTAGTCCCTATTAATTTAAACTTTCTATCTAAATATAAGGTATAATAAAATTGTAAGGAGAACTACATAATTTGCATAGTAAATCTTGTAAACATGCATTAATTATAAACTTAAGCTAATATTTATTTTTTTGAAAGGAATTCTTAAAACGTGTACTAGAGGGAGTATAATGGAAGTTATGTCTTACACAAACTAAAAATTTCATTGAATTCTCTGGAATGTGTTCCGAATAGTCCTTTTTAATATGATAAATGACATATTTTAACTTAGTGGTTAGAATATAAGTACTTTTCATACGTGGGAAGTTAGTGGTCAATAATCAACAAATATATGATGTTTAAGCGCATAGTTTAATATCAACACACACTGCTACAATTAAGTACTACATATATTTATATATTAATGAGCTAATTATATAAATCCTAGCTCCCTGAATTTTTTATTAATTTTGTGATGAAATTTTGCAAAACTGTATGAGGTTTGAGACGAAAATGAAAGTTTTAAGTAGCATCGGCCATGAACGTAAAATATACACTTTTATTTTTTTACTTTATTTGAAAAGTTCCAAAAATAATTAAAACTTTTTTTTATCATTCCAAACCTTAGAGTTTTGCTCAAATTTCACAAAATAAAAATTTTAACACCATTTTCATCTCATAACTTTCGTAGATGCATCAATTTGGTCCCATGGTTTGAAAACTTTTGTTATGTTCAAACCTTTCATTTTTAAGGAAAAGTGACAATTTTAGTGTGAATTTTAAAGTTATGAGATTATTTTGTAGGAATTATGTTTTGGAACTATCACTAAAAGAAAAATGACCTTTAATGACAGAGATCCCATCATTATTGTTTCTCTAATTAAAAGATCTTTAATGGCAGGAAAGTGATCTTTAATGACGAGTTTCTTAGATTGTTAGGTGGAAAATTGAAGCTTATTTCTTACGTACATATAAAGGAAAGTCTAGTGCTCTAATGTTTAATGGAATTTTGCATTATCTAAAAAGGAAGTAAGAATTATTCTTCTGCATCTAAGGGTTTAAACCACTGTCATGTGTTAAGTTTACTTTAGAAAAGAGATTTAATATAGTTATTTGATTGCTTTCATAAAATTTACAGGAATTCTAACTTATTGTCTAGTGATTTAATTTGATCAATTTAAATTATTTTTATTTGCTATTCTATTATTTTTAGTATTTATTGGGATACAACTTCAGTGCACGTAAATAGATGAACACTCTCGGAGACACCGTGCCCCCAAATTTCATATTTCTGGAAAGTTATATCCATAGTATTATATGGTATACCCGTTAGCACTCCCTCGTTCTGTTCGAATGAGGGTCATTTGCTATTTTCCATGTGAATTAAGGAGTATTATTATTTAATGTGTAATGGGTAATTGTATTAGTGGGAGTGTGAACCCTATATTTTAATTGTATTAGAGAGTGTGTGGGTTCCATATGTAAAAAAAAAATGAGACTCTTTGGGTCGAACGACCAAAATGGAAATAAGACCCTCATTTGAGCTGACGGAGGGAGTATAAAAATGTGTACCTTTTATTTCTTAAAAAAAATAATTTTTTTAAATCAAACATTTATACTATTCATATTTCAGTTGATCTTTTCAATGAAAAAATTATACCTTATTAATTAATAAAAATGTATATCCTTAAAAAATAAAATGTTATACTCTTACAAAGCATCTAGCAACACAAGTCATATACTCCCTCCGTCCCACAACTAGGATATATTTTTCTATTTTGGTCCGTCTCGAAACAAAGTATACATTTCCTTTTTTGGTTGATGTGACCTACACAAAATCATTATTATATCCACATTACTCCACACACTACACTAATACAACTACCCACTACACACTAAAATATCATTTCTTTCACTTCACTACACATTAAAATATTATACTCCTTAATATTCGCCCAAAAAGTAAACTTATACTACATTGTTCCGGAGTAATATTTAATCCAAAAATATATACACTTGTCGACGGGAGAAAGGGAATATGTAAAAGCAGTTATACTAGTATTCACTTGTATTCTTGATTAAATAAGATTCTTTAAGGTAGTACTTAAAAAGTTAAAAAATTAAAATTAATTAGTTGTGCACACCACCAACATAGATTTATACCCCGTAAAGTAGGATACAACTCAATTTACATTCGGTAAAATTTTGTTTGAATCACATCGGGCTTGTATCTGCATAATAAAATATTAATATTACAACTATATAGTATAAAATATTAACAAATATATAATAAAAAATTGCAATATGTAAAAATGAATTTTTTAGAGTAATGTATCACCACTTTGCAAAATTATTATATTATGACCATAAATCATCAACAAACATAGAATGAAATACTATGCAATGTAATAATATCAAAAATACTTCACATATGCGAGGAATCAGTTGCATAGATACTAAATTCACGTAACAAATTTCACTCCAATAAAGTTAAGCTTCTCTTTAGTTTTGAAAACCAGATTTAGTTTTTAAAACTCATATATAAATAATACTACAAATTAATTACCCATATATATACCTTTAAATTCTATTAATCTTCAACAATTGATCCAACTACTTTTTTAGACATTTTTTCTCCTCATTTAATGATCTCTCTTATATAAATATAAATTATTATTATATTTTCTTGCATGTATCACTACTTACATTTTATATATTAATTAATTAATTTGAGATAAAATTAAAAAATACCACACCAAAAATCAAAACAAACATAAATTGTCTATATTCATAATTTTAAAAAATCAAACCCGCAACAAACAAACCCTAAATTTCATATATTATTTGATTTATGAAAGTTGGGGACAGTTGTTCTCAACCATCTCTTTGACTTACTCTATCTACAAATATATATATACAATGTGACAACTTTGGAACATGTTCGTATAATCAATTGATGATTATTAAACACCAAAATCGAAATTTTTGATTGGATAATCTAAATTATATTTGGAGTTACCTTTGTTTTTCATTATCGATATACTAGGATGTCGTAGGTATGGTAGGTAGGGACCATTTTGTTAGTGATATATATAAAAACATATGACACATAGGATGAATTCGTCTTTGGCCGTTGTCATGGAGTCGACTATCACTGAACTGTTGTAATAGGAGGCGCAGGCCAGGATGCCGACAAGGAAGCGGCGTCGTATTTACTTAAATTTAATGTTGCCAAACTTCTTGCAAGATTTTGTTTTATTTTCTTAAGTATTTTTGTCAAAACTATCTTTGAATTGTTAAAAACCATTGTTATTCGAAGCTTAACTTTTTATCATCTACTTCCTCGTCCGATTCAAGGAAATTCAATTTGCTTTTTGCACCGGAGCATTATTATTATTATTAATGTGTAGTGGATAATGCCCCATATTTCAATTGTATTAGTGGAGTTGCGTATTTCATGTAAGTAAAAAGAGAAATAAGACTCTTTTGGGCGGATGTCCAAAATAAAAAAAATAACTCTTTCAAGCAGATGGAGGAAATATATATATATTAACAACTATTTTTGGATTAAAATGTCCTCGCCCCCTTTTTTTTAATAATTTAATTATTTTATATCGGTCAGGGTGTTAGAGCACTGATACAAGATACCGACATCATGTCTGATATTATCGACATAGCACGCGTTGTTAGTTAAGGTGTCGGAACACTAACATAGAACACCAACACTGTATATCGTGACTCCAACACCTTAATCGAAATCAAATCCGACATTCGATGATGTAGAACATAATGTTAGAATCCTACATCGGGTATCCGACACCATTTACTAACGTTGAATAATAAAACATTAAAAAAGGGGGAGGGGGGATTTGATCTAAAAATAATCATTTGTTAAATATTATAAAATTATGTTGTTAATTAACTTTAAATTTTGTTTAGGGGCCGACTATTTGCACCCAAAATTATTGAATGTACTCTAAAAATATTTAAATTGACATAATTACCCTTATAAAATTTATATATGTTCGGTTGCAATAATCAAACAGCCATCTATGTTATCTATTCGGTTGTAGCAACCGAACAGAACAAAAAATTTCATCTATGTTTTCTGTTCGGTTGCTGTAACCGAACAGAACAAAGAATTCATGTATGTTATCTGTTCGGTTGCTGCAACCGAACAGAATGTTGCAACCGAACAGAACAAGATTTGTGATTTTTTTTATATCTTTAAAAATACATTACCAAATAACAGATAAGTTTCATGAACATTCATGATCTTTAAACAACCAAAATGATAAGATAACAGATAAGTTTCATGGACATCATTGATCTTTGTTTAAATATATTAAAAAAAATCACAAATCTTGTTCTGTTCGGTTGTTGTAATTGAACAGATAATATAAGTGAATTCTTTGTTATGTTCGGTTGCTGCAACCGAACAGATAACATAGATAACTGTTTGATTGTTGCAATCAAACATATATAAATTTTATAAGGGTAATTATGTCAATTTAAATATTTTTGAGGTACGTTCAGTAATTTAGGGGTGCAAATAGTCTGACTTTTTTTTTATTTTCCTCATTCTACCTAAAAATATTATAACTATTTGGATCATTTTGTGGAGGTCATGTACATATATATTTTTTAAGTAAGTATTAATTAGCCGTCTGCACTGAAGCAAATCGTGAAGCAAATCGTACATCGATCTTTAGTTTATGATATGTATCTAATTAACATATATGAGCATGACTAAATTACTACAAGTCAAATAATATTGGAGACATATCTTTAAAAATAGAGTGGATTTGATCGTATCAATAACCTACGTATACTCAATTATAAAGAATTGAATAGTGGGGTTTTAATGGATGATCGATTATGATGACGTGGACCGCCATGTCAAAATCTATATAATCTCTTGTATTTAACCACTATTTTTTTTAAATAAATAAAATTGGCCGACCTACGTGGAATAGGTCATATTTGAAAATTAGTTTGGGAGGAAATCACTTAAAAGTCACCGCCCTTAGAAAATATAATGGCAAAAATGATGAGATAATAATCCAAATTCTAACACTCACCCTCACACCAAACGCACCATATATTTACAAATTAATTGGAATTCATCAAACATAGTGCTTTAATTTTTCGATAATGTTTCTTAGAACGCATCCCACAAGTTATGTAATAAATAAATAAATAAATAAGTGGACACCCATCTCACACGATATGAGAAGACAAAAATCTATACGTGTGACACTTATTAGCTAATGAGTTTGTAGGACCGAAAAAAGTGTAATAGTACTCTTAATAAAAAAAAAATTTATGAATAATTTTTTATGTAAATTAAAAGTGTGCGACAATATTTTCGATAAGTAATAATTAATTAAGAAAAATTTCAGTACAATTTAAATATTTCATTAATAATTTTTTAAAAAAAAATCTGTTCAATTAAACCATTTCACTAATAGTTCATTAAATTAAATTTAATTAAATAATTAAAAGAGTACCGCCTCTATTAAAAAGTAAAAAAGTAATTAAAAATTAAAAAATTCACATCTAATTAAATAACATATTTCATTAATAATTAATAAAATATATTAAAAATGATAACTAATAAAAAAAAGTGAAACGGGCTTATACAAGACTTGTTTACACAAAAAACACAATTAAATTAGCAAAATGCAAACACTTGTGTGAGATCGTCTTGCTAAATGAGTTCCGTGAGACAGATCAAAAGTAATAATATTTTAATAAAAATAATAACAATTGATAAAAAGTGATAATAATATATTAAATTATTTCATAAACAATTCATTTATAAATAAAATAAATTGATAATGTTGTTAATGAAGAGCAATACCATTTTTAATAAAATTGATAATTAATTAAATTAACATACAGTACTACAAAATAGTAACTTTTTTTATCTAGAAAATTTACCAACAGATTGAATCTCATATGTAATTAAATTATATCTTAATTAAAACAAAAAATACATTTATTTTAGTAACGAAATATTAATGGATTTATAATATTTTTACCGATAAAATAATACTATTATCAATATAATCATTATATAAATTGCAAACAAATTTATTAGCAATATATTACCAACGAAAATATTTAAAAAACAAAATTTGGTTTTTGTCTGAAAAATTTACAAATTGAAAATTATCAACGAGTTTTATTTTTAATCCGTTGATAAACTAATTTAACAATGATTATCACCTGAATATTTCGATAGTAAAAGTATTTTTTTTTATAGTAGTAAATTGTTCTCACATCCAAGCAAAATTATATACCCTATTATTAATGACTTCCAAAACTCCTACCTACAGAATATTGGATGAAGGTTCTGAATTTAAATGGCACAAAATTTTAGGGAACGGTTCACCATGCATGAGAAACATTTTTCTTTTTTTTTTTACACGAAAATTGTTATTCTTTTACATGATTTACTATTACTTAATTTTAAAAGTTAATTTTATATTGTTTATTCGAATGATATAATAGTTATCATATATATTTTGGAATCCAAACTCGTTTCATACAATTCCTTCTGGATTCAATCATGCATCTAGTTTCAACATGGTTGAAAATATAGTGGTTGACTGCTTTGTCAAAGAATTACCATAGACAAGAATCGAATAAGAATCGAAGTCTCTATAGTCTATTGTAGCGTAGCAATCATCTAACGTAGGACTCACTTCTACCACTTCACACATGTTAAAGAACAACTCACTAGACTTAATCATTACATGGAACATATTAAAGGCCAACTTCAATTTTAAGCGTTCATCTTAGATTTATGTGGAACAATGTTTTTGACATTCAACAACGCCCAATGGCTAGACAATAGTTTATAAATTTTGAATTAATGTATGATTAATGGGAGAAATTATCATAAATGGTCCATTAAGTTTGACTAAACCCACACTTAGTTATGTAAGTTTAGAATTTTTCAATTTTAGTCATTTTCAATCCAATTTTAGTCATTTGATCCCAATTTTAGTCCAATTTCCTAAAAATGTTCAAAAGCTGATCGGCAACTCAATTTTGTGATGTTTTTCGACAGCACCGTTTTGCAAAATCCACGTGGTATTAACATACAAGCATTTTAAGATCCTTCAGGATTTGCCACATCCACCACATTCACCACATTCTGACCGCCGCTGTCGGAGTCCGTCACTCACCCGAGGTCTGCTCGTCTACATCGTCGGAGAAGAACGTTGAACAGTCTGTTGCCTCCGCCATACAGCCGTCGAGCGTTCCATTCAGATCTCATCGTAGATTGTAGATCTCCACAATACATCGCCACAGAAGGTCCGAGCCGTTCAAGTCATGACCGCTCACTAGCACAGTTGCCGATCTCTAAAACGCCACTCGCTTCTGTCATCGGGAATAGCCACTATCACCGGTAGAAGCCACTAGCCTGAATCACCTTCAGTCGTCCATTGCTCGCTCTCAACATTCCCAAAGAATTATACACCGGAATTCCATGGTAAGACAAACAAATGAGATAAATATCATGAAGAGTTTGTGAGATGGAAGGAGTATATGATAAAAATAAAAAAATAAAAAAATTGAACGATCTCACACAAGTTTTTGTTGTTATATACTTTAATATGACAAAAACTTATCTAAGACATTTACGAAATTAGTTTGTGAGACGATTAGAAAGTAATAAAAAAATTATAATACTATATCAAAACTATGGAAAGACAACTGGAATTCTCGATTGTCGTAGCCCTTCAAACTTATTTCTCAATCTGACAGTTGTTAATTAATGTTTAGACTTTTAACAACATAGTGCACACAGTTTTCATAGCTCCCCTTTAACAATGGTTTATCCTCGTTGTCATAGCTCTAAATTTCCGTTGTGAAAACGGGTAATGTTATGACAAATAATATTTAACTATGGGAATCCCTCTCGATGTTCTCTACGACAATGGTGTATCCCGTTGTCATAGCTCTTAATGATCTTTGTTAAAGCTTGAGCTGTCATGACCAAAACCCAATTTCCCCATTGTTATATTAAGTAATATAACAATAGTGAAATTCTGTTATAGTAAATGAATTATCAAATATAAAGAGATACTTTTATATAATCAGGTGTAAGCGTTTCTTTTCCATAAGTGTTATACAATGCACATAAGATGTAAAAGAAATTAAATACTAATATTATATATATGATTGTAATTTCATAGTGTATTGTTGAGTTTGATCTATCATGAATTCCAACACATATAACAAATACAATATATTATCAACAAAGATCTTGTGTGGAATTAACTCAAATAAAAACCAATTATTGCTTGACACCATGGAGTCGGATTTTTCATGTTGAACTGTGACGTTTTTTATTTAAATTAATTATTACTCTCATATGTCAAGTATATTCATTTACTTTTTACGCATGGATTTTAAGAAATATTATTATTATAAACAGTGACTTAGTCAGGAATTGAGCTCAGAGTTCAGATTAGTACTAAAATGTTCTTCACATCCTATGAAATTATTATATAGTTTAAAAAAACTAACTTTTTTACTAACTTTTATTTTTTAAAGTAAATCATAAAAATTAAATATATTAATGTGTTAAAAATTCTAATATTTTTAAATTTAAAATTTAACTACTTTTTAGATTTTATGAGACAAACAAATGAGTAAAATATGAATAATTTTACGGGATAAAGAGTATTATATTGTATATTATATATAAAATAAATTGTATTATATAGAATAAAACTTAACGAAAAAAATGAATTAAATAAAAGAGAAAAAATATTAAAAAAAGACAAAAATATAAAATTATACTTCCTCCGTCCCATTTTAATCTTTACATATTTTCAATTTGGGAGTCTCATTTCAATCTTTACATTTTCCTTTTTGGTAGATGAGACCCACACAAATTAACTTTTTCTCTCTCCATAACCCCACACTTTACACTAATACACCTACCCACTTTACATTAAAATAATACATTCCTTAATCTACGTGCAAAAAACAAATGTAAAATTTGAAAAGGGATGGAGGGAGTATATATATATATATATATATATATATATATATATATATATATATATATATATATATATATATATATATATATATATATTATTCAATTAAAATTTGATTACTTTAATCTTTTAATTGAATTAAATTTGATTGTTTTAAATTAATAATAAAATTAATTAATAATTTTTTTAATAATTAACATATTTAAATAAATTATATACATTAGGCTGGATTTTTATAATATATAGTGCGAAGAGTGTAATTATATAAAACAATTATATAATAAACACTACATCCATCTGCTTTTAAGGTGTCCATTTTACTATTTTTTGGGTCCGCTTCAAATGTATTTATTTCCCATATTTAGTAAAAGAAAGTACAAAATATGGCCCACCACTTCCCTCTAATACAACTATCTACTTTACATATAAAAATATTCCTTAAACCATGTGCAAAAAGCAAACAGACACCTTAGAATCGAATGAAGGGAGTATAATATTTTTTATATAATTTGTAATATTTTAATTTATTATATTAAATTTAATTATTTAACTTGTATGTAACACCCCAATCTAAAATAGGCTTTTGTTAAATATAGGGATATTATTTTGTAGGAATTAATGTTATATGTCATAGAGAATTTAATTTCGGCGGTGATCAAAGAGTTTCTATAACATTTATAGATATGTTATAGTTGGAGTTTATGAGTATATGATTTTTGCAAGAGATATATATATGATCATTAAAACTTGAATAGAACATGCTTCATAATAATTAAAATGCATTTTAAAATCAATATGATACATATCACAATGTATCCTATCAGTAATAAGGCAATTAAACTCTATATATACCTACATATATTAGAGATATAATAACTTTTGTGATCAAATCAAATACATGATACACTCATTATGCTCATGATCAATCCTACATATACTACATACATGCTCCTAATGATGAGTTTCATGACTAATAAGACAACTAAAATAAGACAAACAATAAATGGTACATGGAAAATGTACAAGAAGAAAATATCAAAAGAGCTAACTCTCTCACTATGAGTGATTAAGTTGGTGTAAAGAGAACACAACATCCATAGCCCAAAGTGTATCTCACCTCCATGAAAAACTCTCTTCTCTTGGTAGAGCTTAAACCACATTTCAAAGGCCAAGAAAAATCAAAGAGAGAAGAACTCTCTTCTTCCACATTTTTAGTAACAATGTTAGTATCTTACAACACATAACATCCCTCCATTAAAATACCATACTTCTAAATAATTGTTGGAGACAACTCTCAAAGTTGCTCAAGACATCCTTCTCAAGAAATAAAGATTTAATTAAGAATCCCGCCACCAAGGTAAGTAGATCCATAACAATATTAATATTCATACTTTCTTTTAATCTTAAATCAAAATCCATTCCTTACTTCAACATTTATATCTCAATATACATGAAACTACTACCAAGTGGAGGTGGTGAAATCGTCCTTCCAACACCATCAAAACCACCACAAGACTTTAAGCTTTTCTAAGCTTTCAAGGTAATCTTCTTCACTTATTCTTATATGTATGATATTTATGTAAATGAGAAGGGGGAGGGGCTAATGCATGATAATTTTGTGGATTTTTGGTATATGTTATGTGAAAATTGGAGGCTATTAAATGTAAGAGATGACATATTAACTTACATGCTAAAATATGACTCAAGTTCTAGCAAATGCAACTGAACTTCAAAATTTCTAGAGTCTGTCCCTATTTTTCAAGCTAGAAAATGACCTATTTATGTTAGGATTTGGCTATCCACAAATAACAAAAAATGTTTATTATGAAGTTGAATAACTATCTGTAAAATTTCATTACAAAATATTCATCCAAATTAAAGTTATGGGCATTTTACTAAGCTGTGATAGAATGCATGCGAGAAACAAAAGCTAAACTTGATCTCTTTATTTCACATATAAAATGAACGAATTTCAGCAAACCACTAGAGATAAGAGTGTTCATTTGTGAGTCCTTTATACTCATGTAAAATATCTTTGAAATCCATTCATTATTTTAAGAGATATTGTTGATTTTCTAATCTGCTGCCACACTGTTTCACATAAACACTGCTGAAACTTTACAAATCTTTTACACTAAGAAGATGTACGATTTTGAGTAGGGAAAGACAGGTAAATGCTCATATATGTGTTTAGTTTATGCATGTAAAATCGATTTTTATTCAATGAATTAGTTTGAGAGATATACATGTTTTACAAAACTATGGCAGCATGATATTTTGTAAATATGTCATGAACTTTATGCATTTTATGACCATTTGAGTAACAAGATCTTTTGCCTACAGTCCAAGTGAAATATGTTAATTAAAATGTTATCTAAACTCATAAAAAAAGGTTACATTGATTTATTTTGTTGTAAAAATTATATTTAAGAGGATATAGATTTCTTAAATTACTCTAAAGTTATTCTTAGTACTTATGAATCAATTTTTACTTAAAATTGTTTTTAACTTATTTTGAGAAATCATTTGCAAACACAAAATATACAGCGTTCAAGTCATTTTTCAGAATTTAATTTGAATCATTCTTAAAGTTAATTAACAAAAGAAATTATGTTCATCTATGTAAAGGGTAACATTACATATAATATCACTTAAAGATTAATTCTTAATCATAATTCATGACATGAGGTCTCACTTCAACTACTTTAAATCTTGAATATATCCCTAAAAAATATTCTCAACATTAAATCCTTAAAGGATGAACAATCATCAAAATTAGGACATTATATTTTTCCCATAGAAGTTAAGGTCATAGCTTCTTATGATATACTTCCTATGATTAGGAATGCTAATTAGAGACCAAATCTATGGAGGCATCAATGATTTCAAGAAAATGTAGCAACAAAATCACTCATTTTTATCATCATCATCATTATCACTTGTTACGTATCATTGCCTTCACTGCTATAAGGTGGGCTTACTGTTATGATTTCTATATTGAACTTAATTACGTTGATTGATGTTATGGATGTGCTTGCACAAATCACCTAAGACCGGTGGGCCGGGAACCTGTACGTACAATTGGCATTATTGCCAATAAGAAAAGATGGATGCATTCGCATGACTTTTGAAGTATTAAATAATGAATGCCTTCGAGCGACCTGTCGTATTAAATAATGAGCGCATTCGGGTGACCTGACGTATTAAATAATGAGCGTCTTTGGACGACTTGACGTATTAAATAATGAGCGCTTTCGGGCGACTTAACTTTGGGTTAATTTTCTTTACTTTTACAGTACATGATGTTCATTTCTCATGATATGAAGTCATTTTCAATTGTGTAATCCGACAGTAAATCCCCCGCCGAGTACACTCCTACGTGTGCTCACCCCATATCTTTTTCGTCTTACAGTTAAAAGTGCATAGCTGGAAGCAGCTGAGATTGAGTCGAAGGAAGCTTTCAAGAAAGATCTATTATAAATTATTTAACTAAAATAATTTGGTTCGCAAATGATATTTTTATAAACTTATTATAACTCACGAGATATAACCTTATTTTTCGCTGCAAGTTAACTTTAATTTTTATTAAGAATTATATATTATATTTTTAATTGAATAATTATTTCTAAACTTTGAATAAGTTTTAACTTAAAATTATTATCCTTCTTTTAATAATTAATTAGACTATAAATTTTCAAATGAACCACGTTAAATATAATTAAGAAAAACTATGGGATTTTCAAACTTCATGATTCTTTTTAACTTATATTTATTCCAAACTTATTTTTATATTACTTTTTGCCTTTGAGTATTTGACGAACTATTCCCTTAAAATTTAAATAATTTGAGTGCTCAAATATCTTTTCATTATTTTTCGATTCCATTAGATTTTAAGGGTTTCAAGTGCTACTAAAAGTGAATATTTATTAAAGAAATTTTTAATAGCGCCCTCATTTATATAAATTAAAAATTTATTTATCCAAAGATTACTTACTAATATTTTTGAGTCCTGACATTGTAGCACTACAAATGTGAATACATCACATCAATTCACTAATCTAAAATTATTTTTTAGTTTTAAAGTTATAACTTTCACCTCACATAACATATTTTTTTAATTTATTGTTATTACCTATAAAGGTCACTTTATCTTTAAAAGTTAATAATGTCGAACTTATTGGTGTAAATCAATGTTCGAGGACTAATAGAAGGAATTCAAAAAAAATTAATAAGACATGAAAAATGTATAAATAATAGGAGTATATAAATAATCTCTTGACAAATTAAATTATTTTCTTTTTAGCATGAAACAAAGTTTGTGCTAATAAATATTTTTCAAAAAATTGTATTTTGTAGTAACATTAAAAAATGGAGGTTCAAGATTAGTTTGATTACAAAGTTATAATTTAAAATTAATACTAGTAGATACAAAATTATAGTGCACTAATTCAATTTTAACCTCTCAATATATTCTCTACTCAATAACTACCATGAAAGATGAGTCTCAAGATAAAACTTTTTGTAAATGTTGTTGACGTTCAGTTGCATGTCTTCTCCCTCAAGTGTGACGTGATCTGGGTTATATTAGCATCTCGAATTTATTTGGAGTTCCAGAATAAGTTCTACTGTAAATGTTGTTGACGTTTAGCTATATGTCTTACTCCCGTAACCGCCAAGTGTAGTTTCATAATTCCCGTGAATGCTAAATTCTTGAATTATCAGATGCCTTTAACTGAGGATCCAAACTCCAGCGAGACATAAGTTTGCACTTGGCTGCCAGAACATGCATGAGACATGGTGGCCATCAAAGAGATCAATGATGAAGCAGGGGAGGAAGAGCTGATAAAGCTACTGCCCAATGAAGAAAACTCAGACGATGAAAATTGCTTTGTATATTGTATGTCCAATCTATGAATAAGGCTGCACAATTAGCTTCATGTCAGTATAATTGTGTATAAGGCTGCACAACGTTACTGTTATAGAAAAATATATTTATTTTCTGAAAATAAATTATATTTAGACTTCAGTTTATGTTTTTATGCGTAAATTGGTCTGCCACACAACAATTTAAAATGATGTATAATCTATTATATTGCTGCAAAAGATGTTAATAACTATGCACAATAATATATTATATTGTTGCACAACATTTTAAAATATTTGCACAATCTATTATGTTGCTGCATGATTAGTGTATTCTTGTGCACAGCATAGTTTATATCCATATTTCGACGTTCAGATGGAAAGCATGCGAAAAGCACTGTTTAGTGTGAAAATCTGCATGTTTTAGGGTCCGATTTAGCAATGTTTTGTGGAATTTATGTTCATATTTTAGCACTAAATAGTTAATTTTCATATATTTGAGATATTGGTGCATTTGAGGTGTTATTTCGTGTTTTTAGATGGAAAATTGATTAAAAGTGCAAAGTTGGAAATAAGAGTGAAATTGTGAAAGAATGTTGAAAAACACATTTCCTCTTTGCATAATTTTTCAGTATCATTATGGAAGTCTAAAATGATCATGTGATATATGGTTGGAAAACCACTGAAGAGAAGGTCAGATGAGGGAGTTATGATCAAAACGGTGAAGACGCGCAAGCTGTGCTGACTAGCATGACCAGTGCTATTTTTCACGACTCGTGGCACACACAAATAGAAGAAATTTCGTAAGTTCTTTATATGATTGGAAGCCAAGGAAGAGATGATCGCGTGAGCATAAAAATCATCTCAATCGGATATCGGATGAAGAAGTTATGAGTAAAACTGTGAGGTCGCGCAAACTGCCAACGGGTGGCACGACCCGTGCGGCCGAGCGGCACTAGTGGGCGGCACGACCCGTGCCATGGCCGGCACAACTCGTGCCATGGCCGGAACGACCCGTGCCACTGCCCAGCAAGCCCAGATCGTATTTTTAGGCCTGTTTGTGGTTTTTGACGTGATAAAGCCCTATTTTGAGTTGGAATCCAAATTTTAGCAGCCCTCAACTATAAAAGGACCCCTTGGGGTGTTCCAAACTCTAACTCTCCATAACTCTTCACAACCCTACATACTTTTCCATACCCTTTTACTGCACCATCCCATCCACCCATCCTTGAGAGTTCATCAGTGTTGCTTACTTGAGAAGGAGAATAAGAAGATTTAGAATCGCGGAGGAAAGAACGAAGAATCACGCCACATCTAGGGTTTTTCTTATTCTTTCTTTTAAACTTTTGAATTATAGACCTATGAGATTGTTTTCATATCTAGCCATGTGTGTTGCTTGTAACACCATGGGCTAGTACTCCTTTGATAGCGCTAGGTTTGAAGGTTAAGTTGTTTTGAATTGATGATCTAGACTTAAGGTTGGATACCTGCATTATACTTATTCCTTTATTAATGCTTTGATTTGAGACTTATATTTTGTCTTATATGATTTGTCCTTATTCATGCGTATGTCAATGCCTTTTGCATGATTATGTTTATTGCTTGTGTTATATAAGAATTATATTTATGGGTAAAGGGGATCTAAACATATAACCTTTATTCATTAGAATAATTAGCATTGGACACTTAATATATCTATTAATTCATTAGAATTGTCATAATTAGATTAAATAGTAGATCTATAATTTTTCCTTGGGTACGATATTATTTTTACTTGGTCACACGTGGACCTACAATTGATTTCCTTCATTTGGAGACACGCAAAAAGGTGAACAAGCAAGCACAATCTATTATATTGTGCCACAATTTTACATTGACAACTGCAGCCAAGTAGAAAGGCGATGCGATAGTAGAGATTTCCGTTGGCAGAGTTAACGGCCAAAACTATGGGGTTTCTGGGCAGAATTGACTCCTCCAACGGCAGCAAAATTTTTATAAAGAATATTGTATACACAATAAGATAATATAACAGCATATTTAAAATTATGGAAAATACTCTTTAAGAATTAAAATTTAATTAATAATGTTATCTAAAATTATGAAAGATATTCTTTAAAATTTAATAAATAATTTAATGAGTATATTAGGAAAGTCATCTTTAATTTTTTGTAACTAATACTAATTCAAAATACTCCACCAATGTATTAGTAATATAAAATACTCCACCAATATATTAGTAATATAATCCGGTATACTAATAATAATTATTCCTTAATATTAATTATTCCTAGAATATATGTGCATATATTAATTTTTACTCATGATTTATTATATTTTGCTTTTCCATAAGTAAAAAATTATACTCTCTCATTTCAATTTTTCACTTTTCATTTTGATCCATCTCAATTATAATTTCACACTTTTATAAAAGGAAAAAAAAACTAATCAAAATGTCTTTAATTTCAAAATTTTCATCACCTTTTTAACATATATAGAACATATTTTATCACTTATTTATTATTTAAAAATATCAAACTACATAAAAAATAGTCAAAATGTACTTTTATTAATATTCGTGCAAATAGTAAATATAAAAATGAATTCGGGATGAAAAGAGTAATATATTAATAAATTTTTTATATTGATTAAAAAAAATAACATGTCAAACTCAATCGTATATGTTGTCTAATTATAAAAAAAATCTCAATATATAATGTAATATAATTATATTAAATTAATTATTTATTTTAAAATAATATTTCCTCAGTCTTATACTTATGTTTACATTTTCCGTTTTCATCTATCCCACACTTATTTTCACCACAAAAAAAAGGAAACTTCACATCAACTAATAATATCAAAAGTTCTGCTAATTTCAAAAATATCACTCTTACATAACACACATAACATACTTTATAATTTATTTATTACTTAAAAATATCACAATACTCTTAAAAAGTTAATAAAGTATGTCGAAATACAATTTTTCTTAAATTCCGTATTTATATTACCAGTGAACATAAATTTGGGACGGAGAGATTTATAAATAATTTTGTATAGTATGTGGGTTTCGTATATATATATATATATATATAATAATAATAATAATAATAATAATAATAATAATAATAATAATAATAATAATTTTTTTTATAGTTGGTGGGTGGGTTTCATATATTTAATTAAAATTTTTTGCCTTAAAAAAAAAAAAATAATCGTTTGTAATTTTTTTTAATGTATTTTACATGACGTATAGGTAACGTTTGGTCAAAGTTTAAATTGCAAATTTCAAAACCAGCAGCATCACATTTATGCGAACTTGACGTTTGACCTTAGATTCATTCCAAGAATCGCAGTTGGTCAAATAATTTAAGGATGATTCCATTACAACAGGTCAAAGTTTAACACTTATTAATTATTATCTCTTAATTGACCGACAACTCCAAAAGACTGCATGAAAAATGGAGAGGGACCATAATTTAAGTTACTTAATAGTACTCCCTCTAATTAATAATAATAATAATAATAATAATAATAATAATGTCTCAAATAATGGATTTAATGAAAAGTATAAAAAAATTATAATATTTTTTAAAAAAAATAATAATTAATTACGAAAACGTAAAATAATCTCATCGTGAGTTGATTTCACGCAAATTTTTTTAGTGTTAAATAAAGAGTAGAGTAGTGTAAGTTAAATTGCAATATTACTGTAGATACAGAATTTAAGAAAATTTATTTTTTGACTAATTTTATTGACTTTTTGAGAGTAATGTACTCCCTCCGTCCCATAATACTTTTCACGTTTACTGTTCCACATTGTTTAAGAAAATGTGTATTTTTTGACAAACTTTATTGATTTTGAAGGGTATTGTAGTATTTTTAAATAATAAAAAAGTATAAAGTAATGATATGTGTGTGAAAAAGGAGTGAAAATTTTGAAATTAAAGTAATTTTTGAGGTTGTTAGATTAAGTGATATTTCCTTTTTTGGGGTGTAAAAGGTTTTGTGGGACAAACAAATGAGGAAAGTGTGAAAGGTTTTATGGGACGGAGGGAGTAGTATTTTTAAATATTAAATAAATTATACTCCCTCCGTCCGATTCTAAGATATCCTTTTGCTTTTTGCACGTGGATTAAGGAGTTTTATTATATGTAAAGTAGATAGTTGTATTAGAGGGAAATGGTGGGTCATATTGTGTACTTTTTTACTAAATAGGGTAAATGAATACCTTTGAAGCGGACGCCAAAAATAGTAAAATGGATACCTTAGAAGCGGACGGAAGGAGTAAAATATGTTGTTGTGCAAAATTATAAAATATGTTGTGTGATGAGGGTGATAAATTTGTAATTAAGATTTATTTTTAAAGTTGAAGATTAATACTTATGATATTTCTTTTTTGGATGATAAAATTTAATGTGTGACGAATGAAAATGGAAAACTTGCATTACCTCCGTTCATCACAAATATATCCATTTTGTCATTTTGGTCTGTTTAATCTTAAAGTATCCATTTTATCTTTTTAGTAAAAATGTACACACATGACCCACCACTTACCACTAATACAACTACTCACTTTTTATAAAATAATAATTCTCCTTAATTTACGTGTAAAAAACAAACTAATACATTTGCGATGGACAGAGAAAGTATATTTTATAAAGCCCATACACAATACAAATTCAATTAATTTTTACATATTAAAATATTTTATTTATTAACACACTTATATATGTTATCCTACTTAAAAAAACTAATGTAAAAACTTGCTCGAGATATAGGGACTAGGGAGCAAAAAATATTACTTAATCAAAATAAATGGTCTCATA
The DNA here is from genome assembly GCA_023678885.1 of Pogostemon cablin. Lineage (NCBI taxonomy): Eukaryota > Viridiplantae > Streptophyta > Magnoliopsida > Lamiales > Lamiaceae > Pogostemon > Pogostemon cablin. Next base: position 22,144,404 of record CM042952.1, on the reverse strand, counting down.
TAAATTTTTTTCTTTAATGTGGATTTTTTTTTTCTAATATTCAAATTATTCACCATATATTAGAATGAAATAATAATAATAACAATAACAAAAAAAATTGGCATATAGAGAGTATTATTATTTATAAAAATTACATCTAACAAATAATTGTTCTATCCACTAAAAGCAAAAAAAATTGAGATATCTAATAGTTATAGTGTACGAGTTTACCCACACATCAATTTTTTTCTTTTTTTCCCCTCTAAATACTTATCACTTGCAAGCTCTAAAAGTCATGAATGGTGCATTAATTATTTTAACTGGCTCTTTGCTGCATCTAAAAGAGTCTTAACGGCATTGCCTTTGCATATTTGTTAAAGTTATCTAGAAATTTTTTTATAGTTTTTTGAACTTAGAAAAAAATTTATTGATAAAAGAACCGTTATTTAAAAAATAATTAAAAAAAATGAAACAATGTATGTGCAAGAGAGAAATCAAGTACGAAAAGCAGTAGATGTAGGAAATAAATTCATGAGACCTTATCCCTATTATGATAAACTGAGATCAAACTGTAATACGGAAGCGTACCTGATCCAATGAGTCTCTAGGCGGAACACGAACTCAGGATCAGTGGTTATATGACCTTCCTCAACTAAGCCCTCATAATTCCTTTATGGGGACCGTAGTAATCTCTCCCGATGGGGAGAAGGGAAGACCATGTGCGGCTTAGTATATTGGGGACCATAACCTGGGAGCCTTTGTATACTACTTGACTAGACCACCCATAATCACCTAATTATGTAGTATTGAGTATCTACTCAATAAGCCCATATCATTTATTATTATAGCCCATGGACCTTTACCTTAATTGGATCACTTAATTAAGTCAATAATATAATTGAATAGCTAATATAATTGCATAATAATATATTGCCCACAATTACAATATATTGGAAATTAATAATTTCCAACAATCTCCCACTTGGACTATATATTTTCCGTTAGCAATTATATCAAGAGTTCTTAGTTGCGCAACTTTATGCTATTCCTCTTCAGACTATACTTAACAATCTGGTCCATCTCATATACTAATATGGAACTACCGCGTCATTCACCACATTATAAATCGTGATTAAACCCCGACAATTACCATATCAATATACTCAATGACATAGATCAAATATGGTGAGTAACATGGAAATTACATGTCAAATGTGATCAACATCATGTCTATTTCCAACTGGTCCAACTTTAATTCTTAGTGAGATCAATTCATAATATAAAATATTACAAAATGAAATATTAACTTTAGTAAATTCACAATGAATTCAAAATCATCAACTTAATTCTGCAGAAAACTGAATTATCCAAATCAAAGTGTCTTGAAAACTTTAAAGAACAATAAATATAGACTCCCACTGAACTAATGTATTCTAAAACCATATAACACCCACAAGATTAGCTAGCTCATAAAATTGCAGGGCGTTGAATACATAATTGGTGGATCCATATTTAGAGTCTATCATAATATGATCTTCTAAAATTTTATCTACATAAAACACTTTCTTTAACAATCAAGAATTCTATGTCAATTTGTTTGACTTATAAGTATTCTTGTCATAAATACTTTATTGCGAACTAACTGTCACAATGAACTTTATGTGACAAATCTTCGCAACCTTTATTTCATGTTTGAATGCCCTTAGTGTGCTACTAATTCTGTTGTCATGGTTAATAAGCTAAAGTATTTGCTTAATACTTTTACTTATATAGCTCTCCGACCAACAGAAAATATAGCCTGAAGTGGATCTTATACTGTATTGACATCCAACAAACTCAGAATCAGAATTCCTCATGATCTCTAACAAATCTGATCTCTGATGTACAGACATATTATTCTTAGTTCTCTATACATACTTTATAAAAATCCATACTAGAGTTACTTAAATGTCTACTTAATATACCAACAATATAAGCCAAATTAGGTCATGTAGAGACCTCATCATACAACAACTTCCAACAACCAATGAATATGGAATGTTTTTACATTTCTTAAATCTTTAGTTTTAACTTTAGGGCACCTGATTGAGACTGCACTTGTCTCCCTTAGTTTAACTTAAACATTCTCCCACTGAATCACATAATCATCTATATTTGTCTCAAAATCAAATGAGACACTTACTTCATGATGATACTTGTGATTCCTTTAAGAAAAAAAATTGCTTGAATGCATAGATGGATTTCCTATTAGTTCTTAAACCATTTAGATCGTATCATCAGTGTTGCGATCAAGGAACTTTAAATTTACATCCATATAATATGATTCAAGATCAAAATGTGTTACTAATGTCACGATTATCTTATAATAATGACTTCCTTCCCTTTTGAGTATAATCCTATATCAAGATTCAAACCTAATCATCTTGTATTGATTTATACTCATAACTTATACCATTAACACACTTTGGAGTAATTGGACCTTTCATGGTTTGATGAACATTGTTTGAATGTTCTACCATTAATTCTATAGTGTCCTCATTATTTAAGAGAAAAACCAAATAATCATTCGAATTGTCTTTCACCCAACTCTAGTTGTTTTCTTAGTAACATTAATTCTTGAGGTTGTTGAATTTGTTATTCCTTAAATATTATTGACATTGTCATATCGTTATTCTGAATTTGCACTAATTCTTTAAAGCATAAGTGGGGATCGAATCTACTCCCTTTAAGGACAATGTCTCTAATATTATTCTTCTCCCAAAATCAACATCCTCACATAATACCGTATTACCCGTCCCAAATATGATCCGATCAATTGGATCATAAACTTATTCTTTATTTAATACCAATAAAGTAGCTTGTATCTATTTGAATCCAATTTTCTTTAGTAGATCCCAATGATCTAGCCTTAGTTGGATATCACCATATGTAAAACTCAAAGAGTTCTCACAACTACTTTGGTTGGAACTTTATTGAGACCATAAACTGCAATCTTTAGTATTTCTCCAATTAGTAACCATATATTGTGGAGTACTATTTTTGTCTTTTAACTACACCACAACACCATTCATACTAAGTAATCTTAATGTGGTGTATTATAAAATAATTCCACAGGCCTTTAGGAGAAACAAAATGTTATACTTTAATTTCTTCTTTAACAGCTTTCTTTACGGGTATTCTTTTATTGCCCTTATACTTTATTGAGACAGAGTTTGTTAGAAACTTATTAGTTCATCCTTATTGTTGAAGTTCTCATCATGTATAATTTTGTTGTTGACATAGATTAAACTTAATTAACAAACTTCTTAATTATACAGAGAATTAATCCAAAATGATTATCATGCTTGCACTAAACTTTATAATCTTTCAAATTTTAAATAGTTTAGAATTATCTCAAGGAATCTATCACATCATCAGTATCAATACCAACTTGTAAGTGACACTCTTTACGTAATAGTCAAATACTGACAATAAAACTGTCAAGCAATAGCCTTCCTTTGGGCCGACTTATTACTCACATGTTAAACAAATAATCGTCACATATTTACCACCACAGGTGCTTGTGTATTTCTGCCAAATATTAATCTACCTATGAGCCGATCAATACCCGCATGAAGATACACTTGCACAACATTATTAATTAGGGACCCATCACAAGACACTTTGTGCAACATTAACCTCGTCTATGGACAAAAATTAACTGCAGGGGTAATCTTGATGTAACAATCAAGTATTGACAATAAGTTCTGTCAAACAAGAGTCTATCTGTGGACTGACTCATGTTCACATGAATAATCCAAATAATTATCACATACTTATTATCACATGTGTGTTATTATTCTGTCAAACTGTGCCTACCTGTGGGCCGAACACAGAACACATAAATAATACCACACCCATCTATGTAATTTCAATAAAGCTTTTCTCCACACACGATATTGCTGTGGCAACATGGTGCTTCGATTGACTAGATTGAAAGTTTACTAGACTAATTAAATAAATATTAAAATATTTAATTTAATTAAACAACATTAAAAATATCTCCCCAATTTTAGTTTAATTAAATTCCACTACGAAATGGGAATATTAGATGATTCACCCAAATTTAAAAATATTGAAAGATTTCTTAACTTAATTAGGGATTCCGAATTCAAATTTAAAATTAAATAAATTAGACAAATATCCCTTTCCATAATAATAAGAATATTAATTCTATCAATCATACCGAAATAGCTTGATTAATAAAATGCAATTAATTACCCGTATGAATATCTTTATGTGACATAGATTTAATTAACCACATAAATGATTCAATTCGCAAAATAATATATATCCAGAATTTAAAAAAAAATGATTTCCCAGAGGATTCAACTTATTGAATAGCCACATAAATGAATTTACGTGAAACAATAGCTCAACTGCTTAAACCCATTAAGTCATGTCAATTGATTTAAAAATTTCCAATTTACTTCTATCTATCAATCGATCGTATACTCTGCATGGCAAATTTTATACTCATATTTTAATTAAGCAGCAATACGAATAAAATTAGTGAGTCCTCAAAATCATACCCAATTTACCTTTTGATGGCAGGAGGGGATTATTATCAAAAATTAATGGAAGCACACAGTCAAAATTGAAGGAGATATACACCCATATTTGATTATGATTATATGAATACATATTCATCTCCAAAAAAAAAATCCACAAAAATTAATCATTAAGTGTAATCGAAGACTTTAATGATTAAACTCAACCTTAATTTATATCTAAATATATAATCTCATGTAATGCATATATTTAGATCAAACATATATACCAGATCTCAGAGAATCATTTATAGGGTGGCTCGGATACCACTTGTAGAAAATAAATCCATGAGACCTTAGCCCTATTATGATAAACTGAGATCAAACTGTAATACGGAAGCATACCTGATCCAATGAGTCTCTAGGCGGAACACGAACTCAGGATCAGTGGTTATATGACCTTCCTCAACTAAGCCCTCCTAATTCCTTTATGGGGTCCGTAGTAATCCCTCCCGATGGGGAGAAGGGAAGACCATGTACGGCTTATTATATTGGGGACCATAACCTGTGAGCCTTTATATACTACTTGACTAGACCATCCATAATCACCTAATCATGTAGTATTGAGTATCTACTCAATAAGTCCATATCATTTATTATTATAGCCCATGGACCTTTAATTTTAATTGGATCACTTAATTAAGTCCATAATATAATTGAATAGCTAATATAATTGCATAATAATATATTGCCCACAATTACATTATATTGGAAATTAATAATTTCCAACAGTAGACACATTGTAAAGTACACATGACTGACATCACTTAACAAAATAAGGCTAAGACTTGGGAACATAGTTCAAGAGATTGAGATGAGTAGGAGATCCAACTATTTGGAGAGCCATAGAGTGTATACATGATACTATTCATAGGGATTTAATCAATTATTTATGGTACATTATAAACTTAATAATAGTGATTTAGTCAATTAGCCATTATTATATATTATATATTGTGATACAAGATTTGATTAGATATTTTGGAGTATATAAACATAATATTATAATTGTAATAATAATAATAATGGGTAGTGCTATGACGGAACAAATGTGTATGGTGCATCTCTTCGAAAAGGATTACTCTTCGTAATGCTCTTTAAAATATATACCTAATGATACTCTAATCAATATTAGTTCATACAAAACAATAATATCACTCTTTGTAGAAAAGAGTAACCTTCTTTTCTCTTTTATAAAAGAGTAACCCTCAATTAAATTTTAATTTTAGAGTAACCCTAATTACACGGTGCAACTGGTTTCGAGCAAGTATTTGCTAATAATTATTATTTCATCATTATTTTGGTAAAATCTTTATTTTTTCCTAATTATATATATATATATATATATATATATATATATATATATATATATATATATATATATATATATATATATATATATCATCATGGTATCAGCCAGCATACAATATCTAAACTCTACTCTTCTTCCAAAATCTTCTTATTTCTCCTTGCACAACCTTTTTCTCTACTCTCTTCTCTAGACAATCCATGTACAAATTTATATTTTGTCATTGCTGGTAATAGTACTCGATTATCGACTACACATATTGATTCCTGTACTATTAATAATTCTATTATCTTACACAGTGTATTGGCTGCGTTTTCACTTTTTTTTACTAAAAAGAATATTCACCCTCAAATATCAAAGGATTTATTTTAGTATCTAGCAAGTGCAACTAAGTTAAATATCGAACACATGAGATAGTATTAGAGTGACAAATAAATTTAATTATGACTATTCCTATTTAAGATAAACTCAAGTTATATGAAAATTAATTAGTAAACAAATAAAACAAAAAATAATAAATAAAAAAATAAAAAATGCAGGCGAGAAACTAAGTTTTTCAAGATAAGAGACTTGTAATGCTAAGACAATCCAATTTAATCATACCAACTTATTTCCTAGACCCAGAATTATATTCCTTTAGGAACTTATAAGAATGATCAATTAAGTATGTTAAACCACTATAATTAAGTGAAATTTAAAAATATTAAAAAATAGAAAATCCTAGGATAAAAATTATAAATAAATCTTATTCCCCTTTTAGGTACTTCATGCAAAAGTCCAGTTAATGCTAGAATGATACACTTCATTTTCTAGATACTAAATAATTAAATGTGCAAACACCAACGACCCTTATTCTCTTTTTAGGTTGACTAATGCAAAATTTCTTAATAGGCTAGTGCAATTTCTACACTATGGTATTAAAAGAATTATATGCAAGTTCTTTATCATAATATTTCTACGTACAATGATGTTTTGCAAGAAATTGAACATCTTGTATTAATTGTCTTATAATTAAAAGTTATATAGATTAATCCACTTCAATTACCAAAAATAACAAATATAATGTACACATTCATAATTTTAATTATATAGAAATTCGAGCCAACTTCATGCAAATATAAAAAATTAAGAATTGAGAAACAAAATCATATAAGTCTCAAAATATAAACTTCAATATAAGATATGAAATATGTAAAATTAATAAATCCAATGTATAGGTCACAAATCAAATTTGAATTAAACATTCAAAACCTTAACACTATCAAAAAGATGCTTAGCTCTAGAATATTGATTGTCGTCTAATTCACCTAGATTTTTTCATTTTTTCATGTTCGCTTTATGTGTGTTTAGCATGTTTTTGTATCATATTTTGAAGGATATGGATGAATTTGATGAAGTTTATTAATTTGAGTTTGCATTTATGTAAATAGGTGATTTGGAATGAGAATCGAGCAAACATGAAGACAAAATTGTGAATTTAAGGAAGTGTGCAAAAACTCGGTTGATTTTTCATGAATTCGACCGAATTTCTCTTATAGTGTTGAAGGTCCCGGTTTGACACGAAAATTCGACCGAGTTTCTAAAAATTTGGTCGAATTTCTCTTACATTGTATTTCAGCAAGATTTGGCAAAGCATGAAAATTCGACCGAATTATAAAAACTCGATCAAGTTTTCATGCAAAAGTGCCAGCTGTAAATTCGACTTTTGGGAATTCAAGAGGGGTATAAATACCCTAAATACTCACTTCTCACATCAGATTTGCAAGGGGAAGATTCCAATAAACACACCACACACACTATTCTCTACAATTTACACCTTCATCATTATCCATCCACCATCCTATCATCCATCCTCTCCATTTTCTTCATCTCTTCACCACTAGTCTATTGAGGACTGAGGATTGAGATTGGGAGCTTGCAAAGTGAAGGAAGACATCCAACCTACCTCAAGAAGGGAAGATAGCTTGTTTTCTTTTGTAATCTTTTTGGTTTGTGCTGAAATAACGAATATATTTAAGCATTTTGGGGATGTTTTGATAATGTTTATTGTTGGCTAGACCTCTAGTGAGGCTAGCCACAAGATGGATTAAGGTTTTGTGGATTTGTTGGATTTTAAATGATAGTTGATATGATATTTGGTTTTTCTTACACGATTTATGATTCACTTTATTTGTATTATGACTTGTGTGATTGAAAATTCTATTTATGATGTTAGGAAAGCCATTCCGATATTATAACTAGGGTTTTGATTGAATCGTGTTATAGTATGAATAGTGTATGTTAGTATGTGAAGTATGTGGTAGCATCTTTATATACTTAGAACATTCATGTGAGGACACTTAGTTAATGGATCTAGATAGGTTATTAATTGAGTGAGAAGAACCAATCTTATAATCATAGTACCCTTGAGGGAATTAAGAGTAAGAGATAATCTTTTGTGCTTAAAACTTGTAATGAGTTAAGAACCTAATTACATTGGCCATAGGTATTAGGGGAACCTTTGTGATTGCTTCTAGTCCATTTATCATTGATACTTGTCATTTGAATCTAACAAGTCTACATAATACCCTTAATCTTGAATGTGGTTAGCCTTACTCTTCTTTAGATTACTCGCCTTTCACTCCATTTTCATTCTTGGTTATTTGTCTCTTGCATCAATCTCATTTAGTTGTCACTTAGTTTACTTGTTACTTGAGTAGAAAATTTATCTTTTAATTCTAAAACTCACAAACCCGATCACTTCTATAAAGCATGGTTAAAAATGAATCCGGATACAGTTCGGATTGAACTCTCCCTTTGATCGATATTTAAACTGGGTCAATAACTACACATGATAAGGTACTCTTACCTTGTTCAATTATACCAAAATTGGCTCTACGTTCATGGCGTCGTTGCTTGGAGAGAGTTAAATCTTGAGAGTAACGAGTTCGCGTTTAATTAGCTTTACTAGGAGTACTTTTACTTGCTTTCTTTTTATTTGTTTTTTATTTTTTTTTGTGATCTAACTTGGTAAATTTTGTAGGTGTATGCACACTCGTTCAAGGTCTCAATCTATCGAGCCTTTGGATTTAGAGTTAGAGGCTATCTTACGAAGAAGAAGGAGAGAGTTGTTATATCCAACGGAGGAAGAAATGATTCACGGATTGGAAGAAGCTAATGGCAATGGTGTTGATGAAGAAAGGAATGGACAAAATGTCCAGCATGGTGTGGAAAATGCTCAAGGTGTTCAAGTGAATTCGGAGCCTATGCAACAAGCAAATTTCCACCAAGTGCACTTACACAATCAACAGTTGCAAGCCATTATCCAATAATTGTTAGCACAACAAGAGGCCAGAAATATTCCACAAGCTCCCCCGGTAGTGCAACAACCTCAAGTTCAAGGACATCATGGAGGCATGAATATTAGAGATCATTTCCAACCACAAGTGGAAAATTATGCTATGGGGCCGCCATTGAATGTCAACAATTTTGAGATCAAAATGGGATTGATTAATATGATCCAAGCAAATCAATTTGGGGCGGTGCAACGGAAGACCTAAATGCTCACTTATCTCAATTTGTGGAGGTAGCCAACACCATCAAGATCAATGGAGTGAGCGATGATATTGTGAAGATGAGGCTTTTCACTTTCTCTCTTCGTGACCGTCACGAGCTTGGTATAACAAAATCCCTAGGGGAGCGTGTAATACATGGAATGATCTAGCCCAAAGGTTCTTGAACAAATACTTCCCACCATCTAAGATGCTACACTTGAAAAGCTTGATCATACAATTCAAGCAAATGCCAATGGAGACATTTAGTGAGGCATGAGATCGATTCCGTGATATGTTGAGACAATGTCCTCGACATGGGTTTCCTCTTGATCAATAAATTGGATTTTTCTATGCGGGATTAGATAAGAATTTGAGGATTCTACATGGTGCATCCGTAGGGGGTTCTATTTTGGGGCAAATACCAGAACGAGCCATGACTATATGTGAGGAGATTTCTTTAAATTCGGGACAGTGGCCTATGAATCGTGTAGCGGGAAGTTATGAGATGGAAAAGATAGCTTAGATGGAGGAGATTTGCATGCAACAAGTAAAACAAGTGAAAGCACCTAAGGAAGATGTGACGGAGAAGGCAATCACGGAGATACTTAAGAGAATGAATGTCAATATGCAAGTATCTCCAAGTTCTTTGCCTATGATGAATCAACCTACTCAGAGCTCAATGAGTAAATTGCCTCTCCAAATGCCTCAACAAGGATCTTCACCTAGTATGGGAGGTCAAGAGAATTGGGTCCAACCCAGGATGTCACTTGAGGAAGTCGCCTTCATACAAGGAAGGAACTTTCAAGGAAACTATGGAGGGAATTTTAGGCACCAAGGAGGAGGATACCCACCTAGGCAAGGAGGATTTGATCAAGGGAATTTTGGTGGAAATTTTCAATAACCTCGGAGGTTTGATAACTTGTCATATGAAAATCAAAGTAATGCTCTTACACTTCCACAGGGGATCAATCCGGGAGCTAAGGCTCAAAACAGTGAAGGAAAGCCTACAGTTGAGGATCAATTGAGCAAAATGTTTGAATTTATTAAGCTAGATAGGAAAGAGAGAAGGAAAAATGATGAAGTGAATGATAGAAAATTCAAAGCACTAGAGACACAAATGAGTCAAATTGCAAATGAAAAGGGGAGTGTTCATCAACAAGGGAAGTTTTCGTCTACTACCATTACCAATCCTAAGGAGCAATGCAAAGTTATCGTACTTAGAAGTGGAACAAAATATAATGAGCCTCCGATGCCAAAGGAAGATGATGAGGTAGATTGTGAACAAGAGCCCATGGTAGTTGAGGTTGAAAAAAGAAAAGAGAAAGAGACCCAAGATGCTAAGAATGATGAAGCGATCCCTCCACTTGATGAAGAGGAAGTGAAATCTCCCAAGAAGTGGGAAAAGTGTAAAGAAGCAAAAAGAAAAGAGAAAGAAGAAGGCTTTGAGAGAGATGAATGGGGAATTCCAAAGTTGCCCGTAGCCATTCTATTTCCACAAAGATGTTTGAAGAGAGGATTGGATGAGAAATTTGCTAAACTTGTGGATATGTTGAAAAAGATACACATCAACATCCTCTTCGGGATGCACTTCTACAAATGTCAAACTATGCAAAATTCTTGAAGGATATCTTGGCAAAGAAGAGGAGCTTGGGTGATCATGAAACGGTGAACCTCATGGGAGTGTAGTGCCATTTTGCAAAAAAAAACCCTCCCAAGTTGAAAGATCCGGAAAGTTTTACTATCCCGTGTGAGATAGGCAAACATGAAAGCTACAAGGCCCTATGTGATTTGGGGGCAAGCATCAACTTGATGCCCTTATCTATCTTTAAGATACTAATGAGAAAATTTCCACGAGGACTATCACCGGTTGGAGAGTTTGTGTTGATTATAGAAAGTTCAATGACAATACCAGAAAAGACCATTTCCTACTCTCATTCATTGATCAAATGCTTGATAGATTAGCGGGACACAAGTACTATTATTTCCTCGATGGTTACTCTGGGTACAATCAAACTTTAATAGCCCCAGAGGATCAAGAGAAAACAATATTTACTTGCCCCTATGGCACCTTTGCATTTAGGATGATGACATTTGGTTTGTGCAATGCTCCGGCCATGTTTCAACGATGTATGATGACCATTTTTGGTAGATTAATTGAGAACATCATGGAGGTTTTTATGGATGATTTCTCTGTTTATGGATCTTCATATGACTTGTGCTTAACTAACTTGTCTATTGTATTGCAGCGTTGTGAGGAAACAAACCTTGTACTTAATTGAGAAAAATGTTATTTTATGGTCACGGAGGGAATTGTGCTTGGGCACCACATATTGGAGCATGGTTTGAGGGTAGATAGAGCAAAGGTCATAGCCATAGAACGTCTTCCACCTCTTACTAGTGAGAAATGAGTTAGATCGTTCTTAGGCCATGCGGGCTTCTATCGCCGCTTTATTAAAGATTCTAAAATTGCCAAACCTCTTTGTAAGCTTCTTGAAAAGGAAAGTACATTTAAATTTGATGAAGACTGTCTTGCTTCGTTTCAGGTACTTAAGGAAGCTTTAATCTCATCCCCCATACTTGTAGCTCCGGATTAGAGTATGCACTTTGAGTTGCATTGCAATGCGAGTGATAAAGCCATCGGGGTTGCACTTGGGCAAGCAAAGGAGAACAAGTTTAGAGCTATTTATTATGCTTCCAAAATGTTGAATTCATGCCAAATCAACTATACAACCACCGAAAAGGAGTTTTTGGCGGTTGTCTATGCCTTTGAAAAGTTTCGCCCCTACCTAGTTGGCACATGAACTATAGTATTCACGGATCATGCAGCCATCAAGTATCTAATGAACAAAAAGGATGCGAAGCCAAGATTGATTCAGTGGGTATTGCTTCTACAAGAGTTCGATGTGGAGATCAAAGACAAGAAAGGGGTTGAAAATGTGATAGCCGATCACTTATCTAGGCTAGAAAGAGAAGAGGGGGATGAAGATTTGACTCCAATTAGTGATGTGTTCCCAGATGAGGAGATCCTTAAGATGGAAGTTGAACAAGTGTGTGCTCTCATGATAGGCTTGCCTCCTTGGTACGCCGACTATGTCAACTATCTTGCATGCGGAATTAAACCCACACTTCTTAATGAGTACAAAGTGAAGAAATTTTATGTTGAAGTGAAGAAGTATGTGTGGGATGAGCCCTTCTTATTCAAAATTTGTGCGGATGGAGTCATTAGAAGGTGTGTCGCCAATGAAGAAATTGAGGGGATTTTAGAGCTTTGCCATTCATCTCTTTGTGGTGGGCACTTTAGCCATTACAAGACGGGAGCAAAAGTACTTCAATCCGGTTTTGTTTGGCCCACCTTGTTCGGAGATGCCAAAAAATTTGTGGAAAGATGTGATAGGTGCCAAAGGGTTGGAGGAATAGGTAAAAGAGATGAAATGCCCATGGGATTAAGAATTTAAGTGGAGATTTTTTATGTTTGGGGCATTGACTTTATAGGCCCGTTTTCTTTGTCTCAAGGGTATCTATACATATTATTGGCGGTAGACTATGTGTCCAAGTGGGTGGAGGCGATCCCCACCAAGACTAATGATGCATTTGTGGTGCAAAGATTCTTGAAAAAGAACATCTTTAGTCGATTTGGAGTCCCAAGAGCTTTGGTAAGTGATTGAGGTTCATACTTCGTGAACAAATTGATGGAGGGACTCTTGAAGAAATACTGAGTTAAACACCAGATAGCCACTCCCTACCACCCCCAAGCAAATGGTTTGGCGTAAGTCTCAAACCACCAAATCAAGTCAGTGTTGGAAAAGACAATAAAGGGGGGAAGGAAAGATTGGGCGGAGAAGCTTGATGATGCCTTATGGGCATATAGGACGGCTTTCAAAACTATTTTTGGTGTTTCTCCATACCAATTAGTGTATGGGAAAGCTTGTCACCTCCCCGTTGAGCTGGAGCATCGAGCTTTGTGGGCAATCAAGAGGCTCAACATGAATGAAGGGGAGGCCGGACAAGAGAGGTTTAACCCGATGCCCATTTACTACGAACTCTTAATTGTTAAATATATATTTATGTTTTTTATATTTTATATAATTAATATATAATAAATTATGTGTCACTAAAATAATTTAAAAAATTACTTCTTGCACAATTATGCACAATATGATAATTGAAGATGAACGTGATCTTGATGCACATATTATTCACCACGTAGAATCACTGGCTATAAATATTGAAATGGGGGATGATGACGATTCTCAATTCCAGGAATTTCTGGCTCGATTTAGAAAAATAAAAAATCGAGATGCTCACTATAAACTTCGAGATGCATTAATTGATCATATTTGGGAACTGTATTCATTTGAGGATTAAAATTTAAAAGATTATGTCTTTTATTTGTATGTGTTGTATTATGCAATTATCATTAAAATATGTGTTGTTTATATATTTCTTTAATTTCATTTTGATATTTATTTTGATGTAATTTGTAAAATTTATACAACATTAAAATTTAGTAATTAAATTTAAAATTTAAATATAAATTAAAAAATACAAAATAGAAATATATTATTTAATTAATACTTTAAAATTAGAGGGATAAATAATCAATTTAGAATATTATAATTATTTAAATTTAATAAAATAATATTTTTAATAAAATTCTATAGAATATTCCCTTTTGCACCAAATTTTGGGTAAAAACCATTGGAGGAGATATGCACCAAATCACCAAAAAATTGATGATTTGGGTAAAAAGCACCATTATGTCCTAGTATCTATCAATTATAGACTTCAAACAAGACTCCAATTCAAATTCTAGAATACGAGTATACAAACGACTCTAAAAAATAAACTATCATGCTAATAGCATGACCAATAGGCTCAAATTCTCACATAGGTAATAGAATCCTAAGCACTCTTCAAAGCATATAATTAACATCAATCTTTTCATCAATTACAAGTAAAAATAGAACATGCTCATCATTAACAAACCAACATGCCTCAAAACAAGTGTACATGCATATCACAAATATCATCAACACTAATCAATCCAAAGCAAATCCATGTATCCATCTTCCATCAATCAAACACCAAACATCATCATCAATATCAAATACAAACCACCCACGCATGAATCACACTAATAACACCCTAACCATACCACCATCAAACCTCAAATTGTAAAGTGAAAAAGAGAAGGGGGATGAGATGAAGCAGACAAAGAGAAAAACCTGGCGCAACTACTCTTCCGGAGCATCATCATCGTCGTTCTCATCCGTGTGCCATAGGTCAAAATCTCTATGTAGCTCATATAATTTCCTATCAATCTCGCGATTGCTAGTCTGTACCTCTCCAATCCTTCTATTTATATCATCATACCTCCAGTTGAGCGCAGCATAGTTCGCGTTTGCCAATGCCAGTTGCCTATTTGTCTCCTATTGGTTCGCATTGAGCGTGGCAAAGTGCTCATTCATTAATCGGAATTGCTCCCGATAGAACTGATATTGAGCTACCAAAAATCTTGTTGCTGCTGTGGCGGTGGCTCAAAAACTCATGCTCCTATGGCTATGGTGGCTGCATCTGAGGCAAATTCATCTCCAGATATACGAACGCTGGTGGTGGCGGCTGATCTCCCTCTTCGAAGTTGGCTGGATCTTCTACCATGATCATGTACTCATCTATGAGGACTCCCTGTAAGTGCATATCGGCAAGAAATCTCCAATCTCCTTCCTCCAAATAAGTCCTCAAGATCGCCCGATGCTCCAAGGTATCCATCAACAAGTTGCTGTTGATCTGAATTATAGTAAGATCAACAATGGACAGTGGAAATCTAAATGAAACAGGGTTCTTGCCACGGATAAATATCCAAGCGTTGTCCATCTGCTGAATCAATCCTATCCTCACACATGCCGATAGGATCAAGTCTGGGTCCCCTCGAATCGGTCGATGCCTGCTCAAATCAACCCGGTAATACTCGGTTATTAAAGTAATGAGCCCTCCAATGTTCACACGCTAAAATTCATGGGTAGTGAACTTATGCAGCTGCTGAAAAAAGTAAGCCGCCACGTTGAAGCGGACTCCATTCAGCATGCACCACAGCACATATAGCTCACCCCTAGGAGTACAACTCCCCTCGGATCGAGCAAATAAATGTTACTCAAAATTCGGTTCATATAAGCAATCACAGGGTTGCGGATGAAAGCAACCTTAGAAGTATTTGAATTATATCTTCCTCGCCTCCTCGAGATAGATCTCCAAAACTCATCAGGTCTGAAATCATCATGCTCTACATCAGTCACATTCTCACAGCCGATCAACTCATTAAACTCTCTGGCATGCATCAACTGCTCTTGCCCACCAATCTGAATCCGAATAGCATATAGAAGATAGCGATCTCCACGCTCAATACTCAACGAACATAAAACCTCAGCAGTTATATGGAAATATGTCTCCCTCTCCATCTCCATCTCCATAAATCTGGTTATCCCTACTTCATTGAACATCCAACGAATATCACTGCCATCATAGCTTCATCATTTTGATAGCGAGTCCTCGTGATCTTGCTTGCAATAGCTGCCCATAATTCCTTCTTCTCCTCCCAATTAGCAATCCTAATGCCATAATCAGAAGGTCTCTTCTTATCCAAATTTTGCTTCTTAGCACCATCATCCTTCCTAGGAGACTTTGTCTCATTTCTCTTAGAAGATGAGGCAATCTCTTTTCCTAAAAAAGGTATACTTCAATACATAACAAGAAGAGATAAAGCAAGTATACCAATCCTAAGACTAACATGAATCCTACTCAAGATTTCAAACTCTTGTTCCAATCCACTCTCAAATTCAAGTGCTCATCTAATCATCATAGCAACTATAATTCAACACCTTCAATCAAGAATAATTAGAATACTAGTCCTAAAAATACTTCACACGAACATGCTCTCCAATTTCAACATACTTCAACAAAACTAAAAACATGCTCATCTTCTTCATTCAATCACACACCATCAATACTTCAATCAATGAGTCCAAACATACAATTCGACATTAACCTCAAGCCCATATGATATGCAACATCAATTTCACAAAATTTCAACAACCCAACGTAAATTGAATCATATCAATTCAAGTGAAATTCACGCAAGAACACCAAAAATTCATCAATTAAATCCACAAAATAAATGCTTCAATCAACTTACCCAGCATTTCTAAGAATAATCTCATCAATTCACAGGTATAGAAGTTCGAAAACATACCTTTGTTGGCCATGGTGTACGTGCAATGAATGGTGGTGAATTTCCAAAAAATTGAGTAGAATAGCCCCAATTCGGACTTGAATCCTCCAAATTTTGGATGTGGAAGTGGATAGAAGAGTGGATTAAAGTGTGGGGAAGAATTTGGGGAGGAGAACTTATGGTTAGAATCGTTTGCTCAAGCAAAGGTGACGGGAGATGGTCGAACGAAAAGGAAAACTGACCTTTAAAATCCAATTTCTGACTCCTGTTAGACTCGAACAACTTGGTCGAGCAAGGATTTTTGGTCTAACAACTCAGATTTGTACTAAAACGTGACCTTGTTCAACCTCCGTTCGACTTAAATTTCTTCGTCGAACAAGCTCTTGAGGTCGAACAACTTGTGAAATCGACTCTCTGTTCTCCCCTGCTCCGTTCGACCTTCATTTGACTTGAAAAATATGGTCGAACGAAGTATGCTGGTCGAACAACCTCACTGTAAGTTTTTGTTCATTTTGTTCGACCAGCGTTCGACTTAATGAGCATGGTCGAACAACACGTTCTGGTCGAACAGACCTTCTGTAAGTTTTTGTTCATTTTGTTCGACCAGCATTCGACCAAAACTTCTGGTCGAACGGTAGTATCTTAGTCAAACAACTTACTAAACCTTTAAAACTTCGTACTTTTCTCATCTTTCCGTGTAACACTTAAACTATAGGGCAATATAAAGTATCAAGATAACCAAAACTTAAGCCAGAGAACCACTTTTACACTAAATAAAACCATGTATAACTCCATATACGACACATAAAACAAAACACCACAAAACATTAGGCAAATTGCAAACAATCAACGCATTAAAACCGGTTAAAATTTCAATACGCCGCAAAAAATCAACTCCCCTAACAAACGTTACAAAGAAAAGATTATATTTTTAGTGCTTCGATGAGGTAAGTACATCACACCCCAAACTTAGTAGAAACTATAGTTGAAACTAAGTTTGCAAAGAGATGTAATTTTCGAATCATAAGCACATCAAATATAAAAATTTCATACTCACACTAATGAAATAAAGCAATAAAATAGGAGGGAAAGCCCCCAACAAGTGCTCTTGTTTAACGTCGGAGAGTCACGACGGCACCTATTTAATGTAAAGTATCCTCAAAGACGACACAAGCATCATCCGACGACTTGTAATTCTTCAATCGATGCCCATTCGCCACTATGATGTCTCCATCCTTGTCTATGAGTTCAAAATTCCCCCCTCCACAGGCTCTATGGATAATGAACGGTCTCATCCACTTCGATTTCAATTTTCCTGCGACAAGCTTCAAACGAGAGTTAAAAAGCAATACCTCATCACCTTGCTTGAACTCTTTGTAGGAGATCTTCGAATCATGTCATTTCTTCATTCTTTCCTTATAGATCTTCGAATTCTTGAAAGCTCAATTTCTGAACTCATCCAATTGATTGATATGAGTCATCCTCAACTTCTTAAGATCCTTAAGAGACAAGTTCAAACTTCTCAATGCCCAAAAAGCTCTATGTTGAATCTCTACGGGTAAGTGGCACGGCTTCCCAAAGACTATTTGATACGGTGACATGTTAAGCACCGTCATCATGCTGTTTGGAACCCCCACAACGCATCATCGATCTTCATAGCCCAATCCTTCATATTAGTTCTGACTACTTTCTCCAGAATTTACTTTACTTATTGGTTGGAGACCTCCGCTTGCCCATTCGCTTGAGGGTGATAGGGTGTAGTAAACCTATGCTTAACAACATAATCTTTGAGAACTTTTTCATACAGCTTATTGACGAAGTGTGATCCTCCATCACTCACTACTGCTCTAGGAACTCCATAGCGATCAAAGATATGTTTCATTAAGGAGGACAAAACAATCCTTGAATCATTCATATGAGTGGGAAATGCTTCTACCCACTTAGAAACATAATCTAATACTAAAAGGATGTAGAGAAATCCATTAGATGGGGGGAAAAGGTCCCATAAAACCGATCTCCCATACATCGAAGATTTCAACAATAATGCTCGGCTGAAGTGGCATTTCATCTCTTCTACTTATGTTTCCCATCCTTTGACATCTATCGCATGTCGCCACATAGGACTCACAGTCTTTAAACAAGGTAGGCCATTAAAGAGTAGATTGAAGTACCTTAGCTGCTATCTTTTGAGCTCTGAAGTGCCCTCCGTTAGGGTATGCATGGCAAAATTTGAAACACTCTCCATCTCCATCTCTGGAACACACATACGGACTATGGAATCCGTACAAATCTTGTAGACAAATGGATCATACCATATGAACGTCTCAACATCGCTCTTAAACTTAGCAAGTTGATACCTATTGAGATCTTTCGGAATTTCACCCACAACAATGTAGTTGACATAATCCACATAGCATGGATCCATCCCTAGAGCAGCGACCACATATGCTCTTTCAGCCCCTTCAACAAACATAGTCATGATTTTCTCATCAAGGAACATCTCTTCTATGTAATCAAAAGAATCATCACAGTGCTTCTTCATCTCCAACCTTGATAGGTAATCCGCCAAAACATTCTCTGTTCCTTTCTTATCTCGGATCTCCATATCAAACTCTTACAGTAGAAGAATCCATCTAATGATCCTTGGCTTTGCATCATTCTTCTCCATCAAGTACCGGATCGCGGAGTGATCCGTATATACTATAGTCTTCATGCCAACCAAATACTGTCGAAACTTGTTGAATGCATAAACCACAGCTAGAAACTCCTTTTCAATAACAGTGTAATTCTTTTATGCAACATCAAAAGTTTTACTCACATAATAAATGGCGCAAAACTTCTCCCCCTCATCTGCCCAAGCTCCACTCCAAGTGCTAAGTCACTTGCATCACACATAAGTACAGATGGCTGAGTCCAATCCTGTATGATCAAGATAGGTGCAATAATAAGCGCCTCTTTCAAAACCTGAAAAGCTGTTAGACATTCTTCATCAAAAATAAAAGGAACATCCTTTTCAAGTAAATGAGATAAGGGCTTGGAGTATTTTGAGAAGTCTTTTATAAATCTTCTATAAAAACCGGCATGTCCGAGGTAGGACCGCACTCCTTTCTAATTAGTAGGTGGTGGAAGCTTCTTAATGGCCACCACCTTTGCTTCCTAATCAATTCTTGAATAGTGAGATTCACCCTCCACTGATTCTGAATGCTACTCTTAGCCTCATCTAACAATCTTATTAAATGCATGCAATATGATGGACTAATACCTTTCAAATCATCAAGAGACCAACCAATCGCAGACTTATACTTCCTAAGCACATCTAACAACTCCTTAAGTTGATCATCATTAAGGGAAGAAGATACACTTACTGGATATTGCTCATTGTCACCTAAATAGGCGTACTTCAAGTGCTCCGGTAGTGATTTCAACTCCTCCTTCTTTTCTTCTTTTAGAGTGCTCTCTCTATCCAAAGGCAAGTATTCTCTAGTCCACTTCACCTCTTCAAACTTGGATCTCTTTTAATCATACCTGTCATCACCCCAAAGAAAGTAAGTTTTCAAGGAAATCGATACATACCTCATTGGAGAGCTCATCTAGCTCTGTGGTGGAAAAAGTAAGAGACTCCATCAAGCATGTCTCCACAGGATCATTTGAAAGGATCAAGGACATGTCTTCCTTCACAATCTCATCGATCGCATCGATGCTGTGACATTGCGTCTCCATTGGCATCTTCATTGCTTTGTCAAGGTTAAACAAGACCTCTTCTTTATCCATCCATAACCTAAGCTCACCCTTTTGGACATCAATCATAGCTCCAGCAGTAGCAAGGAATGGTCTCCCTAAGATAAGGGGAACATTATCCTTGTAATCTTCTATCTCAAGCACTAGAAAATCTACAGGAAATATGAGCTTGTCCACTTTGACAAGTATATCCTCTATCACACCCTTCAGAAGAGTCATAGACCTATCCGCCAATTGCAAAGACACTGTTGTGGGAGCGAGCTCCCCCAAACTTAGCTTCTTAAATATAGATAAGGGCATCAAGTTGATGCTTGCTCCAAGATCACATAAAGCTCTACGTGCCGGCCCCTTTCCAATCTCACATAAGATAGTGAAGCTCCCTGGATCTTTCAACTTCTGTGGTAGCTTCCGCTGAATGATTGAGCTGCAATTTTCTGTTAGATTCACAATCTCTATCCTGTTCAAGCTTCTCTTCCTCAATTTGATATCTTTCAAGAATCGGGCATAGTACGGCATTTCCATGATTGCTTTAGAGAAAGGAATGTTCAAGCTTATCTTGTTCATAATATCCTAAAATCTCTTGAAATTTTCTTCCAATCCCTTTTTGACTATCTGAAAGGGAAACGAATGAGGTATCTTAGACTTTAGAATTCCCCATTTATCACGTTCAACCTTCTTCGCCTTATCCTTCTTGGCCCTCAATCTTTTCGCTCTTTTCCACTTCTTTTCCACTGTATGCTCAGTATTCTACTCTTGGGATGACTCTGGAGAGTTCTGAACAACATGTGTAGCATTCGGTATCGAAATGGGTGCTGAACGAAGTTGTTTGACCTCTGTTTGACCATGTTGGTCTGGTCGAACAAACTATTGCTGGTCGAATAATGTCTCTGATCGCGAGTTCAATTTCTCTAACTTTTGTTCGACCACCATTCGATCAAGATGGTCTAGTCGAACGGAAGTGCTCTGGTCAAATGGCAGCTCTGATCGTGATGTCATCTCCCACTGTTGTTGTTCGACCAAGAGGATCTGGTTGAACGAATGTGTGTTGGTCGAACGGCAGAGCAGAAAATAGAGCATCGAAATTTTATTTTTTCGAAGCTTGTTCGACCTCAGCTCAACCATCAGGTCTGGTCGAACTGAGTCTGTTTGGTCGAACAAGACCTCTGTTCCCTTCGTTTTTGCTCGCTGGCTTCATCGGACCTTCATACTGCGTTCCTGACCTTAATGTGATGGCATTACAGGACTTAGGGTTTTCAATATTTTGAGACGGAAACTTCCCCTTCTCAATAGTTTGAGTCAATTTGTTCACATTTCCTACCATCTCCCTCATTAACAATGTAAGGTCTTTAACTTACTTAGACAAATCTTCATGATTGGCATCAATCTTCTTTTCTTACTTGGCCTCAAGAAGATCTACTCTTGCATCATTCCTTGCCATGTACCTGTTTACCATATCCTCGAACCTAGGTTTCCTTTCTTCCACCTTAGCACCCGGATCAATACCAATAGGAAGTTTTACTGCATTATTTGGATTACTCCACAAAAACTCCGGCCTCCTTGGTTGTTGATAATTACCTGCTGGACCATGATTATTGTAGTTCCCTTGATAATTCTGGTTTCCTTAATTTTGGAACCTCGTTCCTTAAATACTTTGACCCATGGCATAGTTCACCTCTTCCATCTCCTCTTGGCTATCTCCTTCATTGCACATATCCTGCATAATTGGTACTCGTTGAGATAAGTCCGTGATCTGCTTTTGCTGAGACTCCAGTAGCTTGCTGATATTACTCAAACTAGAGACGATCTCATCATCTCTTCCTGACTTAACAATAGTGTGCTCAACCTGCGCTACCTTTCCAAGAACATATGTGCCTCTCACTCTATCAGTATGCTAATCTCTTGAATTCATCAAAATATCCTCAAAGAGCTTTTCAGCTTCAACGGATGACTTTTTAAGCAATGTTCCATCAGAAGAAGCATCTAGTAACACTCGAGAATCACAGTCCAATCACTATAGAAAATACTGATATATTGAGCTTTAGATAGCCCGTGTCGCGGTCACTTCCTAAGCATGTCCTTGAATCTGTCCCATGCCTCATGAAACTTCTCATTACCAAGGGTAGAAAATTGATTGATTTCTTGTTTCATCTTAAACACCATTGAGGGTGGCATGTATCGCTTCGAGAATTTCACTTTCAATTTCTCCCAGGTATCACATTCAGCAGCATCTAGATTATCATACCAATTTCTCACTTTTTCATTCAGCGAGAACTTAAACAGAATGATTTTCCTCGCATCCTAATGAGCTCATGCATCTTTTTGTGTACTTGCATACCCAAGGAACTTATTAAGATGTTGCTGAGGATCTTCAAAGGTTCCCCCAGAGAAGGGACTCCTTTCAATCATGTTGATAAGCGGTGTAAGTCAAAATCAGCTCCGGCCCCTCTCGCTCCTAACAACCCGCATTGCCTCATCCGTTGTTCTTAAAGACTTCACGGATGGAAACTGTATCGAGATTCGCCGCCATGTTGATTGCTTCTACTTCCAAGTTGAATTCAGTTGCAGCTTCAGTTGCTTGCTGATTTAGCTCGTCAACTTTGACTTCTAGATTAAGAGCTTCAGTTGGTTCTACTTTCCTGTTCTTTTTCTTCTTTCCATTCTTCTTCCTTGACGATGCTCCATTCTCCAGATCGTAAGGTTCTAATTCTCCTACCTTTGATCTAGTGAGCATAGACCTAAGAAAAATAAGTATTAGAAAACAAAGACAAGAATAATATAGTCTCAATTACACTAAAAATAATAAACTAATAATTAATGTCGTCCCTGACAACAGCGCCAAGAACTTGATGGGCGTTTTCTCAACACACAAAATTAATCCTCAAGTATGAAGGATATCAATTATAGTTTTATAGGCAACCAAGTAATTATCGAAACCCAAGGGACAGATTATTATTAATTTAATTAAGTTCTAATTTACTAAAACTATTATGGCAATATGATTTTGAATATTAAGTAACTAAAGTAATAAAAATTAAAATTAAAATAACAAGCAGTAGAGATGATACGACTTTGATCAAGTGAGAAATTAGGTAGTTCTTCGGGTCATACAGTTTTACTTATTAATTTTCTCTCTATGTGTTGATGTTCGACTCTGCCTTGTGGTCTATGGACGCATCACTAAACCATGCAAGTTCACTTTATAGACACAAGCAAACAAGCGTATGACACATGTGTATATCCTTAGAGCAAGAGTTACAATTCACCCCCCTTTCTAGGTACTATCAGTATCAATTATTTCCCGTGCACTTAGTACTCTAACCCAATATGATCTCTCTTTATAGGTACTATGAAGTTATACTCTTTATCCTACTTATTAATTCGAATAATATTCAATTAACAAGTATTCATATAAGATAGCTTTAATAAGACATTGGAATCTCTTCACTTAGAATTATAGCATGTAATGTTGTTCAGCATTGAACACACTCAATCAATAACCAAGATAAGTATTCAGACTCTGCATAACAGTTACTGATGCATAAAACAACTGTGAGTATGAATTTGAAAAACATAGTCTTATATAAAATAAACCACAAGTAGTGTTGTACGGAGTTTACACATGGAAAATAAATCAACTCATAAAACTTTCATAACCCTAGAACTACCAAAGCGGTTCTAGCTCATGATTGGTGTAAGAACAATCATGGTGGTTGGTAGGATCTTACCCATAGTCTTGAAAATTACAAAATAAATTAAGACGCGAAGTAAACCCTAAATGCGGGCGCCGTCGCGACTCTCTCCATCTTGAATCTTCACGTGGTTCTCACTTGGTTCGACAGACGAACGTCTCTCCACAGCTCTGTAGGTTTGAATTAGTGTTCGGATGTGGTGTAGGATGGATGTGGAATCTAACTCTCTTATGTTGGCATTCGATCATTTGGTTAACGTGACCCGTTAGGATTCTATACGTTTCTAATTCAGCGGAAGTAAGAAAATCAAAGAAACGTATTATCTTTCACCAGGGTATGTTGAAGACGATGAATTCTCGCCATCAGCCTGCGCAGCCCCCTCCCCCTAGATGGATGAAGGTTAATACTGATGGCCATGTCTCGGGATCCCTAGGGATGATCTCAGGTGGTGGAATTTTTTGAAACATTAGGGGCTTTGCCTGAGGATATTTCACTTGCAGATATGGGCACGGTTTTGCCTTTGAGGTTGAACTACCAGCTGATTTTACATCAATTCGAATTGCAGATGAGAAGAACTGGGGCTCCTTATGGCTTGAGTTAGATTCCACATATGTTTTTTATGCCTTGGCAGACCCTGCTCTGAAAATCCCTTGGCGGCTTGTGGCAAGATGAAGGAGATCAAAAGACATAGTCATGGGTATGAATTTTCACGTGTCTCATATTTATAAAGAGGGTAATACAGTTGCGGATGCATTTTCCGATATTGGAGATGACTTGGATTGTCATAACACTGCTCCAAATTTCGTTCATCATCTTATGTTTAACGACATGAATTACGAGTACTATCGATTTAGGTAGCTTTATGGCCTTGCATGGCCATGCCACATATGGCTTTTACATCTTTGAACTTTCTCTCTATTGTACCTGACTTTATTTTATTTTTATATTAAATCATTCATTTGCCCTTTCTTGGTTCTTATGCAATTAAGGCGTTCCCTTACAAGGTACTTATTGATCAATTGATTTTTTATTTTTAGGTGCTAAGTTATTAATCATACGTTTCCTAATTAATTTCAAAGTAATGATGTTTTACCTAGTACTAGTATATAATATTCCTTATTGATTGTCTATCAATTATAGATTATATTAATTAATCCCATATGAGTGCCACAGAAAACATCTACGTTCATGCATAAATCAAGAATCCTAATGATAACTCAATTCGAGCTAACTTTATAAATTATCATAATAATGATAACTCAAAACACAATAATATAAGTCTCAAACTCTCTTCTTCAATAAGAAAATAAACATTCTGCAGTTTGTAAATCCAAGTCTAAATAATCAAATCACATAATTCAACAGTCTAAATCCCTAACATTACCAATGAAAAACTTGGCCCATGGTATTATAGAAGTTTTCACAAAGATGCAAGAAACCCTAACCATAAGTCTAATTAGTGCAAAAAAGAGAAATTGAATTAGAAAGAACCATAAGATGATTAGAATCCCCTTCTTAGACTCTCGTCTCTATCAGGATCTTCGTCTCCAGCCAAGTAGAAAACACCATCTTGATCTCAATCTAAAGGTATGGTGGATGGTGAAGTGTGATGGAAAGGATGAAAGAATGAATGAATTTAGGACGTGAAAGTGTGTTTTGGAATGTATCGGATCTTCTCTTATGTTTTGGATCCCAGCCTTTTATAGTTCGACGATTAGTAATGCAGACCCGTGCCTTTAAATTATGGTGCTCGAAATCGAGCACCCTTGCTCAGTAGCTTGCTCGACGTCGAACAGGGTCTCTCGATAGGCATCAAGCGATTGATGACTTCTCATCAGTTTCCAAGAGCAATGCTCGAATTAGAGTGAATCTGTTCGATGGAAATCGAGCATACACTTCATGCCCTCCTATGGCCGCTTGGAAATCAAGCATTGCTACTCGATGATTTCCGAGCACTTCCTCCCTTCTGGCTAATCAACTTCCAAGTTACAGTACCCTTGATCATTTTATCCCTCTTTTCATGTTCAAAACTCGACAAAACACCTCTTCAAGCACCTTTTGGTTAGTAACAACTAGAGCATTATAATTTGTGCAAATAATAGCATCTAACATCAAAAAAATATTAAATCGGACATAAAAGCACATGAATTTTCACTCTTATCAATTCAATAAGGAAAATAAACATTCTGCAGTTTGTAAATACAAGTCTAAATAATCAAATCACATAATTAAAACATCTAAATTCTTAATATTACCAATGAAAGACTTAGCTCATGGTATTACAGAAGTTAATCATAAAAACGCTAGAAACCCTAACTATGAGTCTAATTACTACAAAAAGAGAAATTGAATTAGAAGGAACCTTTAGATGATTGGACTCCTCTTCTTCGACTCTCGTCTCTGTCAAGATCTCCATCTCCAACAGAGTAGACAACATCGTCTTGATCTCTCTCCAAAGGTATGGTGGATAATGACGTGCAATGGTGAAGGATGAAAGAATGGATGAATTTAGGGCGTGAGAGTGTGTTCTGGAATGTATCGGATCTCCTCTTCTGTTCTAGATCCCAACCTTTTATTGTTGAATGCTAAATCAGATTAAAAACGCGGAAATGGGCCTTTAAATTGCGGTGCTTGAAATCGAGCACCCTTGCTCGGTAGCTTGCTTGACGTCAAGCAGAGTCGCTCGATAGGCATCAAGCTCGCTCGATAGGCGTCAAGCGGTCTATATCTTCTCACCAGCTTCCAGGAGCAATGCTTGGATTCGAGCTAATCTGCTTGATGGAAATATTTCTATTGACTTACCATTTCCTTTATGTTGTGATAACTGGGTGGCTATCCTTATCACGGCTTATCCAGCTTTTTCATGAATTAACAAAGCATTAGGACATTGATTGACCTTTATTAAGGGAGATACACACCCTATAATATAGGAGATGATAACAACAATCGAGAATTAAAAAAAGCTCAAACAAATGAGCAAAAAAATAAAAATAAAGAATTTACACATATCAAATTGAAACAAAGATATCTATGCCACCTAAGTAGATCCAACTTCACAACAAAATCTACAATGAAAAAAAAAACCAAAAAATAAAAAAATAATAATAACAACAACAATAACGAGGTGTTCAACATATCTAAGAAGAAAGAACAATACAAATTAAGCTTGAAAAAAGAGCCATAACTTGTCAACAACCAAAGAGGGAGCCTTATCTCTTCTCCGAACCACCATTAATGCTACAGCCTCAGAGCTCAATCACCACCATCACAACCAAAAATGCCTTAGTCCATTCTTGTGCAAAGAAAACAAATCCAGTCAACATTCTTCAACATTAAGAAATTATTGAAGAACTAAAAATATAAAGGAAATTGAAGGAACGAGCTCTAAAATTCAAGATATATCAATTAGGACATTGACAGAGGTGGAAAAAGAGAAAAGCGTTAGATTATATACTAAAAAACTAGTTTTAGTATGAACAATGTAAATGTTTTAACAATATTTTGAATAAGAATTATTTGATCAAATGTTTGGAATTTATAATATGTTTGTATATATGCAATATTCTTTTTACTTTATTCTATAGATAATATGGTGTGTGACGTCATGCTGAAAATCATATTATCAGTTCCTTATAAAATATAAATAGAGTCTGGCAACCGAGATAGATTTGGACAAACTATCGAATGGTTGTTGTATGATTTTTTTATAAGTTTGTCTTGACTAAAAATTACACTAGTGCACTTTGTATGTATTAAGTAGAACAATTTGATATTGTTCTATTTATACTGATATAAAAGGACAAGACCACAATTATTATGAATGCTCATACTCTTAATCCATGTACAATAACATTAACATATATATTCAGTATTGGGTTAATTACGTAAAAAGTTTCAACCTTTTTGTCAATTACGAATTAGTCCAAACTTTTGAATATTTATAAATAAGTACCCGACTTTAATTTCGTGTTGCAACTCAAACACCTGGAGGGCAGCCCTACACTGCAATAAGAAGGCAGCCCTGACGCTGCCGTGTCATTGTGTATGCCCAATCACTGTCTACATGTCAACAAAACTACGTCGTTTTGTCTTTTTTAAGAAAAATAAAATTTAAATTAAATCCAAAAAGCTAGCGTATACGACATTATCCAACCTACATCTAACAGCCAGAGATTGAGAGAGAAAATCCCAAATAAATCCGCCTCCTACAAATTTACCCCGCCGACCTAAACCCTTATACATCGATCGACATTTTTCCATCTAAATATCAGAATTACAACCGCCAAGAGATTTAAGAGTGAAAATCCGCAAGAACCACAGGCAACCCACAGAATCAGAACCAATTACTTGATTTTCTCCCCGGAATGTCAGGCACACGCGCCGGCGATTTTACCTGCGAACTCTTTGAGTTGGAGCAGCCATTCTCCCACCTCCTCTACAACATGTCACAAGCCCTACCACGCGCCGCCACGGCTCAACTCATCTGACGGAATCGATCCTGTTGTTGAAGATGATCTCAAATCCAAACTGAAAAAACTATTATACACTTGACCGCCGACTCCCTCGCCACCACAAGCGCCACCTAGTCTTGACCAATGGCTGAGAAACCAGAAGGTCTCCTCCGTTGCCTACATAAGTTTCGGCACGATGTTGACGCCTCCACCGCCGGAGTTGTCGGCTCTGGCAGAGGCTCTCGAAGAGAAACAGATTCCAATCTCTGGTGGATAATTCCAAAAGGCAATTACTACAACAATTCTTTGCTAAGACAAATGGTGTGGATGGTTTTCTGATTCTGTAGGTTGCATGTGTGGGTTTATTCTGGATTTTCTCTCAGCCGGTAATGTCGTGGATATACATTGGCTTTTTTGTTCTAAATTAAATTTTATAAAAAAAAAAAAAAAAAAAAAACAAGACGACGTAGTTTTGTTGACACGTGGACAGTGACTGGGCATACACAATAACACGTCAGCGTCGGGCAGCCATCTTGCTGCTCTATGGTTTGAATTGTAATACGGACTTAAAGTTGAGTACTTATTTGTAAATATTCAAAAGTTTGAACTAATTCGCAATTGTCGAAAAGATCGAGACTTTTCACGTAATTAATCCTTCAGTATTTTGTTTCTTTGATTCATCAATGAGTGGAATTTAATTATTAAGTCAATAAACTCAATGAGTTGGGAGATGGTATCATCTGTATGGTATGTTGTTGATTGTAAAAGGAATTCAAGTCCTAATGAATTAGGTTGATGTCTCCGTAAGGAGTTTAAATGATTATAATGTAAACCCTACAGGTGGATTTAACATAACATGATAATAAGGTTGAATGGTACTACTCTAGGAGTTAGCGGTTAACTAATAGTATTATCAGTAACTCATTCAATTAATGAACATTGAATATCTTAAACACGGAGACATAAACAGATTTATAATAAGAAGGGGCCCGTAGGATTAGCATCAGTTGTGTAGTAGTAATTCCTTAGTGGACCAAATTATTATCAAGGGCTTAAGTTGTAAATTATGGGCTAGACATGAGATGTCTAAGTCCATTGGGAGATCGATCTAACGCTATTTTCTCCTCTAAATTCCTGTTGTAACATATATATAAGTCATCTAGCTGTCTAAAATTCATACTTCACGTGAGACCACTAAAAGGAACGTGAAATCTCTAAATTCTTTGCATCGCCACAAAATCTCATAAAATCCTAAAATGTGAGATTGGCAACAACAATAAGAATCAGAAAAGGGAGACGGCGGATTGAGATCTGTTAGAGAATCGTCGCCCCACCACATTTAAACGAGGCATAAGAATACAAAAGATTATCGAAATGTCGTTATTCATTTCTACTATCATCTTCACTACACAGTCTTTTTTTTCATTTATATAATCATCAATTTAGCCTTACCACATTCTCTACCCATCTGTTTTATCTCATAGATATATATCTACCCACAAAACGAATAGAAGAAAATAAAATAAAATAAGACATCAACATTTGACACGATAGTAGTGCAGTGAAGGAGACTAAATCAATTCAACTATAGAAGTTTAATTTCTTTTCTTACTAAAATTAGAATTAATGTGAAAACGAGAGTTACAGTTTTTTTAAATACTTATCACTCTTTATTAATATATTATTATTTTTAAATTAAAAATACTATCATTTTTATTTATACTACAAATTATTTACTCCCTCCCATAATTTTTAGGGTATTATGGTATTTTTTGGTAATAAATAAATGATAAGTATGTTAGGTGTGTTATGTAATGATGATTTTTTTTTTGTAAATAAATTATATGGGGAAGGGTGATTGTGTTTGACTTTTTGTTTTTTAGGAAAGTGCAAACTTTTATGGAACAACTCAAAATGAAAAGTGTGTCATCGAGGGGAGAGTATGAAATAATGCATTGCACTTTATATAAGATAATCTTTTATTTATATGTTTTCATTCGTTCCACGAGTTTTTATCAAATTTAAACGTATCTTATTAACTCTCGTCTCTCTATTATGTCACGCAGGCACTCCACAAATTTTAGTCAAAATAAATTCTTAAGGCAAACATGTAAGATATCCAATTTTACAACATCATCCATCGTTATCTATACAGATCATTAAAGGGTTTTCATTTGTGGACGCTTCAAGCAGAAACAGAAAATACATAAATATTATCCAAAAATAAAAGCGTCCCATTTGGCAATTTCGTGGCCATATGATTCAAAAGTTTGCAGATTTTGGAAGTCAATATCACATTCAACATCATGTAATCATCCATCCAACATTTTCCATAAAATTTCGTAGTAATAATTAATGTTTCAAACAGAGATTTGCAACTCTAAGGAATTTTAAACAAAACTTAATAGAAAATTGGCTAACAAAATGTATGCATTTTTATTTATTAATGTATATATTTTTATTTATAAGTATATACACTTCTGAAAATGAGTATACAATGTACCAGATTCACATAATAATTTGCTTTTAAATTTTGCATTATTACACTGAGTTCGAATAATTTTCAATCCCACAAAAATACAAGACTTTGATTTCAATTGTAAAAATTTATTTTCTTCAATTTGGTAACATAACACTTTGACACCACAATTTACGTCCAACTTTAGTCTGAAAATTGAGTTTCCGCCGAAAATCCGCACGCAAGCGGCACATGGCACGCTGCTTAGAGAGAACCCTGAGAAATAGTTATAAAATATCCACTTTGGTGCTAAAATAGTCATAAAACTTTAGGATAATTTTTAGGTGATCCGTGATTACGGATGACCCCCTCACATTGGGGTGTGTACACATTGGGGTGTGCATACATAAGGATGTACATACCCCAATGTGAGGGGGTCACCTGTGACCACGGGCCACCTAACTAAGTCCCAAAACTTTATTTTGCTACCAAAATATTTACTTTTTTTTTTCATTTTAATATTGTAAGTCTTTTAATCAATTCACACCAAAATTACTTTGCAAATTCAAAATTTTTGTAAAAAATTGTAACATGAGCTATACATGACTTGCTAATTTGGACAAATTCGCTAAAATTCACTTATAATTTAAAATGAAAAAAAAACATAAAAAGTTCATTTTCATCCTAACACACAAAAAAAAAAAAAAAACTCAAAGATTCAAGCACAAAATCATAAATCTTCATCAAAGATGCAAATGATGAAATTTTAATCAATAAAAGTACCGAAATTATTGAAAAATTAAAAAAAGTTGGTCTCTTGTGTCTCCGAGTGCATAAAATGTAAAAGTGTATAACATTTTGTTTTAAATAGTATACACTTTAATTAGTAAGGATATAATTTTTTATTAAAAAGATCGACTAAAATATGAATTGTATAAATATTTAATTTTTTTTAAAAAAAATAAAAGGTACACATTTTTATAATAAAGGGTATACCATTTAATATTAAAGGGTATAACTTTTGAAAAATATGGGATTTGAGAACATGGTTACCAAGATCAGCAAGTTTTAGCCAAAATTAAAAGTCTGCAATGAAGTAAATTAGGAATAATATGATACCTATTAAAATTCTCAAATCTTATTTCTTACCTACATCCATATAATCCGACGACTCTTTACTGCAGAAATCCATAAATATCCCAACTCCAATAATAAACCCGATATCATACCCAAGTGGAGGAGGGTACGGAGGGACTTTTGGGACCCAATTCAATAAATGAGTAATTGGGTATGAGAGTAATGAGTATGGATAATCTAAAATAATATAAGATGAAAAATAATTTAAAATAATATTCCCTTTGTCCTCTTAATGCGTATCTATTTTTCTATTTTGATCCATTCCATTACAAAGTATCAATTTGTCTTTTTGGATTGATGTGACCCACAACCACTACATTTGACTCCACACTCAACACTAATACAACTACCCACTACACATTAAAATATTATTTCTCTCACCTTACTATACATTAAATTATTATACTCCTTAATCCACGTGCAAAATGTAAACGAATACCTTTCAAGGGAACGGATGGAGTATATAATATGATCAACTCTTTCTCTTAATACACGCATCAAATATTGTGTGGGATGCTGACAAACGCAAAACTTGGAATGTAAGAATTCAAAAGCCAGTCGAGTACCTAAAAAAATGGAATAGTCGTACGTCGAGTGACACGTTTCTATACACCGAGCCCGGATGACATTAGAATAACGTACTATAGACTTCTCGGGACGATGATTGAAGGATAAACCATAATGGATGGTACCTTTCACGTAAGAAAGTCTGCGTTTCATAGTTGAAAAATGAACTTCAGTGGGAGAATGGAGAAACTGACTCAGAGTTGATGGCATGGGACAAATCCGACCAAATAATAGTCAGGCTCCCACCAAAGAGTGGGATAATGTCGGATCATAAAATGACAGAGCAATGCTCAACAAAGACTCTCCTGTAGCAAGAGAAGTAGAAACAGGCTTGCTATATATCCAACAAATCTGTACTCACCAATATGTCATGAGCATATTTGGTCTGATTAACAAAGAGTCCATCCATAGTGTACGAAATTTTGAGTCCCACTAAGTAATTCAACTTACCAAGATCTTTGATAACAAACTCGGAATGAGTACGAGAGATAAAATATCGCAGCATACCCTGATCATTACTTGTAATAATAATGTCGTCCACATAGAGGAGGAGATAAAGGATTGAAGAACTCCGAAGAAGACAAAATAGCGAGGAATCAAACTGTGTTTGCCGAAATCCTAAGGACAGCACATAAGAACTAAATCTCTGAAATCGAGCTAAAGGTGCATGTCGAAGACCATAAAGTGCCTTCTTAAGAAAAAATACATGAGTAGGATAACATGGATCAACGAAACCAGATGATTGAGCCATATAGAAAGGTTTGGTGAGAATACTGTTCAAAAAGCGTTCTTGACATCTAACTAATGAAGAGACCACTTGTAATGAAAGGAAAGGGCTAATATTGAACGAACAGTAGTAGCCTTGACGACGGGACTAAAAGTGTGATGAAAATCAGCATCAAGAAACTAATGGAAACCCTGAGCAACGAGATGAGCTTTGTAACGTCGATGCATTAGCAAAAGCATATTCAATGGAAAGTTATGTCAAGCGAAAGCTGGTTCTGAGGTTGCATAGAGAAAGGCTAGCAAAATCTATTTACGAAGAAGCCAAATAGATTATGCCAGATTTGGAGATTCAACACAAGCATAAGAAGTGAGGACTTTACGAGGAGCGACAGATGAACGTTGAACAATATTCATCAATTCAAAAGTGGTAGCCATCAAAAGAAATTGATGGTTCCACATCAAGTATGTAGAAGTGGACAACTTGATCTGCAGTGGTCTGAGAGGAGGGAGTACCGTAGGAGCGACCATGGATTGATGTGCAAAATAAGAAGCAGAGGAGTCTAGTTTGTCGTTGGCTTTTATATTATGGTTTCGTTGGTAAATAACAATATATTTTATTCCATGGTTAAAAAAAGAATAAGTTTGTTGACATTTCGTTGCTAAAAGTAAAATATAATTTTTGTTGGCAATTTGGTGGTAATTAACAACGGTGAATTCCGTAACTTTCGTTGTTAAAAAGAAGTTTTTTTAGTGTATTTTACCTAAAGTATATAAGGTTTAATTGTAATTTTAATCTTTTGGTTTATAATAGGGTTAATTTTTAGGGTATAATTATAATTTATCCTTGTAGTTTAGGATATATTTCATAGGGTTTAGAGCTTAAGGTTTAATTGTATTTTCACCCTTATAGTTTAAGGTATATTCCACTTCTAGAGTTTAAGGTATAATTATAATTTTACCCTTATGATTTAGAGTATATTTTATCTCTAAAGTTTAAGGTATAATGATTTTTTGAATATAATAAAACTTAATTGAAAAAAATACATTAATTGAAGAGGAGACACGTATTAATTATGGCAAAAGCTCCTGCGCCCCCGGGGACACGGAGTATTCTCCGTGTTCCCATGTGAACACAATTCTTCCCCCTCCAATCCTATTTAAACCTATGTATTGTTAGGGTCCTAAATTGCAAAGGGCATGAAAATTGCAAAGACGCACAGAATATGTTCCGTGCGCCCAGGCGCACATGAGCCTCTCTCATTAATTATTTAGAAGTGGTGACCAAAGTTCTACCCAATAATTTGGTAGAACTTTAGCTTTCTATTAGATGATGATTCAATTTAACTGACTCATAATTATTAATGGTGTTTTCTCATTATCTGTATCACGATCTCGTCTCATAAGAATGTGTCCAACTGCTTCACTTGAAAACAATAATTATTCATGAAAAAATTGCAAATTAAATCAGTGGGTACATTATTTTAATTAAAATTTTGTCCCATAACTCATCTAAATGCATTATTTATACAAAATGAATCTAAGTTGATAATATTATTTACTAAGAATAGGTATCTGCATCAATTACATTAAAAAAATATTCAGTAATAAACTATAAAATAAATAAATTGTTTTAATGGGGTAATTAATTAATAAATCTTGTAGTTCCCAATAAATAAATAAATGCTTCATCCCTTCCCTCATATTTAACCATGGCGCGAGTCTTGCAGGCGAACAGTACATAATTATGACAATGGGCGGTTGAAAGACAAACTTAAATACAAAATTTTTATTTAATCATAAGTATATATATATTTGTCTTCCTAAATCTTATGGTTGTTAGTGTCATCGTTTAATAATACAAAAAAAATATATTCATGTTATTAATAATGAAAATTTAGACTTTTGTTGGGTTTTCTAAACTTTGACCTCGTGTGCATAGTCTCCACATAAAATAATAGTAAAAAAAAAAAGAATTAATCATGTTTAAAGTCCTCAAATTAGCACGATTTTTGTTCGAGTGAAAATGAAATGTTTGTAGTATATGGTCGACTAAAATATATCTTACTAAAACGCAACGTTTTGATAAATTTAAGCCGTCCACGGACGTTACGATCCACCCCACCCATTAACAACTCAAAATAAATTAATAAATTAATAATCAACAAAAAAAAAAAAGAGATTGAAAGAATTTTTCAATAAAGACAGAAACCAATTTGCATTTATAAGCAGATCATGGCGCTAGAAAATGACCAAAACATTCAAACTCTCCCTCCCTCTCTCTCTCTCCTCCTCCTCTCTCTCTCTCTCTCATGTGCCCATAACTTAGTGTTGGCCTCATTTTATCCTCTTACAACAACAACAACACACTTATCTATATCCTAATCAAACCAACTCACTCATTCCCCCCATTCAAACCAAACTGAAAGAAACATGTTGAATCCATTGGTTTCCAAGACTCCAACATGCCAAGAAGATCCTCATCAACAGCCACCCTCCCCCTCACCCCCCAAATCCACCCACCTCTCTTTGGCTCTCAATGAGGCCAAAGCCATAGCCAACATCTCCCTCCCAATGATCCTCACCGGCCTCCTCCTCTACTCCCGCTCCATGATCTCCATGCTCTTCCTCGGCCGCCTGGGCGACCTTTCGCTAG
This sequence comes from Pogostemon cablin, assembly GCA_023678885.1. Taxonomy (NCBI): domain Eukaryota; kingdom Viridiplantae; phylum Streptophyta; class Magnoliopsida; order Lamiales; family Lamiaceae; genus Pogostemon; species Pogostemon cablin. The sequence continues at coordinate 22,108,350 of CM042952.1, read as the reverse complement.
CCGGGGGCGCTCTCGCCCTCGGCTTCGCCAACATAACCGGCTACTCCATCCTCTCTGGCCTGGCCATGGGGATGGAGCCGATATGCGGTCAGGCCTTCGGAGCTGAGAGATATAAGCTCCTAGGCCTGACCCTACAAAGAACCACCCTCCTTCTCCTCCTCACCTCCATCCCCATCTCCCTCCTCTGGCTCAACATGCACAACATTCTGCTACTCTGTGGCCAAGACAACGATATTGCAATGGAAGCTCGTTCCTACATTCTCTGCTCTCTCCCTGATCTCATCACCCAATCCTTCCTCCACCCACTCAGAGTCTACCTAAGGACTCAATCCATCACAATGCCATTGACCTACTCTGCTGCCCTGTCTATCCTCCTGCACATTCCCATCAACTACTTCCTCGTCGTCTTCCTCGACCTCGGAATCAAAGGTGTTGCCCTGGCCGGCGTCTGGACTAACATAAACCTCGTCGGATCGCTCCTCGTTTATGTTGCTGTCTCCGGCGTGTACAAGAAAACCTGGCCGGGGATCTCCAAGGATTGCCTCTCTGGTTGGAAATCACTCCTCAGCTTGGCTCTGCCTAGCTGCATTAGTGTCTGCCTTGAATGGTGGTGGTACGAAATTATGATCCTCCTCTGTGGCCTTCTGATCAATCCACGAGCAACTGTTGCATCCATGGGAATCCTCATTCAGACAACTTCCTTAATCTACATCTTCCCTTCTTCTCTCAGCTTTGGTGTCTCCACCAGAGTTGGCAATGAATTGGGAGCCAACAGGCCTAAAATCGCCAAAATCTCCGCCATGGTTGGTCTCTCCACGAGCTTTTTTCTAGGGATCACAGCTCTTGTGTTTGCAGTGACAGTGAGGAATGTGTGGGCAGGTTTATTCACTCAGGATACAGAGATTCTTGCCCTGACTTCCATGGTTCTGCCCATAATCGGGCTTTGCGAGCTCGGAAACTGCCCTCAGACTACAGGGTGTGGAGTTTTAAGAGGAACAGCAAGGCCTAAAATGGGGGCCAACATCAATCTTGGATGCTTTTATCTGGTGGGGATGCCGGTGGCTGTGCTGTTGAGTTTTCGCTTCGGTTTCGATTTTAAAGGACTCTGGATTGGGCTGTTGGCAGCTCAGGGATGTTGTGCAGCTGCAATGTTGCTTGTAATTTTGGTTAGAACAGATTGGGAGCATCAAGCATTGAGAGCAAAGGAGTTAACTGGATCAAAAGGAAACAATGAGGATAATCTTGATGATGAGGTTGCTCTTCTTATTACAAAGGGTGATCATGATAATCAGTATGATTCACCAGCTTAATTTTAGTTTTTTGATCTTGCTTAATTAGTTAATCTAGCTATTCTTTTCTTTTTTGATCTTTTGTTTTTTAATTAATGTGTAAAAAATAGGTATAGAAATGGGTAGAATTAATGGGTGGTTATGAACTGTACAAGTCAAATAGAGGAACAAAGATTCTGTTGTTAAGTACAGTGACTTCTCATAGCTTAAATTCCCATTCTAAATGCCACGTCATCTTCTTTCTTGTGACTCATTTAATATTTGAATAATGGTGTGAAAATGAGTAATTTAATATTAGAAGAGGTGGCATAAAGTTTTGCATTAAGAAGATTAAAGATGGGTATTAATTCAAGATTTGGGGAGTTAGAGATTCAAATGTGGATTGAATATGGAAAAAGTAAGTGTGGATTGAATTAGAATTAGAATTAGAATTAGAATTAGAATTAGAATTAGAAAGAGAGAGTCTAATGTAGTGTGATGTGATATTGGCATTCAATCTTCTCAACCGCCGGCTTACGTAGACGAGTAAACAACCAAATGCATTTCACACAGAAAGAACGAAAGAAAGAAAGAAAGAGGAAAGCGCGCGTGGGGTTTACAGCTGTGCACGTATCTAAACAATTTTTGTAAACATGCGTACCTGATTTTGGACTTTTCTACCCACCAACTTGTACATAAATGGTAATTATTTCAAACCCCTCCACTTGCACTTTTCCTCCAACAGATTTTTTTTTCTCTTTTCAGATTTTCGCTGTTATATAGTTGGATTACATGACTATGAGTGACATGAGACGTGCAATTCCCATACATCCCATTTTAATTTGTGAGATCGTCTACAATTTTTAAAATAATTATCACATTAATATAAAATATTATCACTTTTTAATTATATTATAAATTGTTCATGAAATAATATTATCATTTTTTATTAATTGAGTATCACTTTTCATTATAAAAATTATCACTTTTTGTCCGTCTCACGTAAGTTCTCACGTTAGACTCTCATACAAGTCTTTGCCTTTTAAGTATATGTGTTTAAATATCAAATTTTAGGGCAATTCTTGACTCCATAAGGAATACACATGAACCAAGTCAATAGAAGTTGCAGGTAAAAGGTAGTCACCTGTTGGGCCCTTTGGGCTATCTTGTGGCCCAATTGCTGGTCTTCAATTTTGGTATTTAGCTTGGTTAAGCCAAGGCTCATCCCTCCAACCCTCTAGTCGCTCAACCCTAATGGGAACCGAACACTCTTCTCTTCCCTCTTTGATTCTTGTCGTTGTTGTCATGAATGGAAAGATTGATCTTTCCTTTCATGTGGTGGCTAGGCTCCTGTATAAGTAGGGCCCTTGCCTTCACTTATCAGGACGATGAAATAGAGAGTGTGAGTGTTTACGTGAATTCCTTTGGTAGATTTATGGTCTAAATCTATCGTGGGTTTATTTCCATTGCCACTGTATGATCATCGGTTCTGTAGTGAGCCAAACCTCAGGAATCTGAACACTCCTTGTCTTCCCCTGACCCCGACGTGTCTACGGCCGAGATACCCAACAGTGGTATCAGATCCGGTCGGTCGGTCGTCCATCGGTTCTAGTGCTTTGTGCCCTTCCACATTCAGGGAAGTCTCTTTTTCGTTTTCTTTGATCTATTTGTGTTTTCTGGAATTTGTCTTCTCAAAACTTTTTAGATCTGTTTCTGACTTGAACTTTTGATTTCGTTCTTAGTTCTTGTCTTCGGTGCTTGGTAGTTGTTGCTGGTGCCCTTCGTGTGGCTCGTAGTATCTGCTCTTGGCCATTCTGAGCCTTCGCTCAAATGGCTCCGGTGAGTTCTGGAGGTGTATTGAGATTTCATCCGAAATCTCGCTCTAGTATATTGACTTGTTACCCTCATTTATTTCAGCATACTAGTGTCACTGATTGTGACTATAGGGTTGAGATTCTGTGCTGTTAGTCGTTTAGGATTTGTGTGATGCTTGAGGCGGCTGAACTCTTGGTGATCCTATTTGATTATTTGCTTTTGTGAATCTCATTTCTGGGCATATTTTCCGTTGTTGCATATCTATTTTTTCTACCTGTCTGTGTGTGGTAGAATGTTTTTTTATTTGTTTCTTTCCCGTGATTGTTCTACGTAGCTTTGAATACCTATGATTTTTCCATTGTCGTTTGGACAAGCCCCATTTAATGAAAAAGGTGACTTCAGTATCTGGAAACAGAAAATGAAGTGTATTCTTATCCAACAACAGGTATTTAAAGGTGTAGATCATTCTTTTGAGAATGATACTGCTGATGCTAAAAAGTCTGAAATGAATGAACTTGTTTTGTCTGCTATTATCTTGAATTTGTTTGACTCCGTATTGAGAAAGGTTGGTGTGTATGATTCTGCTAAAAAACTTTGGGATAAGTTGGGTGAGTTAACACTGAAACTTCCTTGCCTAGTAAACTGTTTCTGCTTGAAAAGTTCTTTCGTTTTAAATTGGATTTAAACAAAGATATTGAAGAGAATCTAGATGTGTTTACTAAGCTTATTCTAGATATTAAACAGTCTGGTGACAAGCATATTGATGAATATTCTCCAATTGTGCTCTTAAATGCTATTCCTGAATCATACAATGATGTTAAATCTGCTATTAAGTATGGTAGAGATGATATTATTTTGGATGTTGTGATTAATGCTCTTAAGAGTAAAGAGCATGATTTAAGTCAGAATGACACTCTGGGGGTGTTATGCATGTTAAGGCTAAACCTAAGAATAAACCTAAGAATAGGATATGCTATAACTGTCATGAACGTGGTCATTATGCTAATAAGTGTCCCCACCCCAAGAAGGATAATTCTAGTGATCAAGCAAATGTTGCAACTGAAACTGTGAATTATGGTGATGTTTTCTGATTTATATTGATGTGTATTTAATTGTGCATTTTAAATACTTTGTATGTTTTTTAATGGCTTATTATTTATGCATGTTTGTGTGGAAATGTGTTCCTTGATTATGTGTTCTATATGTGAGAAGTATTTTGAAATTTATTTTCTGTCTAGCATGTTTATTTGTTAATTTTACTTTTGTAGTTGGTTGTTCCTAGTGAGGTGGAGCACTATTATTGGTTTACTATTTGTGGTATTGTTAGTGCTTATGTGCATTTGTTAGTTGCTCCTAGTGAGGTGGAGTACTATTGTTGATTTACTATTTGTTAGTATTGTTAGTGCTTATATGCATTTTATATGCTTATATATGTCTCTTAGTGAGTTGGAGCATATTTTGATATTGTTAGTGCTTATATGCATTTTATATGCTCATTCGTGTCTCTTAGTGAGGTGGAGCATGTTACATGAATCTAAGCTTTTATAGCTCTTGTTAGATTATGTTTTATCTATGTGTGCCTCTGTGTGGTGTCTTCATGATAATTTTTAATTGCTATAGCTTTGTTTTTCCTTTCTGTTTGGTATGCGCGATTGTCTTATAAACTTTGTGTTTTAATCTTGGTGATTACCCTTTGAACTTCGTGTTCATGATCTCTGTGATCACTTTTGAGGTTTGTTCTCTGCTCACTATATCTTTGTGATATTGTGTTTCTTTACTTTTGTGGCATTTTCCTTTGCGGGGCTTTGTGTAGGATTATACACTAACTTTGTGTTTTGCTAATGTGCAGGTATGTCCGGGAAGGTGCGATGATGAAATCCTGACTAGGTGAACACAGTGGTGAGTTGGACCAAGGTGGAGAATTGTTGGGCCCTTTGGCCTATCTTGTAGCCCAACTGCTGGTCTTCAATTTTTGTATTGAGTTTGGTTAAGCCAAGGCCAATCCCTCAACCCTCTAGTCGCTCAACCCTAATGGGACCCGAACACTCTTCTCTTCCCTCTTTGATTCTTGTCGTTGTTGCCATGAATGGAATGATTGATCTTTCATTTCATGTGGTGGCTAAGCTCCTGTATAAGTAGGGCCCTTACCTTACTTATCAGGACGATGAAATAGAGAGTGTGAGTGTTTACGTGAGTTCCTTTGGTGGGTTTATGGTCTAAATCTATCGTGGGTTTATTTTCATTGCCACTGTGTGATCATCGATTCTGTTGTGAGCCAAACCTCAGGAATCTGAGCACCCCTTGTCTTCCCCTGACCCCGACGTGTTGACAGCCGAGATACCCAACACCACCATCTATGTCGATGCAATAGTTCATTTATTTTATATTGTAGATAATATGGTGTGTGACGTCGCACGGAAGATTATTAATAGTTCCAAGTATAAACAGATGTTCACAGCAGAGATAGACAATGACAATCTATCGGGATGGTTGTAGTGTGATTTGGTATTTGTTTGTCATGACTATAAAATTACACTAATACACTTTGTGTGTATTGAGTAGGACTGTGTGAAGTTGTTTGATTTATACTGACTATATAAGAGAACTAGACCTCAGTTATTATTTATCTATTTTCATACTCTTAATCCTTATATAATAACCTCGAAACGTAATTCAGTATTTATTTCTTTAATTCACCAAGGGGTGAGATTTAATTATTAAATCAATATGCTCGTTGAGTTCGGAGATAATACTATTTGTATGGTGTGCTGTTGATTGTAGAAGGAATCTGTGTCCTAATAAATTAAGTTGATGATGTCCCTTTGAGGAGCTCATAAGGATTATATTGTAAACCCTGCAGGTGGATTTATTCCAGTATGATAATAAGGTTGAGTGGTACTACTCTTGAATTGTCAATAACTCATTTATTTAATGGGCATTAAATATCTTAAACACGAGGAATCAAACGGGCTCATAATAAAAATGAGCTCATAACGTAATTTGGGATTAGGATGGTATTGCAATAATTTTTTAGTGAACTGAATTATTATTATTGAGCTTAAGTATATGTTTTGGGCTAAACTTGGATGTTTAAGTCCAATGGAAAGCCAATCTTAATTTTTCATCCAGGTCCTTGTTGTAACCTATAAATAAGATATCTCACGTTTTCTACCTAGAAAATAAATGAAGAGAGAGAAAAATTCCTGCTATGCCTAAAATCTAGAAATCTTGATTCAAAATGTAATTAATCTTGATTTCGAGATGTAATTAGGCGGCCGGAATCATCTCGGAGGAGACGCAGATTGAGATCATCTAGAGGATTGTCGCACACACGACGTCTAGACGAGGCATAGGAATATAGCAGAAGATCGAGAGGTTGTTTTTGCAGCTGATCAAACTTCTCCACAGTCTTCTGTGAAAAGTAATTCTTTTTTATTATTCCGCTGCGTTAGACGTGCATGGAACCCGAACGGATTACGTAGACTATAAGATACAATCACCATCAAATGTCACATTCGAAGGATTTATAAAAAGTCTACAGAAGAAGTTGAGGAGATTTTTGAGGAGATACCAAGCAATTCCTATGATTGGCCTAATGAGAGATCGGATGGTGGGATTATATTTGAGATAGTTGCCGAAATTGAGCAACATATTTCTAAGACAGACCTAATTAATTAACTCCATAGCTAGCTAGATAAACTGATTGAGCAAGTACTTTTCTTAGCAAAATAAAGATGATCAAAGAGAGAAGTTGGAATTTGTTTAGGAGAACTACTCAATCATGGTCGTGCGATTGAATGGTGAGAATAATTCCGGTATTTTGCATGGTGTGTATCGAGCATAGCCGCTCGGTACGAAGCATGGTCTCTGTACGATTTATGGAGAAAAAAGATTTTTCGAACTACCATTTCTCTCGTCTCTTCTCTCAATATTAATTACAACTATCTACACATATCACCACGTCTCACATTAATTCATATAATGTTAAAAAAGTTCACTTTAAAATACAAAATAAATACTCCGTCCGCTTCTAAGGTATCAATTTTATTATTTTTGGCGTCCGTTTCAAAGATATTAATTTCTCATTTTTAGTAAAAAAATACACAATATGGTCCATCATTTCCCCCTAATACAACTACTCACTTTACATATAATAATAATATTATTTAATTCACATGCAAAAAGTAAATGAATACTTTAGAACCGGATGGAGGGAGTATAAGATTATCACTATTCATTATTTTCAAAGACCATGCAAACATCACGATGTATACTCTCACCACGTGAAATAATGAATTTTTCGAACTCATGATGTCTCACTGACGCAATATATGCATTTGATAGAGGATTATTTAAGAAAAAGAAAAAAAAAACCTAAAAAATTAAAGGCGTAGTTAATCATGAAATATTATCGAGAAGCTTATTCCATAACAAGTAAAAATTTGCAACCCTCTTTCTCAACATGTCATTTTTCTCAATCACATTTCTCAAATAATCTGATTTAGGCTTCCCAAAACACAACAATATGTTCTTTACAGTTTACACTATAGTTCTAAGTAAAATCATGCCCATTGGATCTTATCAAATATCAAGAGTATAACTACAACATTAATAGGTGTAGCAATAGATTAAGTGACAACCAATAATAGCTGAAGACAGATCTCAACACAATTAAAAATTGTACATACAAATTTGGTCTTGAAAACAACCGCCAAAACGCAACGCAAAATATTACTGTATAAATCTAATTTTTCCAATTTAAATCAACACTCGAAAGGCTATGTAACCCTATACGACACCAATAATTATTCTTCTCACAATAAACTTCTAATGGAGCAACAACATTGGCTCTCCCGCCTTCAAAAAAAATTACCGACTTTCGGGGCCTAACAATGTATCGAAAAACTCCCTAACAAAACTGTGGAACAATGACTCGAATCTTCCCATCAAACCTTACATGTGTGCGGCCAGAAAATGCAAAACAATGAAATAACAACTTAAAATAGACTTGTCCCATATTTCACCACCGGAGAAACGAGCTGGGAGTTAAATAGTACAACCCTGTACAGCAATCTGACGCCTCGGGCTACAGCTTCTTGTTCCCTAAAGTCTATTTGAAGATGAAGAATTGGGGGTTCAAGATAAGACGCTGCTGAACAAATATTGGAACAATGCTCAAGATCACAACAATTCTGATACAGAAAAAATGTATGCACGCCTTTGAAGCAGCTCATGGAAGATGATCAACAAGATGGAAGAAACACTCAATTACTTGGGAATCATCACACCCGATATTTCAACAGCTTATCCTTCACAGGTGGCTCCAAGGCAGACATGCACTGATCCCAGGCTCCGTCCTTGAGCATCTGAGCATTCCAAGTTATTTAAGAGAACATCAATATATTTATCCCCACTCAGAGAAAAACGTGCTCAAAGGAATCATAATCCCCCATCCAAATATGAATGCTATTTCTATTCAATAAAAAGGATAATATCTTCCGTCCTCCATGAATATTTTCACCATTTCAACCTTCATTATTTTCATCTATTTGGCTTTTTACCAGATTATGAATTTGAAGTGTAATCATCATCTAATCAATGTACCTCCAACTTTTGGTCATAGGATTAACAGGTAAAACTGTTATGTTCAACTAGATATTTTATTAGTTTATTTCTGATAATGATTAGGATCCATATACATCCACAAGTAAGAAAACAATCCATATGAGAATTTAAAAGGAGCAGCTTACTTGTTTATAGCCATGCAACACTTGGCAAATTTCATTGTGTAGGTCTTCACTCCTTATTTCCTGTGCAGAGAGAACAAGATGTAATATGATAACTTATTATACTCAGTTGCACAAATAATTAGCAGGTGTATAATTTGGTATTACATCACTTACGTGCCAACTTGCAATGGCCTTGCACATGAAAACTAGAGAAGTCAAGGCCCCTGATGGATTTGCTCTAACCTGCTAGCCATCAATGACAAAATGAAATAACACAATAAAAGGAAAAAGTCTTATTCATTACAATTATCAGAACAGATTATTTTTACCATAGCACATAAACCTCTGAACGAATCTTCCTTCTCAATATCATCACGTATCCTATCACAGGTTGAAACAATTGAAAATTAATGAATAATTCAAATAACGATAACTTTAACTATTAATGATAATAAGATAAGTGTATCAAGTAACACAGTGGCAATAACATATTTACAACAGTATTCTCAATCAAAATTCATATAAAAATTGCTTTTCGTACATCCAATAATTTTTAACCTGCACTTCCTCTTTCAGTAAATTAGAGAAAGATTATTGTTTTCATGTACACTGAAACAGCATTCATTCAAATATCTCAGCACCCATTGAGAAAAAAAAAAAAAGCTTTTACTTACATGGACAAAGCAATGCACCACGACTGCATAAAATGTTCCATGTGGGGTGAGACGAGCTCTGGACAAACCCAAGCAAGCCGTCCAAGAGTAATGGCACTATTTTCTATGAGAGATTTGTTAAGTCCCTTCATAAAGAAAACCAACACAATAAGAAGGCAAAACTCAAGTACATTTCCTTCTCAAACCTACCAATGATGAGTTGTATAACAGAAACTACAAGATTACATAATACATATCCATTTTATATCTAAAGAAAAATATGATTTTACAACATGAAGAAATCCTGGAGTGAAACTACATCTGCAATCCTACGTAAATTAGCATTTGCTTCCTCTATTTGCAGCAAAGAGATACATTTTTCCAAGAAAAATATCTACTTCACAAGGTCAATTTTATATAAGTTTCCCATCCTAATATTAGTTTCACCATATAGATGCAAAGCAAAACATAACCTATATATTGTAATAAGCAAAATCTAATAATCAAGTTTGAGCATACAACTATAACACCATTAGGTCAGAAGCTGGTCAATGGAAGAATGGAAGTAAGCGCATCTGACCAAAAACAGAAACTATCAACCCCTAACCCCCTAGTCACAGACAAATGGAACGTAAATAAACCATATTTGATGGCAGACTATAGCAAAAGAAAAGCAATTAACACATTACAGATGAATTATCACCTCAGGATGTTGAAGAATTGAGACTAAGCAAGTGATCACAGTTATAACCACAGGCGAGACCTCCTTGTGAACCTGACATTTAATGTAACAAACCATACAGAAGAAACCGAATGTAAGAAACTTTAAACTACAACCATCACAGACTGGTTTGAAAAGAGAGGTAAAAGCCACTCGAATGCAACAAAGAACCAACTCCATATAGATGACCATTCCACTCATTACAGAGATCAAAAGTGATATCTTTAAATAAAGAAATTTTCCATTTAACTGGTGGCTTTAATGTTTTAGTTAAAGCACACAAAAGCATCTCTAAAGGAGTTCAACTGTCAAAAATATCTTGACTTGAATCATGGTTTCAAGTAGTCGTGACGTGAAACAAAGAAGATTTACCTTTATTGCCAGTTCTCCAATAGCCCAACATGCATTATTGGCAACTGAAATAGTTTCCTTAAGCTTTGGAGAATTCTGATAATAACAAATATCAACAAAATGATGGAAAACTGAGTTGACAAACTAAAGCCATTAAATAAAGAGTAATGGGCGAACTAACCAATTGCTTAGCTGCAATATCCAGAAATTCAAGTAAACGGGAATGCAAGTGCACCGGAGAGACCTAATAAAATCATTAAGAAAATAATTCTGTAACTGTTTCCAAACTAAAGTTATAACTTCTAGAAGATAGTCTAAATAAAGATATCCTGAACTTAAGAGAGATAAAGCAATAATTCAGATCATGATGCAAGCTAGTTCAACAGTCCATCAAAAAGAAATCATATTTCAACTTACTCTAGCGAGGTCTCCAAGTAGTGCAAAAGCACTTTGTCGAATGTCATAAGCATCATCCATGCAACATTGTAGCAGCAAATCCCTTAAATTGCTTTGAGCAACCTACAATGAACAAATATATATCAGAAATATAATGACACCATCTAAATATAACCTAATCTGCAAAAGGATAACCATGAGTGAACTCATGTCATCAAATATTCGTGCCATTTTCAATACAAGCCTAGAAAATCTTAGTAAAAAAAGAAAAGAAAGTTCACAGATATCATCGGCTTCATTTGAGTAAAATCTTCTTCCAAAAAAATTAAGTAGAGTATCATTCTGTAACATCGCTCAACAAATCATAAAATACGACGAAGGTAGTCATTAAGTGAGTTAAATCTTCAATAACTAAAACTAATGTATAACCTATCAGCAATTACTACACGTTGAAGTACTATTATGCAAGATATGGAAAATGGAGTACCAAACTCTCTATTCCGGGACCAAGACCCTCGGCAAGTCCAGAGAGGAGGTCCAATGAGCACACAATGAATTCTTTCTCATACTGCGCCCCAGCTGAATTAGGATCAATCTGAAAGCAATTTTCCCAAAACTCAGCCAAATAATCAAAATATAAATGCATGGAACTGCATAGTTGATTATTGAGTAGAAAAAGTAAAAGAAATGCAGTAGAAATAAAAATGGTAAAACTTCATGTTTAAAAAGAAATTTAGCTGAACAGACAAGGAGATAGAGTTTTCTATTCACAAGCAAATGTGGGTGAGCATGATAGAAATAGAAGCCAGGATGTGGAAATATACGTAATAGACTAACAGTTAACAGTTAAACTAAAAACAAGTAACATAATACAGAAGCTAATGACTCAGTGACCAGGTATCATATCAATTAAAACCTTTGCCAATTGTTGAGTCTGAATGCAGTTTATGCACCACTGAAACACAGGTTGAGCAAACTGTGCGAATCCAGTGCCCAGTGCCTGCATAAGAACCAATTTATTCTGGTGTCAGGCCTCACATACATATGTATGAATATGGAAACTAATCATTCAACCCATTTCCAAATAGATCAAGATTAATATCCGATCACAGTCATAGAGAGGGATATATTGTTGCAGCATCAAAAAACTCAAATACAGACTGCTGTTTGCAAAAGTTGAATGCAAGAGAAAAATAAATTACTGCCTCTCCGTATCATTTAAACTTGCACACTTTCCTTTAATTCATTTCAAAATAACTTGTACACTCACAAATTGAAACAAAGACAATATTAACACCTTTACAATATTACAGAGGGAAAATTTTTCTCTTTTAGTCCTCTTATCTTTTATATGTTTAGTTTTTCATCCTGTTAATTTTTCAATTTTGATTTCTGTCCTGTAAGTTTAATTTTTTCAACTTTTTTTATCCCGAGAACTGCTATGATAGGTAATTTATCAGGGCCTGATTTTTTTATTTTTTTTGTAATTTTCAATTTTTTTTAAGCAAAAAAAATTTGTGTGACACAATATTGAAAACACACACACACACACACACATTATTCCTTAGTCACATTTAAATTTAAATGAAAACAAAAAATGTAAATGAGTCAATATTTTCAATATATAATTTTAGATTATATAAAAATACATTAATTAAAATCTAAATTTAGATTTCATATGCTTTAATAATTTTACAAATCAAAAGATATATAAAAAAACAAAGATAAAATAAAAGTTTATATTATTTAAAATCTAAAAAAATCTTTAAAAATTTTTAATACTTCTTCTAATTTAAAAAAATTTATAAAAATATATATATAAATATAATTAAAATTCATATTTACTGAGTAGACATATTACAGGGCAATATATTCAATATAATAAATAATATTATTTCATATAAATAACATAATATCTTATATTTACAGTAAAAAATGAATTAATTATATGAAATCTTAATTTAAATTTTATATAATTTTAATATAAATTTTATCATTTTTTTTTATAATCCTCCCCATTATGACGAATATAAAAATATACAAAAAATTTCTATGAATAATTCAAAATTAAACTTCTTAATATGAAATTTATATGTTAAGCGAAAAAATATTACTCATTCTTTTGTAATTTTTGTAATTATATAAGTAGTGATGAGGCAAGAAAACAAAAAATATCAGTTATAACTTTTAATATATCTTCCACCACATAGATTAAAAAAATAAGAAAAATAAAAAATAAATAAATACAAGTGTCACCTTTTAACAGGAAAAGGAAAGTTACCCACAATAACATGGTACTGGACAAAATTAAAATTGAAAAGTTAACGAGACGTAAAACAAAACACAGAAAAAATATAGGACTAAAAACTACTTTTCCCTATTGCAAAATGCCACCTTCTGTTTTACTATATTTAGTCAAAATCAACAATATCATACACTTAGTTCAATTAATTACTCAAAATACTCCTCTTTCTTACCATCACAACAAAAAATCATTTTTCTTAAATTATGTGAAACAAAAAGTATGCAAGTTTAACCGGGACGGAGAAGTAAGTATGATAAATGATTACCCATCTAGTTGCACATCATTATATAGTTTAAGCTCTATAGAGCTCTCAAAAATTAAATAAAACAAAATGCATCACATAATCGAATTATTTACAATGAAAGGTAGTCTTGCTTTCTAAAAACTGGCTAAGCTAACATATGGAGAACAAAGATATCAACAATGAAAAACTCGAATGAACTGGCCAACTGGGACTGCAGTTTAACGAGTATATGAACTTTTCAAAGACTCAGAGAACATTATATGGATCATACACGACACATGAAATGTGGGCCCAATTCAGAGCAGGTTAATCAAAATTCACCACACCCCACTATTAATAGAAGAGTTGCCAGAGTGATCTTAAATGTAGCAGAATATTTGTACCATGAATGAATTGACTGAACTATTTCATAGAAGAGTTACCTGTGCTATTGATGTAAAACATTCCAAAAGAAGGAATAGATCTTTATCAGAGTCTGAAAGCTGCTGCCACTTTGATATCAATGGGGGCATCAAGATTTCGAGATATTTAGGCTGGAGTTCGATACACAGTAAAATTAGATATATTCAGTTTAAGAATGATGGGAAATTGGGAATATAAATTTTCAATTAAAACAATACCCTAACATAAATAAAGATCCATTTCGAGGCATAAAAATTCATATTGATTTCACCTGATTCAGATCCCCTCCAACAGCATCAGCTAATGTTCCAATAGCATCATATACAATTCTAAGGTTCCGCCTCTACATAGAGAAGACAAGTGTTTTATTCTACAAGAAAAACAAATAGGAAGAGCAGAGTAGACACTGAATCTATATTCCTAATTGATGTTCATTTCCAGCCGGATAGCTGTAAACAAAAGTAAAGCGTCTGAACCTGATATTTCCCAAAGGCCGCCATTAAATGCTGCAATATAATTTCTAGCCGTGGTCCCAACTCTTCGCCGGCCTCCTGCATTATGGGGAAAGATTATACAAGCAATTTTTCAAACTTTAATCCAATAAAGTTAGGAGGGACGAAAGAGAAAGTGGAAGAAAGATAAGAAGAAAAACCTCCTCAAGTGTAGCAAAAGCTGAACAAGCAGCCTCTTGCACTCGTTTGTTATCATCTAATATTCTTTGCAAGAGTCCCATTAGAACTTTGTCAAAATGGTCATGGCCTTGATGAGAAATAGTCTATAACAGAAATAGAGGGTCTATCAATTCAAAGGACAAAAACACATTGATCTCTAAATAAATAAACCAAACCATAAGATGATATGCCACACAACAAATCTAAGTAGGGGTGGCAATTCGTGCTAACGGGTTGGGTTTCGTGTCGACACGATAAGGGCAAACCCGAACACGACACGATAAGAATTCGTTCTGACACGACACGAACACAAAAAATAACGGGTTGACACGACACGACAAGATAACAACACGATAATAAAATTAAAAATAAAAAAATATTAATTGAAAATATTAATTTTTTTTAAATAAATATATTTTATAATTATTAATAAGCATTTTTATTATATATTTACCTAATTTTATATCTATATTGGGTTGTTAACAGGTTAATGGGTTGTTAACGGGTTAATGGGTCATCTGTTAATATTATTCGTGCATAACGGGTTGATACGATAACGACACGAACCCAATAAGGTCAAACACTAACCCGCAATTATCGTGTCGTGCTATCGTGTCGTGTCAAGAATTGCCACCCCTAAATCTACGCAACCCTGAAGTGGGGAAGCACTAGAAAGCAGCCATGAAGTGCAGAAGCGCGAGAACAAACTTCAAGACATGTTATAAATTAAGAAGAAATACAGGATTCTAGTAATTATTTCTGTTGGAACCCAAACAAAAAAGTATCGCCAATGTGGTCCCATGTCCAAAAAGGGGAGTCTTTGTTTATGCTTTCCTCAGTGGCATATCAACCTTAACTTAAGGAACTGTTCAAGAAATGGAAGTATGTTGTAAATAAGGTGAGGCTCCCTAGGGAAACACCTTCTTATCACTCATTAAGCATGGTAATACAGCTCCTGTTCCGCTTAAAATCTGTGGGAAATAGAAATCCCTATGACTTGTACAGGCTCATTAATCACTATTGACATAGGCTGTGAAAATATTTTTTATCTAAATGGAAGGAAAAAAAGGAACCAAATGAAAACAGGTGACTAGCAATAACCTATAATAATAATAAATAAACAAATAAAAAGTCTCCAACAACAAAGATCCATTGACCTATGGAAGTATGCTAGTATGTCTAGAGAAATAACACCAGAAGCTGCAGAATCTGGTACCTAAAACATGGATGTGTCAGCTCTAATCCCGTGTTGAAAATCATCACTTGATTATTATATTTTAATAATACTAATAGCATTGCTAGAGCGTGATACCACGCATTACGAGGAGTTCACAAAAAATATAAGTTGGAGCTAACCAGATATATTTATGAAATATTTAAATAATTCACACATAGGAGCAAGTGATCTTTATACCATAACCCATAGTTGTGAAAGGTGCGCCCGAGGCGAAGCCCTGATCGCCTGGGTTTCATGGTTTTTTGGGGTTTCGGTTGATGTTAAAAAAAACCTCGCCTTTGTGAAAAAGGCGCGCCTCGGGTACATTTCCAAATTTTGGAATTTTTTTTATTTTTTATTTATGTTTTTTTATATTTTTCATGAAGAGTAAAAATTTAATGAATACAATGATCAATTTGAGTCTCTGACATTTGATATTTTCTTAAAATTGAAGGATTATGCTTATTTGCTTTCTGTGATTGTCTATTTGTGTACTTGAATTGTGAAGTTCATTATGACATTGTGCACAGTTTCTTAATTTGTGATTATGTTAATTATGAGTTATTATGTATTATTATTTGATATTTTTTTATTTTTACATTTATTTAGTTGGAAAATTATGTGTTGAGTTGGATATTATATTAATGTATATATGTTCTAGAGTATCTTGTACCTCAGGAGCGCGCCTCAGGCTCCAACAAGGCCTTTGCGCCTCTCGCCTTTAACAACTATGCCATAACCTATGGTATGGTTGCTATAGTTATGCGCCTTTGCCTGATTTTCGTCATATCAGTTTTACAAGTACCACTGGAACATATAGGTCAACATATTATATTATATGGTTTAAAATTGAGTTATTAGACTTCTAATACACAAGTCAAATTGCACTGTTTTCATAATGGCTCATGTGTTATAGACCACCTAATCCTTAGTTTCCTAGTTCGAAATTGAAAGACATTTCAAATACATGTTGTCGCTAGGCACTCACATTATATGCATGATATTTTCTTAATACGTGACAAAAGTCAGTAGCTGTTGCCAATTTTGCACCAATAGATCAATTCAATCAAACAATATTGTTTGCAGTTTCTAAAGAAAATTTAACAGTGCAAAATAATACCTGAATGATGTACTTGCTGAAACGTGAAAGTGTCCAGCAAGAGATGCTTCGTATCAAAGGGAACTTGTCATCTAAAAGTGGAATAAGAAATGCAATAATCTGCCAAACAAAGAGAGATAAGTTTCTATTTACAAAACCATAACAAGGAAAAAGATGTTAATCCATCATTAGTCACAAGTTGAATTCCAGGATATAAGATTCTTGGTGAGCAAATATTCCATCAAGGGAAAAATATGACCAAATACGTACAAGATAAAAACACACATCAAAAGCCAATAGCAGGTATTGGACAAGAAAAGGTACACCATAAAACAAGTATTAAAGGCAGATTCAGGGAACATGCATTTTTCCAAAGCCACAGAGATTGCATGCCAACAGAAATCTATCTGCAATGTACATAATAATGGAATTATATACACGCACTATATAAGTTAACTATCTTCATGATAGCACGTTTACAATGAAAAGCCCTAAGCAGAAGTTTCGTTTGGAAAGTAGATTAAACATGGTGATGGTGCCATAGCCATAGAATAGTCAAAGACAAAAGCATCTACACCTTTCTGTAGATCAAACACTTTATATAATTTTTTTGCCTCATCTTTTACACATTTGGAATATCTATCTCTATTCTCTGCTAGCTAATAAGATTAAAACTTTCATCTTCTACATTTTTCTTTCACTGAATTCCAACTCTTGTTCAAGCTTTCATACATCACCCAGAGCATTCCTAGTTAGCTAACAACCCTACCTACCCCCCTTACATCTGCAGCTAAATCTTCTTGGCTGCATCATTCCTCAATTATTTCCAGGCCAACCATAGAAACACAAGAGATGCTGCCTGACAATATGTTTCTGCAAGCGTCTAATATACTGATAACTTGTCATCAATATAGCATGCCATCAATCTATTTCTCTAATGACTCATTTCTTGCCAACCATGATTAACACGAGGGATTTGATCAATTTAATCTCATAATAAATTGCCCAATATTCCTCTATCTATGCAGTTATGTTTACCACTAGTAAGAAACAAAACAGAAGAACTACTTATCCATTAGAAAGGCATACAGAAGGTATTAATGAAGAACTGATAATTGATTAACAAACTAGTAAATAAAACATAGAAACAAAATTATTACTAGTTTTAAGTAAATTTGTGGTTTCTTAGCTTATTTCACTTCCTAGTTCTTAAGATGCAATGTAAAATGACATAAAAGAAGAAAATAGAAAAGAAATTCAAATGATTTATTGCATTTATTCCATGAAGCATGAGACCTCCAACCAACATAATGACTCATAATAAGAACACTATGAGGCCGCAATCCACAAAGACAAAGAAAATAGAACATCAAAGTAACCAAGTAAAGCACAAGATTAAAAATAAACAAATTAAATTAAACAATACAAACTGCTTTATTCTTCAATAGTCATCTTCGTTCTTGCCTAATCAGAATCAAGATGAAAGATCAGATTGTTTCTGGACAATCCTACTCGCAAATTACCTCAGACAGGTGAGGATAGAGGCCATTTATGCAACCCTGGCCTATGGCACCAAGCGCCAAAACAGCAGCTTCTCTATCTTTCCAAGCTTCATCACCTGGAGTCGACAACTTTGTCTGCAAAGGCAAGTTCACATACAGGTCATATAAACTTGAGCTACATTTCAAAAATCAGAATTCCATTAAACACTAATCAATTAGCTAAAATAGAGCATAAACATCTTTATTCTCATCAACAATCATATACCATATTATACTACGAGTAACTGCAATAGAGTAAGACCACCCATAGCTTCTTTTTGGTCATTTGTTATAATATAGATTCAAGAACAAAATACAAAAAGGCATTTTAACTGAATCAGTTAACTGCCTAGCAATTAGAGATTATTTAACTGTATAGGAATGCCAAATATCATAAGACAACCAGAATTGAGCTTGAGTTCTAAGAAAATAAAGGGACTTCAATGAAATTCACAACAACCAATATATGAAAATCATTATAGAGGTCTCCAATCAAGAATTATATAAGATCAGATCCAACTCCAAAGATTTGTTGAACACTTTTAGCTTAGTAAAAATTCATACCAGCAGGAAAAGGAACATATCAAGAAAGGTTAAAGAGAAACAACAGAGCAGAAAAAGAAAATAATAATAAAAATAAATAAACAAAACAAAAGAAACCTGCACGATGGGCATCAAAGTGGGTAAAATCTCATCTCCGAATACATTTGAGATAAAATCCAAAGCAGCAGCGCTACATTTACGCAAATTCCAGACATTTACAATGTCATCCTCCTACAAATACAATATCAGCCACATCAAGAATATTGTACTCAATACAAGGAAAGAATTACTGATAACAAAACTAATATAAAATGCAAGCAATTGGTGATAAAACTATGTCGCACAATCAGTAAAATTTTGAAAGATAGCACACATACCTCATCTTCTACATCCTCTGATCCATGAAAACGTGATGAATGAAAACGAGGCTTCAAATCCTGCATGAGAAACAGATATGAGGAATACATCAAATATCAACATAATCTCTAAACCAGTATCAAGAAATGCAACCGAACCTGATCTCGATCTGGAAGAGACCCATCCTCCTGCAAAGAAAAGGTGAATAACAAGCAAACAGAATTAATCCCTATAACTAGACGAATTCAGTACGACTTAGAGAATGATCAGTCAATAAACCTCAGCTTCCACAATAGACTCATCATCATCAGCATACGCCATGTTTGAGAGTAAAATCTACAGTAAATTTTATTAAATAATTAGATAACCAAACAAGTTAGAGTGTGATTATATAATTGAAGAAAGTTTTGCTTGAATCAAGAAGCATACTGGTATAAGACGCGGTAAAAACTCTCTCAAGTTTTCAGGTGGCAATTCTGCTTCGCAATAAGCAGACCTGCCAAAGACGTGAGGTTTAAGTACAAGAAGAGAATGATTCCATAGTTCCAAAGTTGAAAACCGGGTCGAAAAGTGAAAAATTTAGACGCAACAGTTTCATAGGCAATAAACTGAGAATTACTATATATATGCATACACACACACACACACACTTATAAGTTATAACATTAATAATTAATAAAAAAAATAACAATAACTGCTTCAATTTGCCAGACACCTAACTCAGAAAATATTGCATAAAAATTGATTTGCCAAAGTGACAGAATAACCAAACCACCTAACAGGACAATTTTGAAATCTAACTTCTACTTCTACATGCTCAGAGGACATTAATCTAGAGCATCTAAAAGTTTATTAGGCCTAGATTAACTTTATTCATCCTCTCATTTCAATATAAGGATGGGAAAGCACATCATGTTTTAGAGGACCCTAGGAAACAACGAAGTTTAGAACTCTAAACTCGCGGAAACTTGCATATTAAAAATCTAAATAAATACAATGCTACCAAAAATCAAAATAGAAGATACATCTTATCCTTAAATTCAAAAAACATACCTAGAAGAAATGTTCGAATTTTAGATAGTTTAAAAAAGTGTTATAAGCTATATTCAGATTTCAGTACCATATACTAATGAACAGAGCTCAAGATATTCCAAAATCGAAATATCATTTATTCAGCTTTCAATACCACAATTAAGAACTCATCAAAAGAAGAAGAAATAAAGAAAAACAAAAAAGCAGAATGTTTGACCATCCTCAAAAATATAATTCCATACTGGAAGACCACAATAATTGCAGAAATAAGGTCCAGGGAACAATAAAGTTACCAAAATTCACATGCTTCTAGAGCCACTTCGTCATCAGGATCTTTGTTGACTAGCAACATATATTCAATTATGTTCCTCAGATGTGGCTGCAGCATTACATGGGAAAGTTTCATTAGAAAGTAGCAGGCACCTTTTAAATATCAAGCATTGGTTGCAAAAATAGATCAAAATCAGCCATCGAGTAAGTATATAAAAAGATGAGGTGATTGACTATTAAATTATACAGCACACAACACATTTAGAAACTGAGGATGACAAGAAGTAGTTTTTCACCTCCAACACAGCAGAACGAACTTCAATTAGCTCAACAAATGCCCCGCATACCTGGTCAGAGTAACAACAAAAATAAGCAGCTGTAACAAAAATGCAGCTTCCCAATAGGTATTAAAATTGTAAAATCCCAACACACTTTGCATATAAATTTAGTTTAATAAAAATATTATTCGCGCTAAAAGACAAGGACAACTAGAAAGGGGAGGGGGATGATTTGACGACAATTTCGCAGTAATACAAAGCACAACCTCAAACCATATAAAGAAACAAATACTGAATATTGTAACATGCTAAAACAGGACAAGATAAAGAAAAGTGAAGCCTGCCAAAATCCTGAGAAGATAATGCAATAACTCTTTAATTTGTACCCAATCAAAGAACTGAAAGAATTGCTCACCAACTTCCGGACCTCAGGAGCAGAGTCATTGGCAAGAACAAATAAACCTTGCAAATATTTATCCATTGACAGAGATAGCACCTACAAATTTGCCAAAATATCACAATGGAGCAATCTTATATGAAAAGCAAGCCTAAATGGAGACTGGGGGAATGATAATTTCAATTTTTAAGGCAAATCGAACTTACTCACCTTAGGCATTAGCATAATGTACTGATTCACTGAACCCAAAGAAAGCTTTCTTAGAGTAACATGTGACGACTGAAAAAGCTGTTAGCAAAGGAAACAAAAAGAGATGCAAAATATTAAATATTATCTTTTTCTTATATGGTGGAAGGAAGCAGATGACTATTTTGGGGATGAGAGAGATAGATAGAAGAAATAATCACAAAACCTGGAGGAATCTCGGAAGAAAAGCATTGATTGGTCTTTCTGATAATCCAGGAATATCAGAATCAAGGACTTGGGGTGCATCTTCACAAATCTACGATCAAAGATGTCATTATGATAAAAAGTATTTGAATATAGTAATCAGTATTCAATTTCACATTAAATTCATAAATGTCCAAATAGTTAATGTTATTGAATATTTAGATGTTTTTAAGCATGATCACCCAACTGGAGCTTAAGCAATCTTATTGAATATTTTGATGTTTTTAAGCTCTTTTTAAGAAATTTTACATGAAATATTCCAACACGTTTAATAGGTGGACCATTGAAGACCTTAAGGGATTCAAGCACACTTAAAGACTCTCTTGGGACAACAACATTATCTTGTAACAATATTAGCCCTTATTATATCCCTCCATGCCACACCACCTTCACAGTTACCGTTCCACGTTGTTTAAGGAAAGTTGTTTTTTTGACCAACTTTATTAACTTTTGAGGGTATTTTAGTATTTTAAGGTAATAAATAATGTTTAAAGTAATGTCATAAGTGTGAAAATGGACAGGCAAATTTGGAAATTAAATTAACTTTTGAGGTTGTTGGATAAAGTGGTGTTTCCTTTTTTGGGACGTGAAAGGTTTTGTGGGACAAACAAATGAGGAAAGTGTGAAGGATTCTGTGGGAGGGAGTACTAATTTTTTGCTTTTAGCTCTTAGCACTAATATTTAATTACTAATTCTTATGTAACAGAAAGTAGGTAACCAACTTATTAAGCAAAGCTTGCAACAAAATTTATTGCACCTCCAACAGAGAAAAGATTTGGATCTCTCTCAACCAAAATAAAATAGATGAAAAGATCCAGGCAGCATGTCAGCACCTAGTCCCACCTTTGAGGGCTGGTACCTAGAAAGGCTAAGAGTGGGTAGAAGGAACCACCTATTGGCATGTGCCATTCAGTCTGTCTTTTAAAGTACTGCTATATCTGCTCCATGCTAATAACATTCCAAAAGTGTTCAAAATAGAGAACCACATATACTGAATCAATAACATTGCATCAATGGGGCAAAAGTGGAATATATCATGGCAACGCTCTTTCTCATGTAATCCTAAATAGCCCATGAATAGCTTTCCCAGTTTTTCAGTCAATGGGAAACCGGCAAAATGAGTCAAGAATCAAAGGCACTTCCATATGTGTTTCATATACAAAAAAAAGCAACAAAGTCATACCTTAGACAATGCATCCATGGCACCTTCCATGTGATTGAAATCATTACTGTCCAGACACTTTACAAGTGCGTGTAGCAATTCAGGCCACACTGCTACACCAGCAATCTGAACAATAGTACTTATGATGGTCCCAGCTGTGGACCTGATTTGCTTATCTGCTGCTCCCATACAAGGAAACAACTCTGATTTTAAGTATTGCTGATTTGACAGAGGCATGGCTCCGAATACACTTCTAAGGTTATTTTTCAGAAGCAAACCCGCCGCTTGTCTAACTTCGATGGATTTCCCCTGTCATATGACAGTCACAAGTGATTTCATTCACTAAAATTAAAAGAACTATGCTAGTTTATAGTTCATGGGCATAAAAATTTTCAGTTTCAGTATATGCTGACAACAAGTTTCAATCACTTACAAGCCAGATCATGTTTCTGAATTATTGCAGAAAGAACATAAACTTAAACTCTACAGTCTCTTACCACTCCTGCTATTTCAGATTATATTCCACCAATTAAGTATTCCAACTCAAAAAATAAATAAAGAGCATTTTCGTGCATCCTTGAAATTTCTGCAAATTCAATCGTGCAACTCACTAGAGTTCAATGAGCAAAGTTTTTTTAACTAAGAATAAGGAGGAGTGCAATAAATAAAGGGATTGTTTATGAATGAATAGGGAAATAGGTTTCATACCCTCTTTTGTGGTTCTGCGCTAATTGCTCAAAGTGGAGAAAATAAGTACTATAGACATCATTGAAAACAGACTTCCATGCAATTCATATTCCGCATTCCCACTTCCCATTCGGCCATTCCCAACGCCCCAAAGTTCTTCAATTAGTTTTTAATAATACTCGGGCAAATTACAAAGAATGCATACATGTATGGGACAGCTTCCCAATAGTTAACTCCACCAAAATTGTCCAATTAGAACCCCTCTTAAACCCTAACAGACATATAGTGCCGAAGTAACTTTACTCCCCATACCGAATTTCTTGCTCTAATTAAAAGAAGCGATCAACAAATTCAACTAACCAGCAGCAAAATCCATACTCTTCACCGCAACCAACAAAATTAAAAGCTCAAATCAAGGATTAAAGAACAAAATCATACCTCGGCACGGGCGAATATGAAGGCAAGATAATTGTTGAAATCGGGGAACTGAGAGTAGTGCTGAAGTCTCTGCCAAATCACGGACTTGTCATCGGAGGTGGGAGCCATCTGCTGCTCCAGAAGCCCACAGATCTCCCGTAGACCATCCTCCTGAGGCTTCCACGTCAACGCTTCGCCGCCGCCGCCCCCCGACGACATTGTTTTATTCTACGGGTACAAATTAATTCGATTTTCCGACAGTTCAAGCAGTAAATAGAGATAACTGATAGGAGAGATCACACTCCCGCCAATCCCAAAAGAAGAAATTGGAGAGATTGAGCAGAGAAGCAGAGCCAAAGATGAAGTAGAAGGCTCTGTTCCGAGAAGGAAAGAAGGGGGGGAGAGAGTGAAAATTGTACAGAGATGGACGTGGGGTTTTCGCTTTGAAGAGATGTGATTCGCTACGAGGAGGTGTAGCAAACATACAGCATCCAATAGCCGCTTTAGAAACTCACACTAATTTAAGAAAAAGTTTAAATTAATCTTAACAAAGTTTAAAATAAACGTGGAATATTTTTATTCATTGATTTATTAAATCTAACTAAACTCAAAATAAACATATTCTAATTAAAATAAGTTTAATGTAACATTTATTTATTGACTTTATATCTTTTTTTATTAATGCTGATAGGTATGTATATATATATAATCTAATTACTAATAAATACATCGATCTAATATAATTACTAATGAATATATAACGTCTTTTTCTTTTTCCAACTTTACCCTTATTTACAACGTTGAATATTCAATGTTTTCATATAACACTAATTTCATTGAACACTAATGTATAAATAAAATAATGGGTGGGAGCTTTAAGGATTATTATAACAACCATTTTTTCAATTTAATTAATCATGTATCTTCTGTTTCTCTCTCAAGGATTACACTAATGTACATTCGTAGGATTCTTCAATTTAATTGCATATTTTCTGTTTCTCTCTAAGAATGCACACTAACGTACTTAACAATAATTTCAATCATGGTTTTTCAATTTAGTCACGTATTTTCTGTTTCTCTCTCAAGAATGCAAACTAATGTACATTAGTAGTGTTCTTCAATTTAATCACGTATTTTCAGTTTCTTTCTCAATAGAATGTACATTAATGTACATTCATATTAATAACATATTTTTGTTTCCATCTTAATTATGCACACTAATGTACGGATATATATATGTATTATGGGAAAAACAAAACAAAATTTTGTATTTATCAGTAATTTTTTTAAGCGAATGTATCACTTAGTACTTCGTAAATACGTTTTGTACCGACTATTTATTGACTCTATCTTTTTTTAAATAAAAAAACTCAAATTATTTATTTGAAATTTATACATAAATTTTAAGAATCATGCTTACCCTATCTATAAGTCTTTTAATGTCCAACTTACTCATCTTCCATGCATTCTCTCTAGTGGTATGATCAGGTTAATTGAATATTTATAATTTTTAAAATTTGTGAGGTGAAGAATATTATTAGTTTACTTATTTGGGGAGGAGCTTGTGGATTTGAAACTCATAGGTAGAGATGTTAATACGGTTCGAGTCCATATGATAGATTTGCCTAAGTATAAGCACTTTTAAATATGATTTTTTTCTCAGACCGATTAGTCTACGGTCCTATAGAGTTAGCCCGTAGGTTAAAAGTCTAGCCATGTTTGCTCGATTATTTTTTTATTATAAATAAATAAATATTATTAATAATTAAGTTAAAACTTGTGTGATCCTGTGACATCGTACCCCCAAATTCCATATTTTTCAAAAATTGTACCCTTTAGTATTAAAAGTTATATCATTTAGTATAAGAATATGTATCCTTTATTTTCTCAAAAAAATTAATCAAACATTTATATTATTCATATTTCAGCCGATCTTTAAATAAAATATATATATTCTTATTAATTAAAGTGTATACTGTTTAGAACAAAATGTTATACATTACACACCCTGAGATAGAAGACCAACTTTAATAATTATTGGTATGTTAACAAATATTTTATTTTGATAATTACAATATTAATAATTTAATGTCCTCCAGCTAACCATTTTTTTTGTTTTGTCATTTTAAAATAATAGATAGAATAGAGTATAAGAAATATTTTTAAAAGTAATATTGAAAATCAATTATCTCAATTCACAAATAACATTAAAATATTTGGAATCCTATAATTCTTTGTAATTTTTATGTTTAAATTTATAAATTTATAGTTTATTATTGATGTTAGGACAATATTTAATGTATTTCGTATTCATTTATTTATGTTTCAATACTTTATCTGTCTCCTTTCAGCTGACACACTTTCCATTTTAGATTGTTCCACAAAAGTTTACACCTACTTATAATCATTAAATCACAATCAACCCTAACTTCTCACCAGCGTAGTAACATGGAACAAGCAAAAACTGAAAATGATGATCATTCAGAACAAGTAATAATCATAAAGGTGTAGAATAATCATGATGGGGGAGATGAGGTCAGTGTTTATTTTTCAAATTAAGTTAAATAGAAGTTTTAGTTTGTAGAATTGTACATTGTATGCATAGCGTGATCTGTAATTTTGATTCTAAAAATTATCATATTCGACAGCAACAAACAAATGGGATTAGAAGTTATACGTTGATTATTGCAAACAAGTTGATTTGAATAGATTCTACGTAGTCGATTAATTCATCATTACTAAAAATTTAATATTACGAATACTTACTGATTTTAAATGCAAAAGTGTTCAATGAATAAATTTGAAATATATTATATACATTCTGAATACTTTGTGAAACGTTGAGAATTTTTTTTCAATACATCGTTATTGAACATTAAATATTCTAAACTCACTGATTTTGATTGACATGGTGATTGATTATGGAGTGATAAAAGTATTAATATCCACGGAAGAGCTTCTGACGTTCCCAACGGCCTCTACCATTCTGGTACAATGAGGGGTGGTTGTTGATGCTCCAGAAGCAGTTGGTGCACTTGACACGCAGTACTGTGTACACCTAAAAAATCGATTATATGGTTGTTAGTGTAGATGTACAGTAGTACCACCGCGTCGGAAATGCCACATGTGTGAAACATAATAGATACATCTCGTTTTCATTTTCTAGATGAGATTTACTATTTTCGATGTAATTCCCAAAAGAAATTGAATTGGGGAATGCTTCATATGGAATACAAGAGTTCTTAGAGAGAGTAGAAAGAAGGGGATTGATTTTGGAAAAAAGTTGTCACGATGGGTATTCCAAATTAAAAAGAAATTTTTAAATTATATTTTATAATTATGTAGGGATATATTGGAATTTCATCCTAATATATTGTATGTGTTTGCAATATTTTAATCCTAATGTATCTAGGAGTAATTTGATTGCATAACTACAAGAAAATTATCAAATTCCAACGAAAAGTAAATTCATTGGAATTTCTAGAGTTCCATTGAATTTTTCAATGAAATCTAAAATCGTTGGAAAATTCCAGCGAAAACTCCCATGAAAATTTAAACCGTTGAAAATTTTCATTGCTAATTCCAGTAGCCTGATAAAATATTGGAAATTTCCAACGAAAATTCCTATAAATCCTAAAGCTATTAAAAATTCCAATGAAAATTCCCACATAAATTTAAACCATTGGAATATTCTAATGCGAATTCCAATAGCTTTTTCCAATAGAAATTCCAATTAAACTTAAGTCATTGAAAAATTCCATCGAAAATTGAAAACCATTAAAAAATTCCAACTCGAATTCCAACGACCTAATAAATCATTGGAAATTTTCGTAGGAAATTATATTTTAAAAAATTAAATAAATATATTTTCAAATAATAAATTTAT
Source organism: Pogostemon cablin (assembly GCA_023678885.1). NCBI lineage: Eukaryota > Viridiplantae > Streptophyta > Magnoliopsida > Lamiales > Lamiaceae > Pogostemon > Pogostemon cablin. The sequence goes on along the minus strand of CM042952.1, from coordinate 22,080,460 downwards.
CATTAGAGAATTTAAGTAGAAAAATCTATTTTTAAAAAAATAGAAAAAAGATAATATGAGAGTTTAACAAATTAAAATGTCAATTTACAACATAAATTATACTACCTCCGTCCGCTGCAAAGGCAACCGTTTCACTATTTCTGGCGTCCGCTTCAAAGGTATCAATTTCCTCTATTTAGTAAAGAAAGTACACAATATGACCCACCACTTCCCTCTAATACAACTATCCACTTTACCTTTAATAATAATACTCATTAATCCACGTACAAAAAATAAATAAAGACCTTAGAATTGTCCATGTACAAACAACAAACGATTACCTTTAGACTAGACGGAGGGAGTACATTAATTAAGTTGATAGAGGATATCCTTACATACTTAGGAGATCAAGGGTTCAAATCCAACGGTAATTCCAAAAGAAAATTACATTGAAAAAATGTTTGAATCACTTTTAGATAAAAAAATTTCAACACAAAAATTACGTTAGATTTTAGAAACCATTGGAAATGTTGTTAGACAGTTTTCTTGTAGTACTCACTCCTTCCAGTTTAAAAAGTCTCATTTGTTTTTGCATGTGCATTGATGAATATTATTATTTAATGTGTAGGGGGTAGTTTGTCGGGGTGCCCAGTGGTGTAAGTGTGTTTACGTCAGAGATATTGTCCTAAGTGTGGTAGCACTTTGTACAACATCGAGTCTTATCAGAATGAAACTTGAATACGAATATGCAAGTTTGTACAGCAAAAGACTTAACTCACGGAATTACTCAATCTTTCTATAATCTTATGAATAAGTTTGTAGTGGCCTCATGACAAAAATATCACTAACTTGGAAAAAGTGATTTACAAAAATCAGATTCAAAGATATGGAAACATTCCTTCCACTCTTCGAATACACACGGATACAAATCCTAAACAAACTCCCAAATGGCAAAACCTAGATTGTTAGATCTAGATCCTACTTCAAGTATGCACTTCCACTGCATGTGAACAGTACACACAAAACATATGGGATAATACTATACACGTGATGCAGAACGAGATATTACAATACCAGTGAAAACACTACAAGAGGAACGTTGTCGAATAAAATCTACGTCCGGCGACTCTCTTTGTAGGAAATCTCCAAGTTTTTCCGCGCCAGGAATGAAGTCTGACAGCTTCTAGTTATAGTCGTAAAGCATGTTGCAGACCTTCTTCAAATAAGTGGTCCACTAGGAGATATAGAAACCATCCATTAACAGAAAATAACCAACCCACTACTTTGGGTAGTTATCTTCAACTTCTAGAATCTTCTGGACTTCTAGAATTTTCTGGATTGCTCTTCAGACTTGTAGGTCCTATTTAGCACGTTCTTCATTCAACTGCCACAACCCTAAAAGCAATATCAAGCACAACATCACACAAACATGTTAGTGGTTAAATAATAACTGGTGGAGGATCGGTGTGATTCCAGATGTGACGACACTGGTCTCAACACTTCACATCAACAATCTCCCCCAATCTCCCTGTAAGCAAATAAAATTTATGGTCCAATCAAATGGAAACACGTGGATTTTATTAATTAAATATCAATTTTTAATTTATTTTGGAATTTAAATAATTAATTCCTAAAATAGATTAATAAATAATTGATAATTAATTTAAACAAATTAAATGAGGTTTAAATTAAATAAGGTAAGCCAAGACAAATAAGTCTTACTTGATGTCTAAGCAAGTGGAAGGCCCAAGCCCGTAGGATTAGGTCAAAACAGCCCTAGACCAATCAGACTGCGAGTTATTTATGGGGCATCCTCACTCTCCAGCTATATAAGGAGCCATCCTCCATTCATTCCAAACATACCCAGACACCTGAAGAAATCCGAAGAATACGAGCAACAGCTCCCCTTCAAGATCTTCAAGTCAAGAACAACCTCCGATCAGAGATCAAGGGTCAAGCTCCACCGATCCGGCGTTCTTCCATCCATCCACCTCCGATCCGAGATTAAGGTGTTAAGTCCCTCCGATCTGGCGTTCATCCAGCCAACTGCCTCCGATCCGATATTAAGGTGCCAAGCCCTTCCAATCCGGCATTCATCCAGCCAACCGTCTCCGATATGAGATTAAGGTGCCAAGCCTTTCCGATTCGGCGTTCTTCTGGCCAATAGCCTCCAATCAGAGATAAAGGTGTCAAGCCCCTCTGATTCGATATTCCTCCAATCAACAACTTTCTCCACAGAAAGCTCTCTAGTCAACGTTTAATCCGAATAATGGCTCGGCACCTCCGGATCAACGTCAAGACTACACATCCGAGCTCAGACAAGCTTCATTTGAAGATCCGGCTCAACATACACGCTGTCAACACAGTCAGCATAAATACTCCAGTCAAAGTCAACACACAAGTCAAAAGTCAAGGCTAAATTAGTTCGAGAGAAGAATCAAGGGATTGATTAGAGATTTGTAACCCACTTACATACTCTTTAAATTAATCCTTTTAAATTATTTTTGTAATTCACTTTTGTGTTTATTCTTCCATAAATACAAAAATTTATTGTTACAAATTTTGGCTCGCCCAGTGGGACCATCTCTACCTCTCATCTCTTCTCTCTACAAGCTCGAAAGTACAAAATGACTCATGTCAAGATTACTGAGGGAAGGACTGCTGCTTCTAAGCTCTCAGAGTCATTGAATAAATATGTTGATGTTGTTACGAGGAGCATGTCAGAAAAAGCTCGATCAGAAGCCTCATCTAGATCCAGTCCTTCAGTTGAGGAGGCTTCGAGAAAACAACTACCTCTTAAAGAAGATAGTGATGAAGATTCCGCATGCTCACACTCATCATCAGGCTCAATTGCTGCTCTAGTAATGATGGCTGGTGCTTCAACTATTGAGGAACAACTAGCAAGTATGATGAAAGCTATCGAAGGGCTCACAAAACACATAGAAGCTCAAGATTCAAAGATTTCCAAACTGATGGAAGGAAGGGACATTGCGGAGACTAGCCGTGCAAACGGAAAATGAGTCATGGACGATAGTGAAGTGGAAGAGATCACAAGGCGCCAGACTATTGAAAATGAGCAAACTCAAGGAACATTGCCATTTTCAGCTAATGGAATGCTCCAAGTCGATCAATTGAAGGATATTATACTTGGAACCATAAAAGAAAGGTTTGAAGAGAATCCAAACCCACCGTCACTTATGTCAAGCCATTCACGAAAAGAGTGGACAACTTGAAGTTGCCAGCTGGCTACTAACCTCCCAAGTTCCAACAATTTAATGGCAAGGGAAACCCGAGGCAACACATAGCACACTTCATTGAGACTTGCCATGATGCAGGTACTTATGGAGACCATATGGTGAGGCAATTCATTCACTCTCTCAAAGGAAATGCCTTTGATTGGTATGTCGATTTGCAAGCTGAATCCATTGATAGTTGGGCACAAATGGAGCATGAGTTCCTTAACCGTTTCTATAGCACAAGGAGAACCGTTAGCATGACTGAGCTAACTAATACTCGTCAATTAAAGGAAGAGCCCGTGATTGATTATATCAATCGATGGAGGAATTTGAGTTTAAACTGGAAGGACCGATTATCTGAAGAGTTGGCTACTAGGGCCCACGACATGGAATTAAGCATGGCTGCTAGTGGAATCAAACATTCACAAATGTTAGACTCCTACAAATCCAAAGATAAACAAGATTTCAAAAAAGGGGGCAAGCCCTATGCTAGAAATTCGAACAAAGAATCAATGGCCACAAATACTATGACGGTCAAAATTCAAAAGAATGAAGATGATAAGAAAGATAAAGGTAAACAAGTTGCCCAAGATTGGGGGCAAAGAAGATTGACTCTGAAAGTGATGCAAGAAAAAGAGTATCCATTTCTGAACTCAGATATTTCTGGCATATTTGATGATCTAATAAAGAATAAACTCCTTAACCTTCTTGAGATGAAACGTTCAGAAGAAGACGGCCAAACTAATGACCCAAAATACTGCAAGTATCATATGTTGGTGTGTCATCCAATTCATGATTATTTTGTCCTCAAGGAAAAGATCATGTGTTGGCCAAGGAAGGAAAAATCGTGTTAGAAGATGAGGCAGCCACGAACTTCACTTCTGTAAAAGAAAGTCATGATGAAAGCTCATGTCATGTCGTGAATGAGGAGGACAATAAAAGCGAACAATCTGAAACTAAGGGTAAAGGTTACTCTATGAAGGTGACCTTCACGAATAAAGATATGTTGTTGGGTTCGCAATCCCATAATCGACCACTATCTGTGACTGGCAATACTAAAGAGGTGCAAGTGAATCGTATACTTGTTGATGAAGGTTCGGCGGTGAATATTCTATCTTTGAGAATGTTGAAAAAATTAGAAATACCGGTGGATGAACTCAATCATAGCCGATTGATGATTCAAGGGTTCAACCATGAGGGGCAAAGAACTCTCGGCACAATAGTTCTTGATTTGCTTATTGATGAGTTGAAATCAACAGTGCTCTTCCATGTCATTGATATAAAAACTTCATACAACATGCTTTTGGGACGTCCTTGGCTGCATGAGAATGGAGTGATTCCTTCCACATTACACCAGTGCTTCTAATATAGTGAAGGTGACAACGTGAAAAGGGTATTTGGCAACGATAAGCCGTTTACTGAAGCTGAAGCTTACTTTGCAGATGCTAAATATTTCTTTAAGAGTACAAATGAAGTAAAACGTGAATAAATCCCAGTGCAAGATAATAGGGGCAATAAACAAATAAAAGATGAGGAAGGTAGCACGTCATCTGCCACTCTCAAGAAGAGTAAAGAGAAGCTTGAGACCTTGGAAGAGTTGACATTGCCTCTAACAAAAATTGATGCAAATAAGCCTTCTTCTCCACCACTCAAGGGATTCATACGTCCTATTAAAGGAGCTAAGACCGAACACGGTGAAGTGTTTGAAGCCGAAATAACCAAGTCGTATAGTTCACAAGCTTATAAACTTCTCATAAAGGCTGGTTACGAACCGAAAGAAAAGCTGATGACAGGTAAGTTACATCAAGAGACCATTAATCGACTAGAATATGGGCTTAACGCTACTCAGAAAATGTTGAAAAATAGTGGCCCTACTTTCAAGAATGCTAAGCCAGGTTTGGGATATGTCCCTCAAAAGCCAATCCGCATTGTAATTAGAAGAGCAAGTACAAATTATATCACCAAAGGAGAAGTTTCATCCACAGATGATATTTTTATAAAAGCGGTAGAAAAATCAACAGAATCTCTGTCTTTGAAAAACCTGGGAGTGTCTTCGAAAGACTTGGACCCTGTGAAAGAAGCAAGTATGAGAGGCAAAATAAGGTTAATTCTCCTACCTTCAAGAAGCTTCGAAGTCGAATTCCTTCTCGTATGAAGCGGCGAAATATCTTGATTGTCTCATGTGGAAGAGTGTTGAAAGCTAAGATGCAAACAATCATATTCACTAAAGATGATAGTGATGATGATAGAGAAAGTGTAGCTTCTACCAACCATATCACTGCTCTTGATGATTCTCATATGGAGGAGGTAGATGCTGAAGATGCCCCTCCACAATTTGAAGAAGGAGTGAAAGCCACTATTGATGAGTTGAAAGAAATCAACTTAGGTGATGAAAATGATCCATGTCCTACCTACTTAAGTGCTCTACTAAATGTTGAGGAAGAAGAAAAGTATATTAGTATTTTGTGAGAATTCAGAGACGTTTTTGCATGGTCACATAAAGAAATGCCAAGTTTGGATCCGAAAATCGCAGTGCACCATTTGTCCATTAAAAAGAAAACTCAACCAGTAAAATAAATACAGCGTTGATTTCGACCAGAGTTGATTCCTTCGATTGAGGATGAGGTTAATAAGCTTCTTGAAACAAGCAAGATCCGAGAAGTCAAATATCCTACATGGATTTCTAACATCGTGCTGGTGAGAAAGAAAAATGGGCAACTCAAAGTATGTATTGATTTTCGAGATTTGAACATGGCATCTCCGAAAGATGACTTTCCACTGCCAATTGCTGAACTCATGATTGATGCAACGACGAGGCATGAGGTCTTTTCATTTATGGATGGGTCATCTGGCTACAATTAAATTGGTCTGGCTCCTGAGGATCAAGAGAAGACAGCCTTTTGTACTCCCAAAGGAATATATTGCTACAATGTCATGCCATTTGGCTTGAAGAATGCTGGTGTCATTTATCAATGAGCCATGCAAAAGATATTTGATGACATGCTTCATAAGATCGTCGAATGCTATGTTGATGATATTGTGGTGAAATCAAAGGAAAAGAAAGATCATCTCCATGATCTAAGACGAGTATTCAAACGATTAAGAGAGCATCAACTTAAGATGAATCCACTCAAGTGTGCATTGGAGTTTCATCTGGAGATTTTCTCAGATTTATTGTTCACCGTCGAGGAATTGAGATTGAGAAAACAAAGATTGATGCAATCATGAAGATGCATGTGCCTCGGAATATACATGAGCTCAAGAGTTTACAAGGAAAGTTGGCATACTTGAAAAGATTCATATCAAACTTGGCTGGCCGATGCCAATCATTTAGTCATCTCATGAAGAAAGGCAGCATATTCGAATGGGATGAAGCTTGCAATAATGCTTTCAATAGCATTAAAGAATACTTGATGAAGGCACCAGTGTTGGAAGCTCCAATATCGGGACGTCCATTAATCCTTTATTTAGCTGCTTAAGAGCGTTCAGTTGGAGCTTTGCTTGCACAAGAAAATGATGATGGCAAAGAAAGAGCTCTATACTATCTAAGTAGAACCATGACTCCAAATGAGTTGAAATATTCACCGATTGAGAAGATCTGTTTATCCCTTTTCTTCGTGATTCAAAAGTTGAAGCATTACTTTCAAGCTCATACAGTTCGGCTATTTTCGAAAGCCAACCCACTAAAGTTTATCATGTCAAAACTAGTACTCTCTGATCGGCTTGCAAGATGGTATCTCCAACTCCAACAATTTAAGATTGTGTACGTCCCTCAAAAGGCCGTAAAAGGACAAGTGTTGGAAGATTTCCTAGCTGATCATCCAATGTCTGCTAAATGGGAACTATCTGATGAACTCTCCGACAAAGATGCTTTTGCTATTGAGATTGCTTCTCCTTGGAAGATGTATTTCGATAGAGCATCTCATAGAGAATGAGCCGGCGCCGGGGTTGTATTTGTAACATCTAGTGGTGCGTTTCTACCCTTCTTATTTTCCTTAACGGAAAATGCTCTAATAATGTGGCTGAGTATCAAGCACTCATACTTGGTTTAGAGATGGCCGTCGATATAAAGCAACTACACCTTAGGGTGTATGGTGATTCATTCCTTGTGATTAACCAACTACTTGGAGTGTATGAAGTGAAGAAGCCTGAGTTTCTCCCATACCACAAGTACGCTCAAAAGCTGATGAGTTGGCTTGTTGATGTTTATATCAAGCATTTGTCTAGAAGAGAAAATAAGCAAGCTGATGCCCTCGCGAACTAGCATCAACTATAGTTATGCCAGAAACACAAATTCAAATATCGGTGTGTAGAAGTTGGGTTGTACCACCAATCCCCTCGTGGATTATTTGAAAAATGATAAGTTGCCTAACGATCCATGCCAAAGGGTTGATATTCGGTGTTGGACATCTTGGTTCATCTACTTCAAGGGTACACTTTATAGAAGATCATTTGATGGAATCTTCTTGAGATGCTTGGTTAAGGAAGAAGCTATTCAAGCAATGGAGGAGGCTCACTCCGGAATTTGCGGTGCTCATCAATCTGGGCTAAAATTACATTTCAGGATAAAAAGAATGGGCTACTATTGGCCAACAATGGTAAAAGATTGCATGGATTATGCACAAAGATGTCAAGCTTGCCAATTCCATGGAAATTTGATTCATCAGCCTCCGGAGCCTTTGTATTTAACAGTCGCTTCATGGTCTTTTGATGCTTAGGGTTTAGATGTGGTGGGGCCACTTACAAAGTTCTCTGGTAGTCATCTCTACATTCTTGCGGCAATCGATTACTTTTCAAAGTGGGCCGAAGTTGTGCCTCTAAGGGAAGTGAAGAAAGAAAATGTTGCTGATTTCATTCGGATCAACATCATTTATAGATACGGTGTTCCACGCTACATCACATCATCACCGATAATGGAAAGCAGTTCAACAACAGTTGGATTGATAAGCTATATGAGAAGTTTGATTTCAAACAAAAGAAATCTTCAATGTATAACGCAACTGCTAATGGTCTTGCCGAAGCTTTTAATAATTGTGCAGCTTGCTAAAGAAAGTAGTGTCCAAGTCGAAAAGAGATTAGCACAAAAGAATAAATGAAGCTTTATGGGCGTACCGCACCACTTATAGTACACCTACTCAAGCCACTCCGTATTCCTTGGTGTATGGAGTTGAGGCTATTGTGCCTCTTGAAAAACAAATCCCTTCTTTAAGGATGGCCATACAAGAAGGCCTCACCGAAGAAAAAATGCAAAGTTGCGTCTTCAAGAGTTGGAAGCGTTAGATGAAAAGAGGTTGGAGACACAACAAAGACTTGAATGTTACCAATCTCGCCTTTCTAGAACGTTCAACAAAAATGTGAAGATACGTTCTTTTCAAGTTGGTGACTTGGTGCTTGCTGTGAGAAGACCTTTAGTAGTCACTCATCGCGTAGGAAATAAGTTTCTACCCAAATGGGATGACCCTTATGTTGTGAAAGAAGCATATACAAATGGCGCTTACAAATTAATCTCTGAAGATGGCGTGAACATTGGCCCCATAAATGAGAAATTTTTGAAACGCTACTATGCGTAAAACAAATACATGTACAATGCTCCATGACGCAAGAGCCTAAACTGCATGTTACTCCTGGTCTGCATGAGTATAAACTGTATACGACGAACTCCTAGTCCGCATGAGTATAAACTATATACGACAAACTCTTGGTCCGTACGAGTATATACTGTGTACGACAACCACCAAAGGTAATTATACATGGTTAAACTATTAATTCACCCCACTCAGGTATTTTAAGTGGTTAAAGCATTAAGTACCCTACTTTGTCTAAAGTGGATAAAGAATAGTCACTCTTAGCCCGCATGAGTATAAACTGTGTATGGCATCCCCCATCCAAATCAAATCATGTTCCTTTGAACTACGTTATGACTTGATCCTCTGCAAAGAGGTACGTAGGCAGCTTAGCACTTCGCTAAGTTCAGTCATTATTTAAGCTATTTGCTTCAAGTTTGTGAGACAAGCACTAAGTTGGAGCATGAAGGAGTTGAGAAGCGAAAGATGGAAAAGAAGAGGACGGTGGATGAACGTAACATTGGATAACGAAATTCAAATAATTTCAATTACTTGGAGTATTAAAATAATCTCGAATCTTATTGTTGTAAAGTAATGAAGTTACCTTTCAACGATGAGCCACCGAAGTTCGCAAACGCTGCACATTATTCCCCTTATCGGAATCTTGTTAACAGCCACCATGCCTTGTCAAGTAGCCGCCAGAATAGAAAAGAAGCAGAAGTGTCACCTTAAGGAAAAGTGGCAATGTTGATGTTGCCATTGATTCCATCTCAAGGAAGAATGACGATGCTGATTTTTGCGTCGTTAATTCCTCTCATGGAAGAGTGACAAGGTCGATATTGTTCCTCATTAATAACTCCCTATACACTCTGAAGATGAAGATCACGAACACCAAATTCATTAGAAAGGGGAAAGAATTCAAATTAATTTAAGTTTATGGATTTAATTAATTAACCCAAAAATAAATTTTTTTTTGGGATAAATTAATTATTAAGTTCAAAACTATAAATTAAACTCATGAAAAGGGATGATGTTCAAAATGTTAAAGGGAGAGATTAAATTAATTAATATATTTAAGTTTAATAGACTTATAATATGAATTAAATTTAACAATAATTGAAGCCCAAGTTATTTGCTAGCCCAAAGTCATAAGGAAAATTAGTGTAAGCCCAATTTGATCAAGATTAATGGATTTAACCATTTGGGTCCAATAATAAATTAATTTGGGGTTTGGATCAAATTCTTTTGAATTGCAAATCTAGTTGAAAAGTCAAAGGGGCAATTGCTTATCCCAAGGAGGAGAACACGTGAGTGTACCATTCTTACTCCATCTCCACAAATTGAAAGAAGAATACTCCATCTCTTTTGTTCATATCCAAAATTTCCATCGCTTATGTTCATCCATCAAGCTTGGAGTTTGTCTAGCATTGTCGAAGGTCATAAGCCGCACCAGCTGCTGGAAATACGAAGGTCATTGCCACGTTGACATCGGGTCTATCTTCACTCAAACTGGCATATTTTCTTTTCCCCAACAAACCACCGGCAAAAATAACCATTGCAACCAAACGTCATGCCACCTCTGGAATCGCGAGTTCGCCGTAACCAAGCCGCGCTGAAGAAATAGTGAACTGCCGCAGTCGAAAACGCGAACCAGTAACAGACGATCATAGAATCCCATCACCACAACAACCCATCTTGCCCGACCGTAACCGCCTATATAGTCGGATCTACCGCCCGCTGCTTATCATCGAGAGGACGTGAACAACTGTTTCTTCCATTAAAAGAGATGTGAACGCTACTTCCTTTCTTCCCAAATACATCGGACATCGTGACCCAGTTCCGGACGCAACACTCTGTCGTTCCAATTCAGCCACTGCAATTTTGAGAACCTTGAGCCATTTCTGTAGGGTAGACGGAGACTGTTGACGGTTGACGGAAGACAGAGACTGTTGACAGAGAAAGGTAGACTGTTGACGGAGGCTGTTGGTAGAGATAGGTAGACTGTTAACGGTGGTTGTTGGCAGAGAAAGGTAGACTATTAATGGTAGACAGAGACAGCAGGCAGAGGCTGTTGGCAGAGATAGGTAGACTATTGACGGAGGCTGTTGGTAGAGATAGGTAGACTGTTGATGGGGATAGGCAGAGAGCAAGAGGAATTCAGAAGCCACTCTCAATTCATAGTGCGAGCATCCATGCCAAATCAACTCAAGTTTTTACAATGCCCGTCGTTATTTCTAATTATCTTCTATCCAATCATATGAGCCTCTGATAGAAGTTAAATCTGCAAAGACAAAGCGAATGCATTAGGTACAACTGATCAAATTGATGAAGAAATTGAATGCATGGCCCACTATTATATAGTGTTGAACCTACGTTATATATGGAAATTACTTGTAAGGGGCAGCAATCTCTACAAAATTTTAAGAGATTATTTACTATAAATAAATCTATAATTTTGGGAGTGATTTGCTGCATGTCTTGGCGAACAAGAAACAAATCGTGTTGTGTTTACCTCTTATGAGATTTTGAAGATCACACATAAGAATTAATTGGGCCAAGAAAATTCATTCATATGTGTGGGCCAAATAATTTTATAATGGTTCTCAAGTTTAGAAGCTTTGCAAATTGAAAGCTTCAAGAGAAAATTGCAAGAAAAGAAACCAATTTTTGCGATTCCTTCACAACAAGACACAACATCCGTGAACAAATCGCAAGGGGGCATTTGTAAGCAAATAAAATTTACTGTCCAATCAAATGACGACACGTGAATTTTATTAATTAAATATCAATTTTTAATTTATTTTAGAATTTAAATAATTAATTCCTAAAATAGATTAATAAATAATTGATAATTAATTTAAAACCCAACAAATTAAATGAGGATTAAATTAAATAACGTAAGCCAAGAAAAATAAGCCTTACTTGATGCCTAAGCAAGTGGAAGGCCCAAGCCCGTAGGATTAGGTCAAAACAGCCCTAGACCAATCATACTGCGAGTTATTTATGGGGCATCCTCACCCTCCATCTATATAAGGAGTCCTCCTCCATTCATTCTAAACACACCCAGACACCTGAAAAAATCTGAAGAACACGAGCAACAGCCTCCCTTCAAGATCTTCAAGTCAAGAATAGCCTCCGATCAGATATCAAGGTGTCAAGCCCCTCCGATCCGGCGTTTTTCCATCTATCCGTCTCCGATCTAAGATCAAGGTGCCAAGCCCCTCCGATCCGACGTTCTTCCATCTATCCACCTCCGATCTGAGATTAAGGTGCCAAGCCCCTCTGATCCAGTGTTCATCCAGCCAATCGCCTCTGATCTGAGATTAAGGTGCCAAGCCCCTCCGATCCGACGTTCATCCAACCAACCGCCTCGAATCCAAGATTAAGGTGCCAAACCCTTCTAATCCGGCATTCTTCCGGCCAACAGCCTCTGATCAGAGATAAAGGTACAAAGCCCCTCCGATCTGACGTTCCACCAATCAACGACTTTCTCCACAGAAAGCTCTCCAATCAACGTTCAATCTGAATAAAGGCTCGGTGCCTCAGGATCAACGTTTCGAAGATCCGGCTCAACATGCACACTCTCAACACAGTCAGCATACATACTCCAGTCAAAGTCAACACACAAGTCAAGTCCAAATTGGTTCGAGAGAAGAATCAGGGATTGATTAGAGATTTGTAACCCGCTTACATACTCTTTAAATTAAATCCTTATGAATTATTTTTGTAATTCAATTTTGTGTTTATTCTTCCATAAATGTAAAAATTTGTTGTTACACTCCCCCAATCACATCTATCTGCAACCACACAACTTGATGCAAAGAAACAAGACTAAACAAGGTATCCAAATAATACATCAGATGTTAGTTCGTCAGTTGTGCAAAATAACTAAGCACTTCAAAGCATTACCAAAGAGGTAATAAAGCTAATCTGCATAATTAATCAATAAGATCAGAGCTTAGTTTAGAGATAAAATAAGGTGAAAACTAACGTTACTAAAAGTTCAGCAACCTAGTTTCAATAAGTTCAGAACAAACAAGCTGAAATGACTAAGTATCCATCAGGAATTAGAAATATCAGTTTAAACAATAACCAACAAATAGTTAGAGGGTTAGAGAGTTAGAGCAGCAACAGTCTTTCATTCTTTAGAGCATCAACATCACGATCTGCTACTCTTGGTATCAGAGCATCAACAATCACGATCTTATGATATGCTACTCTCCCAATCTCTCATTCTCCCCCATACTATATGAACTCCCCCTAAGTTGCAGCATCATCAGCAACATTAGCATCAACACCTCCAACACGATCAGTATTTTCTTCTTCCTGTTCTCCAGTAATGTCTTCGATCACAACTCTCCCTGAGCTTGAGCTTTCAACAGCAGCAGCATTTTGAGCAGCATCAGGTACCTCTCCCCCTCTAGGTGTGGATAGCAAACTAGTCCAAAACTGAGCTCTTTGTTCTAGCTAGACAGTTTGTCTATTCAAAGAAGAGACTTGGAGTCTGAGATGAGATACTTGGTGTGCGAGTGCATTAGCCTGCTCTTCAATGTATCTGCGATGCACAGTAATAGAAACTACCTCTCCAGATTGAGCAAGAGCATTAGTGCGTACAGTAGTGTTGTCACCATTAGGAGCAACATTTTCATGTTCAAGTTCATGAGCAGGAGCGGGGTTCACATAAGGCAGATCAACAATGCGGTTACATTCAAGCAGAGTTTTAGCAATACCTAACACTAGAGCATTCAGAGACAGGAAATCACCCATACCCTTCTTAACACCTTGATCCGACAGTAAGATATTGATCAATGCAGGGTATGGTAACTTGCCAACCTTGGAAATATTGCCACCATAACTAATCAATTTCTTATAAATAACTTCACCAGGGTTAAAAGGCAGGTTTTTCCCTATCTTATAAATCAGCACGACATGCTCAGTAGTAACTCTAGTGATATTAGAGGTAGACAACCAATTGTAGACACACAGCTTGTGCAAGACAGCATGTAGACTTATTAGACTTGGACTGGACAACTTCTTAGGCCAACTAGTAATCAGACCACCAGTAATCACAGAAACAATTTCATGCATATCATCAATATCATCATCACTTTTTCAGCATGTACAGTCCCCAACAATTCATTTATCTTTTCAGGAGAAAAATCATAAATCTTACCCTTAAAGTAAATCTTTCCAAACTTAGGACTAGTACTCTTAATCATGCTTGAACTATTGTTTGCATAAAACTCACAAATCCAATTACTGCAGAAAGTACTAGAGTACCTGATAGATTTGAGCAAACTTCGTTCTTTAAAGAATTAAGTAAGATTGTGTATGACAAGGTCTGCATCCTTCATTTTCCTTTCATGAATGACATATTTCTTTGCAAAATTTTGTATTTGGCCTTACCATCATCAAAGTAGAAATGGTCAGTTCCAAAGTTCTCAAGATCATAATCAGAATCATCATCATCTTCATTAGCATCTTCAGGATCAGCATCGTCAGTCTGTCCATCATCATTATCATCATCTTGTTCATCAACATCATTATCAGCATCTGGAGCAGAAACATCTTCATTAGATTCATCAGAGGTAGCACCTTTATCAGATTCCTCGGGTGCATCCTCATCATCATCTGACGATGAATCAGGATTAAGATCAGAGGAATTTGCATCCGCATTAGCAGGTGTGCTTTATCAGTGGCAACATCAACAACAATATCATCAATCAGTTGGTCCAGATCAGCTTCAATTTCTTCTTCAGGTGTTGCAACAGATGTGGCAACATTAGAGACAGTTTTCTTGGCTCGTCTTCTTTTCTTCAGGGCTTTGCAGAATTCAGCCATCATGGGATTCTTTCCAGAAACATCCACATCTATCGGAGCAGAGTCATCATCAGAATCAGACAGGGAAATTGGAGATTTCTCTTTAGCAATACTAGGAGCATCCATTGAAGCAGCTGTTTGACTCTTCTTCCGGACACGGATAGATCACCAGTGCATGGGTGGATCCTTGCGCTTAGGATCAGTCTTCTTGGTCATATTTAACATAATCAGAACAAGCGGTGATGACGAAGGAGAAGACACAGTTGAATTCTGCTCAGTTTGGATATGAGAAGCAATGAGTGATAACGTGAAAGGGACTTGAACAGGGTCAGATGGTTCAAAAGTTTCATGGGGCTGAGTTTCAGATGAAATTTCAGATGGAGGAATAGTAGTTTGAGTGGGTTCAGATAATGGAGCAGAAATATCAGATTGGACAACAGTATGAGGAGGTTCAAGCATCGGGTCTTCAATTCGAGACACAAGAATGCCTGAATCGGCGACCTGATCCTGAAATGAGAGGAATACAGAGTCGGGAGTACCTTGAGGAAGGACAATATATCTGGGTACGGCTGACTCTACAACTGGTCCAAGCGGTGGTGTAGTAGCATTAAGATTTATATTCTAAGTAGCACTAGTCGCGACATTCTCGGCCATCGAAGCTAGGGTTTGGAGTGGAGTGGATTTGCGAGAGGAAGTAGAGGGTTTGGATGATGAGAAATGTTTTTCTCTAGAAGAGGAAAGGTTTGTCTTTGGAGGAGACATAGAGATACGTGAGCGAGACATCAATTAGAATTTTGAAATCAAAAGTACGTAAGAGAGTGCTGTGTAATGATTGAATAGGCCAGCAATCTTCACACCATATTAACTCACACATCAAACATCGAGAATTCAAAGAGAAGAAAAGAAGATTTGAGAAGGGGTGTAAGTCTACTAAGTGTAACTGCTGATTGTGTAATGCAGGGGATCAAATGCAGCAGCTACTAAGGCCCACTAACTTATATGAGAAAAATATGGCCTTAATAAATAAAAGAGAAACAATATTCATAATTAATAAATAAATATACTATAAATTTCATCATTTAATGTATTGAAAATAATCAATTTTATAACACATTTTCATGAGATAAAAAGATTTTGGAAAAATCCAACAAGATTGATTTTTTATGCAGGCACACATACACTTATATCCTTTTATGGATTTTTATGCACTTTTCAATCTCAAGGAACATACCACTTTTTGAAAGATCACATCGTGGTTGTCAGCCCCGTGTATCTGGTTACTCAGTGATAGTCAAAGAGTGTTCTTATTCATTTTTTAAACTAAACAGCCTTTAAAAAAGAACACATCGTGGTTGTCAGCCACGTGTGCCTAGTTACTCAGCATGTTTAGACCTTTGATTTTTTTAGAACTAGTGCTTTCAACTGTGTATGTCCAGAATTGCACCTCAAGATTAAACCAGAATATAGTTAGCGGCAAGAAAATAAGCTACCAAATCAGTTAATTTCGACATAAAATGACAGAACTTACAGTATTGTCGCTTCAAGCGTTGTCACACTCTAGGCAATAATATGCATGACTCATGAAATGCAGAGTCCAATAGATTTTCTAGGTGAAGAAAATCTCTCAAAATCAAGTGCTTTCGTGAATATGTCAGCAAGTTGTTTCTCAGTGGAAATATACTCCAACTTAACTACTTCTTTCTTAACTAAATCTCTAATGAAATTATGTCTTTTGCTGATATGTTTAGTGAGTGAGTGTTGCACATGATTTTTGGAAATGTTTATAGCACTCGTGTTATCACAAAAAATCACTAAAACATCTGTCTCAAGCACATAGTCATCTAACATCTTTTTCAACCAAAGCAATTGTGTGCAACAACTTCCAGAAGCAATATATTCAGATTCAGCAGTGTATTGGGATATACATTTTTATTTTTTACTATGCCAAGAAATAAGATTGTTACCCGTATAAAAGCATCCACCACTTGTTCTCTTTCTGTTATCACAATCACTTGCCTAATCAACATCGCTGTAGCCGACCAGTGAGCTGTTTGTATCCTTTGAAAACCATAATCCCATCTCACTTGTTCCAGCAACATATCGAAAGATCCTCTTCACAGCTTTCATATGTGATTCCTTGGGATTTGTGTGGTACCTAGCACATACACAGACACTATACATAATGTCAGGTCTGCTCGAAGTTAAGTACAAAAGACTACCAATCATTGATCTATACAGAGTGTGGCCAACATTTGAGCCAACATCATCTCCGCATAGTTTTTGTGATGTTCTCATATGTGTCTTCATAGGCTTAGCGTTCTTAAGGCCAAATCTTTCCACCAAGTTTCATGCATACTTACTTTGTAAGATAAAGATACTACTTTTACTTTGCTTGATTTAGAGCCCTAAGAAGTAATTTAGGTCACCAACCATACTCATCTCAAATGTGGTAGTCATTGCCTTCACAAAGCTGTCCATTATGACCTGTGATGTTTCTTCAAATACGATGTCATCAACATAAATTTTAGCAATAAAAAAACCATCAGATTCATGCTTAATGAAAAGAGTTCTATCAGCCTCACCTCTAATGAATTCAAACTGAAGTAAGAAATCAATTAGTCTACCATACCATGCTCTAGGAGCTTGTTTTAGACCATACAAAGCTTTCTTTAATTTATACATATGATCAGAGTGAAATGAATCAACAAAACCTTTCGGTTGTTCAATAAAAGCTTCTTCAAGTAAAATACCATTTAAGAACGCAACTTTAACATCCATTTGAAATAGTTTGATACCAACAAAGCAAGCAATAGCTTAGAGAAGCCTAATAGACTCTATTCTAGCTACAGGTGCAAATATTTCATCAAAATCTATTCCTTCAACTTGTGTGTATCCTTGTATAACTAGCCTAGCTTTGTTTCTTACTATGTTACCAGATTCATCAGTTTTATTCTTGAACATTCACTTTGTTCTAACCACATTAGTGTTTGTAGGCCTAGGTACTAGACTCCAAGCATCATTCCTAGTGAATTGTTCAAGTTCTTCATGCATAGCCTCAATCCAACATTCATCTTTTAAAACTTCAGAAACTTCTTAGGTTCAACAGAAGAGAAATAACACTTAGTACATACCTGATTGCATATGTTAGACATGCAAACTGATCGCACTACATCTCTAAATTTATCTTTTCTTCTGGTTTGAACACCAACAGAGGGCTCACAATGATCTCTGATGAAGGGCGATATTTCTTATATCCATGAGCAAAAGTATTTCTCGGAGTTCTGTGGAGTTGGTTCTCATCTTCTTCTGAATCAACACTCGATGTTGTAGGCGATGTGATCACATCCGACTCAATATTTATTACTGGCTCTGCAATTTCAACCAAGTCAGGTTCTCATTAACAGATTCTTGAAATATTATATGTGGAGTTGGTTCTCATCTTCCATCTTTTTACTTGCAATATTTGATGAATCATTAAACACAACATTGACAGATTTTTGAACAGTTCTGGTTCTAAGATTAAAGACTCTGTAAGCTTTACTATTCTTAGAATATCCTAAGAAAAGACCTTTATCACTCTCAGAATAAAACTTTGAAAGATACTTTCTATCATTCAGAATGTAGCACATGCAACCGAATACATGAAAGTATTTCAGGTTTAATTTCTTCCTATGCAACAGATCATAAGCAGTAATAGAACAACCTTGTCTAAAATGAATCCTATTAGACACATGACATGCAATATTCAATTCTTCAGCCCAAAATCTTTTAGACACATTCATTGAAGTAAGCATGACTCTAGCCATTTTTTGTAGTGTTCTATTCTTTCTTTAAGTAATCCCATTCTGCTATGTGGTTTTAGGATATGAAAACTCTTGCATAATGCCTTTCTTTTTACAAAAATCAGCAAACATGTTGTTTTCAAATTCTCTACCATGATCAGTTCTAATCCTATATACTCTAAGATTAAAAGAATTTTTGAACCTTTTGAAAAGAACTTTGAACACATTAAATGTATCAGAATTTTCTCAAATGAATTCTACCCATAAAAATCTAGAAAAATCATCAACAACAACCAAAGAGTACCTCTTACCACCAAAACTTTCAGTCTCTATAGGACCCATGAGATCCATGTGAAACAATTCAAAACACCTTGAAGATGTGCACATTGATGTGATTTTGTGTGAAGATCTTACTTGTTTACCTTTTTGGCATGAACCACATACAGGTTGATCTTTGAAACTGAGCTTAGGCAATTCTTTAACAGCTTCAAACTTAACCAATTTCTGTAAATTTCTGTAATTTACATGTCCAAGTTTTTTATGCCAAAGTACACTTTCATCATGTTGTGAGATATTTTAGTAAATGTTGTTACCAATCAGATAACAATTATCAGCAGATTGACTACCAATCATCACACAGTCATCAGTTTCATCCAGCACAAAACATGAATTCTTATCAAATTTCACATGCAAATTATCATCATATAATTAACTTATGCTTATCAAATTAGTACGTAAACCTTTAACATGAAGCACATTCTTTAGATTCTTTTACCAACAATGTTACCCTTAGAGCCACCACCATAAGTAACTTTACCACCATCAAAAGTTTCATAATCCTTCAAGTATTCAACATTACCAGTCATATATCTAGAACAACCACTATCAAAATACCATAAATCAGGTACACATGCTTGTAAAGAAGTACTGACAACATTATAAAGCACTTTTGGTTTTCTACCCAAGCAGATTTAGGTGTGTGTGAATACTTGTGTGGTAATACCCAGGCAACATTTTTCCAGAAAGTATATCATCTTTCAGTTTGAAACAGTAAGGACGGATATGACCAGGGTTTGAACAATAATGACAAACAGGGGTCATACTGCCTTTTCTATCAGAAAACTTGTTGGAAAAATCATTTGAATCAAGTTTCACAAATTTTAAATCAGGTTTTACAAACTTGACAGGATTTTCAAAATTAAAAGACATGCTTCTTTAGTGTATCCAAGACAAAACTTATCAGTTTTTCCAACAGATAAAGCTTTATTCAAAATAGATGTACCTTTGCTGTACTTTTTGAAGCTTAACGTGGAAGCAACTAACTGACCTTGGAGTTTAGCAATCTCAGCATACTTCTTAGTAAGATTAACCTCAAGTCTTGTTATGGTCTAAATCAGTCCATCATTTTCATGGTTGACAGCTTTCAGTTCTTTCAGAAGTTCAGAAATCTTCATCTCTAGAGATTCTTGTGTAGTACCGCTCTAGAAGAGAAAGCATTAGTACAGTTCATATCAAGATCAGAAGTAAACATAAACTTGCACCATGTTGTTTTCGATGTTGGCACACCAGACTCAACATCTGAATCACTCTCAGAGAAATCTTCCTTCACACATTGAGTTAAGAACGCAAGTTCTTCTTTATTTGCATCTGGATCTCCTTCAGAATCATCGTCACTCAAACTAGCATTTAGGCTCATGATTTTCTTCAGAAGAGTGTTAGCACATTCATTTGCATAATGACCAAAACCGTACATTCATCACAAATGATCTTTTTCCTAAACTCAGGATCATACCTAAATTTTCTTCTTTGAGTGGGTTTACGAACATGAGTATGAGGTGAATGTTCTACCTTAGGCTAAATGTTTGCTTTAGACTTGTTCTTCTTTTGTCTAAGATAAGACTCAAATTTCTTAGCAAGTAAAGCAATACTATCAGTGGCATCAGGAATGTTGTCAACATTTTCATTAACTTGTTTAATATCAATTATGGTAGACGTCTTACCAGAACTAGAACTAGAACAAGCACCAGTTTCACCTTTAAAAACGACAACACCTTTTCTATCATACGCAGAATCTTGTTGAGACAAATTCATTTCATAAGTTTTCAAGATACTTATCAGTTTATTTTGACTCAAAATATTAGTGTTCCTAGACTCTTCTATAGCATATATTTTACCATTAAATCTCCTAGAAAGTGTACGTAGAGTTTTGTTTACTAACCTGATATCCTTAAGTGACTGCAGTTCATTCACCACTTCGTAGAGTCGCTCATTGTATGATGAGATTGTCCTTTCTTCCTTCATCCTCAAGCTCTCAAATTGTGCGTTCAGCATCCTCCTCTTTGCCCTTTTAACACTTCCAGATCCTTCACAGTGCTCTTGAAGCCTTTCCCAAGCGTCTTTTGCTAATGTACAATTCTGGATCAGGTTGAACATGACAGTATCAATCGATGAGTTGATTACATTGAGTGCTCTGTAGTTCAGCATCGACTGATTATTATCCTCAATGGTCCATTCAAGCTCATTCTTGATGATTTGATCTCCATCACTGTCTTGAACTATGGGGGGTGTCCAGCCTGCCAGAATGGCTTTCCAAACACATTAATCCATGAACTTGAAGTGACTTCTCATTCGGCTCTTCCATAAGGCATAATTGGTTCCTGCAAGTATGGGAGGACGGTTGATTATTCTTAGTCTCATTTTTAGTATCAAATGATTTTAGAGTAAGAGTACTCTACCGTTGTTGTACACATGTGACTAAGTAACAAAATTTATAAGTATGTTGTCCCAAGGGAAAGTAAACTCATAGTTGTATCCGGATTTGTTATTAATTATGCTTTGTAAGAGTGATAAAATTGAAGGTTTGGTTTTATACTAATGATTATTCTAATCAATTAACTAAGGAAAACAATTAACAACTAATAGTATCAAATATCAAGCAAGCAACAAGATAAATGGAATGTGTATAAAATGTATTTAAGAAGAGAGCAAGGCTAACCATATTCATGGATGAGAAACTAGCTAGACATGCATGACTTTCAACATTGATTCATTAATTATGGACTAAAAGCAATCACGTTTTTACCCCTAATCCTTATGGCCAAGGTAATTAGGTTCTTGACTCTTTAACAAGTCTAAATCTCCTAGGATTATTCTTACTCTCAATTCCTTTAAGGTACTATGATCATAAGTTTGGTTCTTTTCACTCAGTTTCTTAAGTGTCCCCTTATGAATGTTCTAAGTATAAGAAGGGTATGACTTACCTCCTATCGCACTAACATATATGTTCATATTAATAAATGATTCAACTAAATCGCTACTCATAATATTGGAATGATCATCCTAACACTATGAATAGAGAATTTAATCACACAATCATTGAAATGAAACATGAATCATTAATCATAAAAGGAAGTCCAAAATTAACTCAATTCAATATCTAAAATCCTACATATCTAGCATTCTTCTCAACCAATCATATGATTAGCCCTACAATAGGACTAGCCACTACACATCATGTTCAAATCAATACAACCAATGGCTTGCTCCATTTGAGCCAAAATATGAAGAAAAATAGCAATTGAAAAGTAGATCGACTTCCCTTTTGTGAAAATGGCCTTCCTTCCTTCCAACATGCTCAATTCTTCAATCTATGATGATCTTCTCTTCTCAAATTGATGGAATTGTGGAGTGATAGATGTATTTAGGGAGAACCAATAGATTAAATGGATGAAAAGGATGGAAGATGGATGAATTTGAATGTGCGTGTGAAGGTATGGTGTGATAGTATGTGTTTGGATCTTAGAAACTGCTCTAAAAATGTGATTCTCTCCTAATTTTCGCACTCAATTAGGTTTTTATACACCTTGGGACCTTCTAGAACATTCCAATTTTAACACTGGATTTTGCACCTACACGGGTCGTGTAGAAGCACACGGCCTGTGGAGTGTACACACAGTTCGGTATGTTCTGCGTGTTCCAGGACACGGCTTATGTAGCAGCGCACGACCTCTCCCATGGGCGTATAGCATTTTCTGATGTCTTCACACGACCTTCTCGAACAGGCCCGTGTTCGGCACACGAGGCGTGTGCTCGTGCACGACTCGTACGCCGGAACACGGCCTTCTCCTAGGGGTGTCCCACGTTCTGATGCTTGAACACAGCCACCTCGGGCAGGCCCGTGTTCCGCACACGGGGCGTGTCTGAGCGTGCCCTGTTCCTCCTTCTTCGTTTTTTGCTCCCGACTCTATTTTTCTCTATTTTTAACATGTTTTACACACATTTAAGCTTATTTACACACTTTTATCAATCCATACCACACTTCTCCTAATTGACATAAAACTCCACCAAAGTTACACAAATACGGATAAAAACATCCGAAAATCCACAAGTAAAGACACTAAAATCTAGGTGAAAATGACAACGATCAACCCCCAAACTTAAAGTGTTGTTCGTCCTCGAACAACGAAAAATGATAAACAAGAGGAGTAATTTTCACCTAGAAAAACACCTAATGAACATAGACTACAATACATCACAAGCAATAAGGATTACAAAATCACCTTAAGTATTCCTACATTATGAATATCATACTATAAAAGATTAACAAGTTCAATTTCAAGAAAACAAAAGAGTAATCAAATCCCCTCCTATCCAAGTCTTTCATAGGGTATCAAATTCACTCAACACTCTATGAATATGATTTCAACAACACTCGTCAACCGGTTAGAACCGACTCACCATAGACTTGCTCGTGGACTATGTTCACAAACCTCCCTAGTTTCAAAATGTGATCAAATAGGTCCTTATCTTTGGATGTAATGTTTAGGCTCTTTGGTAGGGTAGGAAGAATTTAGATAATAACAACTATTCAAGTGTAGATAATCGAAGAGATGATTCTTTTTTTCCAACATCTTCACTTTCAATCTTCCTCCCTTTTCACATATTTATAAATACTAAACATCAACATACCATGGATTCATTGATTCTCTTTTGAAATGCATACTTCCTTTATTTGACTTTTGTATTCCTTGAGCATATTTAATGATTTTGCTTCTTTTTCTTTTTTTTTTTGTTGAAGTTGCATATGCTTTTGATTTGAGCTCTTTCATCCTTTTCTTGATTCACCATTTTCTTCACTTTCTTTGCACATTTTTCCACATCAATCCTTGTATATCATCATATCCTCAATCACCCATACAAAGATTATATATATAAGGCTTAAGTGGGGTTTTCAAGGCTTGTATTGTGCTCCAATTAGAAAGGATAGGCTTATAAGCTCAAAATGGCTAACTAGGGATGATGTTTGGGTAAGGAATTTTATGGCTATGACTTCACTTAACAAGGGTGGCATAAGATCATATCACAAACATCTACCATTCGGGCTTCGTTCCTATAGTCCATGAGCAAATTCTAGTTTGTCTAAGTTCAAGCGGTCCTCTCATCAAGAAATTTAACCATGGAGGCATGGTTGAAGCTCAATTCTCACAAGCTTTTGCTTGGACCAAAAGAAACATAATTACCCTTCACACTTCTCAAAATTGAACAAATTATGTAATTCATGTCACAATTTTAACTAGTAGAAATCCTTAACATGCTTGTCATCACTTATCACATACAATGCATCATAGCTCATATTCAAAAACATTTAACACTTTCCCAAAAAATACAACCAAACCAACTTATACAAGAATGAAAAATCACACACATAACATATAAACAAAAACTCACCAAACAAGAAAAATAACAAAAACAAATAACATACATGACCAAAATCATCCATGATAAGAAATTAAAGCACATCAATTCAACATCCATAACAAATAAGCTCAAATTCCCATCACATTAAAATTATAAAAATCAAACTAAAATACTTGAAAATAAAAGAAAGTAAAACGCATAAAACTTAAAATAAAATCCCAAAGTAAAACCTCCCAAATACAAAACAATTAAAGTACAATCCAATTCAACTCTAACGAATCAAATCAAGTCTAACATAATCCAAATGAACTAAATGAAGTGCCTCGCACTAAAATGACTCCCTTCATGGCTCGGGAGGTGGAGGTGGATGATAGGTATTCCACGGTATGTAAGCTCGATGAGACGCTGGAAACTGGAAATTGAACATCATAGTCATCATCTCCTCCATGTTGTTGGAGTGCACTCGAGACTGCTCCTCATAATACTCCCTACGATGCTGCCCATCTCGGAGCTCATGGATATGCATCCCATGTACCTATTGCGTCTCAGGGATCTCTCTCATTTGTGCTCCATACCCCTGCTGAACCTGTCTTATCTCTCTCACCTTATCCATCATGTAATTCCATCTCTCATTCCCATACTCAGGACCCATTGGTTGTTGCTGCTGTGGCTCTTCTTCCTCAAACTGTGGTGGCTCAGGGGCTTGCTCTTCGAACTCCACTTGATGATGTGGTGGCTCATTTGATGAGAGTGTAAATTCACGTATTTTGGGCTTTGATTTGCGTGGAAATTGAGTACGATTGAGTCTTTTTTTAGACGAATCGGTATGTTTATGGAAAAGCCACGAATCAGAGGGTACTAGGGCTTTTTGAGCATATTTGTACAAGAAAATAGTTCAATAGGGCTCGAAATTGGAAGACATGATTTTTGAGGCAATTTTCAAAGACCGTTCGACCTCAGTACCTTGTTCGACCATCATCACTTTAGTCGAACAAGGTGGTCAAGTAGAGCAAAATACGTAGATTCGTCCAGAGTGCTTGCTCGAACAAAGAGATGTTGCTCGACCAGCATCATCTTGGTCAAGCAGATGAGGTTAAGTTGAGCAAAATGTGCAAAAACTTACAGAATGCTTGCTCGAACGTTGCTCGACCATGAGGCCTTGCTTGACCAGTCAAGGCGTGATCGAACAGATTCTCGCTGCTTCTATTTATGGTAATTCTGATTTTTTTTACCAAATTTGACGTGTGACTAGAGCAAAAGTCCATCCTAAGTCCATAAGGAAGTTCCACGAGTATAAAAGAAGAGCTTTCGCAGGAGAAAAAAACACACATACCACTTCATCACTGAAACCCTACCACCATCCGAAGGAGCTGTGGAGAGAGGTTCGTCTGTCGAATCAAGTGAGAACAAAGTGAAGAGTTAAGATGGAGAGAGTCCCGATGGCACCCGCATTTAGGGTTTGCTTTGCTTCTTAATTTATCTTGTAATTTTCAAGACTATGGGTAAGATCTTACCAACCACCATGATTGTTTCTAGATCAATCATGGGCTAGAACTGCTTCGGTAGTTCTAGGGTTATGAAGGTTTTATGAGTTAGTTTGTCTTTCATGTGTAAACTCCGTACAACACTACTTGTGGTTTATTTTATATAAGATTGTGCCTTTTAAATTTATACTCACAGTCATTTTGTGCATCATTAATTGTTGTATAGAGTCTGAATACATATCTTTGTTATTGATTGAGTGCGTTCACTGCTGAGCAGGATTACATGTTATGATTCTAAGTGAAGGGATTCTAAAGTCTTATTAGAACTATCTTATATAAATACTTGTTAATTGAATTATATTCGGGTTAATAAGTAGGATAAAGAGTATAACTTTATAGTACCTATAAAGGGAGATCATATCGGGTTAGAGTACTAAATGCACGGGAAATAATTGATACTGATAGTACCTAGAAAGAGGGGGTGAATTAAATCTTTTGCTCCGAGGATATTCACACGTATCATATGCATGTTTACTTGTGTCTATAGAGTGAACTTACATGGTTTAGTGATGCGTCAATAGACCACAAGGCAGAGTCGGACACCAACACATGGAAGAGAGATTAATAAGTGAAACTGGATAAACCGAAGAACTACTTAATTTCTCACTTGATCACAGTCGTATTATCTCTATTGATTATTTATTTTATTTTCTATTTAAATTACTTGCTATTTAGTTACTTAATCACCACAAATCAATTTGCCAACATAGTCTTAGTTTATTAGAATATAATTGAGTTGATAATAATTTGTCCCTTGGGTTTGATAATCACTTGGTCGCCTATCAAAACTACAATTGATATCTTTCATACTTGGGGATTATTTTATGTGTTGAGAAAATGACCATCAAGTTCTTGGCGCCGTTGCCGGGGACATCTTAATTATTAATTCATTATTTCTAATTTAATTTGGACTGTTTTATTCTCATTTTCTTTTCTTTCTAACTTTGAATTTTTCTTAGGTGTATGCACACTAGATCGAAGGGAACTAATCTAGAACCTTTTGATCCGGAACCAGAGGCATCTGGGAAAAAAAGGAATGCTAAGAAGAACAAGAATAAGAACAAGGAGCCAATTGACACTATTGATCAATTAGTTGACATTGCAGAGCTAATTCCGCAAGCAACTGAAGCTGCAACCGAATTCAACTTGTAAGCAGAAGCAGTCAACCTGGCAGATAATCCCGATACACTTACCATCCGTGAAGTCTTTAAGAACAACAGAGGAGGCAATGCGGGGCTGTTAAGAGCAATAGGGGCCGGAGTCGATTTTGATCTACACCCTACTCTTATCACCATGATTGAAAGGAGTCCCTTCTCTGGAGGAACCTTCAAAGATCCTCAGCAACATCTAAATAAGTTCCTTATGTATGGAAGTACACAAAAAGATGCAGGAGCTTATGAGGATGCGAGGAAGATCATCTTGTTTAAGTCTCGCTGAATGAAAAAGTGAGGGATTGGTACGACAATCTTAATGTCATTGAATGTGATACATGGGAGAAGTTGAAAGTGAAATTCTTGGAGTGATACATGCCACCTTCGAAGGTGTTCAAGATGAAGTAAGAAATCAATCAATTTGCTATCCATGGTAACGAGAAGTTTCATGAAGCTTGGGACAGATTCAAGAACATGCTTCGAAAGTGTCCACAGCATAGGCTATCTAAAGCTCAATATATTAGTATTTTCTACAATGGGTTGGATTACGATTCTCGAGTGTTACTTGATACTTCATCTAATGGAGCATTGCTTATAAAGTCACTCATTGAGGCCGAGAAGCTTTTTGAGGATATTTCGATGAATTTAAGAGATTGACCGACTGATAGAGTGAGAGACACTTATGTTCTTGGTAAAGTAGCACATGTTGAGCATACTATGGTGAAGTCGGAATAGATGATGAGATCGTCTCTAGCTTGGCTAATATCAATAAGTTACTTGAGTCTCAGCAAAATTAAATTACGGATATATCTCAAAGAGTACCAATGATGCAGCAAGATGGTGGCTATGAAGGAGCTAGCTAAGAGAAAATCGAGGAGGCTAACTACGCCATGGGTCAAAGTATTCAAGGAACGAGATTCCAAAATCAAGAAAACTAGAATTATCAGGGGAACTATAATAATCGTGGTCCGCCGGGTAATTATCAACAATCGAGGAGGCTGGAGTTTTCATGGAGTAATCCCAACAATGCAATGCAACCTCCTATTGGTGTTGATCCGGGTGCTAAAGTGAAAGAAGGGAAATCGAGTTTTGAGGATACGGTGAATAGGTACATGGCGAGGAACAATGCAAGAGTGAATCATCTTGAGGTCAAGTTAGAGAAGAAGATTGATGCTAATCATGAGGATTTGTCTAAACAAGTGAAAGACCTTACATTGTTGATGGGGAAGATGGCCGGAAACGTAAACAAATTGACTCAAACTATTGAGAAGGGAAGTTTCCATCTCAAAGTATTGAGAATCCAAAGTCTTGCCATGCCATCACATTGATGTCAGGAACGCAGTACGAAGGTCCGATGATGCCGGCGAGTGAAAACAAAGGAAGCAGATGAGTTGCTCGACCAAACTTCAGTTGTTCGACCAGACCTTCTGGTCGAATAGTGGTTGAGCAAACTCTGGAGAAATAGAATTACGATACTCTATTTTCAGACTCAACGTTCAACCAACGCCATTATGTTCGACCAGACCATCTTGGTCGAACAGAGGTTGAACAACACCTGGAGAATGGGATTTCTCGATCTGCAAAGTTGTTCAACCAAGACAGTGTCGTTCAACTAGACCATCTTAGTCAAACGGTGGTTGAGCAATACTTGAAGGAACAGAGCTCACGATCAGATAAGTTGCTCGACCAAACCAGCTAGGTCAAACAGAGGTTGAGCAGTTTAGTGCAGATCACGATTCGATCCAGAATGCTACACTCGTTGATCAGAACATTATGGTACCATCTCAAAAGCATAACACTGAGGTTACAGTAGAGAAAAAGTGGGAAAGGGCCAAGAGATTGAGAGCCGAAAATGATAAAGCGGAGAAGGTTGAACATGATGAATGAAAAATTCCCAAAACAAAGATACCTCCACCGTTTCCTTTCAAGCTTGTCAAAAAGGGATTGAAAGAAAAGTTCAAGAGGTTTTCAGACATCATAAGCAAAATAAGCTTGAATATTCCTTTCTCGGAAGCGATCTTGGAGATGCCGTATTATGCTCGTTTTCTGAAGGATAAACTTTTGAAGAAGAGAAGCTTAAACGGAATTGAAACTGTGAATCTGTCGATGAATTGCAGCTCGATCATACAAAGGAAGCTGCCAGCTAAGTTCAAAGATCCGAGAAGCTTCACATCTTGTGTGAAATTGGAAAGGGGCCGGCACGACGAGCCTTGTGCGATCTTGGGGCAAGCATTAATTTGCTGTCCTTGTCCATCTTTAAAAGGCTTAGTTTGGGGAGTTAACTCCCACATCGGTGGCTCTACAATTGGCGGATAGGTCTATGACCTTTTCGAAGGGTGTTATTGAAGACGTTCTTGTCAAAGTAGAGAAGCTTTTCTTTCATGTGGACTTTTTGGTGCTTGAGATGGAAGATGACAAGGATAATATCCCTCTAATCTTAGGGAGACCTTTCCTTGCGACTGCGGGAGCTATAATTGATGTGCAAAAGGGTGAGCTATGGCTGAGGATGGATAAAGAAAAGATCTTATTTAACCTTGACAAAGTAATGAAGATGCCCATGGAGACACAATGTCATAGTATAGACGTGGTGGAAGAGATCGTAAAGGAATATATGTCTTTGATCCTCTCAAAGGATCCTCTTAAGACATGCTTGGCGGAGTCTCTTACTTTTCCCACCACGGAGCTAGATGAACTCTCCAATAAGGTATGTATTAATTTTTTTGAAAATTTACTTGCTTTGGGTGATGACAGGTATGAGTAAAAAAGAACTAGGATTGAAGAGGTGAATTGAACTAGGAAGTACTTGCCTTTAGATAGAGACAGCGCACCTCAAGAAGAAAAGAAATAGGAGTTAAAACCGCTACCAGAGCACTTGAAGTATGTCTATCTAGGTGACAATGGAAAATATCCATTAATTGTATCTTCTTCTCTTGATGATGACCAACTTGAGGAATTGTTGAATGTGCTTAGTAAGTATAAGTCTGTGATTGGTTGGTCTCTTGATTATTTAAAAGACATTAATTCTTCATATTGCATGCATAGAATAAGATTGTTAGATGAGGCCAAAAGTAGTATATAAATCAGCGGAGGGTGAATCCCGCTATTCAAGAAGTGATTAGAAAGCAAATCCTAACGTGGTTAGATGCTGGAATTATTTATCCCATTAGTGATAGTCCCCATGTGAGTCCATTGCATGTAGTAGCTAAAAAAGGGGGGCATGACTATTGTGAAAGCCGAGTATGAAGAGATATTAGCCACTAAGATTCCTACGGGATGACGTGTGTGTATGGATTACAGGAAACTGAATAAAAATACATGCAAAGACCATTTTCCCTTCCTTTCATGGATCAAATGCTTGATCGTCTTGCGGGGTATGAGTTTTATTGTTTCTTGGATGGGTACTAGGGTTATAATCAAATCATGATTGCACCCGAGGATCAAGAAAAGACTACTTTCACTTGCCCTTATGGAACTTTTGCCTTTAGAATGATGTCTTTTGGATTATGTAATGCGTCTGCTACATTTCAGCGTTGCATGATGACCATATTTGATGGGTTGATAGAAAAGATCATGGAGGTGTTTATGGATGACTTTTCTGTGTTTGGTTCCTCCTTTGATATTTGTTTATCCAACCTTGCTACTGTTTTGAAGAGATGCCAAGAAACTAATCTTGTCTTGAATTGGGAGAAGTGTCACTTCATGGTTAGAGATGGGATTGTTATTAGCCATCATATTTCGGCCAAGGGATTGCAGGTGGATATAGCAAAGTGGTGGTAATTGAGAAACTTCCACCACCTACTAATGAATTGGGAGTGCGTTCCTTCCTTGGACACCCCGATTTTTATAGAAGATTCATAAAAGACTTCTCGAAATACTCCGAGCCCTTGTCTCATTTACTTGAAAAGGATGTTCCTTTTGTTTTTGATGAAGAATGTCTAACAGCTTTTCAGGTTTTGAAATAGGTGCTTATTACTGCACCTATCTTGATCACAATGAATTGGACTCAGCCGTTTGTACTTATGTGTGATACAAGTGACTTAGCACTTGGAGTGGTGCATGGGCAGTTGAAGGAAAAGAAGTTTTGCGCCATTTACTATGTGAGTAAAACTTTTGATGCTGCACAAAAGAACTATACGGTGATTGAAAAGGAGTTTCTAGCTGTGGTGTATGCATTCAATAAGTTTCGACAGTATTTGGTTGGCATGAAGACTATAGTGTACATGGATCATTCTGCAATCCAGTACTTGATGGAGAAGAATGAAATGAAGCCAAGGATCATTAGATGGATCCTTCTTCTACAAGATTTTGATATGGAGATCCGAGATAAGAAGGGTACAAAAAATATTTTGTTGAATCACCTATCAAGGTTGGAGACAAGAGAGCACTGTGATGATTCTTTCGATTACATAGAAGAGATGTTCCCTGATGAAAAGATCATGACGGTGTTTGTTGAAGGAGCGGAAAGAGCATATGTGGTGGCTGCCCAAGGGATGGATCCATGGTATGCAGATTATGTGAATTACATTGCCGTAGGAGAAATTCCAAGAGATCTCAACTAATATTAACTTGCAAA
Organism: Pogostemon cablin; assembly: GCA_023678885.1. Lineage (NCBI taxonomy): Eukaryota > Viridiplantae > Streptophyta > Magnoliopsida > Lamiales > Lamiaceae > Pogostemon > Pogostemon cablin. The sequence continues at coordinate 22,049,114 of CM042952.1, read as the reverse complement.
ATTCAAGAGGGATGTTGAGACGTTTATATGGTATGAATAAGATTTGTATGGATTCTATCGTCCATATGTGTGTGCCCGAGATGGAGATGGAGAGCATTCTTTATTGTTGCCATGCACAACCTTACGGGGGGCACTTCGGAGCTCAAAAGACGGCATCGAATGTACTTCAATATGCTCTTATTGGCTTACTTAGTTTAAAGATTGCGAAACCTATGTGGCGACATGCGATATATGTCAAAGGATGGGGAACATAGGTAGGAGAGATGAGATACCACTTCAGCCGAGCATTGTTTTTGAGATCTTCGATGTATGGGGGATCGATTTGTTGGGCCTTTTCCACCATCTAATGGATTTCTATATATCCTTTTAGCAGTGGATTATGTTTCTAAGTGGGTGAAAGTCATTCCCACTCGCGTGAATGATTCAAGGACTGTTTTATCTTTCTTGAAGAAACATATATTTGCCCGCTATGGAGTTCCTAGAGCACTAGTAAGCGATGGAGGTACTCACTTCGTCAACAAGCTTCTTGAAAATGTTCTCAAGGATTATGGTGTCAAGCATAAGATCACTACACTCTATCATCCTCAAGAGAATGGGCAAGCTGAAGTCTCCAACCGACAAGTGAAACAAGTTTTGGAAAAGGTAGTCAGAACCAATAGGAAGGATTGGGCTATGAAGCTTGATGATGTTTTGTGGGGGTTCTGGACTGCGTATAAGATGGTGTTGGATATGTCACCCTACCAAATTGTCTATGGGAAGCTGTGCCACTTACCCGTAGAAATTTAGCACAAAGTTTTTTGGGCTTTAAGAAGTTTGAACTTGTCTCTTAAGGATCAAAAGGAGTTGAGGATGACTCATATAAATCAATTGGATGAGTTCAGAAACCGAGCTTACAAGATTTCAGAGATCTTTAAAGAGAGAATGAAGAAATGACATGATTCAAAGATCTCATACAAGGAGTTCATGCAAGATGACGAGGTATTACTTTTTAACTCTCGTTTGAAGCTCTTCGCAGGGAAATTGAAATCAAAGTAGACGGGTGATGAGCGTTTTCTCAACACACAAAATTAATCATCAAGTATACGGATATCAATTGTAGTCTCGATAGGCAATCAAGTGATTATCGAACCCTAAGGATGGATTATTATCAATTCAATTATATTCTAATTAACTAAGACTATGTTGGCCAATCAGTTTGGAATTGTTACGAAATTAAAGAACATATAATTTTAATAGAAAATTAAATAAACAAGCAATAAATAAACTATGGTTGTGATCAAGTAAGTAATTAGGTAGTTCTTCGGGTCATCCAGTTTTACTTATTAATTTCATTTCCATGTGTTATTGTCCGACTCTGCCTTATGGTGTATGGACGCATCACTAAACCATGCAAGTTCACCCTATATATACAAGTAAACATGCGTTTGACACGTGTGAATACCCTTGGAGCAAGAGATATAATTCACCCCCATTTCTAGGTACTATCAGTATCAATTATTTCCCGTGCACTTAGTACACTAACTCGATATGATCTCCCTTTATAGGTACTATGAATTTATACTCTTTATCCTACTTATTAATCCGAATAAGATTCAATTAATAAGTATCTATATAAGATAGTTCTAATAAGATTTCAGAATCCCTTCACTTAGAATTACAACATGTAATCCTACTCAGCGGTGAACGCACTCAATCAATAACCAAGAGATGTATTCAAACTCTACATAACAGTTAATAATTCACAAAACGACTGTGAGTATGAATTTAAAAAGCACAATCTTATATAGAGTAAACCACAAGTAGTGTTGTACGGAGTTTACACATGAAAATTCAATTAACTTATAAAACTTTCATAACTCTAGAACTACCAAAGCGGTTCTAGCCCATGATTGATCCAGGAACAATCATGGCTAGTTGGTATGATCTTACTTGACTCACTAGACGAACCTCTCCTCACGACTTATTCGGATGATGGTAGAGTTTGGTGATGGATGGATGATGAATGATTGATGAATGATATCTTTCTTATGCGAAAGCTCTTCTTTTATACTTGTATACTCTCCTTACGGGCTTTGGATGGGCTTTTTGAGTGAACACACGCACTGAAGGGGTAAAAATATAAATTTGGCAGGTTTTCATACATCAGTTCGACCAAAGAGGTTGGTCGAACTCTCCCAGACAGGTCGAACTCCAGGTCGAATCCGCCTGTAAATTGGTCTCGGATCCCGGATTCAACCAGAGTCCTGGTCGAACCGGATACTTCCTGGATGAACCGATACTGCTTCTCTTTAGGCTTCAAGTTCAACCATGCTTCAACCAAGTGGTTTGGTCGAACTCGAATGTCGTGGTCGAACGGCACTCCAGGCATCTTTTCGCGCTCAGTTCGACCAACATCTCCTTCTTGGTCTAATCCGACACCTGCTTGGTCGAATCGTATGCCTGCTTCTTCCTCTTTCTGGATCCAATTACTTCCAATTCGTTTTCCTTTAAAAATCAACTCAAATAGCCCTCACAACAACCGATTCGTGGCTTTTCACTAACTATAACAATTCATATAGAATTTCAACCATCTAACTATCTATTATTCCACAAATCCAATATCAAAACACGTAAATTTACACACTCATCAACGGGTCCGTTCATTATCCATAGAGCCTGTGGAAGGGGTAGTTTTGAGCTTATGGACAAAGATAGGGACATTATCACGGCGAATGGGCATCGTCTGAAGCATTACAAGTCACCGGATGATGCTTGTATCATCTTTGAAGATACCTTGCACTAGATTGGTACCGTCGTGACTCTACGATGTTAAATAAGAGCGCCTGTTGGGGGCTTTTCCTCCCATTTTATTACTTTTTTCATTGGTGTGAGTAAGAAATTTTTATATTCGACGTGCTTATTATTCGAAAATTACATCTCTTTGCAAACTTAGTTTCCACTATAGTTTCTACTAAGTTTGGGGGGTGATGTACTTACCTCATCATAACACGGAGAGTATAATCTTTTCTTTGTAACGTTTGCTAGGGGAGTTGATTTTTTGTGGTATATTAAAACTTTAACCGGTTTTGATGTGTCGATTTTTTGCAATTTACCTAGTGTTTAGTGGTGTTTTGTTTTTAAGCGTCATTGCAGAGTTACACTTGATGTTATATGGTCTAAAGTGGTTCTCGAGCTTAGAAATTGCTATCTTGATACTTGATGCTGTCCTATAGTTTAATTGTTGCAGGGAAATACGAGAAAAGAATGAAGTTTATGGAGTTCGAGAGGTTGTTTGACTTCCAGGAGGTTGTTTGACCATGCTATTTGATCGAGCAATGGTCAAACGAAATGTGTAATTCTTCCAACAGGGTTGTTCGACCTAGACAAGGTTGTTCGACTAAATTGGAAACTCGAACGGAAGTCGAACAAGATGTGTAAATTCTTCTAGAGAGGTTGTTCTACCTGGACCATGCTGTTCGACCAAGGTATTTTGGTCGAGCGCTGGTCAAACAAAATGTGCAAAACTTACAGAGAGTTTGCTCGAACAAGCAAGGGTTGCTCGACCAAAGACTGCAAGTCGAACGAAGGTCGAGCAGGACAGAGAAGAACAGAGGGCACGACCATGTAGGTTGCTTGAATTCCAGTACTTGTTCGACCAATATATTTTGGTCGAACGGAGGTCGAACGACGCCAATTTTAAAGGACAATTCCGATTGCTCGACTTTCACCTCTTGTTCAACTAATCTTCTCAAGTCGAACGGAGTCCGGAGTCAGTTTTAAAAGGTTAGTTTCTCATTCCATTCGACATACTTCTGTCACCTTCTATAGAGCACCGATTCCAACCCGAAAAGAGATTGCTTCTTCATCCAAGAGGAAGGGACCTAAGTCGCATTCGCTTGTTGAGATAGTAAAGAAAATGAGGATTGAGAAGAGGAGGCCGTCCGATTATGGCATCAAAATTCCAAATTGGGAGGAAAAAAAGGAGATGTGGACTACAATAGCACAAAAGATCATGAGGACACAATATCAGGATGATCATGCAATGATGGAGATGAATATTATCAATGATATTCGTTGGATGTTCGATCGAGTAGGCATTACTCAGTTCATGGAGATGAAAAGAGAGACCTATTTTCATATCACTGCGGAGGTCTTATGCACGTTGAGGATTGAGAGTGGAGACCGATACCTTCCTTATGGTATTCGGATGCAGATTGGCGGGCAGGAGCAGATGATGTGGGCCCGAGAGTTTAATGAATTGATTGGCTGTGAGAATGAGACGGATGTAGAGCATGATGATTTCAAGCCGGATGAGTTATAGAGAGCTATTACAGGGAGGCGAGAGATATAATTCAAATATTTCCAAGGTTGCTTTCATCCAAAACCCCGTGTTAGCATATATGAATAGAATTTTGGGCAACACGTTGTTTGCAAGGTCCGAGGGGAGTTGTATTCCAAGGGGGGAGCTGTACGTATTATGGTGCATGCTACATGGAGTTCGTTTTAATGTAGCGGCGTACTTCTTCCAGCAGCTTCGGAAGTTTACTACCCATGGATTTCAGCGTGTGAACATCGGATGGCTCATCACCTTGATAGCTGAGTACTATAGAGTCAATTTAAGCAGGCACAGGCCTATCCGAGGGGATCCAGACTTGATTCTGACGTCATGTGTGAGGATGGGGCTGATTGAAAGGCTAGATGATACTTGGATGTTTATCCGAGGAAAGAATCCTAGCACATTCAGATTTCCACTGGCGATTGTTGATCTCACTTCCGTTAGGGTCGACAACAAATTATTGATGAATACCACGGAGCATAAGGTGATCTCATAGACTTGTTTGGGAAGAGGAGATTGGAGACTTCTTTCTAAGATGCGCGTGCAGGCACTTGAATTTTATTGCCTATTAAAGGAAAATATGTGGCAATATAATACAATAATTATCAATTAATTATTTATTTATTATGGAATTTAAATAAATAAATTCGTAAAATAGATTAATAAATAATTGATAATTAATTTAAAAGCCAACAAATTAAAGGGGGTTTATATTAAATAAGGCAAGTCCAAGACAAATAATCTTGACTTAACGCCTAAGCAAGCGGAAGGCCCAAGCCCGCATAATTAGGTCAAAATAGGACCAATCAGAATGCGAGTTATTTTTGGGGCATCCCCATCCTTCACCTATATAAGGAGTCCTCCACCATTCATTCAAAAGACACTAAAATATCTGAAGACAAAAGCTCTGAAGAGATCAAGAATACGAGCAGTGCTCCCTTGAATACTTCAAGCATCTTCAAGCAAAGAACAACCACCAAATCGAAGAGTAAGATTCTAAACCCCTTCGATCCGGCGTTCTTCAAAAGTAATAGCCGCCAAATCGAAGAGTAATGTTCTAAACCCCTTCGATCCGGCATTTTTCTAAAGTAATAGCCACCAAATCGAAGAGTAAGTTTCTAAACCCCTTCGATCCGGCGTTCTTCAAAAGTAATAGCCACCAATTAGAGATCAAGGTGCTAAGCCCCTTCAATCCGGCGAAGATTAAGATCCAAGTCAAGTGAAGATCAAGATCCAAGTCAAGTGAAGATCAAGATCCCAAGTCAAGCGAAGATCAAGATCAAGTGAAGATCAAGTCAAGTCGAAGATCAAACTCAAGATCTTCAAGTTAAGAACACTCAAATCTTCAAGTCTTCAAGTGATCTTCGAAGATCTTCAAGCCTTCAAGCGGCCTTCGAATCTTCAAAGCTTCAAGCTCAAGATCTTCAACAAAGCTTCAAGTCTTCAAGCCTCTAAAGCTTCAAGCTCAAGATCTTCAACGAATCTTCAAATCTTCAAGCCTCCAAAGCTTCAAGCTCAAGATCTTCAAGGCATCAAGCAAGCTTCAAGTCAAGAACAACCACTAATCCGGGATCAAGGCTTCAAGTCCCCCAGATAAAGTGTTCTCCGAGGAAGGCTCTCTAGTAAATGTTCAATCCAAACAAAGGTTCAAAGCCTCTGGGTCAACGTTCAAGACTACAAACTCGAGCTCGAACAAGCTTCGTTTGAAGATCCGACTTAACATACAAGTCAAGTCAACACACGCTGTCAACACAGTCAGCATACACTTCGTCAAAAAAGTCAAAGTCAACCAACACAAGTCAAGTCAAAGCCACATTGGTTCGAGAGAAGAATCAAAGAATTAATTGAGATTGTAACCTGCTTACATATTCTTCAAATTAAATCCATTTGAAATTATCTTTGTATGCAATTTATATTTATTTTATTATAAATACAAAATTTGTTGTTGCAAATTTTGGCACGCCCGGTGGGACCATCTCTACCTCTCATCTCTTCTCTCAATAAGCTCGAAGATACAAAGTATGACTCCTCTTAGGATCGCGATAAAAAGATCATCTACCTCAAAGCCTTTAGAGCTACAAGCTATGAAGATGCAAGTTATGACTCCGCTAAAGATTGCGATACGAAGGCAAACTTCATCAAGACCTCCAGAGTTGCAAACTGACAGGGTTGAAGACTTTACAAGAAGTATGCCCGAAATTTTCTCAAAGACAAACAATATGGTTAGGATTTCTCAAAGTAAGCCATTGCACAGTGACAAAGATGGTGAAGATGACTCTGATCACTTAACTCCTCTTTCAATTCCAAGCTTGCCATCTGTCTCAGCTGTAGCTGCAGTTATGAGGAGGAGAACTCCGCGAAACACTATCCACCTGAAAAGAATCGAGTTGAAGAAAATATGCAAGTTTCAGCTGAAGGCATGCTTCCTATCAACCAACTAAAGAAAATCGTGATAAATACGATAAAAGATAAGTTTGAAGGGAGCTCCAAATCTTCTTCAATCTACGCCAAGCCATATACAAAGAGGATTGACAACTTGAGGATGCCAACTGACTACCAACCTCCCAAGTTTCAACAATTTGACGGCAAAGGTAACCCAAGACAATATGTGGCATACTTCGTCGAGACATGCAATGATGCTGGAACCTATGAAGATTACATGGTGAGATAATTCGTCCGATCTCTAAAAGAAAATGCCTTCGATTGGTATATCGAATTGGAACCTAACTCCATTGACAGCTGGGGGCAAATGGAAAAAGTATTTCTCAATCGTTTCTATAGCACACAAAGAATTGTTAGCATGATGGAGCTAACAAATACTTGTCAAAGAGATGAAGAATATGTCATTGATTACATCAATAGATGGAGGAGTCGAAGCATCAATTGCAAAGAAAAGCTATCAAAAACTTCAGCTATAGAAACGTGCATTCAAGGAATGCAATGGAATCTTAGTTACATATTCTAAAGAATTCGGCCTAAAACTTTTGAAAAGTTGGCTTCAAGAGCTCACGACATGGAGTTAAGTCTGACATCAAATGGCCATCTATTCAAGACTCTTACGAGTTTGAATACATATCCTTTGATGAGCCCTTGGAAGAGGAACCACAAACAAAGGCTGCAGTTTCTATAAAGATTAACATAAATGAAGTAGAAGTAAGAGAAAATAGTGCATACCAATATTGGGGGCAATGAACTGTTGATAAATCAAACACGAAGCTCCTTGATACGAGCGAAAACTTTCTGTATTAGGTTCCTTGATACGAGCTTAAACTATCTAAAATCTCCCAAGTCAAATCTCCTTGACACGAGCAAAAAACTGTCTACATCATGCTCCTTGATACGAGCTTAAACTATCTAAAAAGCCTCAAGTTATACTCCTTGATACGAGCCTAAACTATCTAACACAAATCAAATTCAAGGCTCCTCGATATGAGCGAAAACTATCCACACTATACTCCTTGATATAAGTATAAACTGTCCACACATCAAAATATATCTCCTTGAGAAGAGACAAAACTCTCTACATGTTCGATACTCCTTGATATGAGTATAAACTATCTACACATCAAATAAAATCTCCTTGGAAAGAGAATAAACTCTCTACACATAAAGCTCTTCTGCACGAGCGAAAACTGTTCACACAATACTCCTCGACACGATTGAAAAATGTCCATACTATGCTCCTTGATACGAGCCTAAACTATCTAACACAAATCAAATGCCATAGTCCTCGACATGAGAGAAAACTATCAACACAAGGCTCTTTGACACGAGTATACACTGTCTACAAGTTCAAATTCAAGACTCATTGACACGAGTATAAACTGTCTGCAAATTCAAGTTCAATGCTCCATGACACACGAGCCTAAACTACATGTTATTCCTGGCCTGCATGAGTATAAAATGTGTACGGCACCCCCCATCCAAACCAAATCATATTCTTTTTGAACTACGTTACGACTTGATTCTCTTCAAAGAGGTACGTAGGCAGCTTAGCACTTCACTAAGTTCAGTCATAATTCAGGCTATTTATATCAAGTTGGCAAGACAAGCAATAAAATTCAATCATATTGATCAAGAATGGATTATCACAATTTTTTCACTTCAACAAAAAGGAGTCCATGAACAAAATGCGAGGTGGGCATTTGTAGGCACTTGAATTTTATTGCCTATTAAAGGAAAATATGTGGCAATATAATACAATAATTATCAATTAATTATTTATTTATTATGGAATTTAAATAAATAAATTCCTAAAATAGATTAATAAATAATTGATAATTAATTTAAAAACCCAACAAATTAAAGGGGGTTTAAATTAAATAAGGTAAGTCCAAGATAAATAATCTTGACTTAACGCCTAAGTAGCGGAAGGCCCAAGCCCGAATAATTAAGTCAAAACAGGACCAATCAGAATGCGAGTTATTTTTGGGGCATCCCATCCTTCACCTATATAGGAGCCTCATTCATTCATTCAAAAGACACTAAAATATCTGAAGACAAAAGCTCTGAAGAGATCAAGAATACGAGCAGTGCTCCCTTGAATGCTTCAAGCATCTTCAAGCAAAGAACAGCTGCCAAATTGAAGAGTAAGGTTCTAAACCCCTTCGATCCGGCGTTCTTCAAAAGTAATAGCCGCTAAATCAAAGAGTAAGGTTCTAAACCCTTTCGATCCGACGTTCTTCAAAAGTAATAGCTGCCAAATCGAAGAGTAAGGTTCTAAACCCCTTCGATCCGGCGTTCTTCAAAAGTAATAGCCACCAATTGGAGATCAAGATGCTAAGCCCATCCGATTCGGCGAAGATCAAGATCCAAGTCAAGTGAAGATCAAGATCCAAGTCAAGCGAATATCAAGATCCAAGTCAACTGAAGATCAAGATCCCAAGTCAAGCGAAGATCAAGATCAAGTGGAGATCAAGTTAAGTCGAATATCAAGATCAAGATCTTCAAGTTAAGAACACTCAAATCTTCAAGTCTTCAAGCTCAAGTCTTCAAGTGATCTTCGAAGATCTTCAAGCCTTCAAGCGGCCTTCGAATCTTCAAAGCTTCAAACTCAAGATCTTCAACAAAGCTTCAAGTCTTCAAGCCTCTAAAGCTTCAAGCTCAAGATCTTCAAAGAATCTTCAAATCTTTAAGCCTCCAAAGCTTCAAGCTCAAGATCTTCAAGGCATCAAGCAAGCTTCAAGTCAAGAACAGCCACTAATCCGGGATCAAGGCTTCAAGTCCCCCAGATCAAATGTTCTCCGAGGAAGGCTCTTTAGTCAACGTTTAATCCGAACAAAGGTTCAAGGCCTCTGGGTCAATGTTCAAGACTACACACTCGAGCTCGGACAAGCTTCATTTGAAGATTCGACTTAACATACAAGTCAAGTCAACACACGCTGTCAACACAGTCAGCACACACTTCGTCAAAGAAGTTAAAGTCAACCAACATAAGTCAAGTCAAAGCCTCATTGGTTCGAGAGAAGAATCAGAGGATTAATTGAGATTGTGACCTGCTTACATATTCTTCAATTTAAATCCATTTGAAATTATCTTTGTATACAATTTGTATTTATGTTATTATAAATACAAAATTTGTTGTTACAGCGCGCTTAGAGGATCGTCTTAGATGAGGATATGGTATTGATAGGAGATCCAATTGACTTTGTAGAGGAAGAGCCGCAGTCACCTCCAACTTTTATATATCCGGGATGGGTATTCCTCCAGTATAGCCTCCACAGCCATAGTCATATGAGCAGGAGTTTTATGAGCCACCGCCACAGCAGCAGCAAGATTTTTGGCCAGGATCAGTTTTATTGGGAGCAATTCTAATTGATAAATGAGCACTGCGCCACGCTTAATGCAAATCAGCAGGAGACGAATAGACAGCTGGCATTAGCGAATGCAAATTATGCCGCACTTTAAGCGAGGTACAACACACTGCAGGTAAACTATGTTGAGATGGATAGGAGATTAGAGAGAAGCATGCCGACGAACGTGAGTTGGATAGGAAGCTTAATGTTCTTCATAGAGATATAGATCGGTTGCACTTGGAGATGGGCGATGGTGATGACGAAGAGGGTGCGAATGATGGTGATGCTCCGGAGGAGTAGAGAGCATCAGGTTTTTTGTTTGTCTGTTTCATCTCATCTCCCTTCTCTTTTATCTTTACAGGTTGGGTATTTGTGGTGTGATTGACATGTGTTTGATAATATTGATGATGATTGGGTGATTGATTGGTGGAAGTTGTTTACATGGATTTGTTTTGGATTTTCTAGTGATGAGGATTGTTCATGTTATGCATGTGCCTTATTTTGATGCATGTTGATTTGTTGATGACGAGCATGTTCTATTCTTACTTGTAGTTCATAGAAAATTGATGTTGATTACATGCTTTAAAGAGTGCTTAGGATTCTATTAACTATGTGAGGATTTAAGCCTTTTGATCGTGCTATAAGCATGATAGTTTATTCTTGAGAGTCGTTTGTATACTCGTATTCTAGAACTTGACTTGGAGTCTTGTTTGAAGTCTATAATTGATAGATACTAGGAAATGATCTTAGGCCATTATTGTTGATTAAGTCACTTAGCCAAATTTATCCTACCTTATTACATGATTATCATTGGAAGCCCTTTTGAGCCTTTATGCTTTTTCTTTGGCAAGCCGTTGATAAATGCCGTTTACCTTTTGAGCCTTGAACACCTATTACTAGTAAAGAATAGAGGTAAATAAATGCTTTATGAAGTTTTGAAGAAGAATAGGAAGGAGAGATTTGGTGTAATAAGAATCATGAGACAAGTGGTTAAATCTTGCAAGGGATAGTGCCTGGAACCGTTATCCTTAATGCTTACAAGGGTAGTGCCTGAAAGTGGTACCCTTATATTTGAAGAACACCGAAAATGGTATTCTACTGCGAAGAAAAGATGTTGATCTAAGAGAAGATGGAGAAAGCGTGTATTGAAGTGATCATAAGAATGACGAAGAAGAAAAGAAAGAAGCTGTTGAAAAGCAAATCTCCAAGTTACTTCTTTACTAGTAAATTTAGTTACTTATGTATATTCTCCTACCCTTACCAAAGAGCCAACGTTACAAACTAAATGCAAATCCTTTGTGATCCTAGTATTGAAATAGTTATGGATGAATTTTTGAGACCCTTGTCAAGCTTATGGTTACGCGAGTATCTGAATTAAAATTGAGTGTTGATACTAACCCATAAAGTGTACATGTTTTACACCTGAGAGAGAAAGAGTAAACACTTACCCTTGAGCTAAATGACTTAGCACTCGTAGAAGTATTGTGCTTGATTGATGCTTTTGTGTGAATGAAAGGTATGATGGATTGCATGTTTTGAAATTGATATAATTACATGTGTTAGGATAAGTTGTTATTGATCTCTTGATTACACTCTCTGGATTTATTTTGATTTTCGTTGTCTCGAGACGAGCAACATGTAAGTTTGAGGGTTTGATGAGAGTGTAAATTCAAATATTTTGGACTTTGATTTGAGTGGAAATTGAGTACGATTGAGTCTTTTATTGAGGCGAATCGGTATGTTTATGGAAACGCCACGAATCAGAGGGTACTAGGGCTTTTTGAGCATATTTGTACATGTAAACAAATCAAAAGGGCTCGGAATTGGAAGACACAATTTTTGAGGTGTTTTTTAAGACTGTTCAACCTCAGGACCTTGTTCGACCATTATCACTTTAGTCGAACAAGATGGTCAAGTCGAGCAAAATACGCAGATTCGTCCAGAGAGCTTGCTCGACCAAGAGATGTTGCTCAACCAGCATCATCTTGGTTGAACAGATGAGGTTAAGTCGAGCAAAATATGCAGAAACTTACAAAAGGCTTGCTCGACCAGTCGAGGTGTGGTCGAACGGATTCTCGCTGCTTTTATTTATGGTAATTCCAGATTTCTTTTACCAAATTTGATGTGTGCCTCAAGTAAAAGCCCATCCTAAGCCCATAAGGTGGTTCCGCGAGTATAAATGAAGAGCTTTCATAGGAGAAAAAGAACGCACACACCAATTCATCACCGAAACCCTACCGCCTTCTAAAGGAGCTGTGGAGAGAGGTTCGCCCGTCGAACCAAGTGAGAACTACGTGAAGATTCAAGACAGAGAGAGTCACGATGGCACCCGTATCTAGGGTTTGCTTTACTTCTTAATTTATCTTGTAATTTTCAAGACTATGGGTAAGATCCTACAAACCACCATGATGGTTCCTAGATCAATCATGGGCTAGAACCGCTTCGGTAGTTCTAGGGTTATGAAGGTTTTATGAGTTAGTTTGTCTTTCATGTGTAAACTCCGTACAACACTACTTGTGATTTATTTTATATAAGATTGCACTTTTTAAATTCATACTCACAGCCATTTTGCGCATCCTTAACTGTTATGTAGAGTCTGAATATAAATCTTGGTTATTCATTGAGTGCGTTCACTGCTGAGCAGGATTACATGTTATAATTCTAAGTGAAGGGATTCCGATGTCTTATAGAACTATCTTATATATATACTTGTTAATTGATTATATTCGGGTTAATAAGTAGGATAAAGAGTATAACTTCATTGTACCTATAAAGGCAGATCATATCGGGTTAGAGTACTAAGTGCACGGAAAATAATTGATACTGATAGTACCTAGAAAGAGGGGTGAATTATATCTCTTCCTCCGAGGATATTCACACGTGTCATACGCATGTTTAATTGTGTCTATGGAGTGAACTTGCATGGTTTAGTGATGCGTCCATAGGCCACAAGGCAGAGTCGTACATCAACACATGGAAGAGAGATTAATAAGTGAAACTGGATGACCCAAAGAACTACCTAATTTCTCACTTGATCACAGTCGTATTATCTCTATTGCTTGTTTATTTTATTTACTATTTAAATTACTTGCTATTTAGTTACTTAATAACCACAAATCAATTTGCCAACATAGTCTTAGTTTATTAGAATATAATTGAATTGATAATAATCCGTCCCTTGGGTTCGATAATCACTTGGTCGCCTATCGAAACTACAATTGATATCCTTTATACTTGGGGATTATTTTGTGTGTTGAGAAAACACCCATCATCCTCCTCATCTCCTTCCATAGGTACTAGCTCCACTCTCAAATTGGCTAGTTCGAGGTTCTCCTTAACCCTTATTTATCTGAGAACCTCCTCCACTTCCTCTCTATTCTTTCTATAGAATGCTCTTACCACCTTGGAGTGGTTAGTACTAGCCATTGCCATATTAGCGGCGTTCCTTCGAGTGTACACTGTAGTGAGCTCTGGAGCTGGTAAAGGAAATGGAGCTCCTTTTCTTGCCTCGGACAATACTGATTCCCAGCTACAAACAAGAACTCCATCCTTATTAACTGCTGATAATTCATACCTTCACTCACCATCTTTTTTTCAATCCCTGCAAGATTAACTCCCAATCCTTGAGCTATCATAGAGATCATACCTCCTAACATAAATCCTTGAGAAGTCTGTTTCTTGGCAACTCTCTCAGCATGTTGAACAAAATGCGCCGCCATGTTTAGTGGTAGTTCATTATATAGACAATATATGATATATAGCTGCTTCTCACCTACAGCTCCACTTTCAAACCTTCCCAGGACAGTGTTCGAGACAATCTTCTCTAAATATCTCATTATCGGATTCCTTATCGCCGTACCTTTTAAAGCACTGAGAACATATCCTGCCTGTTCTATCCCATTATTTACCAATCTCTTCCTCCAATCTTGCTGGTTAAAACCCCCGCCTGCATAAAAACTTCTATGATCTTCATATGGTGGGCATCTAAAGAATCGGTTCAAAACATATAGAAAAATCTCCCTTATCATCACGTTATCCAGCTGAAAAGTAATGGAAATGAGGAACTTGTTTCTATCTTTCTTTACTTGGAGTGTACTCATGAACTCAGCAGTGAGATGATAGTAAGTAGGTGGCCTTTTATCGAAGAACTTTTCCATCTGTGCAAACCTAAACAACTTCCTAAAATCTTCCTCTATTCCTAACCCTTCCATTGTTGTTGTGTCTAGGAATCGGGTTGGCTTAATCTTAGGGGCAAGTGTTTGCTAACAGAGCACATACTTTTCCCAATCCTCTTCAAATTCTACCCCAAAGTAGTTCGGATGGATCTCATCTTCCATTAATTTAGCATCAAGATTAGCTAGTTCCCCTGAATCGGTAATGATGATGAAGTCCTCATTCCTGCTCTTACTCACCTCTTGGCCGTCTACAATTTTACACAAGCTCAAGTTATACTCAATTGCATCATTAGGAATGATAATGCATTAGGATTAGACTCAACACTTGTTATTCAACTAAATGTGAACTATACTATGCATTAGCATTACCCAATCACATAAACATAGCTTCAATCATCACCAACAAAGATTACACTTCACTATCAATCCTTCCAATCATCCATGAGTTTACACCTCAATTCATATCATGTTTGCACATATTTTTCTCATATATCTTTTCAATTAAACCATCACTACTTAAAATGCATATATGATTTCAAAATTACACAAAATTATCACTTAAGCATTTCATGGAACACTTGGTATTCACAACATTTCAATGTGCTTCAAAAATAAAATTCATATAACCTCATGCCCAAATTCTCATCACTTAAGCCTATTTCATGTCAATTTCATCATTCTACAACATTCCCAATCAATGTGCCATGTTATAATCACTCAATCTATAAAAACTCAAGAATTCCCAAATTTATATCTCATGAACGCTAATTTCACTTCAATTCAACAATTAAATTGATACATGTATGTTCAACAATCATAAGCACATTCTAAAATCACTATAGCACAAAGCTCATGCATTAATTTGCTCAATTCTAGCAAAATCTCAACAAATTTGAAAGTTAGGGTTCAAAAAGTTCATACCTTCAATTGAGGGCTTGAATGAGATTTTGATGTTGAAATTTGAAGAAATTCACTCTCAATCACTCAAACTAAACTTATTAATGGAGATTTACGAACAATGGGTGAAGATTGAAGTGTATTTGGACTCAAATTTGCATTTATCAGTGCGTACGGAGTGAGGGATGTGTTTAAACTGTTCTGAGATTGGGCCTTTTAAAATATAATTTTGAACACTACACGGCTCGTGTTCCGTACACACCCTCAGTCATGAGCATGTAGTGTTTTTTTATGTTCGCACACGACCATCACTTACAGGGCCGTGTTCAACACACGACCCATGCTTCTACCTCTTGCATGGCTCGAGTACGAAACTCGCCCTTGGTCCTGGGCGAGTAGCACCTTCTGATGTCAGTACACGGCCAATCCTTACAGAGCCGTGTACTGAACACGACTCGTGTAGCCATTTATCCTGTTTTTCCAATTTCAAACTTCATACCTTGTTTTGCCCTGTTTTTGCACTTCTCATACACCCTATTCATGTTCAAAAATGCCTCAAAACATTAACTCCACAATTGTGATCAAATAACGGACAATCATGTACTTTAACACCACCAAACGTACCAAAACGATCCTAACTCATGAGAAAATTTTTAAAATTGACCTATTTTGCCACAAGACAATCTAAACACATATGATATATCAAGCATATACAAGTACTGAGTGACACCACTCACTCACCCCCAAACTTAAATCGAAACAAGTTGAGAATTAAGTTTGCAAAAAGTGGTGGGACTTACCCTTGTAGTTTTCACCAATAATCTTCATGAAATTACCTTGTGATTACGTATGTGCACTTTCAAAATCTAAGTATGACCACCACACACTCCCCAAATTTAAATTAACACAAGTGTTAAAATTTAAGTTTGTAAAGAGTGGTGTGACATACATCTTCATTCTAACTCTAGCACCCTTGTCTTTCTTCATATGCACTTTTCTCCATGAGCTTCTCCACCTACATACCAAATTTACAAGAAAACAATTAAAAATAAAATAAAATCTAATCTACTAAACAATCTAGGAGTTTCAAGAAGAGAGGGTATCCACATACACTATCTCCTTTTGAGAAGGAGATAGATAATGTTTCACCCGATGACCATTCACTACAAACTCATTATCGGGACCCTTTAGCTTCAATATATTTCCACTCAACACCTCAAGCATTTCATATGGCCCCATCCATTTAGACTTAAGCTTTCTGGGAAACAACTTTAGCCTCGAATTGAATATAAGAACTTTGTCCCCGGGAGCAAACGTCTTTTCATTCACCTTGGCATCATGTCATCTCTTCATATTCTCTTTGTAAATGATTGAATTATCAAATGCTCTTCCTCACTCAACCAATTTCAACAACCTTGCTTGACCACTCTCCCCTTCATCCATATTAAGGCATTTAATAGCCCACAACGCACAGTGCTCCAATTCTACAGAAAGATGACAAGCCTTTTCATAAGCCAATTGATATGGTGACACACCAAGGATGGTCTTAAAAGCCATTCGATAAGCCCATAAGGCATCGTCGAGCTTTTCTGACAAATTCTTCCTTCCCCCATTGATTGTGTTTTCCAAAACTAGCTTGATTTGACGGTTTGAGACCTCCGCCAATCCATTCGCTTGAGGGTGGTAAGGTGTAGCTACTCGATGTTTCACTCCATATCTCTTCAACATTCCTTCCATCAACTTATTTACAAAATGAGACCCTCCATCACTTACTAATGCACGTGGAACTCCAAACCTAGTAAAAATATTATTATTCAAGAACCTTTGCACAATTAAATCATCATTTGTCTTAGTAGGGATTGCCTCCACCCACTTTGACACATAATCCACGGCTAGCAAGATGTACATATATCCTTGAGACGAGGAAAATGGTCCTATGAAATCAATACCCCATACATAAAAAATCTCCATATCAATCCTTAAACTCAAAGGCATCTCATCTCTCTTACCTATTTCCCCTACTCTTTGGCATCTATCACAATTAGCCATAAACTTCTTTGCATCTTTAAACAATGTAGGCCAATAGAAACCCGATTGCAAAATCTTAGCCCCCGTCTTTTGATGACCAAAGTGGCCCCCACACAAAGACGAATGACATAGCTCAAGAATTCCCACAATTTCTTAGTTAGCCACACACCTTCTTATGACTCTATCATTGCAAATTTTAAACAAAAAGGGCTCATCCCACAAATATTTATTTACTTCAACTTAAAACCTTTTTACTTTATACTCATTGAGCAACGTGGGCTTGATTCCACAAACAAGGAAGTTGACATAATCGGCATACCAAGGCGGCACATTCACCATAAGAGTATACACTTGCCCAACGTCGATTTGAAGAATTTCCTCATTCGGGAACTCTTCCCCAATCGGCTTCATGTCTTCATTCTCTTCTCCATTTTCCAATCTAGACGAATGATCCGCGATCACATACTCCACACCATTTTTATCCTTGATCACCACATCAAATTCCTGTAAAAGTAATACCCAATGGATTAAACGAGGTTTAGCATCTTTCTTACTCATCAAGTACTTTATGGCCGCTTGATCCGTGTAAACAATAGTTTGTGTGCCAACCAAGTATGGCCGAAACTTCTCAAAAGCATACATGATGGCTAAAAATTCTTTTTCCATTGTAGTGTAATTAACTTGGCACGAATTCAATGTCTTTGAGGCATAGTAGATTGCTCTAAACTTTTTCTCCCTTGTTTGCCCCAACACCACTTCTACGGATTGATCACTAGCATCACAATGCAATTCAAATTGTAGGCTCCAATCCGGGGTAATGAGTATTGGCGAGGAAGTGAGAGCACTCTTGAGAACCTGAAATGAGACACGACGTTCATTATTAAAGTGAAATGAACAATCTTTTACAAGTAATTTACAAAGAGGTTTAGCAATTTTTGAAAAATCCTTAATGAAGCGTCTATAAAAGCCCACATGACCTAAGAACGATCTCACCCCCTTCTCTCTTGTAGAAGGGGAAAGACGTTCTTTGGCTACCACTTTAACTCTATCCACTTTTAAATCATGTTTTGAAATATGATGTCCCAAGACTATCCCATCGGTCACCATAAAGTCGCATTTTCCCAATTTAACACAAGATTTGCTTCTTCGCACCTCTGCAACACAATAGTGAGATTAGTCAAGCAAATATCATAAGAGGAACCATACACCGAGAAATCGTCCATAAACACCTCCATAACATTTTCAATTAAACCATCAAAGATAGACATCATACAATGCTGGAAAGTGGCAGGGGCATTACATAGACCAAAATGCATCATTCTAAATACAAACGTATCATAAGGACATGTGAATGTTGCCTTCTCTTTGTCTTCTGAGGTAATCAATATTTGATTATACCTGGAATTTCCATCAAGAAAACAACAGTACTCATGCCCCGCAAGTCTATCCAACATTTGTTCTATGAATGGTAATGGGAAATGATCTTTACGAGTATTCTCATTCAACTTATGATAATCAACATACACTCTCCAACCCGTGATAGTTCGGGTGGCAATTGTTTCATTCGTATCGGATCTAACAATTGTCATGCCACCCTTTTTTGCCACTACATGTAACGGACTCACGTATGGACTATCACTAATTGGAAAGATAATTCCCGCATAAAGTCAATTTTAACACTTCTTTTCTTACAACTTCTTACATTATAGGATTTAATCTACGTTGGTTTTGTACACATGACTTCTCATCATCAATCAAATGAATCTTATGCATATACAAAGATGGGCTTATACCTTTCAAGTCTTTTATACTCCACCCAATAGAAGATTTATGCTCTCTCAAAACTCTTAATAACTTTTCCAATTCCAAATCATTAAGGAAAGAAGATACAATTACCGGATAAGTCTCATTCTCTTCCAAGTAGGCATACTTCAAATGCTCCGGTAATGGTTTCAACTCTACCTTCATCTTCTCTTGCACTTCTTCTTTTGGTTCTTCATCAAGCTTCTCCACTTTTGCTTCCTCACTTGTGAGTTCCCTACAAGCATTCAAACAATACAATTCATCAATTATTTCATCATTTTCTAAAAAACAAGAAGAGTTAGCTTTTATAGAATTTATAGAGTAAGAGTGGTTTATAATAATTTTCAACGGATCCTTGGAGTTAAGATGACACATATGCTCTTCAACAATGTTGTCCACAACCTCCAATCTTCTACATTCCTCTTTGTTACTAGGATACCTCATAGCTTCTCTTAATGAAAATATCACCTCTTCCTCATTCACCCTTAAAGTTAGCTCCCCCTTCTCCACATCTATCAATGCCTTTCCCGTGGCAAGAAATAGACGGCCAAGTATCAACGGGATATTTGCATCTTCATCCATGTCTAATACCATTAAATCAACGGAAAATACAAACTTGCCAACTTTGATAAAAACATCTTCCACAATTCCCTTTGGGTGTGTCAATGACTGGTCGGCTAATTAAAGTGTGACCGATATCGGTTTGACCTCACCAATGCCCAACTTCTTAAAAATTGACAAGGGCATCAAATTAATGCTAGCACCTAAATCACATAACGCTTTGTAATTCTTATGCTCTCCCATCTCATACGGAATAGTGAAACTCCCATGATCTTTCAATTTAGGAGGAATTTTCTTTTGTAAAATAACACTACATTCCTCCATGAGATTAACCGTTTAAAACTCACCCAAGCTTCTTTTCTTTGACAAGATATCTTTCCGAAACTTAGAGTAATTGGACATTTGCAGCAAAGCATCCGCAAAAGGAATATTTATATGTATCTTTTTCAGCATCTTAACAAACTTAGCAAAATTTTCCTCTAATCCTTTTTTCAAGCATCTTTGAGGGAATGGAATCGCTATGGGTAACTTGGGTATTTTCCATTCATCTCTTTCAAAGTTCTCTTCCCTCTCTTTATGTTTTGCTTCTCTACATCTTTCCCACTTCTTTGGAGACTTCACTTTTTCTTCTTTAAGTGTAGGAGAACTTTCATCTTTTTCAACAATTTCAACTTCTTTCTCTTTCCCTTCTTCATCCATTCTTTCCATAGGCTCAAGTTCACATTCTACTCCCTCTACTTCCATCGGCATCGAAGGCCCTTCGTATTTTGTTCCATTACGAAGTTCAATAGTCTTGCATTGCTCCTTAGGGTTAGTAATGGTTGTAGATGGAAACTTCCCTTGACGATGAACATCTCCCTTTTCACTCGCCATTTGACTAATGTGAGTTTCAATCACTTTGAACCTCTTCTTATTTACATCATTTTGTTATCTCCATTCCTCTTTTTCATATTTTTTCTCTTGTTTAGCTTCCTTCATAAATTCCAATACTTTAGCCATTTGGTCCTCCATTGTAGGTTTCCATTCACCATTTGGAGCTTTCTTCCCCGGATTAGTGCCCAGTGGGAGAGTAAGGGCATTCCTTTAGTTTTCATATGATAAATTTTCATACCTATGGGGTTGGTTAAAATTTCCTCCATAATTGTCTTGCCCCCATCCTCTTTGTCTTTATTGATATCCTCCTCCATGGTTACCAAAACCACCGCCATAGTTTCCCTCCCTTGCATAAAGACAACTTCCTCTATTGACATTTTCGGTTGGCACCAAGTATCTTGAAATCCAAAATTCGGAGGCATGCCTTGTTGAGACATAGGTGTAGGCATTTGATAACTTTGAGAAGATTGACCCATATTAGACATAGACATGCCTTGTTGAGGATTAAAAAACACTTGTTGATTCAAAGGCATAGGCATTGGCATTGAATTCGGATGCATTTGTTGATTCCCAATAAGCTTAGACGAAGGATCCGAAGACACTTGTAAATTAGCATTCATCCTTTTAAGTATCTCCGTGATTGCCTTGTCGGTTACATCTTCCTTAGGCACCTCCACCTTTTTCACTTGTTGCAAGCAAACTTCTTTCATCTTAGTATTCTTTCCTTTTCATACATCCCCACAACTCTATCCATAGGTCATTGACCCGTATTCAAAGCAATCTCTTCACATATAGCAATAGCTCTTTCCGGAGTTTGCCCCAATATAGAACCTCCCGCCAAAGCATCAACAAGCATTCTCTGACTCCCATTCAATCCGGCATAGAAAAATCCTACTTGTTGATCCTTGGGGAATCCATGTTGTGGACACCTCCTTAGCATTACTTTGAAATGATCCCAAGCCTCACTAAAAGTCTCAAGAGGTATTTGCTTAAATTGGAATATTTGACCTTTTAAATGCAACATCTTCGATGGTGGAAAGTACTTGCTCAAGAACCTTTGGGCCAACTCTCTCCATGTAGTATAAGATCCCAGAGGTATAATATGATACCAAGCCTTAGCTCGATCCCTTAATGAAAAGGAAAATAGCTTCATCTTGACAATATCTTCACACTCCATTAATCTTGATGGTATTAGCTAACTCCGTGAATTACGATAGATGAGCATTTGGATCTTCCGTTGCTCCATCTCCAAATTGATTCTCTTGCACCATATTTATCAATCCCGTTTTGATCTCAAAGTTATTAACATTCAATGGAGGCCCCATAACATAATTTCCATATTGAGGTTGGAAATGATCTCGGATATTTATCCCCACTCCATTATAACCATGGCCTTGAGGTTGATTTTGCACCACCGGAGGAGCTTGTTGGTTATCTCTAGCTTCTTGTTGTGCCATCAAGCTTTGAATAATAGCTTGCAATTGTTGGTTTTGCAAGTGCACTTGTTGAACATTAGCTTGTAGCACAAACTCCGAATTAACACATCCTCCTCGAACATTATCACCCCCTTATTGAAAATTCCTCACATGACCTTCTTCATTAACCATATTAGCATTATCCATTCTATTTTCCATAACTTCCTCCGTATGCTCTAACACTTCTCTTCTTTGTCTTCTTAAGGTAGCTTCTAATTCCTAGTTCAAAGGTTCAATAGATTGAGACCTTGAACGCGTTTGCATGCACCTACAAGAATATCCAAATTAGTTCTCCGACTAACCAAGACAAGTAAACAAATAAAAGAAATAATCTTATCAAAACTAATCAAATTCAAACTCATTACAACCAAGATTTTAACATTTCCCCGGCAAGCGGCGCCATATTCTTAGTCTCATTTTTAGTATCAAATGATTTTAGAGTAAGAGTACTCTATCGTTGTTGTACATGTGTGACCAAGTAATAAAATTTATAAGTATGTTGACCGAAGGAAAAGTAAACTCATAGTTGTATTCGGATTTGTCATCAATTATGCTTTGCAAGAGTGATAAAATTGAAGGTTTGGTTTTATACTAATGATTATTCTACTTCTGATTCGACTTATGGTAGTCAATTCGACCTGTTGTTGAGGATGAATCGATACTCGGGAACTTACCATATCAGTATTTTTACACCGTCAATGCGTGTGATCACTTAAAAAGCCCATGCCAAGCCTAGTAGACATGATTACAAGTATAAAAGAAGGCTTATGTAGCATCATAAAAGACATTCAAGGATCTAGATACATTGAAGAACCAAGACGTGGAGACGTAGATTTGGGAGGAGATCGATCGTCCATCATCCGGAGGGGCTGTGATAAAGTTCCACTGGAGATTCAAGTAAGATCGGTCCAACTAACCATGATTGTTCTTAGATCAATCATGGGCTAGAGCCGCTACGGTAGTTCTAGGGTTATGAAGGTTTCATGAGTTAATTTGTCTTTCGTGTGTAAACTCCGTACAACAATACTTGTGGTTTATTTTATATAAGATTGTGCATTTTTAATCCATACTCAAAGTCATTTTGTGCATCAATAATTGTTGTGTAGAGTCTGAATACATAACATGGTTATTGGTTGAGTGTGTTCACTGCTGAGTAGGGTTTTATGTTATAATTCTAAGTGAATGGATTCCGAAGTCTTATTAGAACTATCTTATATGAATACTTAATAATTGAATCATATTCAGGTTAATAAGTATGATAAAGAGTATAATTTCATAGTACCTATAAAGGGAGATCAAATCGGGTTAGAGTACTAGTGCACGGGAAATAATTGATTATGATAGTACCTAGAAAGGGGGGTGAATTATATCTCTTGCTCTGAGGATATTCACACGTGTTATACGCATATTTACTTGTGTCTATAGGGTGAATTTGCATGGTTTAGTGATGCGTCCATAAACCACAAGGCAGAGTCGGACACCGTCACACGGAAGAAGAATTAATAAGTGGAGCTGGATGACCTGACGAAATACCTACTATCTTACTTGATCACAACTCACTTATCTCTTCTTCTTGTTATATTTACTTGTTATTTTAATTACTTTTTTACTTAATTACGAAATCACAACTAATATAATTTCCAACATAGTCTTAGTTTACTAGAGTATAATTAAATTGATATTTATCCGTCCCTTGGGTTTGATATATAACTTGGTTACCTTCGAAACTTCAATTGATATCCTTCATACTTGAGGACTAATTGTGTGTTGAGAAAATGCCTATCAAGTTTCTAGCGCCGTTGTCGGGGACGGCTTAAAATATCTTTTTGTTATTTCTAGTTTATTAGGACTATTTTTCTTGTTTTACTGTTTTAACTCTTATTCTTTTTAGGTGTATGCTCACGAGATCAAAGAAAGGTGAATTAGAACCATATAATCCTGAGATCGGAGCATCATCAAGGAAGAAGAAGAAGAAGAAGAAGAAGAAGAAGAAGTGTAAGAATAAGAACGCAGATCCAACTGAAGCTCTAAACCTTGGAATTGAAGTTGACGTGCTAAATTCGCAAATGATTGAAGCTAAAATCGAAGTTAATTTGGAAGAAGTGATAGTCGACATGGCCAACGAAAAAGCCAATCCGGATAATCTAGCTTTCCGTGAAGTCTTCAAGAATAATGGGGCTGGAAATTTTGGGCTTCTAGGAGCAAGGTGGCCAATGCGGACTTTGATCTTCACCCCGCTCTTATAAGCATGATAGAAAGGAACTCCTTCGCAGGAGGGACTTTCGAGGATCCGCAGCAGCATTTAAACAAGTTCTTGGGCTATGCAAGTACTCAAAAAGACGCAGGAGATCATGAAGATGCACTGAAGATCCTCTTGTTTAAATTCTCGCTGTCTGATGCGAGAGATTGGTACGATACTATCAATGCAGCTGAATGCACTACTTGGGAGCAATTGAAGTTGAAGTTCTTGGAGAGATACATGCCACCTTCAAAGGTGTTCAAGATGAAGCAAGACATTAACCAATTTGCTATCGGTAGTGGAGAGAAGTTTCATGAAGCGTTGGACAGATTCAAGGACATGCTTCTTAAGTGTCCTCAGCATGGGCTATCTAAAGCTCAATATATCAGCATATTCTACAATGGATTGGACTGTGATTCACGTGTGTTATTAGATGCTTCTTCTAATGGAGCATTGCTTACTAAGTCATCCGTAGAGGCCGAGAAACTTTTTGAAGATATTTCGATGAACTCGAGAGATTGGCCAACTGATAGAGTGAGAGGTACTTACGTCCTTGGAAAAGTGGCTAAGGTTGAACATGCTATGGTGAAAAAATAGAGAAGATGAGATCTTCTCTAGCTTGTCGAATATCAACAAGCTACTTGAGTCGTTACAAAAGCAAATCAATGATATATCTCAGCGCGTACCAATCATGCAGCAGGAAGTCATGAATGATGGAACGATCCAAGAGGATATGGAAAAAACAAATTATGCTATGGGACAAAGTATTCAAGGAACAAGGTATCAAAATCAGGAAAACCAGAATTACTAGGGGAACTACAACAATTGTGGACCCTCGGGTAATTATCAATAGCCTAGGAGGCCGAAGTTTTCATAGAGCAATCCTAACAATGCAATTCAACCTCCGATGGGTGTTGATCCGGGTGCGAAAGTAGAAGAAGAAAAGAAGATTGATGCAAACCATGAGGATTTATCAAAGCAAGTGAAGGACCTTACATTGTTGATGGGAGGATGGCAGGAAGCATTAACAAGCTCTCTCAAACTATTGTGAAAGAGAAGCTCCCGTCTCAAAGTATTGAGAATCCAAAGTCCTGCAACGCCATCACATTGAGGTCTGGAACACAGTACGAGAGACCGATGAGGCCAAAATCAAAATTGGAGACTTCAAGAGCTCAATTCGACCCCGATTCGACCTACACCACAGGTCGAATCCAACAGGGGAGGTCGAATTGGCCTATTGGATGTGATCTAGAAGCAAAAGAGCCTCGATTCGACCAATATCAAGTTGATTCGACCTGGCCCTCAGGTCGAATCCAGGTCGAATCAACCCATCTAGAGCACTCTATTTTATCAGAAGCCCGATTTGACCAGCAGCCAATTGATTTGACCAGACCTTCAGGTCGAATCCAGGTCAAATCGGAGGGAAAAATCATATAGTGAGTCGATTCGACCAGGGAAAATTTGATTCGACCAGACCTTCAGGTTGAATCCAGGTCGAATCGGAGAGACAGAGGGAGAATCGTGCTCCAGAAGATTAATTCGACCACTATGTGCCCGATTCAACCAGATCTTCAGGTCGAATCCAGGTTGAATTGCCCTGTACTGCACATGTTTCTTCACCAAATACTCTTCGTGATGTGAACATTACTCCATTGGTTCCGAATGAGCAGACTACAGAGATTGTAGCAGAGAAGAAGTGGGAAAGAGCCAAGAGGTTGAGAGCCGAGAAGGATAAAGCGGAGAAGGTCGAGCGTGATGAATGTGGTATTCCCAAAACAAAGATACCTCCGTCATTTCCTTATAGGCTAGTTTAGAAGGGATTGGAAGAAAAGTTCAAGAAGTTTTCAGATATCATAAATAAGATAAGCTTGAGTATTCCTTTCTCTGAGGCAATATTGGAGATGTCGTACTATGTCCGATTCCTTAAGGATATATTGCTGAAGAAGAGAAGCTTGAACGGAGTTGAGATGGTGAACTTGTCTAAAAATTACAGCTCGATCATCCAAAGAAAGCTGCCACAGAAGATGAAGGATCCGGAAAGCTTTACTATCTTGTGTGAGATTGGAAAAGGGCCGGCAAGACGAGCCTTGTGCGATCTTGGGGCAAGCATCAATTTGATGCCATTATCTATCTTTCAAAGGCTTGGTTTGGGGAAGTTATCTCCTACCACGATTGCTCTACAATTTGCAGACATGTCGATGATGTTTCCGAAAGGTATCATTGAAGACGTTTTTTGTCAAAGTGGAGAAACTAGTCTTTCCTGTGGATTTTCTTATACTTGAGATGGATGATGACAAGGATAATATCCCTTTTATCTTGGGGAGACCTTTCCTTGCCACTGCTGGGGCCATGATTGATGTTCAAAAGGGGGAGCTTAGGTTGCGGATGGATAAAGAAGAGGTCCTATTCAACATTGACAAAGCAATGAAGATGCCCATGGAGTCACAATGTCATAGTATTGATGTGGTGGAGGAGATTGTGAAGGAAGATATATCCTTGATCCTGTCTAAGGACCCTCTTGAGACATGCTTGATGGAGTCTCCTACTTATCCTACTACGGAGCTTGATGGTCTTTCTAATGAGGAATGTATTGAATATCTTGAGAACTTGCTTTGGGTGATGACAGGTATGAATTGGAGAAAGCTAAGGTTGAAGAAGTGAAGTGGACTAGAAAGTACTTGTCATTGGATAGAGAGAGCACTCCGATGGAAGAAAAGAAAGAGGAGCTGAAACCATTACCAGAACACTTGAAGTATGCTTATCTTTTTGACAATGAAAAAGATCCGACAGGTGATTCGGAATTCAAGTGGAAGATTGACCCGGAGGAGTCTAGACGGCCATGGGATGAATGTAATTCTCATGATCATATACTTGTTACCAAGAAAGGTGAAGTGCTGAGTGTAGACGAAAAGAAGCGAGAAAAAAAGTATTTGAAGGTAAGGATGCTACAAGACCGTCCTCTGATCAAGTATCTTCAAAGCGGTATTCCGTTGTGACTCTCCGACGTTAAACAAGAGTGCCTATTGGGGGCTTTCCCTCCCATTTTATTGCTTTATTTCTTTTGTGTGAGTAAGAAATTTATATATTTGAAGTGTTTACTTATTGACAATTACATCTTTTACAAACTTAGTTTCGACTATAGTTTCTACTAAGTTTGGGGGGTGTGATGTACTTACCTCAATAAGCATCGATAGTATAATCTTTTCTTTGTAATATTTGTTAGGGGAGTTGATTTTTTACGGCATTTAAAACTTTAACCGATTTTTATGTGTCAATTTTTTGTAACTTGCCTAATGTTTAGTGGTGTTTTGTTCCGTGTTTTGAGTTGTTTGCGGAGTTACTCATGAATGTTAAGTTTTAGGATTGATTCTTGATGAGTTATGCTCTATTTTGGTACCTAATGTTCGTTTTTAAGCTTGAAGTGTGTAGGGGATAAAGAACACTTGATTTTGAAGCATCAGGGAGCCAATTCGACCAGGGAGTATTGTCGAATCCAAGCATACAGGTCGAATCAGGGGGCAAAAATTATCCAGTAGCTCAATTCGACCTGAGGCATGGCAATTCGACCTGAGGCCCAGGTCGAATCGAGGTCGAATCAGAATGTGAAATCTTCCAGTGAGCCAATTCGACCACGACTGCTTCAATTCGACCAGCAGCTCAGGTCGAATTGAGGTCGAATTGAGGACCTGAATCTTACAGTGTGTGGATTCGACCTGAGGCATGTCAATTCGACCAGAGGACCAGGTCGAATTGAGGTCGAATTATGCTATGTATTGTCATATTTGGTCATATCGGATGTGGATTGTGAGGAGTGACTATGATGCATGAGTTGGAATTTGTAGAGAAGCTTGTATGATTGATTTTGATATATGAGTTTTTGGATTTGTGCATTTATATGTTCATGTGTTAATTTTCATTGATGAGAAGCATGTATAATTTGATAAGTATGTAGAGTTTTTGTGAAAATGATCTTGATTATGTGCTATGAGGAGTACTTAGGATTCTATTTACCTATGTGAGGATTTTAGCCTTTTAATCATGCTTGATCATGATAGTTTATTCTTGAGATAATCATTCATATGAACATATTATAGAACTTAGCTTGGAGTTTTGTGTGAGACTTACAATTGGTGAATTCTTAGGACATGATCTTAGGCCATCCTTGATTAATTGAGTTACTTAGCCAAATTTTACCCTTATTGTTGATTATGTATATCTTTGGTAGCCCCGTTTGAGACTTTAAAAGCTTTTTCTTTGGCAAGCAGAATAAAAGAGCTTTATTTAACCTTTACTTGAGCTTTGTTAAATACCCTATTCATTGGTAGAGAGTTGAAAGAGGAAGAAGGAAGATGGAATGAGGTTGAGTAGAGTAAGAAAAGTGTATGGTTAAATCTTGTTTAGGGGTAGTGCCTGAAACTGGTACCCCGATTGCTGTTTTAAAAAAGGTAGTGCCTACAACCGGTACCCGAGCTATCAAAAGAAGAAATAGGTTGATGCAAGAAAGAGAAAGGAATTCAAAATTGCAAGTGAAAGAGAAAAAATTGGAGAATATGAAGCCGAATGAAAAAAGCAAGAACCTCCAAGGTAACTCTCTACTAGTGTTTGAGTCACTTATCTAAATTTTCCTACCCTTTCCAAAGAGCTAACATTACAACCTGAAAACAAGTCCTTTGTGATCCCAGTCATTAGTTGATTGTGAGTTGATTTTTGAGACCATTGCCAAGCTTATGGTTACGAGTTTGTATGGATTAAGTATGAGCGTATACACTAACCTATTAGTGCAATAGCACTTGAGTGAGAGAGTAAACACTTATCTTGTGAGCTAGATGACTTAGTACTCCGAATGGTATTATGATTGAGTGATGTTTTGCATGAATGATATGTATGATGCATGATATACTTGTTTTTAAATTGATGAAGTTGCATGTGTAATATGTGTTGTACTTGGTAATCTCGTGAATTATACACGACTCTTTGGTTTGATTGCGTTGCCTCGGGACGAGCAACATGTAAGTTTGGGGGTCTGATGAGTATGTTAATTCACGAATCTTGCGCCTGAATTTGTGCTATATTGGAGTGTTTGAAGCTTGAAATCGGTTGTAAACCCATAAATATTGTGAAAAGGCATGAATCAGGTGTTGTTAGAGCTATTTGAGTGGTTTTTCGAAGGATATCAGAGTGAAAGTGTTAAATACTGAAGAAAGGAAGTCGAAGCCATCCGTTTGGGTGAAGCATGAGTGCGATTTGACCTGAAGGAGGTCAATTCGACTTGCCCTTCAAGTCGAATTGGCAACACAACTTGTACAGAAGGTGGATTCGACCTGGACATCAGGTCGAGCCGAGGTCAAATTAATTGGCTGGGAGGCCAATTCGATCTCGTCGCGTCGATTCAACCAGGGCAGTTGGTCGAATCGAACACCTAGGACTTATAGTATGCTGATTCGACTTCCGATTCGACTTGTGATGGTCAATTCGACCTGTTGTTGAGGTCTAATCGATGCTCGAGAACTTACTATATCCATATTTTTACACCGTCAATGCATGTGATCACTTAAAAAGCCCATGCCAAGCCCAGTAGACGTGATTACAAGTATAAAATAAGGCTTATGCAGCATCAAAAAAGACATACAAGGATCTAGATACATTGAAGAACCATGACGTGGAGATGTAGAGTTGGGAGGAGATCAATCGTCCATCATCCGGAGGGGATGTGACAAAGTTCTGCTGGAGATTTAAGTAAGATCGCTCCAACTAATCATGATTGTTCTTAGATCAATCATGGGTTAGAGCCGCTTCGGTAGTTCTAGGGTTATGAAGGTTTCATGAGTTAATTTATCTTTCGTGTGTAAACTTCGTACAACAATACTTGTGGTTTATTTTATATAAGATTATACGTTTTTAATCCATACTTATGGTCATTTTGTGCATCAATAAATGTTGTGTAGAGTCTGAATACATAACGTGGTTATTGATTGAGTGCGTTCACTGTTGAGCAGAGTTTTATATTATAATTCTAAGTGAAGGGATTCCGAAGTCTTATTAGAACTATCTTATATGAATACTTGTTAATTGAATCATATTCGGTTAATAAGTAGGATAAAGAGTATAATTTTATATTACCTATAAATGGAGATCAAATCGGGTTAGAGTACTAAGTGCACGGGAAATAATTGATTATGATAGTACCAGAAAGAAGAGTGAATTATATCTCTTGCTCTGAAGATATTCACACGTGTCATACGCATATTTACTTGTGTCTATAGAGTGAATTTGCATGGTTTAGTGATGTGTCCATAAACCACAAGGCAGAGTCAGACACCTTCACACGGAAGATGAATTAATAAGTGGAGCTGGATGACCTGACGAACTACCTACTATCTTACTTGATCACAACTCACTTATCTCTTCTTCTTGTTATATTTACTTGTTATTTTAATTGCTTTTGTTGCTTGATTACAAAATCACAACCAATATAATTTTCAACATAGTCTTAGTTTACTAGAGTATAATTAAATTGATATTTATCCGTCCCTTGGGTTCGATATATAACTTGGTCACCTTCGAAACTACAATTGATATCCTTCATACTTGAGGATTAAGAAAATGCCTATCACTTACCTCCCCTCACACTAACATACATGTTCATCTTAATAAATGATTCACCTAAATCACAGCTTATAATATTGGAATGGTCATCCTAACACTATGAATAGAGAATTTAATCACACAATAATTGAATGAAACATGAATCATTAATCATAAAAAGAAGTTCAAAATTAACTCAATTCAACATCTAAAATCCTACATATCTAGCATTCTTCTCAACCAATCATATGATTAGCTCTACTATAGGACTAGCCACTACACATCATGTTCAGATTAATACAACCTATGGCTTGCTCCATTTGTGCCAAAATATGAAGAAAAATAGCAATTGAAAAGTAGATCGGCTTCCCTTTTGTGAAGATGGACTTCCTTTCTTCCTACATGCTCAATTCTTCAATCTATGATGATCTTCTCTTCTCAAATTGATGGAATTATGGAGTGATGGATGAATTTAGGGAGAACCAATGGATTGAATGGATGAAAAGAATGGAAGATGGATGAATTTGAATGTGTGTGTGAAGATATGGTGTGATAGTGTGTGTTTAGATCTTAGAAACTGCTCCAAAAATTTGATTCTCTCCTGATTTTCGCACTCAATTTAGTTTTTAATACCCCTTGGGACTTCTAGAACATTCCAATTTTAACACTGGATTTTGCACCTACACGGTCGTGTAGCAGCACATGGCCAGTGTAGTGTAGACACAATTCGATGTGTTATGCGTGTTCCCGGACATGACCCGTGTAGCAACGCACGGCCTCACCCATGAGCGTGTAACATTTTCTAATGTCTTCACACGGCCTTCTCGAATAGGCCCGTGTTCGGCACACGAGGTGTGTGCTCGTGCACGATTTGTGCGCCGGAACACGACCTTCTCCTTGGCGTGTCCCACGTTCTGATGCTTGGCACGGCCACCTCGGACAGGCCCGTGTTCCGCACATGGGGCGTGTCCGAGCGTTCCCTGTTCCTTCTTCTTTGTTTTTGCTCCTGACTCTATTTTTCTCCATTTTTAACCTGTTTTACACACATTTAAGCTTATTTACACACTTTTAGCAATCCATACCACACTTCTCCTAATTGACATAAAACTCCACCAAAGTTACACAAATACGGATAAAAACATCCGAAAATCCACAAGTAAAGACACTAAAATCTAGGTGAAAATGACAACGATCATTGATCGATCTAGTAGAGTAATCTATGACACTTCAACACTTAACACCAGGAATCAACACTTAGTACCGTCAAGTATTGGCTCTGTTGAAACTTGTCAAGGTGCCCAGCGGTGTAAGAGTATTTATGTCAGAGATGTTGTCCTAAGTGTGGTAGTGATGCAGCGAGAGCGTATTAAAGATAAAGATACGTAGAACAATTTCTTTAATCCGTTGATTCTTAAAGAATACCGGAAGATAGGCTTCTCAAATACGTTGATTCTTATAGAATACCGTAAAAGAGGACAAGAGAAAACTCTCTTTTTTATCATTCAATTTGAACTTCCCCTGATACAATAATATGACCACCTATTTATAGGTGAAACAATATCTAACGTAATAATGACAATTACAAATAAAAGAAAATAAATCAAAACATTAATACTAAATTAAAACATAATTATATTAATTATTCTATATCTCCACCACATCTGCATCATTCTCCTCTGCTTGGAAACGATTCATCCTCGAATCGTGCTTGTCGTATCATGAACAAAATAAGCACGGAGACGTACCAAAACATCATTAAATTCATATAATCGAAAATCCTTCAGTCGAGCACCTTCATATCCAGTAGTATCACTAATTATAAGATCCATAAAATACGAATCTTTTGGATCAAATGAAACTTTCGCATTAAGCACGTCAAAACTTGCAATAATTTTAATCATCTCTACATAAAAAACTGGATCGCCATTGGTACCGTAGAAAATTACATCTTCTTCTTCATCAAAGAATGGTGGGGTATCATAACCACAATACGAATCTCCTTCATCAAAGATTGGTGAGCCATCATACTCACCGTAGAAAACTTCACCATATTCCTCATCGAAGATTGGTGGGCCACCATCAACAGATGCAACTTCTTCATCGAAAATTGGTGGTCCATCATATACCGAATCGAACACCAATAAATCATTTTGTTGGTAGATTTGCATATTATCATCTTCATACGATGACTGATCATCATAAAAGGTATTATAAACCACTTGAAATCTCGAATCCAACATCGAGAATTTGGCTCTGTTTACCAACTGATGCAGCGGAAGATACATAAGAACTATAAATAAAATACTAATTCGTTGATTCTATAAAAAATACCGGTGTCTACTCAAATGTTGATTCTCACAAGAATAGCGTAGGAGTAGACGAAAACGCGATTAAGAGTATTAGTCCGTTGATTCAAGAGAAATACTGGAAGAATACAAATAAAACACGATAAAGGGATTAACCCAAACTTTTCATTAATAAAATTCAACTCCCTAAAACTATTACAATATCACTTATTTATAGGATCTGACATATTACTGAGAAATATAAATAAAAGGAAATAAATCATAACATTATTATAAAATATTCTAATTATAATCATATCTCCATCATTGATGAAGAAGATGAAGAAGGTTTCAGCTATGATAACCCACCAACTTTTTATAAAGAAGGTGATGCAATTTTCCACGACGTTTATGGTGATCCAATTTTTTATAGAGAGATGATTGAAGTTGCTGTTAATGCGCTTAATTTAAAAGATTCGTATGATCCAAAAGATTCATATTTTTTGGATCTTTGCAACATTGAACATGAAAGTGTTATTTTAAAAAATTTTGGGTTATATGGATTCAAGGATGTTCCAGCGTGTCTTCGCACTTTCGTTAATGATACAACCCTGCACGATTCGAGGTCGAATCGTCTCCAAGCAGAGGAGAATGATGGAGATATGATTGTAATTAGAATATTTTATAATAATATTATGATTTATTTCCTTTTATTTATATTTGTCATTAATATGTTAGATCCTATAAATAAGTGATATTGTAATAGTTTTAGGGAGTTGAATTTTATTAATGAAAAGTTTGGGTTAATCCCTTTATCGTGTTTTATTTGTATTCTTCCGGTATTCCTCTTGAATCAACGGACTAATACTCTTAATTGCGTTTTCGTCTACTCCTACGGTCTTCTTGTGAGAATCAACATTTGAGTAGACATTTAACTCGCTATTCTGGTATTCTTTGTAGAATCAACGGATTAGTATTTTATTTATCGTTCTTTTGTATCTTCTCCTGCATCAGGTAGCATTTTGTACAACACCGACTCTTATCAGAATGAAACTTGAATACGAATTTGTAAGTTTGCACAGTGGAAGACTTAACACAAGGAATTACTCAATCTTTCTATAAACTTATAAATAAGTTTGTAGTGGCCTCATGGAAACATCACTAACTTGGAAAAAGTGATTTACAAAAATCAGATTCAAAGAGATGGAAACATTCCTTCCACTCTTCGAATACACACACAGATACAAATCCTAAACAAACTCCCAAATGGCAAAACCTAGATTGTTAGATCTAAATCCTACTTCAAGTATATACTTCCACTGCCTGTGAACAGTACACACAAAATGTATGGGATAATACTACACACATGATGCCGAATGTTACAACACCAGTGAAAAACACTATAAGAGGAATGTAGTCGAATAAACTTAACGTCCGGCGACTCTCTTTGTAGGAACTCTCAAAGTTTTTCCGCGCCAGGAATGAAGTCTGACATCTTCTATTTATAGTCGTAAAGCATGCTGCAGACCTTCTTCAAATAAGTGGTCCACTAGGAGATATAAAAACCACTCATTAACAGCAAATAACCAACCCACTACTTTGGGTAGTTATCTTCAACTTCTAGAATCTTCTGGACTTCTAGAATTTTTTGGATTGCTCTTCAGACTTGTGGGTCCCATTTAACACGTTCTTCATTCAAATGCCACAACCCTGAAAGCAACATCAAGCACAATACTACATAAACATGTTAGTGGTTAAATAATAACTGTTGGAGGATCAGTGTGATTCCAGATGTGACGACACTGGTCTCAACACTTCACATCAATATAGTTGTAGTAGTGTATGGGGCCCTATATTTTAATTGTACTAGTGGGTATGTATGGGTCGCAAATGTTTAAAAAATAAAATGAGACTCTTTGACGCGGACGCCCAAAACGGAAAAAATAAACTCTTTAAAGCGGTCGTAGGAAGTATTAGGTAGTAATAAATCCAAAAATAAATCAATTAATTATCGAATTTTCATAAATTATATAAAGTTTTTTTTATGAACAACGTAGATTATTAAATTAATTATGTTAAATATAGTTAGTGAAATGAATGAATGTCTTTAAAGTGGAGAGGGATTAGTATTAATTAGCATCTTAATCAAAAAAAAGTAAAACAGTCTTACAAAAAATTAAATGGTGACAATTATATCATTATCGAGCTGGATCAATTTGATCTAAATAGATGTTCCCTTTAACAAAACCACAAAACTTGCAACATAAATTTGATACACCCTTTGAAAATCATAAGACCACACTTATATGGATATATATTCCCAACCTTTCTTGCTTCAAATGTCATAGTAGTTAAGTTCAATTCAAATAGGTCAGTGGATAATGGCTTTTCCATTCAGGTTTGCTATACTTCTATTGTTATTCTTGTTATTAAAATATTTTGGTTGACAACCATCTTTTTTCATATGTTCGGATTTACCACATCTATAGAAATCTCTTCTTTTTTGTAAATAATACTCCCTTTGTCCCACACTTATGTTAACACTTTCCGTTTTCGTCCGTCCCACACTTATGTTCACACCCAAAAAAGAAAATTTCACATTAACCAACAACCTCAAAAATTATCTTAATTTCAAAAATAACACTCCCACCTAACACACATAACATACTTTATAATTTATTTATTATCTAAAAATACCACAATACCCCTAAAAAGTCAATAAATCTAGTCAAAAAGTAACTTTTCTTAAACTCCATATATACAATGTCGATGAACTTAATTATGGGATGGAGGTAGTAATTAATATTATTTATTTGTTATAATTATAATGAAAGAAGGAGATAATAGCAGAATCATAAATGAAGAGAGAAGAAAGAGAAGAGAGAAGAGCCCGAAAGGAGTTATTATTATTATTATTCTCATAAACTTAGTATGTACAACTTCACTCCCTATATAAGTGGAGAATAGGTCGTTCATTAAGTAATGGCCACATCACCTTATAATATTACAACACTCCTCTTGGACATTACATCATCATATTTATGTCTCGTAAAAAATTCTATTGGAAAATCAATCGAGGAAAAGTGTACATGTCTTATGATTTTCATGTGTTATGATAGCTATCTCGTTAAAAACCTTCAACTAAGAAAACCCTATAGGAAAAAAAACTTAGTTAAGAAAAAAAGAGTATAGCTTAATCTTCAGGACCCAATCATCAGGAATGTTTACAATTTTTCGTTCTTCTTGAACACAATAATCTAGCATGCCTCATGAAAAACCTTTAACTAAGAAAATCTCGTGGGAAAAAAACTTAGTTAAGGAAAAATAGTACATAATTGGTCATTATGACTCAATCTTCAGGATTGTTTAAAGGTTTATTGCTCCCCCTGAACGCAATAATCTAATATGTCTCATTAAAAGCCTTCAACCAAGAAAACCTCGTGGGAAAAAACTTATTTAAGGAAAAAGAGTATAGACCTTATGATTTTGACGTGTTATTATCAGTTGCCTCATTAAAAACCTTAAAGCTAAGAAAACCCATTGGGAAAAAACTTAGTTAAGGAAAAAAGAGTACAACCATTGGTCTTCATGAACTAATCTTCTAGATTGTTTGAAATTACTACTCCCCCTGAAAACAACGTTATTTTGAAACATAACTACTGATCTTCAGGATCTATATTTATGAATTTATTTATACTTATCACTCTCCCTAAAGACATCAGTGTTATGGGTCTACATAATATGATACTTCGAGTAAAATTTTCAAACATATAAGTTGGGGGTAAGTAAATAAATAATAAATTATTTGGATTGTTACATGAGTAAACTCTTTATGTAATATTCCACCACTCTTCAGGAGCTCATATGAGTGAAATAAATTTATTATCTTTCTCCATGTATAAATTGCTCATTTTTATACAACGCATAATTTATTATCTCATAAAAGATTACAAAGGGGTATATACAAATCATTATGACATATAGGCTACAAATACTTTATATCATTCATCATAACAATACACCAGTTTTAATTTTAACATAAGGGGGATCAAATCATAATTAATATTCGATTAATATGCATGTTAATGCCTCATTGGTTTCTTATAATTTAACCAATACATTTTGTTTCAAAGTGATACATGAGGATATATTTAAGTTTAACTAAATGTCTTCTTGTCAGAGAATCATAAAAATCTTGATATCATGATCATCATAAATGCAGAAAATTCAAAAAGATGTTTCTCTCTCTAGAAAATTCTCTCTGCTTTCTCTCTAAAATCTTTTAGGGTTTTCACTCACATATCGGGCATGGAGGAGCCCAACGATGGTCCCTCCCAGCCACCCTCTGCTTCGACTGGTCCTTCCGACCTTCCACCTACTGCACTGTTTGGATTATCTGGCCTGCCTTTATTCGATGAGCTTCTTGCGCCTAACGCTGCTTTCGCAAGTGCGACGCCTTCCATGGACAGCACTGAATGAATTCATATCGAATCAGCTGTGCCGCGACCCCTACCTGTTGGTCGGGGTAATAGTCGGCCCTTACATCATCATGATGGCCAACAACAAATGGTTCCTCTACAAACCCTAACCAAAGCATCCCGCCAAACCCTACACATGGCGCTGGATCATATTCTGCCAAGGCTGCACACAATCGAGAGGACCCTATCTCTCGTCTAAAATCGGCCATATGCAAGAGATCCTTCACGGATCCTGTGGCTAGCCAATTGAAAAAATAAGTGATGTTGTTACATTATCAATCAATAAAAATTTTTATAAAAAGCATAAAACACTTTTCTCTCAATTTGTGATTATCTGGTTTTGAACAAGAAAGGCAGTAAATCGCTTTCTCAAGTGGAGGTCGATGGCCTATTCAAGAGAACTTTCAATATTCAGGAGCTACTGAATATCCCCTTGGCCGTGGATATTATTCTGTGATGATATCGGATGATGCCCGTAAGGTTGATTTGCTAAAGAAATGAGTTTTGGATGTTGACCGAGTTCAATTGCGTATACAAAAGTGGACACCGACGTTTAATCCATATAAAGTTAAGTCATCTATTGTTCCAATCTGGATGAGAATTTATGAGATGCCCCTGGAGCTATGGCATGTGGATGTTATAAAAAGTATGGTAAGTGCTATTGGAACGCCTATTAAAATTGATGATCGAACACTGGATGGGCCCATAGGGCACTTTGCACGGGCGTTAGTGGAAGTGTATGTGCAAGAGCCATTGTTGAATAATATGAACATTAACACATCGAAAAACATCATCAAAATTTCCATGGGTTATGAGAATGTTTCGGAATATTATAAATCTTGTAAAATTTTAGGCCATGGTGTTCATAATTGCATGAAGAGAAAAGAAAGAAATGAGGAGTTCAAGGAGAGCATGAAACAAAAACAGGCATTTACTGATGGATTCCGGGCTCCGGGCAAGGTTTGGAGAAAGAAGGAAGACAAGAAACCTGAAGCTCATACTTTTAATAGGTTCAGTAATCTTGATACTGATATTGAGCAGGAGGAGCAATTGGATGATAATACACCGATTGAAAAGGAGAATGACCAAGCTAAACCTAGTGATCATGAAAATTATCATGAAAAGGATAATCAAGATGATATGAGGAAAGACCAAGTTAAATAAGATAATTTGGACATTGAAATATAAGAGAAGGACCATGTGGATAAAGATGAAAATACTGAGGTAGTGGAAAGCGAAGAGGAGAGTGAGGAGGGTGAGATGGATAATGATTTTACTGATAAAGAGGACCTGCCCGACTCTTCACGGGACGATTACGCTATAGTTATAGCCCACTCGGAGCTGGTTCTGTTTGCTATATTGAGCCCGGGGCATACTAAAGAGCATTCTACACTAGGTTCTGGTAAGTAGCTTGCGATTGTGTCAAAGAAGGATATATCAGTTAAGGGGACGACCAATAGTGCCTCACTATTTAATCATCCAGAGCCCCCAATCACTCGGTCACGTACTCCGGGAGGCCTGAGGATAAAATATTTGCCTCTAGAGACGAAAGAATCAAAGAGCATGCATTCCACCTCCACAAGAGAATGGAGAAAATTAGACAAGCCGCCGAAGCGCGACCATCGTGATGGTAAGAAATGAAAGTGCTATTTTGGAATATTAGAGGGTTTGGGAGAGCTTCATCTCAGTCTGCTCTTAAAGAATTTAGTAAGAAGCACAGGCCGGTTTGGCTGGCTATTGCAGAGCCAAAAATATTATTTGACTCAATACCTGCCCACATTTGGAGTAGTATGGGGTATCAATTTGTTGGACACAATGTTAGGGATGGTCTTCGCCCTAACATCTGGGTCTTCTACAATACTACACAAATCACTCAGGTTACCTCAGTTTATTCCTCTTCCTAGATAATGATCTTTGACTGTATACATAATGCTGCTGATTATTGCTTTGGATTTGTGCATGCTCACACGGATCATGTCATTAGGGTCGTGATTTGTGGTGTGATATTTCTAATTATATGAGCAATAATATGATAGTTATTAGGGTCTTTAATTCCATGTTAGGGG
Source organism: Pogostemon cablin (assembly GCA_023678885.1). Lineage (NCBI taxonomy): Eukaryota > Viridiplantae > Streptophyta > Magnoliopsida > Lamiales > Lamiaceae > Pogostemon > Pogostemon cablin. Next base: position 22,009,539 of record CM042952.1, on the reverse strand, counting down.
CACATGAGAGGATGCATGGCACTAGGCGAGATAATTTAAGTCTTTTGGAATTTCGTGCTTTTTTGGATCATACAGGATTGACAGATGTCTCTTTACAAGGACCAAGGTTTACATGGGTATGCAGATCAGCTACCAGAGCTACGCGAGCCTCAAAGCTTGATAGAGTTCTAGTTGATGACAGCCTTCTTAATCAGTGGGACACAATAGCTGGAACAGCTTTGGCAAGGCATGGATCAGATCATTCCCCTATCTTGGTCTCATTCTAGATGAATGAGAAGATTGCTAGGCCCTTCAGGTTCCAGAGTATGTGGTTACAATATTCTGGGTTTTTTATACTTGCTGAAACTTCTTGGAAAACCCTTCCTCTTGTACAATCCTTATTTCAGTTTTTGCTGTAAAACTAAGAAGATTGAAATCTGAAATCAAACGCTGGAATCAATCTGAATTTAGGAATATTAATGACTCGGTTGAAGATGCTATGGAATTATTGAAAAAAATCCAAGTGAGGATTAGTGACTCCATTGGGGAGGATACATATTAATTACACCTAAGTGTATACCATTATTTGATACTAAGTACGTTACCCAAGCTTGTGTGCCTTAGAATTGGAGAAGTCCACACGTGCTCAAATAATTTCCTATAACCATCAATTATTAATTTGCACCAGTGATCCGCAAATAAAACTCATCCGTTAGGGAGGAAGACACTATAACCGACTCATAAGCTTACTTGCATCATATTACAAATAATAATTATTTCATAAAATTTATTCCAGTGATCCATGATGAGAGTGTAGATTCACGTATTGGTCGACCAGAATCATCTTGGTCGAGCAGATGAAGCTTGGTCAAACAAAATGTGCAAAACTTACAGTGAGCTTGCTCAACCATTGCTCGACTTGAAGACCTTGCTCAACCAGTCAAGGCTTGATGGAATGGATTCTCGATGCTTATATTTTTGGAAATTCCAAATTTTTTTTACCAAATTTGACATGTGCTTCAAGCAAAAGGTCATCCTAAGCCCATAAGGAGGTTCTATGAGTATAAAAGAAGAGCTTTTGCAGGAGAAAAGGGACGACACACATCATTCATCATCCATCCACCACCGAAACTCTACCATCATCCGAATGAGTCGTGAAGAGAGGTTCATCTGGCAAGTCAAGTAAGATCATACCAACTAACCATGATTGTTCCTAGATCAATCATGTGCTAGGCCGCTCCGGTAATTCTAGGGTTATGAAAGTTTTATGAGTTAATTGAATTTCCATGTGTAAACTCCGTACAACACTACTTGTGGTTTATTTTATATAAGATTGTGCTTCTTAAATTCATAATCACACTTGTTTTGTGCATCATTAACTATTATGTAGAGTCTGAATACATATCTTGGTTATTGATTGAGTGCATTCACTGCTGAGTAGGATTACATGTTATAATTCTAAGTGAAGGGATTCCGAAGTCTTATTAGAACTATCTTATATAGATACTTGTTAATTGAATCTTATTCTGGTTAATAAGTAAGATAAAGAGTATAACGTCATAGTACCTAAAAAGGGAGATCATATCGGGTTAGAGTACTAAGTGCACGGAAAATAATTGATACTGATAGTACCTTGAAAAGGGGGTGAATTATATCTCTTGCTCCAAGGATATTCACAAGTGTTATACGCATGTTTGCTTGTATCTATAAAGTAAACTTGCATGGTTTAGTGATACGTCCATAGACCACAAGGCAGAGTCGGACATCAACGCATGGAAAGGAAATTAATAAGTAAAACTGGATGACCCGAAAACTGCCTAATTTCTTACTTGATCACAGTGTATTTTCTCTTACATGTTTATTTAATTCGCTATATAAATTATTTGTTATTTAGTTTCGCAACTTCTCCAAACCAAATTTGCCAACATACTCTTAGTTAATTAGAATATAATTAAATTGATAATAATCCGTCCCTTGGGTTCGATAATCACTTGGTCACCGATCGAAACTACAATTGATATCCTTCATACTTGGGGATAATTTTGCATGTTGAGAAAACGCTCATCAAGTTTTTTGCGCCGTTGCAGGGGACGACTATTGAGAGTGGAAATTAACATGTTTTAGTGTCCAATTGAACACCTTTTTTTATTGATATTGTTATTATATATTAGCATAAGGGTCTTATATTCAATATATGTGAGAAAAAGGTGCACTTGAGGTGTCTTATTGTGTTTTAGGTGGAAAAAGGATCAAAAGTGCAAAGTTGGAGAAAAGGTGCAACTTGTGCAAGAATGTTAAAAAATGCACGTTCAACTTGTGCAATATTTTTGTATTTGTTTGGAGATCAAAACTGGTAGTTTGATACATTGTTGCAAAGCAACTGAAGAGAGGTTCGTTTTGACGTAAAGAACACCTCAATCGGATTCAAAACGAGAAAGTTATGATCAAGATGGTGACGTCGCGTGAGCTGTGCCGAATAGAATGGCTGTGTCACTTTCCATGGCTTGTGACACCTTTAATTCTTGGATTTTTTATGATTTCTTTATATGGATAGAAAGCTAAGGAAGAAAGGATCTCGTGAGCGCAAGAATCACTCAAATTGGAGTATGGATGTGGAAGTTATAAGCACAATAGTGAGACAGCACAAGTGTGATTCGACCACGATAGTCAAGTTAGACCAGACCCCTTGGTCGAACCGTGGTTGAACTCGAAGCATAAATAGAAGTAGTACTAGTTCGACCAGGAAGTATCCGGTTCGACTAGGACTCTGGTCGAATCTGGGATCTGAGGCCGAGTTACAGGCGAGTTCGACCTGGAGTTCGACCTACATGGTCTAGTTCGACCAACCTGTTTGGTCGAACTGATGTACGAACACTTACCAAATTTGTATTTTTACACCTTCAGTGTGTGTGTTCGCTCAAAAAGCTCATCTTAGGCCCATAAGGAGAGCTTACAAGTATAAAAGGGGATGTAGATAACACCAAGACGATTGAAGAGAAGATCTATCCAACACCCATGATTGTTCTTCGTAACATCATAGGCTAGAGCCTTTTTGGTAGAACTAGGGTTGTGAAGGTTTTTACCAATTAATTGAACTTTCGTGTGTAAACTCTATACAACACTACTTGTGGATTTATTTTTTATATGATTGTGCCTTTTTAATTCATACTCACGGTCATTTTGTGCATTATTAACTGTTATGTAGAGTCTGAATACATATCTTGGTTATTGATTGAGTGCGTTCACAGCTGAACATGATTCCATGTTATGATTTTAAGTGAGGGGACTCCGAAGCTTCATTAGAACTATCATATATGAATACTTATTAATTGAATTAAATTCAGGTTATTAAGTAGGATAAAGAGGATAATTTTATAGTACCTATAAAGGGAGATCATATCGGGTTAGAGTATCAATTGACCAGGGAACTAATTGATACTGATAGTACCTAGAAAGGGGATGGAATTATATCTCTTTCTCTAAGGCTATTCACACTTGTTACACGCATGTTTACTTGTGTCTATAGAGTAGCTATGCATGGTTTAGTGATCCGTCCATATTCCACAAGGTAGAGTCGGAAGAGATTAATGAGTGAAACTGGATTATCCTAAAGCTACCTATTCTCCTACTTGATCCACTTTCGTATTCTTCTAGTGATATTTTATTTTATTTATTATTTTAATTAATTATTTAGTAGATTATAATTAAATTCTAAAAACTATATTGCCACACTTGTCTTAATTAATTTAGTAAATTAATAATACGCCATCATTTGGGTTCGATATTCACTTGGTCGCTTGCTTAAGCTGCAATTGATATCCTTAATACTTGGGAATTAATTTTGCGTGCAAAGAAAATGCACATCAACGATATTAATTATTAATTTATTATTTCTAGTTTAATTGAGATTATATTATTCTTGTCTTTGATTTCTAACACTTTATCTTCTTAGGTGTATGTTCAGTAGATCGAAGACAGGTGAATTAGAGCCTTATAATCCGGAGATTGGAGCATCGTCGAGGAAGAAAAAGAAGAAGAAGAACAAGAAAAACAATGTAGACCCAACTGAGGCTCTTGTTTTAGGAGTTGAAGTTGACATGCTGAATTCGCAAACGATTGAAGCTGCAACCAAAGTTAATTTGGAAGTAGAGGCAGTCAATATGGTAGTGGATCCTGATACACTTGCCGTCAGTGAAGTCTTTAAGAACAACGGAGGAGGCAATACGGGGCTGTTAGGAGCAAGAGAGACCAGAGCCGATTTTGATTTACACCCTGCTTTTATTAACATGATTGAAAGAAGTCCTTTCTTTGGGGGAACCTTTGAAAATCCTCAGCAATATCTCAATAAGTTCCCTGGGTATGCAAGTACACAAAAAGATACAGGAGCTCATGAGAATGCGAGGAAGATAAGTTCTCGCTGAATGAAAAGATGAGAGATTGGTACGATAATCTTGATGCTGCTGAATATGATACATGGGAGAATTTGAAAGTGAAATTCTTGGAGCAATACATGCCACCTTCGAAGGTGTTCAAGATGAAGCAAGAAATCAATCAATTTGCTATCCATGGTAATGAGACGTTTCATGAAGCTTGAGACAGATTCAAGGACATGCTTCGTAAGTGTCCACATCATGGGCACTCTAAAGCTCAATATATTATTATTTTCTACAATGGGTTGGATTGCGATTCTCGTGTGATACTTGATGCTTCATCCAATGGAGCATTGCTTACAAACTCACCCATTGAGGCCGAGAAGCTTTTCGAGGATATTTCAATAAATTCAAGAGATTGGCCGACTGATAGAGTGAAAGACACTTATGTTCTTGGTAAAGTAGCACAGGATGAGCATACTATGGTGAAGTCGGGAAGAGATGATTCGAGCTTGACTAATATTAGCAAGCTACTAGAGTCTCAGCAAAATCAGACCACGGATATATCTCAGAGAGTACCAATGATGCAGCAGGATAGTGGCTACGAAGGAGCTAGCCAAAAGGAGATCGAGGAGGCAAATTACACCATAGATCAAAGTATTCAAGGAACTAGGAACCCAAATCAAGAAAACCAAAATTATCAGGGTAATTACAACAATCGTGGTCCCCCGGGTAATTACCAACAACCAAGGAGGCCGGAATTTTTATGGAGTAATCCAAGCAATGCGGTCCAACCTCCTATCGGTGTTGATCCGGGACCTAAAATGGAAAAGGGAAACCGGGTTTCGAGTATATGGTGAACAGGTACATGACGAGGAACGATGCAAGAGTGGATTATCTTGAGGCCAAGTTAGAGAAGAAGATTGATGCTAATCATGAGGATTTATCTAAACAAGTGAAAGACCTTAAGTTGTTGATGGGAAAGATGGCCAGAAACTTAAACAAATTGACTCAAACTATTGAGAAGAAAAAGTTTCCATCTCAAAGTATTGAGAATCCAAAGTCTTGCCATGCCATCACACTGAGGTCGGGAATGCAATATGAAGGTCCGATGATACTGGCGAGTAAAAATGAAGGAAGCAGGGGAGTTGCTCGACCAAACTTTAGTTATTCAACCAGACCTGCTGGTCGAACAAAGGTCGAGCAGACTCCGGAGAAATAGAATTACGATACTCTATTTTCAGACTCGTCATTCGACCAACACCATTCTGTTCTACCTGACCATCTTGGTCGAACAGAGGTCGAACAACACATGGAGAATTGGATTTCTCGATCTGCAAAGTTGTTCGACTAAGACAGTGCCATTCGACCAGACCATCTTGGTCGAACGGTGGTCGAGCAACCCTTGAAAGAATAGAGCTCGCGATCAGAGAAGTTGCTCGACTCCCCAATTTGTTCGACCAAACCAGGTAGGTCATATAGAGGTCGAGCAGTGTAGTGCAGATCCCGATTCTATCCCGAATGCTACACCCGCTGATCAAAACATATGGTAACATCTCATGAGCATAACATTGATGTTACAGTAGAGAAGAAGTGGGAAAAAGCCAAGAGATTGAGAGTCGAAAAGGATAAAGCGGAGAGGTTGAACGTGATGAATGGGGGATTTCAAAAACAAAGATACCTCCACTGTTTCCTTTCAAGCTTTTCAAAAAGGGATTGGAAGAAAATTTCAAGAGGTTTTCAGACATCATAAACAAGATAAGTTTGAACATTCCTTTCTCTGAAGCGATCTTGGAGATGCCGTATTATGCCCGTTTTCTGAAGAATATACTTTTGAAGAAGAAAAGCTTGAACGGAATTAAAACAGTGAATCTATCAGAGAATTGCAGCTCGATCATACAAAGAAAGCTACCAGCTAAGTTGAAAGACCCGGGAAGCTTCACTATCTTATGTGAAATTGGAAAGGGGCCGGCACGACGAGTCTTGTGCGATCTTGGGGCAAGTATCAATATGATGCCTTTGTCCATCTTTAAAAGGCTTGGTTTGGGAGAGTTAACTCCCACATCTGTGGCTCTACAGTTAGCGGATAGGCCTATGACCTTTCCGAAGGGAGTTATTGAAGATGTTCTTGTCAAAGTAGAGAAACTTGTCTTTCCTGTGGACTTTCTTGTGCTTGAGATGGAAAATGACAAGGATAATATCCCTCTAATCTTGGGGAGACCTTTCCTTGCGACTGCGGGAGCTATGATTGATGTGAAAAAGGGTGAGCTAAGGCTGAGGATGGATAAAGAAGAGATCTTATTCAATCTTGACTAAGCAATGAAGATGTCAATGGAGACACAATGTCATAGTATAGACGTGGAGAATGAGATTGTGAAGGAAGACATGTCTTTGATCCTGTCGAAGGATTCTCTTGAAACATGCTTGGCAGAGTCTCTTACTTTTCCCACTACGGAGCTAGATGAATTCTCAAATGAGGTGTGTATTGAATTTCTTAAAAACATGCTTGCTATGGGTGATGACATGTATGAGTCGAAAAGGACCAAGATGGAAGAAGTGGAGTGGACTAAGAAGTACCTACCATTGGATAGAGAGAGCACGCCTCAAGAAGTCCATTGCGTGTTGTAGCTAAGAAGGGCGGCATGATTATTGTGAAAGCTAAGGATGGTGAGACATTAGCCATTAGGATTCCTACGGGATGGCGTGTGTGTACGGATTACAGGAAACTGAATGAAAATACATGCAAAGACCATTTCCCTTCCTTTCATGGATGAAATGTTCGATCGTCTTGTAAGGTATGAGTTTTATTATTTCTTGGATGGGTACTCGCATTATAATCAGATTATGATTGTACCCGAGGATCAAGAAAAGACTACTTTTACTTGCCCTTATGGAACATTTGCCTTTAGAAAGATACCTTTTGGATTATGTAATGCGCCTGCTACATTTCGCATTGCATGATAGCCATATTTGATAGGTTGATAGAAAAGATCATGCAGGTGTTTATGGATGATTTTTTAATGTTTGGTTCCTCCTTTGATATTTGTTTATCTAACCTTGCTACTGTTTTGAAGAGATGCCAAAAAACTAATCTTGTCTTGAATTGGGAGAAGTGCCACTTCATGGTAAGAGATTGGATTGTTCTTGGCCATCATATTTTGACCAAGGGATTGCAGGTGGATAGAGCAAATGTGGTGGCGATTGAGAAGCTTCCTCCACTACTAATGAAAAGGGAGTGCGGTCTTTCCTTGGACACGCCGGTTTTATAGAAGATTCATAAAAGACTTCTCGAAATACTCCAAGCCCTTATCTTATTTACTTGAAAAAGATGTTCCATTTGTTTTTATGAAAAATGTCTAGCTTTTCAGATTTTGAAAGAGGCGTTTATTACTGCACCTATCTTGATCACACTGGATTGGACTCTGTCGTTTGTACTTTTGTGTGATGCAAGTGATTTAGTATTTGGAGTGGTGCTTGGGCTATTGAGGGATAAGAAGTTTTGCGCCATTTACTATGCGAGTAAGACTTTTGATGCTGCACAAAAGAACTACACGGTGACTGAAAAGGAGTTTTTGGCTGTAGTGTATGCGTTCAATAAGTTTCAATAGTACTTGGTTGGCATGAAGACTATAGTGTACACGAATCACTCTACGATCCGGTATTTGATGGAGAAGAAGGAAACGAATCCAAGGATCATTAGATAGATCCTTCTTCTGTAGGAGTTCGATATGGAGATCCGAGATAAGAAAGGTATGGAAAACGTTTTGGTAGATCACCTATCGAGGTTGGAAACAAGGGAGCACTGTGATGATTCTTTCGATTACATAGAAGAGATGTTCCTTGATGAGAAGATAATAACAGTGTTTGTTGAAGGAGCAGAGAGAGAATATGTGATGGCTGCCCAAGGGATGGATCCATGGTATGCGGATTATGTGAATTACATTGCCGTAGGAGAAATTCCAAGAGATCTCAACTGATATCAACTTGCAAAATTCAAGCAGGATGTTGAGACTTTTATATGGTATGATCTGTTTGTCTACAAGATATGTACGGATTCCATAGTCCGTAGGTGTGTGCCTGAGATGGAGACGGAGAGCGTTCTTGATTTTTGCCATGCACAACCTAACGCAGGGCACTTCGGAGCTCAAAAGATGGTAGCAAATGTACTTCAATCTGCTTTTTATTGTCCTAACTTGTTTAAAGATTGTGAGACCTATGTGGTGACATGCGATAGATGTCAAAGGATGGGGAACATAAGTAGGAGAGATGAGATGCCACTTCAGTCGAGCATTGTTGTTGAGATCTTCGATGCATGAGGGATCGATTTTATGAGGCCTTTCCCCCATCTAATGGATTTTTCTACATCCTTTTAGCAATGGATTATGTTTCTAAGTGGATGGAAGTCATTCCCACTTGCATGAATGATTCAAGGACTGTTTTATCTTTCTTGAAGAAACATATATTTGCCCGCTATGGATTTCCTAGAGCACTAGTCAGCGATGGAGGTACTCACTTCGTCAAGAAGCTTCTTGAAAAGGTGCTTAAGGATTACGGTGTCAAGCATAGGGTTACTACACCCTATCACCCTCAAGCAAATGGGCAAGCCGAAGCCTCTAACCGACAAGTGAAGCAGATTTTGGAAAAGGTATTCGGAACCAATAGGAAGGATTGGACTATGAAGCTTGATGATGTTTTGTGGGGGTTCCGGACTGCGTATAAGACAATGTTGGATATGTCATCGTATCAAATTATCAATGGGAAGTTGTGCCACTTACCCGTAGAGATTCAACACAAAGCTTTTTGGGTATTGAGGAGTTTGAACCTTTCTTTAAAAGATCAAAAGGAGTTGAGGATGACTCATATCAATCAATTGGATGAGTTCAGAAATCGAGCTTTCAAGAATTCAGAGATCTTTAAGGAGAGAATGAAGAAATGGCATGATTCAAAGATCTCATACAAGGAGTTCAAGCAAGGAGATGATGTATTACTTTTTAACTCTCGTTTGAAGATCTTCGCAGGGAAATTGAAATCGAAGTGGATGAGGCCGTTCATTATACATAGAGCCTGCGGAGGGGGGAGTTTTGAGCTTATGGACAAAGACGGAGACATCATAGAGGCGAATGGGCATCGATTGAAGCATTACAAGTCTCCATATGATGCTTGCATCGTCTTTGAAGATACCTTGCACTAAATTGGTACCGTCGTGACTCTACGACATTAAACAAGAGCACCTGTTGGGGGTTTTCCCTCCCGTTTTATTGATTTATTTCATTGGTGTGAGTAAGAAAATTTTATATTCGACATGCTTGTTATTCGGAAATTACATCTCTTTGCAAACTTAGTTTCCACTATAGTTTCTACTAAGTTTGGGGGTGTGATGTACTTACCTTATCATAACACAAAGAGTATAATCTTTTCTTTGTAACTTTTGCTAGGGGAGTTGATTTTTTGTGGTATATTAAAATTTTAATCGGTTTTGATGTATCGATTTTTTTGTAATTTGTCTAGTGTTTAGTGGTGTTTTGTTTTTAAGTGTCATTGCGGAGTTACACTTGATGTTTTACGATCTAAAGTGGTTCTCGAGCTTAGAAATTGCTATCTTAATACTTGATGTCGTCCTATAGTTTAATTGTTGCAGAGAAATACGAGAAAAGTACGAAGTTTATGGAGTTCGAGAGGTTGTTCGACTTCCAGGTGGTTGTTCGACCATGCTATTTGATCGAGCAATGGTCGAGCGAAATGCGTAATTCTTTCAGTTGGGTTGTTCGACCTGGACAAGGTTGTTCGACTATATTGGGAACTCGAACAAAAATGTCCAAATTCTTCCAGAGAGGTTGTTCGACTTGGACCATGCTGTTCGACCAAGGTATTTTGGTCGAGTTCTGGTCAATCAAAATGTGCAAATTCTTACAGAGAGTTTGCTCGACCATGAAGGGATTGTTCGACTAAAGGCGGCAAGTCGAATGAATGTCGAGCGGGACAGAGAAGAACAGTGGGCACGATTAGGCAGTTTGCTCGACTTCCAGCACTTATTCGACCAATATATTTTGGTCGAACGGAGGTCGAACGATGCCAATTTTAAAGGGCAATTCCATATTGTTCGACTTACAACCCTTGTTCGACTAACCCTCTCTAGTCGAACAGAGACCGGAGTCAGTTTTAAAAGATTAGTTTCTCATTCCGTTCGACATACTTCCCTCACCTTCTCTCGAGCACCGATTCCAACCCATAAGTCTTCTCTTCAAATTCTTCTCTACACTCTAATCTACCCTTCCACACACATCCACATCCGAATTTGAGGGTTTTCAAGTCTGATTTAGGGCTAGAATTGAATTTTTGAGGGTTTTTCATCGTCTACACCACACGCACACCATGTCAAGCAAAGGTATGTTTCTCCTCACTTTTTATTCTGGAATTAAAGTGATTATGCTTAGTGAAGATTGGGTGAGTGAATTAAACATAGTTTTGGTTGGATTTGATGGTTGAATTGTTAAAGTTCTTATTTGAAATCGCACTTGAATTTTCATGGTTCGATTTACGTTGAACTATGGAATTTTTATGAAATTGATGGTGTGTATAATATGGGCTTGAGGTTAATTTCGATTTATATATATGGGCTCATTGCATTAGAGTATTGTTGTGGTGCAATTGAGGGTGGAAGATGAGCATGCTAGATTTTTTGTTGAAGTTTATGTGACATGAAAGCATGTCTGTGTGGAGTAGTGATAAGACTAAGAGAGTTTTCATTATTCTTGATTGAAGGTGTTGATGTATAGTGCAATTATGATTGAATGAACACTTGAGATTGGATTGCCTGAAGCACATGAATTCGAAGTCTTGAGTAGGATTCATGCTAGTCTTTAGATGGGTATGTTGGTTATATCTCATTGGTATGTATTGAAGTATTGTTCTTGTTGAAAAAGAGATTGCATCTTCATCCAAGAGGAAGGGACGTAGGTCGCCTTCGCTTGGTGAAATAATGAAGAAAATGATGAAGGAGAAGAGGAGGCCATCCGATTATGGCATCAAAATTCCAAATTGGGAGGAGAAGAAGGAGCTGTAGTCTGCAATAGCACAAAAGATTATGAGGACGCGTTATCAGCATGATCATGCGGTGAGGGAGATGAACATTATCAATGATATTCGTTGGATGTTTGGTCAAGTGGGCATTACTCAGTTTATGGAGATGAAGAGAAAGACCTATTTTCATATCACTGCAGAGGTTTTATGCACGTTAAGGATTGAGCGTGGAGACCGATACCTTCCTTATGGTATTCGGATACAGATTGGCGGGCAGGAGCAGACGATGTGGCCCGAGAGTTTAATGAATTGATTGGCTGTGAGAATGAGACGGATATTGAGCATGATGATTTCAAGCTGAATGAGTTCTGGAGAGCTATTACGGGGAGACGAGAGAGATATAATTGGAATACTTTCAAGGTTGCTTTCATCTGCAACCCCGTGTTAGCATATATGGATAGAATTTTGGGTAACACGCTGTTTGCAAGGTCCGAGGGGAGTTGTATTCCAAGGGAGGAGCAGACGTGCTTTGGTGCATGCTACATGGAGTTCGTTTTAATGTAGCAGCGTACTTTTTCCAGCAGTTTCACAAGTTTACTACCCACGGATTCCAGTGTGTGAACATCAGAGGACTCATCACTTTGATAGCTGAGTACTCTAGAGTCGATTTGAGCAGACACAGGCCTATCCGAGGGGATCCAGACTTGATTCTGACGTCTTGTGTGAAGATGGGGCTGATTGAGCGGCTAGATGATACTTGGATGTTTATCCGAGGGAAGAATCCTAGTACATTCAGATTTCCATTGGTGATTGTTGATCTCACCTCCGTTAGGGTCAACAACAATTTATTGATGAATACCACAGAGCACGAGGTGATCTCGGAGACTTGTTTGGGAAGAGGAGATTGGAGACTTCTTGCTAATATGCGCGCTCAGGGAATCGTCTTAGATGAGTACATGATATTGATAGGAGATCCAGCCGATTTTGAAGAGAAAGAGCCGCAGCCGCCGCCAGCTTTTGTATATTCGGAGATGGGTTTGCATCCGGTGTAGCCTCCACAGCCACAACCACATGATCAGGAGTTTTTCGAGCCACCACCACTACCACAGCCGCAGCAGGATTATTAGGTAGCCCAGGATCAGTTTTATCGGGAGCAGTTCCGATTGATGCATGAGCTTTTCGCCACACTTAATACGAACCAGCAAGAAACGAATAGACAATTGGCGGTTGCGAATACTAACTATACCGAACTCAATGTGCGTTATGATGCCATTGATGGTCGGTTGAGGCAGATGTATGATCATGGGCGCATGATGGACAGGAATATCAGTGATTTCCATCGAGCATTTGATCAATGGCGTGCCGAGATGGGTGGAGATGAGGATGATGATGTTTCGGAGGAGTAGAGTTGCCAGGCCTTTTATCTCTTCTGATTCTTCTCATCTCCGTTCTCTTTTACAGTTTACAGATGGAGACTTGATTGATGTGGGTTTAGTGTATGATTCATGTGTGGGTGGCATGTATTTTCTATTGATGTTATTCTTATGTGATTGATTGTTAAAAGATGTTTCCCTGGATTTGTTTTGGTTGTTAGTGATGAGACTTCTTCATGTTATGCATGTGCCTTATTTTGATGCATGTTGATTTGTTGATGACGAGCATGTTCTATTTTTACTTGTAGTTCATAAGAAAATTAATGTTGATTGCATGCTTTAAAGAGTGCTTAGGATTCTATTAACCATGTGAGGATTTGAGCCTTTGATTGTGCTATGAGCATGATAGTTTATTCTTAAGAGTCGTTTGTATACTCGTATTCTAGAACTTGACTTGGAGTCTTGTTTGAAGTCTATAATTGATAGATGCTAGGAAATGATCTTAGGCCATTGTTGTTGATTAAGTCACTTAGCCAAATTTATCCTACCTTATTATATGATTATTATTGGAAGCCCTTTTGAGCCTTTAAGTTTTTTCTTTGGCAAGCCTTTGATAAACAGCCGTTACATTTTGAGCATTGAACACCTATTACTGGTAAAGAGTGGAGGTAAATGAATGCTATATGAAGTTTTGAGGAAGAATAGGAAGGAGAAAGTTGGTGTAATAAGAATCAAAAGACAAGTGGTTAATCATGCAAGGGATAGTGCCTGAAACTGGTATCCCTAATGCTTGCAAGGGTAGTACTCGAAATTGGTACCCTTATACTTGAAGAACACCGGAATCGGTATTCTACTGCCAAGAAGAGATGTTGATCCAAGTAAAGATAGAGAAGGCGTCAATTAAGATGATCATAAGAAGAACAAAGGAAGAAAGAAAGAAGCTGTTGAAAAGTAATTCTCCAAGGTACTTCTTTACTAGTAATTTAGTTACTTATCTAAATTCTAATACCTTTATCAATGAGCCAACGTTACATCCTAAATGCAAGTCCTTGGTGATCCTAGTATTGAAATAGTTATAGATGGATTTTTGAGACCCTTGTCAAATTTATGGTCACGCGAGTATATGAATTGAAATTGAGTGTCGATACTAACCTATAAAGTATACATCTTTTACACTTGAGAGAGAGAGAGTAAACACTTACCCATGAGCTAGATGACTTAACACTCGTAGAAATATTGTGATTGATTGATGTTTTTGCGTGAATGAAAGGTATGATGGATTGCATGTTTTGAGTTGATATAATTACATGTGTTAGGATAGGTTGTGCATGATCTCGTGATTACACTCTCTGGATTTGTTTTGAGATTCGTTGCCTCGGGACGAGCAATATGTAAGTTTGGGGGTTTGATGAGGGTGTAGATTCATGTATTCTGGGCTCTAATTTGTGTGGGAATTGAGTACGATTGAGTCTTTTATTGAGATGAATCAGTTTGTTTATGAAAAAGGCACGAATCAGAGGGTACAAGGGCTTTTTGAACATATTTGTACAGGAAAATAGGTCTTAAAGGCTCGGAATTGGAAGACACAATTTTTGAGGTAATTTTCGAAGGTTGTTCAACCTCAAGACCTTGTTCAACCATCATCACTTTGGTCGAACAAGGTGACCAAGTCGAAAAGATTATGCAGCAACGTATAAAGAGCTTGCTCGACTTGGAGATGTTGCTCGATCAGAATCATCTTGGTCGAGCAGATGAAGCTTGGTCGAACAAAATGTGCAAAACATACAGTGAGCTTGCTCGACCATTTCTCGAGTTGAAGGCCTTGCTCGACCAGTCAAGGCTTGGTTGAACGGATTCTCGCTGCTTCTATTTTTGGAAATTCTGGATTTTTTTTACCAAATTTGACATGTGCTTCAAGCAAAAGCTCATCCTAAGCCCATAAGGAGGTTTCATGAGTATAAAAGAAGAGCTTTCGCAGGAGAAAAGGGAAGACACACATCATTCATCATCCATCCACTACCGAAACCCTACCATCATCCGAAGGAGTCGTGAAGAGAGGTTCGTCTGGCGAGTCAAGTGAGATCATACCAACTAACCATGATTATTCCTAGATCAATCATGGGCTAGAGCCGCTCTGGTAGTTCTAGGGTTATGAACGTTTTATAAGTTAATTGAATTTCCATGTGTAAACTCCGACAACACTACTTGTAGTTTATTTTATATAAGATTGTGCTTCTTAAATTCATACTCACAGTCGTTTTGTGCATCATTAACTGTTATGTAGAGTTTGAATATATATATCTTGGTTATTGATTGAGTGCATTCACTGCTGAGTAAGATTACATGTTATAATTCTAAGTGAAGGGATTCCGAAGTCTTATTAGAACTATCTTATATAGATACTTGTTAATTGAATCTTATTCGAGTTAATAAGTAGGATATAGAGTATAACGTCATAGTACCTAAAAAGGGAGATCATATCGGGTTAGAGTATTAAGTGCATGGGAAATAATTGATACTGATAGTACCTAGAGAGGGGGGTGATTTATATCTCTTGCTCCAAGGATATTCACTCGTGTTATACGCATGCTTGCTTGTGTCTATAGAGTAAACTTGTATGGTTTAATGATGTGTCCATAGACCACAAGGTAGAGTCGGACATCAACGCATGGAAAGGAAATTAAGAAGTAAAACTGGATGACCCGAAGAACTAACTAATTTCTTACTTGATCACAGTCGTATTTTCTCTTGCTTGTTTATTTAATTTTCTATCTAAATTATTTGTTATTTAGTTTTGCAACTTCTCCAAACCAAATTTGTCAACATAGTCTTACTTAATTAGAATATAATTAAATTGATAATAATCCGTCCCTTGGGTTCGATAATCACTTGGTCACCGATCGAAACTACAATTGATATCCTTTATACTTGGGGATAATTTTGTGTGTTGAGAAAATGTTCATCAATCCGCAAATAAAATTCATCCGTTGGGGAGGAATGCACTAAAATCGACTCATAAGCTTACTTGCATCACTTAATAAATCAACAATGGAGGTTGCGGGATCATGACCAATACATCTCCCACTTAGTTATTTAACCAGAGGATTTTTGCATGCATATAATATAACAGATATAAAATACGCAAATAAGCATGCTATTATTATAGAAAATAAGGCAGTAAATCAAATAGCACATGCAATCCAAATATATAATAATAATTGACAAATAAAAATAATTATAAGCAATTATATATAAGGATAAAGAAATTACCAAATAAAAGGGTTGACTTGGTCAACAAGTAGGCAATTAGGCACGTGGTTTGCATAACAAGTTGGTGAACTTGTGCTCCAAGCCTACCATCCACAGTTTCACAGCCTGTACCAGCAACTTTCAACCATGAATCTACCCGCCGGATGATTGCCCATCGTCGAAAACTACTCCAAGTTACGGCGAAGCATCGGCCAGCAATCTCATCGCCTGTCGGAGAACATGCTCCACCGAAATAATGTTCGTCGTCCGCTGTCAGCTTCCTCGCCAACAGCAGCTGCCAGCAATCTGCTGTTCACCGAATCCCAATTGCTCTCCCACCGGAAAAACGTAGCCCACTGGAAACCCATCGCTCAGCCGTGTCAATTGGTAGTTCTACCATTAGGCAGCCACAGACCCACCCGGAAGAAGTCCATACCTGCTCGGAAAACAGGTGCAGACCTAACCTGAGCAGGCCCGATCGGAAACAATGGAGACCCGACCAGGATAAGCTTCTGACCCGCTCGAAACCATGGAATGACCCCGCCCAAAACCCAGAAGGACTCGTCTGGAATGCTTCAGACCTGCTCGGAACTCCTAGGCTTGTCCCAATCGAAGCTTCACTAGTGCCGTTCAAAACGGCAACCAGTTTGATCAAGACCTGGACAGGCTCGTTCCTGAAACGCCTGTCACTCCATCAAGCCTCCAACGTTAGTCAATCATGTGCTAACGATGATGGACGGTATCACCCATGCGAGAGCCCCACGACTTTCTGATAGTTGCTTCGACCACTAGCGACAACCATCCGCCGACAGCCCCATCAAGGTGCCTTGCATCTCATCTGTTAGCCTCATCACGACTTAATCCAGCGCATGTCGTCCTCTGCCTTTCACGTTGTTGTGAATGATACACACAATCTCACAAACACTCAAGAACACACACACAAGTTTTCTATGTTGATAGAATGAAAAGAAAGTAAATTGCACCAAGATGTATAGTGGTTCGGTTATGAATAATCTACATCCACTTGAGGAGAAGAAACTCTATTATTGATGATCTAATACAACCAAGAATGGACTGAATCAAAGAGCAAACAAGAAAGGAAACTAATCTGTGAAACTGTGAAAATTTCTAAGTGTTGAACATACTGTGATGAACCAACTTTGAGCCCTTATATCTTGCTATTCTATCAACCTCTTGATCCGGTTAACCCTCCACTGGATAGCCCTCAGTTAGTAGATGAGATGCAACCATCTAGCCGGTTCTAGGTAGCTTGATAAACCGCTCAAAAACCGCCTCAATATCGGCTGCTCGCCTCTGCACCAAAACTGTCAGTTTTGACAGTTTTGTTTTTTGAGTTGTTGCAAACGTTTCTTGAGCTTCCAGCTGCCATGCAACACGTTCAGATCATTCCCAAAACACCAATGATCAGCCTCCACGTATTGTTTACACTCATGCATGCATATACTTGTTATCAATCTCCACCTTAGATGTATGCATGAACAACTTCATCTCTTCTCCCCACCTTTGCTGCTTTTAAGGTGCAGCAACCTTTATGCCTTCACACATGCCCACTAAAGTCTTGCACAACTCAAACTTTGCTACTGGCAATGCTTTAGTAAGACCATCTGCTGGATTCACAGCTGTATTAATCTTCCTCACTTCTACAAGTCCACTTTCCACCATATCTCTTACAAAATATAGTTTGACATCAATATGTTTGGTTCTCATGATATCCCTGAGGCTTAGCCAAGTGTATTGCACTTTAATTGTCACAATATACTACTACAGCATCCTGACATTCTCCTAATTCCTTCAGCAAACCAACAAGCCATATTCCTTCCTTAATTGCTTCTGTCAAAGCAATAAATTCAGCTTCTGTAGTTGACAATGCCACCACAGACTAATGGCTTGCTTTCCAACTTACTGATGTACTAAACATATTGAATACATACCCTGTAAGAGATTTTCTAGAATCCAAGTTTGCTGCAAAATCAGCATCAACATATCCAATAACAACTTCTGATTTTGCTTCCCTTCTCTGGAATTTTAAACCAAGTTGTTCAGTCCCCTTTGCATATCTCAATGCCCATTTGACTGCCTCCCAATGTTGTTTACCTGGACAACTTAAGAATCTACTAATCAAGCTCATTACATAAGCAAGATCAGGCCTGCTGCAAACCATAGCATACATGAGACTGCCCACTGAACTTGCATATGGAATTCTACTCATGTCAACTACTTCTCTATCTGTTTTAGCTCCATTAAGTAGAGACAAATTTAATCCTTGCTTAACAGGTGTTGTAACAGGTTTGCACTGATCCATATTGTACCTTTTGAGTACTTTAATCAGATAAGACTGCTGTTTTAACACAAGTCTTCCAGCTGATCTGTCCCTGCTTATTTCCATGCCTAGTATCATCTTGGCTTCACCAAGATCTTTCATCTCAAACTCTAATTTGAGTAATCCTTTTACTACCTCAATGCCTTGAGAGTTCTTACAAGCAATCAAGATATCATCCACATAGAGTAGTAAGTATGTATAACAATTGTCTTCTTCCTTGATGTATACACAACTGTCATATAGACTCCTCTGAAATCCATTAGCAATTATATATTCATCAAACCTTAAGTACCACTGTCTTGGACTTTGTTTAAGTCCATACAGAGATTTAAGTAGTAAACAAGCCTTAGTGTCAGCCTTCTCAACTGTAATACCTTCAGGTATCTTCATGTAGATGCTTTCTTCCAACTTACCATGTAGAAAAGCAGTAGTTACATCCATCTGATGAAGCTCCAGATCATATTGAGCCACTAGTGCTAGTAATACTCTAATTGAACAATGTTTAACCACAGGTGAGAAGATCTCATTGTAATCCACTCCTTCCTTCTGTGAAAAACCTCTAGCTACTAGTCTAGCTTTGTATCTGACTCCACCTTCAGCTGCAGATGCTGGTTTCCTTTTGAAAATCCACTTACATCCAACTAGCTTCTGAGATTTTGGTTTGTCAACAATTCTCCATGTTCCATTCTTATTCAGAGACAGTAGCTCTTCCTCCATGGCTACCAACCACTTATTACTATCTTGACTTGCCAATGCTTCAGTGTAGTTTCTTGGTTCATAAGATTCAATTTCAGTAGCTGTATATAGTGCAAATGATACTATATCAGCTTCAACATACCTTGCAGGTGGCACTATAGTCCTTTTCTGTCTGTCCCTTGCAAGTTGATAGGTATTAGGTTGTTCTTTAACCCTTGATACTTCATCTGTATCTCTTTTATTGAAGTTCTCTTCACTTTCACCTAACCTGTTCATATTTTGAGGCTCTACCTCAAGATCAGACTCTCTTCTTTGATCATCTTTGATCAAAGGCATCTTATCTTCAATAAAAACAACATCTCTGCTAACCAAGAGTCTGTTCTCTTCATAACACCACAGTTTATACCCCTTTACACCTTTTGGATAACCAATCATAACACATTTAAGTGCTCTAGGTTCTAATTTATCTTGTTTCACATGGGAATAAGCTTGACAGCCTATAACTCTGAGATGAGAATAGCTTGGAACCTTACCTGACCAGACTTCTTCTGGAGTTTTAAAATTCAAAGCTGTAGCAGGACATAAGTTGATCAAGTAAGCTGCAGTTGCAGCCAATTCTCCCCAAAATATCTTACTTAAACCTGTACTGCTCAACATGCATCTAATTCTTTGCAAAAGTGTCTGATTCATTCTCTCTGCAATTCTATTTTGCTGTGGAGTTCCAGGAACAGTCTTATGCCTCTTGATTCCCTTTTCCTTGCAGTATGAATTGAATTCTTCAGACACAAACTCCAATCCATTGTCTGTTCTCAAATACTTCAAACTACTCCCAGTGTTATTTTCTATTTCTTTTAACCAGACCTTGAATGTAGAAAATGCTTCATCCTTGGTTTTCAGAACATATATCCACAATTTCCTTGAGTAATCATCAATGATGGTCATTAAGTATCTTCCTCCTCCTCTGGTTATGGTCTTTGATGGTCCCCAGAGATCTGAATGAACATAATCCATCCTTCCTTTGGTTGTATGTTCTGATTCACCAAACTTAAGTCTCTTGGACTTACTAAGAATGCAATGCTCACACTGCCTGATCTGATCATTAGCATTAAACTTGATCAGCTGTTGTTTAGCCAGTTCTTGCATCCCTCTCTCACTAACATGTCCCAATCTACCATGCCATAACTTGGCATCATCTTGTTGATCAGTGTTGTGTATCTGTCCTACAACAACACTCCCATCCAGGAAGTACAAGTCAAATTTCCTAGTTCCCTTCATGACTATTCTATCATCCTTAGTCACTGTGAGAACTCCCTTCCTCAGGTTTGAATCATATCCTTGAGTATCCAGCATCCCAAGGGAGATGAGGTTCCTTCTTAATCCAGGAACATATCTAACATTCCTCAGAAGCCTCTGAACTCCATCAAACATGAGCAGTCTGATGGATCCCACCCCTTTATTTCACAAGAATTATCATCACCTAATAATACTGATCCTCCTTCTTGATGCTTGAATTCCTCAAACCAATGCTTCATAGGTGTCATATGGAATGTACACCATGAATCAAGTACCCACTCAACAGACACATCTGATGATGTGATGGCCAGAGCTTCAATACCTTCCATATTAGCATTATTTTGAGATTCACCAACCTGATTGACTTGATTCTTCTGCTTTCAGTAGTTGCATCAACCCTTTTGAACTTGTTAGCTTTCCATTTTGCACAATGTTTCTTGAAATGCCCAGGTTCATGACAAAAGTAACACTTCTTTCCAGTTAACTGACCTGATGCACCCTTCTTTTGATTAGAGTTGCCTCCTTTGTTCCATTTCTTGTTTTGATTTCCTTTCTTGGCAAAGAGTCCTTCTGCTCCAGATTTTTCTTTATTGTCAGCCACTTCCTCTAGATCTTTTGATCTAAGTGCTTTCAATACATCTTCAAGTAATACTACATCTTTCCCTCCATAGAGAACAGCATCCTTGAAATGCCTTTGTGATCTTGGTAATGCTGATAGCAACATGATAGCCTTGTCTTCACTGGACAGCTTGAAATCCACACTTTCCAGATCATCTGTGATCTTGCAGAATTCATCAGCTTGCTCCATTAGTGATCTTTCATCAGTCATCTTGAATGCATGAAGCCTTTGCCTCAAATGCATTTTGTTGGCAGATGATTTAACCATAAACAAGACTTCCAGTTTGTTCCATACCCCAATAGCTGTTGTCTCCTTTGATACTTCTCTGAGTATCTTATCACTAAGACATAGGATTATTGTAGAGTATGCCTTTTGAAGTACCTGATCATCCAACTGTACCCTTACAGGTCCTGCAGCAGCTTGAGGATCTTTGATGATTTCAGTCTTCACTGGTGGAGGAGGTTTGAGAGCATCCATCAAACCTTGCTGCATTAGGACTGCCTTCATCTTGATCTTCCATAGATTGAAATCTGATTTTTCTGAGAGCTTTTCAACATCAAATCTTGTAGTATTCATCTTGAATGCTTGCTGTATATCTGAAGTTTCCCACAGACGGCGTCAATTGTTGTGAATGATACACACAATCTCACAAACACTCAAGAACACACACACACAAGTTTTCTATGTTGATAGAATGAAAAGAAAGTAAATTGCACCAAGATGTATAGTGGTTCGGTTATGAATAACCTACATCCACTTGAGGAGAAGAAACTCTATTATTGATGATCTAATACAACGAAGAATGGACTGAATCAAAAAGCAAACAAGAAAGGAAACTAATCTGTGAAACTGTGAAAATTTCTAAGTGTTGAACATACTGTGATGAACCAACTTTGAGCCCTTATATCTTGCTATTCTATCAACCTCTTGATCCGGTTAAACCTCCACTGGATAGCCCTCAGTTAGTAGATGAGATGCAGCCATCTAGCCGGTTCTAGGTAGCTTGATAAACCGCTCAAAAACCGCTTCAATATCGGCTGCTCACCTCTGCACCAAAACTGTCAGTTTTGACAGTTTTGTTTGTTGAGTTGTTGCAACCGTTTCTTGAGCTTCCAGCTGCCATGCAACACGTTCAGATCATTCCCAAAACACCAATGATCAGCCTCCATGTATTGTTTACACTCATGCATGCATATACTTGTTATCACACGTCTACCACAAGCCACCATGGCTAGATTAACCATCTGTCTCCAACTTGCGGCGATCACAGCGCCCATCTACCAGCGCCATATGTCGGCGGCGCAGGTGCCGTTGCCCACCGTCGTTTCCATCGTTCAGCCGCCATCACTACCAACAAGCGTCGTTCTGCTGCTGTACAAATCCAGTCGTGCCATCGTTCGCCAACAGCCCTCGAAAGCAGTCGCAGATCGCGACTTTCATCGCTGGCAGACGTGACTATCACCGCACCGGTGGTCAAAACACCACCAGAAGTCATTGCCTATGCTTTCAAGACAGTTGTGCTCCGACTGGTCCGGCCGCCTTGCTAACAGTTTTCATGCTTGGAATCGGGCAGAAAATCCGACAACTAACATGTCAAGATCATCATGTCTCTACCATCCAAGGTTGCAGCCTAACATGGCAACTTCTGCCGTCAGCCAGGCCCAGCCTTTCCATTCCACACGCTGTCGGCACTCAGGTATCACCTTCGATTGCAGCCGTGAAGGGTTTAGGGTTTCATAGCAATTTAGGGTTTTCATAGTGTAGAACATTAAATAGGTTTTCACGATGATTTCCATTCACCAGCCGATAACCAACATGGAGTTTTCACATTGGAATATCCATAAATTAATTCATAAAACTAAAACCTTAACTAGCCACATGCGATTCAATTATAAAATAAATCACATATGCACATAAACCCTAGCATAACGTGTCACGTTTAGCTATAGAACATACGCTCTGATACCAATTGTTGGAGTTTGGATCTTTTAGTTAATGTGAACCGTTAGGGTTCCATGCATTTCTAATTTTACGGATGCAAGAAATCATAGAAACATATTACCTTTCACCAGAGTATGTTGAAGAAGAAGGATTCTCGCTGGCAACCTGCGCAGTCACACGGTTTTGGCCATAACTTCGTCATCCAATCTCTGATTTGAGTGATCTACTTGCCAAAACGATCCTATCTTCTGTGGCTTTCTGCCAGTATATCAAACGTCCAATTTCTACTTATGCACAATTTTGTAAAAATCATGGAAATTGGCAGACAGAAACAGTAAACTACCTTTCGGTCTTTTGTTGTATTCCTAAGCCATGTCTCGACGTTGTGTGGGCAATGATCTATGAGACGATCTCAATCTGCAGCTCCCTCAAACTCACGGTGTTTATGTCGTGTGTATCAAGTTACTGGGCTTCTGAGATTGGCTATTTATATGCTACAACAGGGACCAGGAGGAAAAATTAGGGTTTGGGCCTCCCATTGGCTTTAGCATCCAAGTTTAGCCCAAAACTTATACTTAAGTCTAATAATAATAAATCATTCCACTAAAGAAATATTATTGCACTGCCACCCTAATCCCAAATTACGTTTATGAGCTCCTTCTTATTATGAGCCCGTTAATCTCCCTGTGTTTAAGATTTAATGCTCTTAATTAATTAAGTTACTGATAACTCCATAAATTAATATAATCACCAAGAGTAGTACCACTCAACCTTATTATCATGCCGGAATAAATCCACCTGCAGGGTTTACATAATAATCATTATGAGCTCCTCAAGGGGACATTATCAACCAATTCCTCCTTCTACAATCAACAACACACCATGGAGATGGCATCATCTCCCAACTCAACGAGCATTTTAATTTAACTATTAAATCTCACCCATTGATGAATCAAAGAAATAAATACTGGCTTACCTGTCGAGGTTATTGTATAGGGATTAAGAGTACGAACATCCATAATAACAGAGATCAAGTTCTATTTATAGTCAATATGAACTGAATGATCTCAACGCGGTCCTGTTTAATACTCAAAGTGCACTAGTGCAATTTTATAGTCAAGACAGACTAATGCCAAATCACATTATAACCATACCGATAGATAGTCCCCGTCTATCTCGATTGTGAACATCTGTTTATACTTTATAAGGAGCTGATAATATGATCTTCCGTGTGACGCCGCACACCACATTATCTATAGTATAAAGTAAATGGACTTTTACAACAACATTATTGCAAACGTTTGATTACATAATTCTCATTTCAAATAAATTAAATTGTTAAAACATTGTTCATACAAAAAGCTAGAATTTCAGTATACAATGCAACAGTAATTAGCATTGATGATACTTGTTATGCATCTGGACATATGACTGATGATTTTATGGTTTTTAAATTGTAATAGAATGACTTAGTTATTATGATGATTATTCATATTTACTAAATGCTTGTTCTTCTAGTAATGCAAATGTGAATGATAATGTTTGGCATGCTAGATTGGGTCATATTGGGCAAGATAGGATGAATAGACTTGTAAAAGAAGGATTGTTGAGTCTTTCTTCAAAAGTTAAATTATCCTAATGCGAACATTGTCTTGCTGGAAAAATAACTAGAAAACCTTTTGGTAAAGATATTAGGATTGAATCTCCATTAGAAATAATCTATTCCGATATATGTGGTCCTGTAAATGTGAGAGCACGACATGGAGCTCACTATTTTATTACGTTCATTAATGATTATTTACGTTTTGGATATGTCTATTTGATATCTCATAAGTCTGAAGCATTGAATTATTTTAGACGATTCTTGAGTGAAGTTGAAAATCAAAAGGACAAATCTATCAAAGTTTTAAGAACTGATAGAGGACATGAATATCTATCAGAACAATTCAAGAAATTTTGTAATGAAAAGGGTATAATCCGACAATTAACCGTTCCTTATACGCCTCAACAAAATGATATTGCCAAAAGAACGAGTAGGACTTTCTTGGAGATGGTGAGATCCATGATGGCACAAGCTAATCTACCGATCTCTTTTTAGGGAGATGCATTGCTTACGACAGCTTATGTTCTTAATCGTGTGCCTTCCAAATCAGTTGCTCCGACTCCATATGAACTTTGGACGGGTAGAAAACCTGACTTAAGCACGCTTAAAGCTTGGGGATCAGCAGCTTACATACATGATTCATCGAGTCAGTATGGAAAGTTGGGTCTTAGAGGCAAAAAGTGTATCTTCATAAGATACTGCGAACATTCTAAGGGTTACGTGTTCATAGAAGACTAGGATGGGAGTTTAACTGAGACAGAATCACGTAATACTCATTTTCTGGAAACTAAATTTCCAAGTAGAGGGGGGTATAAGGGATGCCGAACCTATTTTCGAGGTAGTAGAAAACCAATACCTACAAGATCCAAGTGGGAGTATTAGTTTAGCTGATGGTGTGGATCTTGATAGATATTTGCTGATTGAGGATTAGGCAATTCCTAATTAAAGCATTTTGTCTACTGAAGATCATCAACAACTATCTCGGAAAAGTTCTAGGAAACATGTGTCCAAAAGTCATTATGATATTGAAGGACATGCCTTCTTTGTTTTACCAGAAAATGGAGATGTTTCTCCTATTGATAAGGAAGAGCGCAGAAATGTTAAAGAAGCTCTGACTTGTCCGGCAAAGGAGAAATGGATGAAAGCGATGAAAGAGGAGATGCAGTCTATGAAGTCAAATCAAGTTTGGGAACTTGTAGATCTTCCGAAGGGACGAAAGGAAATTGGGAATAAATAGATTCTAAAATCAAAAGAAAGGCTGATGGCTCAACAGAGAGGTATAAAGCTCGCTTGATGGAAAAAGGTTATACTCAATAAGAGGGTATAGACTACGAACAAAACTTTTTCACCTGTAGTGAGGTTTGCCTCGATTTGTCTACTATTGGCTATAGTGGTTAGTATGGATTTAGAATTACACCAAATTGATATTAAGACCGCATTTCTCAATGAAGAATTAGAAGAAGAAATCTACATGCAACAGCCTGTAGGATTTATTCTTCGAGGTCAAGAGGATAAAGTTTGTAGATTGAAGAAGTCGATCTACGGACTTAAACAATCCTCTAGACAATGGTATTTGAGGTTTCACACTACGATCATCTCATATAACTTCATTATGATAAACGAAGACCACTGTTTACGTTAAACGGTCCAATGGTTGTTTTGTGATTTTATCCTTGTATGTGGATGACATACTACTTGGGGGTAATAGCAAAGAGTATCTTGAAACCATAAAAAAGATGGTTATCTTCAAATTTTGAGATGAAAGATATGGGTGAAGTAGAGTACATACTTGGTGTGAAGATCCATAGGGATCGTTCAAAGAAATTATTGGATTTGTCTTAAGAGACTTACATCAAGAAACTTTTAGAACGATTTAAGATAGACATTTGCAAGCCTATAGATACTGCTATTGTGAAAACCGAATCATTGAGTCAATAAATGTGTCCCAAGACTCAAGATGAAAAGAATGAAATGTCCAAAGTACCATATGCCACGATTGGAAGTCTTATGTACACAATGTTGTGTACAAGACCAGACATTTGCTATGATGTTGGTCTGGTAAGCACGTATCAATCCAATCTGGGGAAGAAGCATTGGATGGCTGTTAAAAGAATTTTCATATACCTGAAAGGGACTGTAGATTATTCTCTTTGTTATCAAGGAAATAACAGTACACTGAATGGGTATTCAGACGCTGACTGGAGTGGATATTTAGATGAACCTAAATCAACTTCTGGTTATGTCTTCTTGCTCAATAATGGAGCAATCTCATGGTGTAGCAAGAAATAGACTTGCATAGCATTGTCCATTATGGAAGTTGAGTTGTGGCATGCGCGTCTGTAGTTCAAGAGGCTATTTGGTTGAGAAGATTCATGCAACACTTGGAGGTCTTAAACACCCTAGTGGGAGCAGAAATTCGAAGATATCCGCTTAGGAATAGGAAGATCTATGGGCTAATCATAGGCCATTGCCTCGTCTCATACTAATTGAACTGCTTCTACCACTCACTGTCTCGGTAGAATGCTACCTCCAATTCTCTGTATGTTCGATAGAGCCAAAGATTCCCCATTGATCGGAGTACGCCAATTACCCCCCGAACCGTACAAGATAGTTTCCACCTATCATACGACTTTTTAACTTCACTTCTTTTTTTTGGTCGTTCCGCTCTGTCGATCTATTTTAATCAATTGTGATAATCAAGCAGTCATTGCTTACATAAAAGACCCCAAATATCATGGAAAGACCAAACACATTGATACGAAGTTCAACTTTATTAGAGATATTGTAGACAAGAAGAAAGTGATTCTTAGATACATTTCTACTCGTTTGATGTTAGCAGATCCCTTTACCCAATCGATTCCCAGAGATGTATCCATAGGGTATGTAAAAGGATTGGGTTTGCGAAGGATTTAAAATGATGTATTGAATATATTTATGTGTGTTAATAGAATGGTTAATGGCTCAAATATATGTATATGTTTTATAAATTATATGTGATGGTTCATATATAATAGTATGTCGGCAAGTTATGATTGGCTCTCTCATACAAGAAATCACATCTGGCTAAGTGGGAGGGCAGAGATGAGATTACGATAATTAATGTAATCGGAATATATTTCACCACGAATCTAATCCAACTTGTTGTAAAGCTAAATCGACGGAGATCCTATATATTGGAGAGAGGATATCCAGGTTAAGTGTATGGGATACACTTGAACTTTGATTTACATGATGTCTAAATTAAATGAAATATGACATACGCTTTCATGGAAGGAAGTTAAAGACATTGTGACAAGTGTTTTAGGAAAACGACTTGTGATAAGTTGATCCCAACGGGATTGAAAAAATTATCCCTATTTTCTCAAAGTATGAGTCCTTATCTAATTGTTACCCTTATGACTTTTTACTATATTATAAGTCTTCACTTTAGTGTTGCTACTTTAGTATGTTACCAAAAAAGCTATGGTTAATAATGGCAATGCGGTGCATGTCTAGGAAAGCAGTTACAGTGGGAGACTGTAGATACTTAGTGAGATGGGAAGAACGTCTTAATTTAACATATACTATTGTGATTCATTGACTAGTCAATCAAGCAGAGTTTTGATTATGAATACATAGTTTTTTTACAAAAAGGGTTGAATATGCTCTGACAAATTAAGGGATTGAAAAGAGATATTTCAACTTATTTTAAATGTTCAAGAGTTTTGGAGTATAGCGAGCTTGTTGAGTTTCTTTGATAAACTAGTTGAGTTGTTATATATCTCTAATAAGTTATAGTGATTAAAACTCATATCTCGTGGGTCACACGATGTATTAATCTGTATGAAAATATGATTCATGAAGAAAATGAGTCAGGCGACTTTTGACTTCATATGTGAGTGTTATTCAATAATATTCCACATTTGAAGTGTGGATAATATAGAGAGAGGGAGTTAAAAAGTTAGTTTATTAACTCCTCCTTTTGGGGAATATTGTATACTGCGTGAAGCAGTTATCGTGAATGCGTTAGAGATTGCAGAACACAGTATTCAGAACTTCTCTCCTTGTGTATTTTCTCTCCCATATTCACAACTCAAAATACACTTCTTCATATTCATTCAGTTTAATATAAATTCTTTAAAAATAATCTTTCAACCCCATATTGAAGATTTGATCCAGAGATACTAACGTGAGTATCAATCGATTTGTTCGTATTCTTCTGCTGCAATATAATCCTATGGTGAGAGGTATGAGATTTCTCTCTATGCACGATTAGGGTTTGTGTGCTCTTATGTACGTGAGTTTTTCCAATATTTTTGTTTGCGGATTGGTGAGAGTAAAAATAAGCGTGTTTTAGAGTCCAATTTAACACCTTCTTGATGGGAATTATTATCATATATTAGCACAAGTGTCTTATATTCGATATATTTGAGAAAAAGGTGCACTTAAGGTGTTTTATTGTGTTTTAGGTGGAAAAATAATCAAAAGTGCAAAGTTGGTGAAAATGTGCAACTTGTGTAAGAATACTGAAAAATGCAAGTCCAATTTGTGTAATTTTTCTGTGTTCGTATGGAGTTCAAAAATAAATGTTTGATATATTGTTGGAAATCCATAGAAGAGAGGGTCGTTTTGGCATAAAGGACACCTTAATTGGGATCCAAACGAAAAAGTTATGATCAAAACGGTGACGTCGCGCGAGCTGTACCTGACAGAACGGCTGTGTCACTTTGCATGGCTTGTTACACCTTCAAATCTTGGAGTTTTTGTGAGTTCTTTATACGGATAGAAAGTCAAGGAAGAGAGAATCACGTGAGCATAAAAATTTCTCAAATCGAAGCTCGTGTCATGGTCAAACCAGCAGCCTGAAAATCGTAAAAGTGTGGTTCGACCACGATGATGTGGTTCGACCAGCCATGAGGTCGAACCACATGCCTGGAGTGCAAAAAATCACCGATTTCGATTCGACCATGGTTCGAACAAGCCTATAGGTTGAACCATGGTCGAACCACATGCCTGAACATTTTTATACCCCAAGTGCGTGTTTTTGTATATTTTCCAAGAAAAAGCTCATCCAAGGTCCATAAAAAGAGCATACAAGTATAAAAGGGGATGTAGATCACATCATATTCATTAGATTAGATTGAATTGGATTGGAGGAGAACACAACACAATCATTCTACACCCCACAAGGGGGGATCACCCCCAACCATCATCCACATCATTTCCTCTATCCATCCATCACTTTGAAGATTCATCTGTGGAATCAAGAGGAGAACCAAAAGGAGGATTCAAAACGGAGAAGGACACGACGATTCCCACATCTAGAGTTTCCTTTGTTTTCTAATTTATCTTGTATTTTTCTGACATATGGGTAAGATCTATCCAACACCCATGATTGTTCTTCGAAACATCATGGGCTAGAACCGTTTTGGTAAATCTAGGGTTTATGAAGGTTTTATGAATTAATTAAACTCTCTTGTGTGTCTTCCGTACAACACTACTTGTGGATTTATTTTATATATGATTATGCTTTCTTAATCCATATTCACGGTCGTTTTGTGCATCTTCAATTAGTATATAGAGTCTGAATATATATCTTAGTTGTAGATTGAGTGCGTTCACCGCTGAACAGGATTCTATGTTATGATTCTAAGTGAGGGGACTCCAAAGCTTCATAGAACTATCATATATGAATGTTTATTAATTGAATTGAATTCGGGTTAGTAAGCAGGATAAAGAGGGTAATTTTATAGTACCTATAAAGGGAGATCATATCGGGTTAGATTCCAGACGTGAGAAATAATTGATGCTAAAGTACCTAGAAAGGGGGGGGTGAAATTATGTTTCTTACTTCGAGGTTATTCACACGTGTTACACGTATATTTACTTATATCTATAGAATAGATTTGCATGGTTTAGTGATGTGTCCATTGTTCATAAGGTAGAGTCGCCCTGCACTTGAGAGGGAAGTTAATTAGTAAAATTAGATTACCCTAGAGCTACATATTCTCCTACTTGATCCACTTTCGTATTCTTCTAGTGTTATTTATTTTACTTTTTATTTAATTTAATTGTTTAGTAGTTGATAATTGATTCCACAACTCTTATTGTCTTTCGTCTTAATTAATTTAGATAATAATTTAATTGATAATATGTCGTCCTTTGAGTTCGATATTTCACTTGGTCACTTGCATAAGCTGCAACTGATATCTTTAATACTTGGGGATTAATTTTACGTGCAAAGAAACGCGCATCACGCCCAAGATCACATTTTCCCCTATAAATGTTTGGACCTCGGACTTTCGATTATCTTCTTCAATCCTAGCCTCAGAAAGCCTCATTTCTTTCTTTTTGTGCTTGATATATTTCTTGAAATCATTCTAAAGAGGCGGCAACTTTTCAATCAAAGCATCAACTTAGAAAGATTCACTTGGTCTTGATCGAACACTCCCAAAATCGCCAGTATCTTTTGTTATTCTAAAATAGAAATTGACAATTCATGACATTCCGTACAAAAATTGAGATCTATAGTTGAGTTTCTTTCTATCAACTGCTAAACTTAACTACTAATGAGGATCTGATGAGTTTTAGGTCTCTCACACTTTTGTAAGCACATATCCGAAAGGAGAATGTGGGGCGCATTTAGTTTCTAATCTATGCAGAATGTAATGTAATCCTATATAAAAGAAAATTATTAGTGAATAATTATGCAATTTCCCTCAATTTTGTAATTTTCTATTACAAATAGGTATATATTAGGTATAAAAGTATAGCATGGGATTCCCTAGTCTGATTTACATAAATTTTACAAGGTAAAAATATTCATTATTATTTACCAACGATTTGGCAATGGAATTATTATATATAAATTGACAACGGAACTATTAACAATATTTCAGCAAAAGCAGTATTTATCAACGAAATTTAATTTTCATTGGTAAAAGTTAATCAAACACCACTTTATCAATTGATTTTATTGTTAATCTGTTAGTAAATCAATTTAACTTGAAATTTTTATCAATGGAATATATTCTATTAATAATAAAAAAAAGTTTTTAGTGATTATTATTAACTCAACCTTTTAATCAAGATTCTTGCAATTCTGCCGTGTGACAAGTTGTTATTTGGTTTTATGTTGGGTTTTATAAACAAACAAATCAACTATTTATCGAAAGAGTCACAAGATGCAAAAGCTAAAGCAAAATTAATTAAACATAACTTTCCCTAAAGTCAAAGGTGTGATATATATGTTCATCAATTCTATGTAAATAGTTGAGTATTGCCAAAAAGATTGCTGCCCTTTATGGTTGGTCCCTTGTTCCATCAACTTATGTAGCATCAACAAGAAACGAATTAAGGAATCTTGTTCACGAGATTAGGTAATGATCACGCCCCCATTAATTGTCTAAATAAATCAATCATTATTCCGCACTAATCACACAAAATTAAATAATTATATTTATGCAGACCAGATTTTAATGTTCCATTTATTATTATTAGGTCAAGGGGAACCTATGCAATTGATCTTCAATGTATAAATTTGCATTTTATTAATGAATGAACTATTACAAAAACTTCATAATACGACGGAATAGAAATGTTGAAAAAACATATCCATAGTTTATATTTAAATCACCATATTTAGAGAATAAATGAAATCAGTATGTTTTAATTTCAAATCAATAAGAAAAAGACATGTGGTGATATTTGTAAGAAATTGACCAAAATATAAGAGGAGAGAGGATGGATATTATTTTAGAGGAAATATATATATATATATATATATATATATATATATATATATATATATATATATATATATATATATATATATATATATATACTCTTAAAATCTAAAATATATTTTAGAACGATCATAGATTTTAAAATCTAAAATCGATTAAGAAAATTCAAAACAAAAATATCCTAAGTCACATAAAATTGCATGCATCTTATTGGAAGTGTTGGCTTAAAATATACTCTTTCCCTATGCATATAAGATATTCATTTCTTCAGTTCAGTTATAAATTCTAAATATATTTATTTTATTTTATTTTTTTAAGAAAAATGACCTCATATATGATCAACAACTCACCACTAATACTATTATAAACTGTTGATTGCGTGTCAATCAAAGTCCCACATCGATTAGAAGTGGGGATGACGATGAGTTTATAAATGAGCGATAGACTCTCCCTAGTATGAGGTCTTTTGGGTGTGAGCCCAAAGTGATAAAACCGTGCTGGCCAGTGGGCGGCCACAAAGCAGACAATATCATGCTATTTGATTGAATGGTCTTGTTTAAGGGGAAAATGTTGGTTGGGTATCAACCAAAGTCCCACAACAGTTAGAATTGGGTATGGCGATGGGTTTATAAATGAGGGATGGACTCTCCCTAGCATGAGTCCTTTTGGGCGTGAGCCCAAAGTAGTAAAACCGTGTGGGCCAGGGGGCGGCCCAAAGCGGACAATATCATGTTATTGGATTGAGTGGGCCCGACTCCATGGGCGAATAAACCTAACAAGTGGTATCAGAGTCAGACCCCAAACTTAACCGACCCAGATTTGTTTGAGGGGGGAATGTTGGTTGAAAGCCCCCCTGAGCTCAATTTCTGACTCTGTCACTATTTCGTGTGGACGGAGGGAGTAGTAATATTCCTTAATTCATGTGAAAAATCAAATGGATACCTTACTGATGGACGGAGGAATTATAGTAGGCTGCGGATACATGTACACACATTTGTTTCCTGATACACCCATTTTTCAATACACACAGCATCTATAAAATAATAAACATCATAATTAAAAATACACCTACCTTAAAAAGACATATATACCCCTAAGAAATACACCAACCCAAATTCATTTAAAAATTACCCAAATATCCATTAACCTCATACCCCCACCCCCACAAACTTCATTATCCCAACCACATACCCCCACCTCTATCACACACATCTCTTCTTAAACCTCTATCACACACATCCCCCTATATGGAAAAGAAAGAAAAGAAGAGTTAACATTGTTTAGGGTTAGAAATTAAGCAAAATACATCTTTTCCCACACCTCTATCACAAACATCTTCATGGAAGAACAAAAGAAGAAAAGAGAAAGAAGAAAAAGTTAATATTGTTTTGGGTTAGAAATTAAGTAAATGTGTTGTCTAATTGTAAAGTCATATTGTTTCATTTTTATCTAAACACAAACTATTTTCAATAAAAATATGGTGATTTAGTTGTTGGTTCATCGTGATTGAGCATGCATTATGTTGAAATCGGGTGAAAATGTTCGGTCCTGATTGGACGTCGGAAACTACACTGTTCGTCCACACTAGACGAGAGTTTCTATGATTTTCATCTAACGTCTGCCGAACAATCTTAATATTTTTGTCCGACGTTGTACGGTTAATCTAATAATTTTCGTCCCTGGCTGGTCATGAAATCTGCGACTTTAGCTAACTTCAAATGCTTAAAGACAACATTTAAATCGGTCAAAAGGATTAAAATAACGTATCTTAAGCCTATTTATTATTTCTTCATCCGACATTATATTTCTTTAGTGAGTTTTTGAGATCGAGATGGATTGAGTTAGAGTTTTCATATTTTTGCAAAAATAAAAAATAAAAAATGGAGAGGGTAAATGTTTGAGAGAGGGGTGAAAGCTAGAGGTGTAGGAATGTTATGTTTTATGTTTTTAGTTGTAGGTGTATAAGGTTATTTTTTTTATGAATTAAGAGTGAGTTTGTGACTGGGGAATATTCATAACGGTGTTATAAATTTTTTTTTTATATTTTTGTAAATATGATAAGATCGGAGGCAAAAAAGTGTGTGTAGATATCCGTGGCTATTATAGTAATTCATACTCCTTTCGTCCCGCGTTAAGATTTACGCTTCCTTTTTTATCAAGTTGGGTCACACAAAACAATTTATTATTCCATATAGGGCGCACACACAACACTAATACAACTACTCACTTTACATTAAATATTATTTCTCTCACTTTACTATACATCAAAATGAAGTATATTATATCTCTTATTTTACGTGTTAAAATCAAATGTAAACATTAACGCATGACGGACAGAATATATATTAAGAAATTGTGAGGTGTGGTGGGGCAGTTAAACCGGTGGCACGAGTCACTTTTGGAACGAGTTTAGGTGGGTCCATTTGTGCTGTCTTGGTTCCTATCCCATTTTTATGGGAAAAATACACTTAATCCCCATCTCTCCCTCAAATCAATGGCAATAGATTATAGACATCCTCTGCCCTATAGCAAATAAAATTTAAAAATGATAAATTCGAAATTTATTAATCATCATAATGTACTTTACCACATAATATAACCATCTATGATAGAATCTCAATGCCATGATCGTTGCATCATTCTTTTGCAGGAGACATAGGGAGTATATTGTTTGATTTAACCTAAAATCTAAATCAAAACCTGAAAAGAAACCAAAGCTCCCATATTGCATTCTTTTTGATATTGAAATAAAACTCCAGCTAATGTTAGTTCTTTCACTTATAAGAAAATAAAGCCATTATAGGCCTTTTAACTTCACTTTATACCAATTTCATATGTACACCCCTCATATGCCATCCTAAAATAATACAATATACAACTTCCCAAAATTTGAGTACAGAAAAGAATGGATATATATATCAATACATATATATATGTTATATATATACCTCCCAATATCATCCATATTATTTTTCAATAGAAAAATAATAACATATTTATATACTATACCATTAATCTTATCAACACAGCTTCTTTCTTGAACTGAGAAGTGACTTTGGATCAGAATGTTTCCCATTTTGTTGTTACCATCACTACCCCTGGATTAACTCTCTCTCTCATGTTTCCATACTTGTTCACTTCTTGGTGTTTTTGGAGAGAGAAATTTTGGTTATGTTTAAATGCCACCTTGGCTAGCCCACTATTCTTCATCTTCAGCACATCAAGAGTTTCAATGTAGTTTTGCACTCTCTTCACCTTTAAGAACAATTCATTTAATGATTGCAATAATTAATTTTAGGATAATTGAACTTTATATCAGCAATTTAATTTGAATAGTTATTTATTCACCTGCATTCTTCTCTGTTGCTTTATATCCCCATCAGCAGCAATCCCATCTAACTTTATTAGCTGTGTCATCAACAATTCAATCAAGTTCAATAAAACCATCTCCACAACTTTCTTGCCCCCATTTATTTCCAATTCAATTGATGCCACCTACCAAAAGAAGAAAAATAGGGCCAATATCAATTAATTATTGTTCACATGACAAATAATATTCCATCCCAAAAAACATGCATATTTCTAGCTATCCACAAAACATTTACGCTAAATAAAACACCTAGCTAATATTTTAATTTTAATACTTATTTTAATATAATCACCATGGTAAAGTCAAAAATTAAATCAATAAAAAATGAATTTTCTTAGCACTACATACAAAATAATGTGTATGGCTGTGATCAATTGGGTTTTTAAATCTGATTCTTGATTTTTTTTATGAATTATAAAATTTTAATACATCCCCTACGTTTTACTATACACACACCCCCCCCCCCCCCTCGTCCATGCGGTTTAAAGA
This sequence comes from Pogostemon cablin, assembly GCA_023678885.1. NCBI lineage: Eukaryota > Viridiplantae > Streptophyta > Magnoliopsida > Lamiales > Lamiaceae > Pogostemon > Pogostemon cablin. The sequence continues at coordinate 21,973,472 of CM042952.1, read as the reverse complement.
GCCTTATTTGCTTTTTGCACGTTGGATTAAAGAGTATTATTTTTTATGTGTAGTGAATAGTTATATTAATTAACATGTGAGCCCTATATTTTAATTGTGTTAATATGTGTTTGAGTTTCATGTGTATAAAAAAGCGAAATAAATTTGGAGCGAACATCTAAAATAGAAAAATTGAATTGTTTAAAAGAGACGGAGGAAAATAAATAAAACATCAAAATTACTTTTACACTAATTTGAAATAAAATTAATACTTCATCCGTCTGCCCAAAGGTGGACATTTGCTTTCTGCACGTGGATTAAAGAGTATTATTATTTAATGTGTAGTTGGTAGTTGTATTAGTGGGGTGTATGTGTCCCATAAATTTATTGTATTAGTGATGTGTGTGGGTCTCATGTTTTTAAAAGGGGAAATGTGGACCTTTGGTGAGGACGCTCAAAATGACAAAATGTCCACTTTCTGGCGGATGGAGTACTAATTAATCTACTAATAATTTCAAAAGAGAATGCTACTCTGTTCATAACCATCTTTCTAACTAGTGGTAAAGAAAAAGTATGACCAAGAAATGATTATAGTTTTTGTAAAGGGATTGATGATCACCTGTTTTGCAAGCTTATCAACTTCAAATCTAATATCAGCAATCTCTTTGGATGCTTTCTCCATCTTGGCATTCCTCCTTGATTCCACACATCTTCTCTCTCTACTCAATTCATCCTCAATCACCACCATCTTTGATCCATTTTTCACCCCACAAAGGTCAAGAAAAGCCTTTGAATCTCTCTCTTTCTCCTTGAAAATCACCTTCTGATCCTGTGTGTTCAACCCAGTTGGCCCTGCCAGCATTTTCTTCAACTCCCCTGAATTTATTATAAAAAAAAAAGTAATTAAAATTCAAGAATATATGAAAGAAAAATGTGTGAAAGAATTTGATCAACTAGTTTTCTTACCAAAGCTGGCTTGAGAACTGATGACAACTTGATGATAAGATGACCCATATTTCACTTTGACTTTGATGTCCGGAGCGGGGTTCGGATTGGCGTTAGAATCCGAACTCCGCTGCTGGACCAACATCCCGCCGGGCCTCACCTCCCACCCGGCGGCGCCGCCCCTCGCCGGCGAGGAAATCGCGTTGGCCTTAGGCTTCATCCTCAGCATGTAATCTTTATTCATTTTGGGTGACACTTTTATAACAGGGTGGGGTGGAGGGGGTGGGGTGGGGGGTGGTTGATGAAGATAATTTCTTGCAAGTGCTTGTTTGCTAAGCTAAGAACAAACCTATGTATCAAGAAAGAACCAAATTCTGACCCACAATGTCAGACCAACAACACCAACAACATGGTCTTTATGTATGCATACAAATCCCAATTGATTAATGGAAAAACAACCACTTTGTTTGTTGCAAAATCAGTGTTATTCAGCCATTTTAGGGGAGACTTTGCTGGGAAATTTCACAGGGAATATTGTAATAATGATTATGGGATTTAAAAGGGATATATAAAGAGAGTGGAGAAGAAGATAAGATGGTGGTTAGGGGAGGAGAATATGTTCTTGGTTGGGTTGTTGCTTCTCCCTCCCCATTTTCTCTCTTTTTTTATTTATTTAATTTTAATATTTATGCATAAAATATGTTTGTGTTTGGTGGTATTTATTAATTTATTGATGGATTAAATTATAATTGTGATTATGCAGGCACATTTAAATGCAGATGAAATTATTGAGAAGGGGGATTTGCTACTTCCATTTTTTTAATAATGGGGATTCTTACCCTTTAGGCTTTTCTAACTATTGGATTCTTTACTTGGATATGCCTTCTTTATCCACATTTAATACAAATTATAAATTGAACTGGTTGGAGCATGAATACATCTACTATTTTAGAAATAGCAACATATGAATAATTTTTTTCAAACCTATAAAGCGTGATTGAAGAATATAATGAGCAATGTTGAAAAATAAATTAGATCTTATGTATATATTGGTAATTATATTAGATTAATGTATTAATTAATAATTAGGGTATATGTACTTATCATTAATAATTTCTTTAATTATTAAAAGTGTTGCTCTATCAAGAAAACTAAAAACCGTCTAATTAAACTACTTAATTGAATAATGCATACATGAAAATAGGGTAAATTATCAAAACTCCCGATGTTTGTTCAAACTACTAAATAAACTCTGTGATTTGAAAATTACCAATTACCCCCTTTAACTTGTTTTTTATTTGAACATTAAAAAAATACATTTTTTCTTAAAATAAAGAAGGATGGAAATGACATCAAAATCCATATATTTAACATAGTATTTTTAAATTTCACTATTTTAAAAAAAAGTTTTTTAAAGGGGTAATTGGTAATTTTTCAAACTATGAGGTTTATTTAGTAATTTGGACAAACCTCGAGGGGGGTTTTGGTAATTTACCCATGAAAAAATAAAAAAGAATGATAAGGCTTTAAAAAAAAAGTACAATCAAGAAAGGCAAAAACTTGTGTGCCCCAAACACACCGTGCCCTCATAGGAACACAAGAATTTTTGTAAAAAATTCTTGAGTTCTCATGGGACACTATGTGTCTACTGGAACACACAATACCAACTCATCAAGAAAAAGTGATACTCCCTTCGTCCGCTCCAAAGAGTCCCATTTTTTATTTTGGGCGTCCGCCCCCAAGTGTCTCATTTCTTTTTTTATACATATGGGACCAACATACACCCACTAATACAACTAAAAAAATGGGACACATACCTCCACTAATACAAATATCACTACACATTAAATAATAATACTCCTTAATCCACGTGCCAAAAAGCAAATGACACCCATTGTGTCGGATGGAGGTAGTATTTATTTAAAAAAACATTTAATGGGATGATACACCAAAGAATTCCATTTTTTTAATGAAAAATAGTAATTATATCATCAGGAAGAATGAAAATAGCAACACTAATTCAAAATATGAAATTAGAGGAGAATTCCAACAAGAATTATATATGAGTTTTTTTTTTCTCTCTCTTTTTTAAGGAAATTTATAAGCAACTTAATCACTTAGTAGCTAAAGAGATCAAATGTTTAGTGTGGAGGAGAATGGGCAAAAAATTGATCATGGATGTTGCATCCCCAATCACTGAAAGTGGACCAATATGTTGTGAAGCAGCACATCCTAGAGCCAAACAAATATAGAGCATAAATTCAGCAATTTTCAAATCCAAAATATCAGCAATTTTATTTTTTCCAAATTTGCCTAATTGGTTTCTTATTCAGCAAAACCCACAAACCAAATTCGCAATTAACAATTTTCATTTTTATTTTCATTTTCATAATTTTTTCGAAAAATAATTTGACAATTTGTGTCAACGTGACACCTATATTTTGCCTTTTTCTACTCATTTATTCGAACCCATCTCCTTATCCCTTTATTCCCATCACAATCTACAACATAGCCTGGATAAAAATGAAGGAGAAAAAAAATGATAAATGTATTATTATTACAGATGATAATTTGTCTGTATATATGTTATAGCTTGTATACATACAATGTTAGTTTTATCCACTATTTAAGTGGTGGGATAAAAGTAACTTTGATAAAAAAAGTTGACCAACATTGGAAAATATAAAAATAAAATAAATGGAATAAAGTTTTTTATAATTGGACCAAAGATTAAATTAGAGATAACGGTTCGAGATTTGACTGATCGGACCATTTCAACCGATTGTTCAATCGAAAAATTAAATTTCACATATTTTTAATTATATTTTATAGATTCGACATCTATAAAAAATGTATAACTACCAAAATTATTTTACAAAGTTAAAAAATCAATTTAAATTTAAATTAAAATTAAATTAAATTAAAATATTTATAATTCATAATTTTTACTTCATCCATAGTTTATAGCATGTCCATTCAATACTATATAATTCATTTCAAAATTTAAATATTATGTTTTAAAATATACAAAAATAAAAAGGAAACATCATAAAAATAAATTAAGTAAAAAAAATTATATACTATATAATAAAATATTGAAAAAATTATAATAAATAAAAAAAATTGTGAAAGCGTTCAATTGGGTCAATCCAGTTCAACCTTAAAATTTTGAAATTTTTAGGTTTTCCGGACCGATTCTTGAATCAATCAGTTGAATACACCAGATCCAATTTTGACAACATTAAAATTAACTTTTTTATATATATATATTTTAAAAAATAAAGGATAGTTCAATAATCCGCCGAATGAATGTTCTTGGAATTAAAAGGCCGATGGCCAAATGGAGTATACGTATAGTTTCAAATTTTCTAATACTTTATAGTTAATTATTATTAATTTTTAAATAAAAACATGATTGGTTATGTGGTATTTTTAATTTTAATAATTTACACTCCGTCAACCTTTTGCATCCTTTTCTTCTTCCTCTATGTGTTTTTCTTAAGATTGGAGCTATCCATCTTATTTTCGTATTATTATTTTAGATTTCTTTTATGCGTCTTCTTTAAGGCACCCTCTTATATATTTCATATGTGTCATTGATAAACATTCATTTTGTCATTTTGATTAAACTCATTATAAAGTATTCATTTCTTTTTTGATTGAGTAGCAAAAAAAAAAAATTATTATATTCAACCAACTACACGATGAGATTCACACTCAATACTAATACAACTGCTCGTTACATATTAAAATATTATATTCTTCAAACTACTACACAATAAATTACTATACACCTTAATTTATGTGCAATAAGTAAATGAATACATATCAAATTGATCATACCAAAGAGATGGAGGAAATATATACTTGTAAAATCCAATCTCTTTTAAAATTCTTATTTTTATTTCAATGAGTTAAATTTAAAAAATAAATAGAAAATGATTACAATTTCAATGACATCAAATATCTTTGTTTGAGAACGTTTTACAGTAAGATCAAGTTGGTTTCTCGTAAATCCGAATGTAAGGTGTTCAAGGACATTTAATTTAAGTTGGATATTTATTTTAATTAATAAAAATATTATTTGGCACAAATGCCATACTACTCCTTTTTTAGGAACAAAATATTGGACAACATTAAAAATAAAATATACTATATTTTAATCAAATGAATGTCTGTGGACATAAATACCCTTACCCTTAGACCAAATAGAGTTGATATGTCAATTAAAGTGTCGGTTTCACCGACAATCTGACCAACATCCGTCGGCCATATTGAATCGAGTGTTTGTTTTAGTCGATCCAACACCGACATGTGTCTGTCGAGGTGTTCGTCCACCGACGAGCCGACCGACATGCGTCGGCCCGGGTGTCGATGGTTTTTCGGTCCTCCACCAACGATCCAAACCAGCATCAGTAGGCCCTCCACCGGCATGTGTCGGTCCACCGACGAACCAACCGACATGCGTTGATCCAGGTATCGGGAGCTATCGGTAAAATCGACAAAGACATTTTAGTCCAAAATTTAAATTTGGTTAAATTGAATCACAAGTTATTTAATTGTTGGCAAAAAAAATTGCTACCTCATATTTAGTATTTTTGCTAATTGAGAGTATTATTTTTTCATTGGAAGAACTCGATTGAAATATGTAGGATATTTGTTAAGAAAATTATTTTTAAAAAAAAGTATATAAGTTTGTGTAATTATGGGTATTACATTTTAATTGAATCGAGCTTGAGCACACGCAAAATTATGTCCTTTTCTTAATAAAGTATTACACCATCCATCCACGTATTTTTACCAACTTTTCATTTTTGGATGTCCTACTTATTTTTACCCATTCCATTTTTGGCAAAAATGCATAATATTTTATTACCTACATTTTACAATCCCGACAACTTTAATTATTTTTTTACACTTTATTCATCATTCCCAATAACTTTATTCATTTTTCTTTTTAAATTACTAATTTATCCCTATTTTCTCTTACATTATATATTAAAAAATAAAATGTCTTAATCTCCGTGCCCGTACAAACGGGTAAAAATACTCGGAATGGAGGGAATACTTTTTTTATATAATAAATTATGCACTTTATTTTTATTAAAGAGTTAGTAATTTGTATTCCAATGTGTACAAAATCCATAAATGTATAATATTTTGTTTTAAATGATACATTTTAATTAATAAGAATATAAATTTTTAACTGAAAAGATCGATTAAAATATGAATAACATAAATATTTAATTAAAAAATTAAATTTTTTTATAATATCAAGAATATAAATTTTTATACTAAAGAATATTACTATTTAATATTAAAAAGTAATATGGTGAGATTTGGAGATAGTGTGTCGAAGAAACACAATTCGTTATTAAATGGAGCATACTATAAAGTTTTCATTCACGTCACAAAACTCATTCAACTAATCATTCAATTAGATGATGTCACCGGTCACCCTAAACCTTAATTTTATGGAAAAATGTGTTCTTGTATGGTATCTTAGCAGAATTGTATAGTTAGCACTTAGGAATGGCAATTTAAAAACTATACTTAACGCGTACTCTCCATTCATGCACCAAAGTTGGTTACACTTTTAATTTTCATTGGTTCACCAAAATTATTACAAATATTTTAGAATCATGCCAGATTTTGCCGAACAAAAAATTGAAAAAAAAAATGTAATTTGGGTGGAACCAGTCCCACCAAATAAACACAAACACTCATATAAATCTGATTTACATAATTTATTATGTAAATTTGATTTTTTTTTCTCCCTCTATTTCCTCCCACTTCCAATCCTATTATACCTTATATATTGCTAGTGATTTAAATTAAAGGGAAAAACAAGATTTACAAGAGTTTGTGATGTAAATTTGATTTACAAGAGACTAACTTCCAAATGAATTGATGGAATATGTGGTCCCACATTTTTAATTAATTTCACATCTTTTATTAATGTTATTTTTATTATTTTTTGTAAAATTTACTATAATTAAATGATTATAATACCCTAAATCCTAGTAGTAAAATATACTCTACACTACAGGTGTGGAATTATAATTATATCATAAACCTTAAACCCTGTAAAATATAGCATAAACCACAATAATGAAATTACAGTTATACCCTAAATCCTAGGGTAAAATTATAATTATACGCTGAACCCTAAATCCTAGGGATGAAATATATTCTAAACTATAAGGGTGAAATTATAATTATACATTAAACCATATAGTAAATTATATCTAAACCACAAGGATGAAATTACAATTATACTCTAAACCTTAAATCTTAGGGGTGGGTGAATATCCTAAATCAATAGGGGTAAAATATACCATAAACCACAATAGTATAATTATAATTATACCCTTAAAATAAATTTTTTTTAATAAAAAAAACATAAAAAGAAAATCAACCCAGCAAAAGCGAAAAATATGTTTTAGGGATAAAATTTGACAAATTTAGGGATCATAATTTTAAAAAAAATAATTAACGGGTCAATCCATTATTAAAGTATGTCAATAATTAATCATATTATAACACTCTAAAATCATACTTTAATTCATCATTTATCATATTTTAGAAAACATATTTTAACAACCATTAAACATACTTTATCTATATAATAGATATACTTTAATACGTCTCACAAACCGTCACACATATACAATGTTTCACAAGAGAATTTGTCAAATTTTTATCCCTAAATTTAAGTATAATTTCTAAGAAAATTGTGATCAAATTATCTAAGAAAATTTTATTTTTAACTATCAGAAAACATGTTTAAAAGTGTATGACCACATCTATCTATCTCTATATACATGTATAAAATCAATCCTAAATTTTGATTTTTATCTTCAATTTTCCTTTCATCTTTTCAATTTTACAATATTTATCAACTATTTAATTTTAATTTTGGCCATCCATATAATACTTTTGAGCTCAATGGGTCATATTTATATCAATGATAATTTTCTTATTTTTTAATTTACAATATAAATTTTTTAAATATGAAAATATTTTTAGCATTTTTAACTAATTGTCAATTAATATACTAATTTCTAATCATTATATAAATTAATATATTTTAATTTATTTTACATAAGACATATATTTCGATAATGTATTTTTTTCTTATTATTCAATGATGCGCGTTTTCTTTGCACGCAAAATTAATTCTCCAGTATTAAGGATATCAACTGTAGCTTAAGCAAGCGACCAAGTGAATATAGAACTCAAAGGACGGTGTATTATCAATTTAATTATTATCTAAATTAATTAAGACTAGGCAATTAAGTTTGAGGATTTAATTTAACAACTAAAAGACTTAAATTAAATAACAAATAAAATAAAGACACTTAGAAGAATACGAAAGTAATGGATGGATGGAGGAAAGGATGTGGATGATGGTTAGGGGGGTGATCCTCCCTTGTGGGGTGTAGTATTGTTGTGGTCTCTCTCCTCTACAATATGACTAATCTATGTCTTCTTGGTGTGATCTACATCCCCTTTTATACTTGTAAGCTCTCCTTATGTAACTAGGATGAGTTTTTTCTTGAAAAACATGAAAATTCACGAACAGAGGGTAAAAATCCCGTCGAAATCAGATCTACGTGTCTCCGTTCGACCAGAGTGGTTCTGGTCGAATGGGAGGCCTTGGTCGAATGGCTGGTCGAGCTGCATGCGCAGTCTCACCGTTTCGCGCATAACTTCTACATCCAATGTCCGATTTGAGTGATTCTTGTGCTCACGCGATCCTCTTTTCTTTGGTTTTCTATCCATATAAAGAACTCACAGAAACTCTAAAATTTGAATATGTAAAAAGTCATGAAAAGTGGAACATACGTTCTATTCGGCACAGCTTGCGCAACGTCACCACTTTGATCATAACTTTCTCGTTTGGAATCCGATTGGGGTGTTCTTTACGCCAAAACGACTCTCTCTTCTGTGGCTTTCCAACCATATATCACACTTCCAATTCAAAACTCCACACAAATACAGAATAATTACACAATTTGAACGTGCATTTTTCAGCATTCTTGCACCAAGTTGCACCTTTTCTCCAACTTTGCACTTTTGATCCTTTTTCCACCTAAAATACAATAAAACACCTCAAGTGCACATTTTTCTCACATATATCAAATATAAGACACTTGTGCTAATATATAACAATAATTCCTATCAAAAATGTATTAAATTGGACACTAAAACACGCTTATTTTCACTCTCAACAATTCCCCAAACTTACCCGTTGCTCGTCTCGAGGCAACATAAAAATAAAGAGGGAGAGAGAAAGTAAGAAAATTAGCAGGGAAACAATAACTCAATACCCCTTCAAAATACAATTGTCCTCAACTTAGGTCATGCAACTTTCATTACATGTAATAATCAATTCATAGCATACAAGTTAAGACAATCACTACCAATTCAAATGCTCTATTCACATGTTCTCACGGGAAGTATATATCACTCGCATTCAAGTGTAAAAGATGTACACTTATGGGTTAAGGTGTTTACGCTCAAATTCAATTCAAGTGCATGCGTAACTATAAGCTTGCCAAAAGTTTCAAACTCTCCACTACTAAAAGTATGAGTCGACAATAGGATCAAAATAGAACTTTTCTTTTGGATGTAATGTTGGCTCTTTGGTTAAGGTTATATGGATAAGTTACTCAAAATTTCGGATCAATCAAGCGAGCCTATCATGATCTTTCATTCTTCTTACTCACTTCAATTAAGCACCCATCCTCCTCAACTCTTTCACTTTTTTTTTCTTTCAAGCACAATACTTTTTCCTTCTTTTTTTCTTTTTTCTTTTTTTCTTGAGGTACTAGTTTCGAGCACTACCTCGCGCATCTTCCATAGGGTACTAGATTTAAGCACTACCCTAGGGTATTTGATTCCATGGAGTACTAGATTTAAGCACTACTCCATGATTTCCTTAGATGCAATATTTCAAGTTAAATCACTATTTCAACACCAATTTCATTCCTTCCCAATCTGTTATAGAACTCCATCAACACATTTTGAAAAGTCATTAATTCTCTTCTAGAAGGACAACCAAGGCTCAAAAAAATTCAGATGCTCAAAGTGGTTATTTCTCGTAGGCTGCCAAAGAATAAGGTATTTAGGCTCAACGGGGCTAACTACGAATAAACATCATTTGGTAGGAAATTATTTTCAAGGATGGCCTAAAATTATTTCCCATAATCTAACACACATGTAGTTTCAAGTAAGACAAGAGGCAAGTTCTAGAATACACACACAAGAACGATACTCACCAGAAAGAAATATCATGTGATTATGTACATGATCAACGAGGCTCAAAATCTCAAATGGTTTTTAACAAGTAACAGAGCACTATTCATGGTAAGAAATATCCCACAAGTACACATAGAACTTCATATCACAATATAACTCAAGTACACTTCCTTCATCAATTTAAAAAATATATGAATTTCAAGCACAATTTAAAAATATAAGCTCATGGATCACCAAAGAAATAAACTCAATCCTTCCACTCCATGAATCAAAAGCACACATAAAATTTAGAAAAAGGAAACGAGTGCACCTGATTTATCCTTCAAAACGCACGAGCTCCTCGAGTCAAAGCCTCAGTGTAGAACTCGTCTTGCCACTCTATTTACCTTTTTCTATCATCAAAGCTCAAACACACTCATGATAACAGATACGTCAATAATAAAATAAGAGAACTATAAGAAAAACTCGATTGACTATCTAATTGACTCCACACACTAGAAACACCACGAACACTAGGCACATTGCAATAAAATCGACACATCAAAACCGATTAAAGTTTCAAAATACCGCAAAAAATCAACTCCCCTTGCAACATTACAAAGAAAAGATTATACTCTAGGTGCTTCAATGAGGTAATAACATCACACCCCCAAACAGTAAAAACGTAAGTTAAAACTAAGTTTGCAAAGAGATGTAATTGCCGATTAGTAAGCACCTTAAATATAAAAATTTCTTACTCACACGAAAAAAATAAAGCAATAAAATGGAAGGGACAAGCCCCCAACAGGCGCTCATGTTTAACGTCGGAGAGTCACGACGGTTACCACTTTTAAGACTACTGGATCCGAGGACGGTCTTCTCGCATTCTCACCTTCAAGTACTTTTTTTCCCTCTTCTTGTCTACACTCAATATCTCGCCTTTCTTGGTAACAAGAATATGATCCTCGAAATTACCTACCTCCCATGGCTGTCTAGACACCTCCTTGTCAATCTTCTACTCGAATTCAGAGTCATCTGTCTTAGAAAAATCAAGATTAAACAAGTTAGAAATCACATCTATGCTCTAGCATGATTGAGTCTCCATGGGCATCTTCATTGCATGATTAAGAGAGAAAACCACATCTTCATTATCCATCTGCAGTCTAAACTTCTCGGCTCTCAACCTCTTTGTTCTTTTCCACTTTTTTTCTGCTGTAAGCTCAATATTATGCTCTTGCGATGGCTCTGGAGTGTTCTGAACAACAGGTGTATCATTTGGTATCGAATCGGGCACTGAACAAAACTGTTTGACCTCTGTTCGACCAAGTTGGTCTGGTCGAACAGACTGAGGTTGGTCAAATAATGTTGCCGATCGCGATTTTATATCCCCGAGTTGTTGTTCAACCACTGTTTGACCACGATGGTCTGGTCGAATAATGTGCAGCTGGTCAAATAATGTCTCTGATTGTGAGTTCACCTTCTCCAGTTGTTGTTCGACCAGCATATTCTGGTCAAACGGTAAGAGTCTAGTCGAACAGAGTCCCTGTAAACTAAGTGAGATCCTTCTTCTCCACAGGTTCATGTTCGACCATAGTTCGACCAGATTGATCTGGTCGAACAATGGTGTCATGGTCGAACAACGGGGCATAAAGCAGAGCATCAGGATTCTATTTTTCCGAAAACCATTCGACCACAGTTCGATCATCAGGTCTGGTCGAACGGGACCCTTGTTCTCCATGTTTTTGCTCACTAGCTTCGTCAAACCTTCGTACTGCGTCCCGAACCTCAATGTGATGGCATTATTCTCCAACGTTTATGTCAATTGATTCACATTTGCGGGCATCTACCCCATAATCAATGTAAGGTCCTTCAACTGCTTAGATAAATCGCATGATCAACTTTATGGTATCCTCAAGACTATCAACCCTTGCATCATTCTCAGCCATGTATCGATTGAAGGTATCTTCAATACTTTTCACTTTATGCTGCTGCATACTAGGCCCCCTTAGTGTCAACTCTGTAATCTGCTTCTACTGGGACTCTAGTAGCTTGTTGATGTTAGCTAGACTAGAGACGATCTCATCATCCCTATTCGGCTTCACCACTTGATGTTCAACCTGAGCCACCTTGCCAAGTACATAAGATCCTTTATCTCTCTATACAAGCCAGTCACGTGAATTCATAGAAATGTCTTCAAACAATGTTTCTGCTTCAAGTGATGTCTTAGATAACAGCGCTCCTCCTGATGATGCATCAATAAGAATACACGACTCACAATCCAATCCATAGTAGAAGATGCTATGTATTGAGCTTTAGACATTCCATGTTGTGGGCACCTCCTGAGCATATCTTTAAACCTGTCCCACGCCTCATAAAATTTCTCACCCTGATTCATAAGAAATTGGGTGATCTCTTACCTCATTCTTAAGAACCTTGAGGGTGGCATGTATTCCTCCAAGAACTTCTGCTGTAGTTGGTCCCATGTAGTGCAGTCTGTGGCATCAAGAGTCTCATACCAAACTTCTGCCCTATCAATCAAAGAGAACTTGAATAGGGCGATCCGTCTAGTATTAACATTAGCTCCAGTACCCTTTTGAGTGTTTGCATAACCAAGAAATCTTTTGAGGTGCTGATAAGGATCTTCAAAGTAACCTCCAGAAAAGGGATTATTCTCCCCCATGTTAATAAGAGCGGGATGTATCTCAAAATCATCATCTCCCCCTTGCTCCTATCAACCTCATGTTGTCAATCCCATAGTTCGTGAAAATTTCACGTATGGCAATATTATCCGGATTCTTCCTTGCTCCGGCAATGTTTAGCTCAATGTATTATTCCTTTTTTCCTTCCTCTCATTTTCCTAGTGCACAAGTACCTCAGAAAAATTCAAGGTTAAATAGAATTAAATAATCACAAATAAAAGTCTTAATCAACTAAAAATAATAAACTAATAATAATAGTCGTCCCCGGCAACGGCGTTAAAAACTTGATGCGCATTTTCTTTGCACGCAAAATTAATCTCCAAGTATGAAGGATATCAATTGCAGCTTAAGCAAGCGACCAAATTAAAAATCGAACCCAAAGGATGGCGTATTATCAATTTAATTATTTACCAAATTAATTAAGACAAGACAATAAGGTTTGAGGATTTAATCTAACAACTAAAAGACTTAAACTATATAACAAATAAAATAAAGGCACTTAGAAGAATACGAAAGTGATGGATGGATGGAGGAAAGGATGTGGATGATGGTTGGGGGTGATCCCCTCTTGTGGGGTGTAGTATTGTTGTGGCCTCTCTCCTCAATAATATGACTAATTTATGCCTTCTTGGTGTGATCTACATCCCCTTTTATACTTGTAAGCTCTTCTTATGGACCTAGGATGAACTTTTTCTTGGAAAACATGAAAATTCATGAACAGGGGATAAAAATCCCTTCAAAATCAGATTTGCGTCGAACGGGAGGTCTTGGTCGAATGGATGGCCGAGCTGCATGCGCAGTCTCACTGTTTCGCGCATAACTTCTACATCCAAGCTCCGATTTGAGTGATTCTTGTGCTTACACGATCCTCTTTTCCTTGGCTTTCTATCCATATAAAGAACTTATAGAAACTCTAATATTTGAATGTGTAAAAAGTCATGAAAAGTGGAACAGCTGTTTTATTCGGCACAGCTTGTGCGACGTCACCACTTTAATCATAACTTTCTCGTTTGGAATCTGATTGGGGTGTTCTTTGCGCCAAATCGACTCTCTCTTCTGTGACTTTCCAACCCTATATCACACTTCTAATTTAGAGCTCCATACAAACACAGAATAATTATACAAGTTAGACGTGCGTTTTTCAGCATTCTTGCACCAAGTTGTACCTTTTCTCCGACTTTGCACTTTTGTTCCTTTTTCCACCTAAAACACAATAAAACACCTCAAGTGCACCTTTTTCTCACATATATCAAATATAAGACACTTGTGTTAATATATGACAACAATTCCTATCAAAAAGTTATTAAATTGGATACTAAAACACGCTTATTTTTACTCTCAACATTCAACTTAATCTATTTAAATTATGTAAATTTTAATTTAATTTAAGAGCTTAAAATTTTTTGTTAAATTTATTTTAATTTTGCTATATATTTTATAATTTAATGTTTATTTTAAAATACCCTTTTTCATTTAACTAATTAAATATCAATACACTTTTTCATTGTTAATCTTAATCCGCAAGTACTAATAAATGGGTTTGGAATGTAATTTAATGAATTTTGTAAACTTGATGGGTACAGATAGGATTAGAAGGATGTGAGAGAAATATATATAACACAAAAGTTGAGTTAAAATACATGTTTTGTCATTAGGAGACTTAAAATAGAGTTCTACAAGATAAGTATTAATGTTGGAGAGCATGTAAGATACAAGTGAAGATGGCAATGAGACAGATATTTTTCGGCACCATTTTACCTGAGCCTTATTGGGACAGGTACAGGTAGTTTTAGAAAAATCAGATTAGAGTGGTACGAATATATATTTTAGTTACCCTTATCATTAAAAGACTTAATATAGAATTCTACAGGATAAATAATAGTGTTGGAGAACATGTTGGGTACAAGTAGAGATAGCAATGGGATGAATATTTTTAGATACCGTTCTATCGAACCCTATTGGGACAGGTACAGGTAGTTTAAAAAAATTATATTAGAGTTTGTAACGGGTATGAGTAGGGTACCCGCGTGTATTTGTTTAAAAAATATTAAATAAAAATGTGTACCTTATAAGTTTTCATCTTAAGTACAAGATTCATGTATTGAAAAAATAAGCATGTGTATCATACAATTTAATAGATAAATATAAAACTACATTATGTTAAAAATAAAAAAATAAAAAATTACATTAATATATTATAAATTTATAAATAATTAGTCATTTTAAGTTTGGTAGAATTTGTGTGATTTTCAGGTAAAATTGGTTTCTAGACGCGATAAGGAAGATGTAGAAAAAAATAAAGCTCAATTCGAAGTCGAAACGAGTGAGAACGAACCGAAACAAAATTGTTGAAAACTGCACCAACTCCCCGATGGGAGGTCTAGTACCGAGCTCGACCTGGAGTGACGAACTCGACTCGAGTTCATGCAAAATAAGGAAAATTGCAGAAATTCTAGAATCTTCCCCAATTTGGATATTTAACTCCCTCTACCTGTTTAGAAAGACAGATTACACTTCCAGATCGAGAACACACACTTTTCACCTCCATTTTAACACACTTCCTCCATCCATTCCATCAATTCCTACCATCAACCTCCATCAAATCTACTAAATTCTTTCATACATCTTTCATACTTCACCAATTTTAGGAGGAGCAATCAAATTGAAGAGGATTTGAGCATGAAAGAAGGAGGTTCTTCTCAAGTGACAAGTGTTAGGCATAATTTGGGGTTAGGCATAATTTGTGCACTTAACTTAAATCCCCAAGTGTAGGGTTATCAATTGTAGAGGCAAGTACTCCAATTAAAAATATGTCGTTCCCACTGAAACAGCTAACTATTTATTTAATTTATATTAATTTTCAATTATAACTATTGTAATCAATTTCCAAGTGTTTGAATATGATTAATTACTAAAGTGCTGAAATAATAAATAACAAGTTAAATAAAAGCAAGGAATATTAAAGATTGAATCAAGAGAGAAGTAACAGCTCTAAGATTTCAGGTGTAGTGCAATTGATTTGGTCTCCTAGACGTCCTATTGTTCATTCATGCTATTTTAATGGAAATACATCACAAGATGACGCGTGAATAGTTTTGAACATCCTTCCAAGATACTAATAAGGCAAACTTAATAAACCTCCAGATGGCCAGTTCGACTAACATATATTCTCTGAAAGTACTACTCAAACTTATTCACTTCCTACTTGATTTTCTAATTGCATTGTTCCACTAAGAATATCAAGTATCCTATTTACCAGCCCTTAGGATTATCGTGTTCACGGGCAAACTACTATAATCCCTAGCAATCAGAAAATATTAAGTACGTATGCACACAAGCTAACACAACAGACCAAGCATCACGGGCAACATCAATAGCATGCTATGAAGATGTTACAAACGTTTAACATAATCTAAATAAATCGAATAAATAAAAATCAACAATAGCATAAATTCACAATATTTGTCTAGGGTTCCCAAATCAATTACCCTAACCTTAACTCCTTAGAACTGTAAAGGGTTTTTAGCCCGAGGTCACAAACCACCCTCATGCTAATGAATTCATAACAAAATCACAACAAATGAAGAAATTAAAGAAAAGAAACAAAACCCTAGTGTCACGTGGTAGATGTTCTTTTCCCATCTCTCTGATTTGATTAACTCTCTTAACATCACTCGAATCCTCCTCTGGATCGATGGAATGGATGGTGGATTCAATATAATGTGTGTGGATGTAGTGGATGGTGCGTGAATTGAATTCACGGTGTGTTTCTGTGGTGAATGATCAGTTCTCCTTCTCCAGGTGTTTGATCCCCCTTTTATACCCTGGGCCACAAAACTGACTCCCCTTAGGCTATTTTCCACATTTCCACTCACAAGAGGGTGAAAAACTTGATTTTTGGCCCAAACTTACCCAACACGAGTTGGGATGACCAACTTGGGTTGCAACACGACTCGTGTTGCCTTAATAAGCAACTCGTGTAGACCTAACACGAGTCATGTTACCAAGTCGAGTACTCACCTATCAAGTCGTATCGCGATGCTCTGAAATTGGATTCGCCATGGAACCCAACTCGAGTCGAGTTAGCAAGTCGAGTTGTCGCCTGTCAACTCATGTTGGCTCTCTGTACAAAATTCAACGCTGATCTGCCTCACACGACATGTAACTCAGCTTGCCTCTGATGCGACACGACTCAAGCTGCAAGTCGAGTTGCGCAAGACAAGTCGAGTTAGCTCACTGACTAATTCTGACCTCCTATGGCACCTTACTCGACTCAAGTTGTCAAGCTGTGTTGAGGCAAGCAACTCGAGTAAGGCCTTTTTCTACCGTTTCTTGCTCGTCTTCAGTTCTGCTTCATTTTAACCTGTTTTAACCTTCAAAACTCAACAAAATACCTCAGTAGCACCATAATCATGCAAAATACATAAACCACACAATTCCACATGATCATATGGCCTTATTCTAGAAAAAACAAGGTTTTATGAGACCGAAAAGATGTAAATTTCCACTCTCATCAGCCCGCCAAACTACCATATTGTTCGTCCCCGAACAACGAATTCAAAACAAGAGAGAGATGAGAGTTGAAATCCTACAGAAAATAAGGGATCACACACATCCAAACAAAGATAATATACTCAAATGCCAAAATCTTATTAATCGAAACACGCACTTCAAATTAGTCACACCCTATTTCAGACTGCTCATCATCCATTCTCACGGGTAGTATTTACACTCATCGCTCAAGTGTGAGATGTACACTTCAATGGCTCAAAATATATGCACTCAAATCAATTCACATGCACGCGTAACCATGAGCTTGATAATTATCTAGACTCTCCACTAACTTAAAAGATTTAACGATGGGATCACAAAGGACTTGCTAAGGGTTGTAACGTTGGCTCTTTGGACAAGGGTAGGTACATATGGAATAAGTGACTCGATCACTAGTAGAGAATCAAAAGTAGAGATATATTTCAACATATATACTTGACAAATCAATCTCCTTCTCTTTTTCCTCTTTTCCTTTTCTTTTCATTGGTTCAATCCTCCCTTGACTTACAAGATCAACATCTTCTATTCATTTACTTCTTCTTCCAGATAACTAAGGTACCAATTTCAGGCACTACCCTACAACTGGGGTACCAGTTTCAGGCACTGTCCCTTTTACAAGTTTTAACTATTCTTCAAATTCAATCACTTTCCACCAACATTCATCTTTCCAAGCTTTTACACATCACCAATCCTACTCTTTTAATTCTCTACTAGGATAGGTATTATAAGGTTTTAAAAGGAATGAGTTGGCTATCTTTGTAGGCTTCCAAAAAATAAGGTTTAAAGGCTCAAACGGGAAACTATGGATTATATTACAAGGTAGGATAAACATTTGGCTAGTGACTCAATAAAGAACAAAATGGCCTAAGTTCCTTTCCCATCATCTAATCAATCATCTAGCCTCAAGTAGATTAAGAGTCAAGTTCTAGAATACATGCATGTAAACGATGCTCTCAAAAAACAAACCAATCATGTATTTTTATGATTCTTAGAAGCTCAAATCTCACATGGGTTTAACGGAATAATGAGTACTCCTACATAGGTTTATGAACCAATTTAATACATGCAACAATATAAAGTATTTCAACACCCAAGTACATATTTAGCTTGATAATCACCTTTTTATAATATCAATACACCACATTTCAAATCACTTCGTGCATCAATACTACAAATTACCCTTACATCACATTGATCACACTTCAATTCACTTAGTACAAGCCAATCAAATAAGACACGAGAACCTAAAAAATATCCCACTATCTAGCTACAAAGCACCATAGATACCTGAAATGAAAAGAAAAAGTACAACCTCTTAATAAGGCTGCTAGTCCTCATCTCCGTCACCTGGACCCTCATTATCATCAACTCCGTCTCTATCTCCTGGACCCATCCGCTACTCATTGAAATCTCTCCTCAGATCCTCGAAGTCAGATAATCTGGTGGCGATGTCATTAGTGGTGGTGGCCAATGCACCCAGATGCCTATCAGAAATAGCCTGATTCCTCACAACTGTGGCCATTTCTTGTTCATCACTCGATTCTCTGCAGCTCTTTGTATGTTCTCCTCTCTTCGTCGTCTGTTCTCCTCCATCAAGTACTCATTGTTCATACGTGCACCCTGCGCCTGTTGTCCCCACCAATCATACATCGTCGCCCAGGCCTCAAATCTTGGCGGAGGACGTGGCGGTGCCATTCCGTACAAAGGCACTCCACCAAAATTAGGTGGCATAGGGTACTGTTGTGCCTCCGCAAACTGATCATCATACTAAGCCTCACCAAACTCTCCAGCCCCTGGACCAAATCCTCTCATCTCTTCCTCCGTCGGTTGTGGCTGCTGCTCTGGAATCTCGGGCTTTCCCATAGCCATCGAAAATATCCTAGCCAGTGCATTCCTTGCTATATTCTGCTAAGTATGGTTCGTTATCCCTTCACGAATGGCCACATGGTCTACTGTATCCATCAGAAGATTTGCCTCGGTTCTAGCTGTGGTGAACTGATGCAGGGACATGGGAAACAAGAACGACAGCCCATCATCCTTAAATACATACATGATCCCTTGGGGGTCCCTTTTCATGATCCCCATACGAACCATAGCTATAAAGTCAAGGTCTGGTGGGTCCCTGATATACTCCATCCCCGAGGTATCAATATTGTAATGGTGGACAATCGGAGTAATCAGTTCTCCTATGTTCACCTTCTGAGTAAAACATACCTTGAACCGGTGAAACTGATACAGAAGGTAAGCCGCCAAGTTGAATTGCACTGAGTTGACCATGCACCACAATACGTACAGCTCTCCTTGGGTGATGCTACCCCCTTTCGCTCGACAAAAGGTTGTGCTTGCCAAAATTTGATTCATATACCTAAGTCCTAGATTTCTGATGAAAGTGCCCTTCGCCACACTCGACTTAAACTTTCTTTTTCCTGTGATGGACTCCCAGAACTCATCGGCCTTAAACCTCTTATCCTCAGCAAACGCAACACCCACTAGAGCTTCTAATGCTCGGTTCAGACCATCCAAGCCAATCTCTCTTAGTACACCTCCCAGATAAAACTCAGCGGCGTATGGAAGCTTGTCCATCGGATCAGTGAAGACCATCAACGTGGATAAGAATTCCGCGGTCAGTTGAAAATAAGTTCTTCCTTTTTGCTCTATAAACCAACGAATCCCAACTCGATCGAACATATCTAAGATCTCCTCAGCAATTTTCAGAGTTACCATGGTTCCATCATTCTGATACCGAGTACGGGTGACTTTATCTGATACTTTCTCCCATATCGGAGCTATCTCAATCCAATTGTTCATGCTCAGCTTAAAGTCCTATGGTAGCCTTTTTAATCTCCTCAACTTAACCATCATTTGATTGGCTGTATCATCTTGTGGCTGACCAGAAGAACTGGAAGCACCTTTCCTCTTTTTACTCGGCCCGTATACTTTATCCGGTTGCTTTCCTTTTCCTTTTCCTTCATCATTACCATCCCCCTTTCTTTCCTCTTCCTGAAAAAAATGCAAAACATTCATCCACCTTCTTCATACCATAAACACAAGATATTCATCCATATGAATGATGCATAGTATCAATAATAGAAGTATCAATCGAATTCAACATTTTCAACAAACTCAAGTTCTTATCAAATGAGATTTCCAACACATAGACATGAATCAATTTCACTTAACGAAACTCAAATGTGATATTTTCAATGTCAAACATGAATTCAACCATACTCAACATTATCCTACACAATACTTCACCCAATTGCAATCAAAATCAAGTAATTCAA
Source organism: Pogostemon cablin (assembly GCA_023678885.1). NCBI lineage: Eukaryota > Viridiplantae > Streptophyta > Magnoliopsida > Lamiales > Lamiaceae > Pogostemon > Pogostemon cablin. The sequence goes on along the minus strand of CM042952.1, from coordinate 21,952,771 downwards.
ATCACAGCTAAGCAAATATCAATACATATACATGAATATCAAATTTTCCTGGCCACAACTCTCCATACTCAATACACTAGCTCTCAAATTTTCAAAATTCAAACTATTCATGGCATATTATTTCACTCCACATATATCAACATGTCCCAAAATTCTACTATCAATCAAGCCCTAGTCATGAATTCGTCACACATCATGATTACAATTCAATTTATAAACAATTTCCCATGCATACCAAGTGTTTGACAAAATTCCCAAATTAAAAACCAACTTGAACATGAAAATTCCACTTCATTACACTTATCCATTACAAATTCGCAACAAATCCGCAAATTAAAACATAAAATGAGTAAGAGAAACATACCTCTAAGATTATACATGATGGAATTGGACTTCAAGTGTTCTTCACAAATAAAATTCGAAAGGCCCTAATTTGTGCCCCAAATTGCTTCAAAACCCTAGAGATTATGTGTATGTGAAGGTGGGTGAAGTGATTTAGTGGTGTAGATAGGTGGGTTCCTTAGAAAATCGAAGGGGAGAGAGAGAAGTGTGGCACGGGTTAGAATCGGGGGAGAAGGAATGAGAGAAAGTGCCAAAATCCCCCAATTTTAACATAAAAATTTCAAACCTGGAGGCCCAACACGAGTCGAGTTGCAACTCGTGTTGGCCTTATAGGGTTGTGTTGGGCGTCTGGACTTTTCTGAACGTTTTCAGCCTCCAACACGACTCGAGTGACAAGCTGAGCAGTTCTTGTCAAGTCGTGTTAGGCTTCTGGACAACTCTCGGCACCCAACTCTACTCATGTGGCTAACTCGAGTTGCTTCCTGTCAAGCCGTGCTGAACAACACGACTCGTGTCAGGCAAGTCAAGCATCATCCTGTCAAGTCGAGTTGCATCTATTTGAAACCTGTTCACCTCAACCTTCCAACACGAGTCGAGTGATAAGTTGAGTTGTGACTTGTCAACTCGTGTTGGCCTCTAAAGCACAACAAATTCGTCCTTTGCTCTGTTTTTCCCCTGAGCTCACTTATAAATCATATATCACTCATCAAACATTCACCAAAAGTCAAGAACAAGGAGAAAAAACTTATTTGTATGTATCAAACGTCTCAACTTAAAATAAACAATTCAATCATACCGACCATGTCATCAACATTGCTCAAAACATCACTAGTTCAACTCAATCAAGTGCCAATAAAAATCCAACAATCATCATGGAGAACCAACAATTAACCACACTAAACTAGGATTAACACGCAACAAAAATAAACAAACGACACACCTGGACAATCACAAAAAATCGACATCTCAATATCATCAAATAAATCGAAAATACCGAAACAATCGCAAAAAATTAATCATCCAAGCACACAACACAATGAAGCGATTCTACTTTGATATAGCAAGACACAAGTATATACGTAGCCTCCCCCCAAACTTAGCTTAACCAAAGTGTGAGATTAAGTTTGCAAAGAATAATATAGTCGAAAAACACCTTATAAAATCCATACATTGACACAGACTCAATAAAGCAAATAAAACTGGAGGGTCGGCCCCCAACAAGCGCTCAAGTTTAACATCGGAGAGTCATGACGGATACCTCTAACTTAAGTACTCAAGAGAGAGCACTTGTTTATCAGGTAGCTATTTGTAGTGTTTTAATCATTGACCATTCGCCACCATGATATCACATTTTTCATCCTTTAATTCGAAACTCCCCCCTCCACAGGCTCTATGTATGACATATGGTCCAATCCACTTGGACTTCAGCTTACCTGCGAACAACTTGAGACGAGAGTTAAATAAGAGTACCTGATCACCAACATTGAACTCTTTGAAACAGATCTTCGCATCATGCCATCTCTTTATTCGTGCCTTGAAGATCCTTGAATTCTCATAAGCTCTTTCTCGAAATTCATCTAACTCATTAATTTGAGTAAGACGAAAATCCTTTGCATCTTCCATATCAAGTTCAATCGACTAATCGCCCAAAGAGCTTTACATTCAATCTCCACCGGGAGGTGGTAAGATTTTCCATAAACGATTTGATATGGCGACATCCCCAAGACAGTCTTGAAAGCTATTCTGAATCCCCACAAAGCATCATCAAGCTTCGTGAACCAATCTTTCCTTGTGCTTCCTATTGTCTTTTCCAAATCTTTCTTGATCTGTCGGTTAGAAACTTCTGCCTGCCCATTTGCTTGTGGATGATAGGGTGTTGTAACCTTATGCTTCACTCTATAATCTCGAAGCACTTCTCCAACATCTTATTCACAAAATGGCTTCCTCCATCACTTATGAGTGCCTTCGGTGCCCCATACCGGTTGAAAATGTTTTTCTTTATGAAGTCTTGCACCACTCTTGCCTCGTTCGTCCTGGTTGGAATAAGTTCCACCCATTTCGAATCGTAATCTACTGCAAGCAGAATATAGATGAATCCACTTGATGGGGGAAATGGCCCCATAAAGTTAATCCCCCAACATTAAAAATCTCGACTACTATGCTAGTCTGCAGAGGCATCTCATCTCTCTTCGAAATATTCCCCATTCGCTGGCATCTATCACATGTATCCATATAATCTTGACAACTCTTGAACAGGGTAGGCCAATATAAACCAGACTGAAGCACCTTGTGAGCAGTCTTCTGAGCGCCGAAATGACCCCCATTCAGCTACGAGTGGCAGAAATCCAACACACTTTCCCATTTTACCTCAGGAACATACCTCCGTATAATGGAATCTGTGCAGATTTTGTAAACCCATGGCTTCTCCCACAACATGGATTGAACATCGTGCAGAAACTTGACCATATGGTGTCTACTCAGCTGATAAGGTTTCACCCTCATAGCTATGTAGTTCACATAATCAACATACCAGGGAGCGGGGTATGTCTTCGAAATAGTGAAGACATGTTTGATGTCCACCATCAGTATCTTCTCATCAAACAAGTACTCATTAATCACCTCATCAGTCTTGTCACAGTGCTCCTTCATCTCTAAACGCGACAGGCGGTCGGCTAAGACATTCTTACTACCTTTTTTATCACGAATCTCCATGTCGAACTCCTGGAGCAAGAGAATCCATCTGATTATCCTCGGCTTTGCATCCTTCTTATCCATCAAGTATCTGATAGCTGAGTGATCAGTGTACACCACAGTCTTCATGCCAACTAAATAAGGTCGAAACTTATCAAAAGCATACACCACCGCCAAGAATTCCTTCTCGGTGACAGTGTAATTCCTTTGAGCAGAATCGAATATCTTACTTGCGTAATAGATGGCATGAAACTTCTTCTCTCTCATCTGCCCCAATACCACTCCCAATGCAGTGTCACTAGCATCACACTCTAGCACAAAGGATTAAGTCCAATCCGGAGTAATGAGAATCGAAGCAGTTATTAGTGCTTCCTTAAGAACCTGAAAAGCATGCAAGCAAGTATCATCAAATTCAAAAGTAACATCTTTTTCAAGCAACCTGGATATCGGTTTTGAATATTTGGAGAAATCTTTTATGAATCTCATATAGAATCCCACATGCCCAAAAAGGATCGGACTCTTCTTTCATTAGTGGGACGTAGAAGTTTTTCAATTGCAACCACCTTGGCACGATCATGTAATCATGCAGCAGAAATATGATGTCCCAAGACTATCCTATCTCTCATCCATGAAATGGCATTTCTCCTAGTTCAAGACGAGATTAGTCTCTTCACATCTCTCCAAAACCAAAACCAAGTTAGACAAACAAGAGTCATAAGAATAACCAAAAACAGAGAAGTCATCCATGAATACTTCCATGACTCTTTCAATTAAACCCTCTAAAATGGTCATCATACACCTTTGAAAAGTCGCAGGTGCATTACATAAACCAAATGGTAACTTCCTAAAGGCAAAAGTGCCATAAGGACAGGTAAACATGGTCTTTTCTTGATCCCCGGTGCAATCATTATCTGATTGTAACCAGAGTACCCATCCAATAAATAGTAAAAGTCATAACCTGCTAATCTATCCAACATCTGGTCCATAAAGGGTAAAGGAAAATGATCCTTACGCGTGTTCTCGTTCAATTTCCTATAATCCATACAAACACACCACCCTGTTGGTACCCTAGTGGTAAGCACTTCCCCCTTATCAGATAAAATCACAGTCATTCCCCACTTCTTACCTACCACATGTAAAGGACTCACATAGGTACTATATCTAATAGGAAAGATAATGCCTGCATCTAACCAAGTAAGCACTTGTTTCCTAACGACCTCTTGCATAGCAGGGTTCAACCTCCACTGATGCTGCACAAAACATTTAGTTTCATTTTCTAGTCCAATCTTATGCATGCAAAAAGCAGGATTAATTCATTTTAGATCCTCAATTGACCACCCTATAGCAGACTTATGCTTTCTTAACACAACTAACAGTTTATCAAGTTCACTTTTAGACAAGAAAGAAGATATGATTACCGGAAAAGTTTCAGCCTCCTCTAAATAAGCGTACATTAGATGATCTGGAAGTGGCTTGAGCTCAATCTTCTTATCCTCTTTTATGTTGTCACCTTCAACACGAAGAGAAAATATTCCCTTGTCCACATGACTTCCTCCAATGGTGTATCTTCTTGCTTGTACCTGTTCTCATCAATATTTAGTAAGGTTTCAAGAAAATCAATAACAAGTTCATTAGACAATTTATCAAGATCAGTAGTAGGAAAATTCAGAGATTCGCTTATGCACGTTTCCACTGGATCCTTAGACAGGATCAAAGGCAAGTCTTCATCTACAATCTCCTCTACTACTTCAACAAACTTACACTGTTGTTGTTCTGTGGGCCACTGCATTGCCTTATTTAAAGAAAAGACAATCTCTTTGTCATTCACCCTAAGCCTCAACTCACCCTTGAATACATCAATCAAAGTTCTTCCAGTTGCTAGAAAAGGACGCCCCAAGATCAGAGATGCTCCATCATTGTCATCTCCATGTCAAGAACAAGGAAATCTACTGGAAAAACTAAGTGTGACACTTTCACCAATACATCTTCGATAACTTCTTCTGGGTAAGTCAACGATCTGTCTGCTAACTGCAAAGCAACAGATGTGGATTTTAGCTCCCCCAAACCAAGCTTCTTAAAAACTGAAAGGGGCATCAAGTTTATACTGGCTCCCATATCACACAATGCTTTCCTTGTAGGTCCTTTTCCTATCTCACAAGGAATGATGAAGCTACCAGGATCCTTCAGCTTCTCGGGTAACTTCCTTTGAATTATAGAACTACAGTTCTCAGTCGGATTAACAGTCTCTACACTGTTCAAACTTCTTTTTCTCGAGATGAGCTCCTTGATAAACCTTGCATAGTAGGGCATCTGATCCTAGGCCTCTGAAAAAGGAATAGTGATATGGATGTTCCTCATTACCGCAGTAAACTTTTTGAACTTCTCATCGATGCTCTTTGACAACTGTCTTTGAGGAAATGGAAGTGCTATCTTAGTTTTTGGGAGACCCAAACTATCTTTCTCAAACACCTCTTCCATTTTTCTTAACTTCTTAGCTCGCTGTCATTTTTTATCAGCGATGACTTGATCAGATTGATTAACTACAGAATTTGGACGTGGAGGGAACCCTGGTGGTGAATTTATATATAGCTGGGTTTGAACTGCATCTTGAGCCTCAGTCTGATCCGCTTGAACACTGGTTGGCTCGGCTTGGTCACCCACTAATTCTGGATCGATTTGAATTGGTTCCAAGCTAGTGGACGGGCGACTATTCTCTTCCTCAGTTTTATCTTGAATCAGTTCTGGACCCTCATACTGTTTCCCGGACATAAGAGTGATCGCTTTTGCAGTTTCTTTTGGGTAGATTTCTGTATCTGACGGAAACTTTCCTTTCGAAAACTGCTGCTGCTGCTGATTTACCATAGTTGAAATCTGACCCATAGAATATGAGAGACTCTGTAATTGCTTGTTCACTTCCTCATTATGTTTTGTCATATTGGAGTCCATTAGTACTATGTAGTTATTGATCTTGTTGATGTCAGCATCATTCTTCCGCATGTATTTTGCTAACACGTCATTAATACAGGGCTTTCCTTCTTCAGGCTTCACTCCATGGTCAAAGTTTTGATGATATGGAACTGCATTGTTCGAATTAGAATAGGCAAAGTTCTCATGCCTCTTCTGATTCTGCTATCCTCCTTAATTGCTAGGACCTCCTTGGTTGCTAGAACCTCCTTGATTGCTAGGCCCTCCCCCTTGGTTATTCCTTTGGTTGGAATTTTCTTGAGGGTACCTGTTCCCTTGCCAATTTTGCGGTGCTCTTGAACCCTGGAGACTCTATCCCATAGCCCAATTTGCGTCCTCAACCCCTTGAACATTCATCACCACATCATCATTAGCTGGCCCTTGGTTGCCACCCCCACTATTACCTGATATCAAAGTAACTAGGTGTTTGTTCATTTGTTCTAACTGAGAGACAACTTTATCATTTCTGTCTGCCTCAGAGAACTTCTCTTCTACCTTTGCAACTTTACCAAGGATATAAGTCCCACGTATCCTTTTAGATGGCTAATCTCTAGAGTTCATAGAGATATCATCGAACAGATTCTCTACGACATTTGACGTCTTGCCAAAATTCATCCCTCCAGCAGAGGCATCTACTAATACTCTGGATTCATTATCGAGGCCATTGTAGAAAACACTGATTAACTGGGACTTTTTGAAACCATGCTGTGGACATCATCTCAATGCATCAATGAACCTTTCCCAGGACTCCCCAAATGATTCATCTCTCCTCTGTTTAAACTGATTTATCTCTTGCTTTAGTGCAAGAATCTTGCCAGGTGGCATAAAACGATCTACAAACAGCTGCTGCAACTCAGTCCAATTAGAGCAAGTGTCTCCATTCAACTTATCACACCATTCTCTCACCTTGTCAGCTAGAGAAAACTGGAAAAGCCTCATCTTCCATCTGTCATTAGTAGTATCTGCAGCTTTAACTATATCCATGTAGCTGTTGAAGCGCTTCAAGTGTCCATAGGTTTCATCGAATATGCCCCCGGCAAAAGGATTTTTCTCCATCATATTTATCAGGCCTGGCCTTATGTCATTCTCCTCATCAGCCTAAACGGCTCCAACCACGCATGATCCTCCCAGATTAGTAGACTTGAACGTCTTCCGAATGACAATGTCATCCTCATGTGGAGGTCTTTCTCCCATAGCTGTTGTTTCTACTGATGTTTCTGCTTCAAGTTCTGACTCAGCTTCTGACTCAGCCTCTTTTGGGATAACCTGATCTTCAATCTTTTCCTTTTCCTCCTCTACAAATGCTTTAGGTGCTGATGTATCTGCTTTCTTCTTCGGATTTGGTACCTTAACAGCCTTAGGAGGTGCTTTGATATTCTTCGTTGCACCTCTCCTTTTTCTTGCAGAAACTTCAATTGCAGGATCAAATTCGAGATCTTGCGTTCCCTTCTTTGACCTGGTGTACATGCAACTTCAAGAAAATTCAAGTTGTAGACAATTAAACCTCAAAGCAAATATTCTAATTAAATAAGTAACAAAAGCAAATAAATAATTTACTGCCCCTAGCAGCACGGCGCCATAAACTTGTTAGGCATAATTTTCGCACTCAACTTAAATCCCAAGTGTAGGGTTATCAATTGTAGAGGCAAGTACCCCTGTTAAAAATATATCGTTCTCACTGAGACAGCTAACTATTTATTTAATTTATATTACTTTTCAATTAGAACTATTGTAACCAATTTCCAAGTGTTTAAATATGATTAATTACTAAAGTGCTGAAATAATAAAAAAATAAATTAAATAAAAGCAAGGAATATTCAAGATTGAATCAAGAGAGAAGAAAACAGCTCTAAGGTTTTAGGTGTAGTGCAATTGATTTGGTCTCCTAGACGTCCTATTGTTCATTCATGCTATTTTAATGGAAATACATCACAAGATGACGCGTGAATAGCTTTAAACCTGCTTCCTAGATACTAATAAGGCAAACTTAATAAACCTCCGGATGGCCAGTTCAACTAACATATATTCTCTGAAAGTACTACTCAAACTTATTCACTTCCTACTTGATTTCCTAATCGCATTGTTCCACTAAGAATATCAAGTATCCTATTTACCAGCCCTTAGGATTATCGTATTCAGTGAAAAACTACTATAATCCCTAGCAATCAGACAATATTAAGTACGTATGCACACAAGCTAACACAACATACCAGCATCACGGACATCAATAGCATGCTACGTTACAAACGTTTAACATAATCTGAATAAATCAAATAAACAAGAATCAACAATAGCATAAATTCACAATATTTGTCTAGGGTTCCCAAATCAATTACTGTAACCTTAACTCCTTAGAACTCTAAAGAGTTTTTAGCCCATGAGGTCACAAACAATCCTCATGGCTAACAAATTTATAACAAAATCACAACAAAAGAAGAAATTAAAGAAAAGAAACAAAATCCTAGTGTCACATGGTTGATGTTCTTTCCCCGTCTCTCCGATTTGATTAACTTTCTTAACAGCACTCTAATCCTCCTCTGGAACGATGGAATGGATGGTGGATGCAATCTGATGTGTGTGGATGTGGTGGATGGTGCGTGAATTGAATTCACGGTGTGTTTCTGTGGTGAATGATCGATTTTCGTTCTCTAGGTGTTTGATCCCCCTTTTATACCCTGGGCCACGAAACTGACTCCCCTTGGGCTATTTTCCACGTTTCCACGCACTAGAGGGTGAAAATCTCGATTTTTGGCCCAAACTTACACAACACGAGTTGGGATGACCAACTCGGGTTGCAACACGACTCGTGTTGCTTTAATAAGCAACTCATGTAGACCTAACACGAGTCGTGTTACCAAGTCGAGTACTCGCCTGTCAAGTCGTGTCGCGATGCTCTAAAATTAGATTCGCCACGGAACCCAACTCGAGTCGAGTTGGCAAGTTGAGTTGTCGCCTGTCAACTCGTGTTGGCTCTCTGGAAAAAAATCAACGCTGCTCTGCCTCACACGACATGTAAATCGGCTTGCCTTTGATGCAACACGACTCAAGTTGCAAGTCAATTTGCACAAGACAAGTTGAGTTAGCTCACTGACCATTTCTGACCTCCTACAGTACCTTACTCGACTCGAGTTGTCAGTCGTGTTGAGGCATGCAACTCGAGTAAGGCCTTTTTCCACCCGTTCTTGCTCGTCTTTGGTTTTACTTCATTTTAACCTGTTTTAACCTTCAAAACTCAATAAAACACCACAATAGCACCATAACCATGCAAAATACATAAACCACATAATTCCACATGAACATATGGCCTTATTCTAGCAAAAACAAGGTTTTATGACACCGAAAAGACATAAATTTTCACTCTCATCAATAAGGGAATCATTCATCCTCTTCATTTGTTCATTTTCTAATTTTGTAGCAACAATATTTTGTAATCAAATTTGTAATGATCTTATGATGATGTTGCAAGGCTCTTCTCATTTGTGAGGCTAGCAATATGATTGGTTAGGGACTATGTAGATATTGCACACCACATGTTTTATAAATTGATTGTTATAAATATTTACTATCATTTAGTCTCAATTGTGAGGCTAGTAATATGATTGGTTAGGGACTATGTAGACATTGCACACCACATGTTTTATAAATTGATTGTTATGAATATTTACTATCATGAATGTTTATTCTCATCTTATATTATTACTTGTGTGATTATTTGACCATGACATGTGAAATAGAGGTAAGACCTTGATTGTATGTTATGATTAAGGAATTGAATTATTGATAGCATGATATGATTCTATTAAGTGTGACTTGAGATTGAAATACATTCAATGCATGCTTAGAATCTCATGATAGGACATTGGTAAGAATTGCTTGTGAAAGTTGTTTGAGCTAACAAGGGGAACCAAACCAATACTCACTTGACCTAAGAAAGGGAAGATTGGCAAACGTCCATGCCTACTAGAGAAAATTCATCGTGATAATATCTCTACACCGGTATATTATTAGCCACGAATACCTATAGAAATTGTGAGGATTGGAGACACTCTTACGAGGTTTTTAGGGACTAGGTTAGGTGTAAATAACCCCCTAGGTAGTCTACATCCTAAGTATCTTAGGTGAAATTAGTGAGTGCCCTTAATATCATAATAACATGATGTTCATCAATGCATGTGTGTGTGTGTGTGAGTCTATATATGCCTTTTCCATAATGTTACTAGTCTTGCATACTTCTTAGATTGTTCCTACCTTCATCCATCGTACATCCGTTTGTATCTTATTATTTCATTGCTTTCTTAATTGTTAATTGTGGTATAATTCCAACTCTTATCATTTGATTCGCCTTTCTAAAGTGAGAATTTATTGAATACGCTACACTACTTTCTCCCTTGGGTTCGATATTATTTTATTACTTGGGCACCTCGATCTACACAACAATAGAGTACACTTGCTCTTTATTTCACATAAAGAAAAGTGCGATCATGGCCACATCATTTCCAGGTTAATTATAATTATAATCCTAAAATTTATATTAAATTAAAGGTATATATTAAATTATATGAACAAAATAGATTATAAATAAAATAAAAATAATAATTTATAGATGAAACGATTTTGTAGAATAATTTACCTAAACGTAATGTGGGACATTTAAAATGAAAAAAAAAAACTATAGGGACATAATTAAGTAATAATTTGTCCTAAATTAATATTAATAGTAAAATGAAGCCACATAAAATAATTAATATTTCTATATAATATTCATACTATTCATTATATATTAAAATATTATATACTTTAATTTACTGCACATTAAATGAAATATTATATTTTTTACTCTTGTAAAAAAACATACATAAACATTACTTAAAAACATCCATAAACCTTAACGCACAAGATAAAGTATTAAAATTGTCCCTCGTGATATTTATAGTTTTGTCATTGCATCCTAGTGAGCCATAGAGTGTAATTAATATTGTAAATTTTCCAAATATATTTATTTATTTTCATATTTAAATAAAAAATTAAATATAAAGGTTCCAATTTAACTTAGGAATTTAAATTTTATTAATTCTATTAAATAAATTTTTGTGCAATAATGGCAAATCCTGCTATTTGTCTCCTCCACCAATTTTCAGGGCAAGAGCGATAGTGTCCCCTAATGGTGGGTACACCGATCAAACAAACCCACCCATTGTAGTGAAGGTGAGATCTTTAAATGAAGTGATGAATTGAGTGCAAGCAAAAAGGACAAAACAAGTGTCGAATATAATGGAAGGATGAAGGTCAGAAAGGCCAGCTCTTAATTGGGTCATCCAAACAGAGCGTTAGAAAAATCTGGCAGAAGGAGTGAGGATAATTATAGGTTGGTTAGTGGTCAGATCAAATTTGCCAGAGAGACACTGATGTGAACTTCCAAACTTCATTCACTTCCCAACTTCTCTCTCCTCTAATCTTTACAAATGTTGTGTCTCCCACTTCACCTCATCATCATACTCCTCGCATTTATTTTATTCTTAATAATTATACTCTCTCAATTTCTAATTCTAAATAGGGGTGAGAAAAAAATTTCTAAAACCGCTCAAACCACCCGAGCCACCCGAGCCGTACCAAATTATATGGCCATTAATGATATATTTACGTAAATTACGATTTTATTTAAATTTGAATAAACAACACCGTCATAACAATGCAATTTTGATATTTCATAATATTGCACTGCACTACTTAATATTTATGTACTTATATGTACAAATATATATATATACTCCCTCCCTTTTAAAAAGAACTTTTTTTTTCATTTTGGGCGTCTCTTCTAAATAGTTCCCTTTCCTTTTTAACATATGAGACCCACACAAACCCACTAATACAATTAAAATATGAGCACCACACTCTCACTAATACAATTACCCACTACACAGTAAATAATAATATTCCTTAATCGTGCCAAAAAGTAAAAGATTCTCTTAGTGAGAGACGGATGTATGTATATATTCTCCGTCCCACCCAAAGAGTTTCTTTTTTCCATTTTGGACGTCTCACCCAAAGAGTCTTTTTTTCCTTTTTTACACATATGAAACTCACACACTCAATAATACAATTAAAATATGAGGCTCAAACTCCCACTAATATAACTACTCACTACACATTATATAATAATATTTCTTAATCCACGTGCAAAAAGAAAAAACTGCCCTTTAAATGGGATGGAGGGGGTATGTGATTTGAACTTATTTAAATACCGAAACCTCAACTTATTATATATCCTCTTTTAAACCTATAACTCATTATAAATTTATGGTTATCTATATTTCTAACAAATGATATCACTTTTCAAAAGTATGAACGATAATGCATTATTTTTAAATATATAATGACGTTTCAATTCATGATTATAATGAGAAATATAAGTTTAAAATAGAAAATGAGATTTTATTATTTGAAAATCGACATTTTAGGCTAGTCTAGAATGATGCGTTATGTAATCGTCATCATGAATTACTAAAATAACATTTATTTAAACATATATACTTTTCTATATTTAACTTTTATATTATTTATATAGTTATGCGTTATTTTATTATTAAAAATTGCTAAATTGTTAAAATCGACAACCAGACCGTTAAAAATTGAGTGATGAATTATCATTGAAAATTTTTGGTTTAAAATTAAAGTTAAAAGCGAACCGCCCAAAGCAAGACAATTTAAATTTTATCGAAAAATCATCCAAACCACACCGTAATCACCCCTAACTCGAATACACATTTTGACTTTCACGAATATTAAGAAAAATTGGTTCTTGATTTATTATAAGGTTAGTTTGGTGTTTTGATGTAATAAATATATTATAAAATATGTTACTTGCGTGTAAGATGTTGATGACAAATTTGAAATGAAATTATATTATAATAAAGTTATTGAATTTGTTATTATTTTCTTTTATAGAAATGTAAAGATAAGTTGGGAACGGACAAAAATATAAACTATGAAGTTGTGTTAGATACGAAAAAAGTATTATTCCAAAGATATTACTTTTTGTTCATATCATGAATTATTCATGAAATTATTTGCTTAAACCATCAGATTATTACAATTTTTATTTCTTATCCGTTATACAAAATTCATTATGTGAAATGCAATTAACTAGTATTTATTTTAGTCACAAACATATATGTGTGTATATTTTTTAAATACTTACTTTTAAATAATTGAACCCTCCATTAATTGCCCTGCAAACTTATCATGAACATATGTATCACTCATATGGGTGGAAATTAATTGGATTTTCCCCATTTATGTATTTATTTATTTATTATTATTAATCAATATTTTTATTCATAAGGATTTCTTTTGGCCCCTAGCTATTAGCAGGCACGGGCTGTCTTGATGATGATATTCGTTTTTATCTCAACCTTTGAATTTAGACAAGGAAATTGTAAAAATTCATTGACACCCAATCTTCGTTTATTTATTTAAATATGGTAAAATTTGGCCAATTTACACCAAGTTTTTTTTCCTAGCCAGTTGAATAAATTTTAACATTTGCACTACTAAGTAATTAAAATTCAGGGATCCGGCTCATATAACTCGAGTCATTTCCATTCGTTAGATCAATCATCTTTAATTCTAAACCATTAGATTACCAAATCCCTCCTCTCTCCTTTACTTGTTACATGTTTAAGAAATTTTAATATAAAATAATGAAAGCACATATCATCTCTCTTCATTAATTAATTTGATACTCATGTCAACTATACAATAAATGTTTAAAATATAATAGAAAATTCATTACTAGTTAAAGTATTTTAGTTATAATTTATTACTATATATTAGTTAAAAATATGAATAAATTTGAATTTAAAATATAATAGAAAATTCATTACTAATTAAAGTATTTTTAATTATAATTTATTACTATATATTAGTTAAAAATATGAATAAATTTGAATTTTTTGTTTAATCATATCTAATTTAGTGAGATGGAATCCCATAAACTCGTGATCCTAACTAATATTTTATCGATAATCCCTATTCGAATCATGGAATTATGAAGAGAATGTATATTATCATGTTTATATATATATATATATATATATATATATATATATATATATATATATATATATATATATATATATATATATATTCAATTTATTCTTATTAACTTGAAATTATATTTAATTTTTAAAATTTTAAAATTGTTATTAAAATTTAATTTATTCGGTTTTTTATTTAGTGTAGATCTTGTGTGAGAGCGTTTCACATGAGATTATTAGACAAAAACTCATATGCCCCTGGACACCGTGCCCCTAACTCTCCCCCTTCCTATTCTATTTAACCATATGTATTGCTAGAGATTTAAATTGACTTTGGGGACATGGGGACACAAGAGCTAAATTGAAATTGGGGACACAAGATCCTCACTCCAAATATTATTACTTTTTATTTATATTATAAATTGTTCATGAAATAACATTATCACTTTTTTATTAATTAATTATCACTTTCCCTTATAAAAATAATCATTTATAAAAATTATCACTTTCTATCCATCTATGAATAAAAAGTAATAATCTTTTTAATTAGAAGTCATATCTGTGATAATCATTTTAATTAGAAGCCATATCTGATCATCACAAAGTAATATTCGCCCAGTTATACTATTCATGAACAATTAATAAGACGAATACAAAATAATAGGAAAAATCTTAGGTAAAACCATCTTACAAATCTTAATTCATGGGCAAATTATTATCATATGAGACAAGTCTTATTTTAAAATTTTCGACAGCCCTATTATATACAATGTAAATATATATTTAATAAATAAAGAATGAAAAATTGTAATATTTTATTAAATTTAAATTTTACATCACTAATTTTAAAATAATTTTTTTTTAAATTATGTGATATCGAGATATGTACTAGTTTAATTACAAGGGATATCATTATTCAATTTATTATATGATACATGTTTATTTACTTAAGATTAAAATTTAAAGGGCAAAGACTTGTGTAAGATGTCTCACGTAAGTTTGAGACGGTCAGAAAATGATAACTTTTATAAAGAATGTGATAATAAATTAATAAAAAGTGATAAAGATATTTCATGAGCGATTTTTAGTATAAATAAGAAGTGATAACATTTTATAATGAAAGTGATAACGTTTTATAATGAAAGTGATAACTATTTTAAAAAGTAAAAAAATTATCTCAAGTGATAACTATTTTAAAGTTGATTGAATTAAATAATATATTATATATATTTGATTTGTTACATACACTCATCGTCTTGTATTAATTTATATAGAAATACGAAATTAAAAAAAAAAATCTTTTTATTAATATTATTACTTTTTGAGAATTATGTAGAGTGATACTTAAATTATAAAGTATATTGAGTGTATTATGTTAGGCGACAATTTATAATTAAAATATTATCCTAAAGTTATAAGATTAATGTGATATTTTATTTTTTAAAGTAATTGAGACAGATGGATTGACCAGGTGCATTGTTAGAATCTATGCACCAAGTTACATCGCATATCAATTTTTAAAATGAAACAAAATAATGAATCCGGCGTAGCAAACTGTAAGAAAAACAAGTAAATATATAAATTTAGACTTTAACTAAATCTTTAATTAATATAAATATTAGGCAAAAACTTTATGCACCCTGGCGCACGGATCACATTCCATGCACCTTTAGAATTTTGTGTTAAATTGTATACCCTTTACTATACAGATGTGTACCCTTTATTTTCTAAATAAAATTATTGTGTGTATCTGGGCGCATGAACAATATTTCGTGCGCCTTTAGAATTTTGTGTTAAATGTATACACTTTAATATAAAGATGTGTACCATTTATTTTCTAAAGAAAAAAAATATTAATGAAAAGTGTATATCCTTTAGAACAAAATGATGTACTTTTTTATTAATTAAAGTGTGTACCTTTTAGAGCAAAGCAATATACCATTACCCATAATACTAAATTTCTAAAGGCGCACGAAATGTGTTCTCGTACGTCCGGGCGCACGCAAGCCTCACTCTAAATATTATTGTGTTCATATATAGCCATTATATATTGTTAAATTAATTAACATTATAAATTTAATAAAAAGTTAAATAATAAATCCTAAGTAGTATACTGGAAAAAAAAACTTGCATATTATATAATTTTATATTAATAAATAATTGTGCTCAACTTAAAAATCAACAGTACAATTTTAATAAAAAGAGTTACATCATTTTATAATTAAACGTCACATAATTTAACAATATCTTTTAATATTAAATACTGCACATAATTACGTATTAATTAATTAATTGAAATAATGAATTAGTATATAATTTTACCTATCCGTGTCGGTGAGAGAGTTATTTGTATTTTTTTATAATAAAAAAATTTAATTAATTAATTAATTGAATAATTTTAAAAACCATAGGAGTATATGAAAATTTAAAATAATTAAGTTTTTATTTTTTTTTAACTTATTTTGCTAATTATATATGTATATACCATAAATATTGAATATATACGCACATATATATATTTATATTATAATATTAAACTTTTTTTTAATAACTATAGTAATAGCTTTAAAAAAAACTATCGTAATTAGACAGCTACTTCTATAACACATATATAAATTTTAAAAATCACATTAAATTTTAATTAAATAATTTAAGTGTTCATTTAAGAATATTTTTTCAGATTTTATGAAAAAAATTTAATTATAATTAAAAAATACTTTAAATTATAAGTAAAATAAAAAATAAGTAGTACAAACATAAGAATTTATAACACTAAAATTAATCATTACAAATATAGATAAAATATTATTTTTAATAAAATGATTATAATTAAAATAATATGTGGGTCATTCATAACCTGCTACTTGATTGACATAGGTCATATGTGAACCCAAATAAGCTAAGAATTGGCCAAAAATTCAAACCAAAACTAATTGGATTTGATTTGGATGAATTGTTTCGGTTTATGACTTCGGTAATATAGAAAAAACTTGAGTGAGATTGAGTTTTGTGCGGTCCAAATTCTATTTCATTGTTCAATTTTGTGTTTCAATTTTTTTAAAATAAAAATAATATTCCCTCTATCCCATTTTAATGTTTACGTTTTTATTTTATGCGTCTCATTTCAATATTTAATTTTTCTCTTTTTGGAATATGAGATTCACCTAAAACAATTAATATATCATCCAACACTCATATATCTACCCACTTTATATTAAATATTATATTTTTCCAACAACTATCTATTAAAATATTATACTTCTTAACGTGCAAAAAACAAATGTAAATATTGAAACGGGACGGATGGAGTATATCCTAACAAATGATCATTAAATTCTTGTACACTTTATTGTAATTTAGGTGATAGATTGTGACACATGACATGACATATTTAGGGTAGATAAATTATTTTGTGTATCCGAGTGCACGATACACTCATTTTCTTAAAATACATAAAATGAATAAAACTTATACACATTGTTAATTACTTTTGTATTATTTTTTAATGAAAATTTAAATATAAAAAAATATATAATTATTAAGAATTGCATATACACTATTTTTTTATCAGGAAAATGAACTTTCATTCTAAGAGGTATGAGAAGTACCCAAGATTACAGAATAAAATACAGACAAAAAGTCAAATCCAATACCACAACAACCTAAACTATTACTATCTTTCAACAAACTCAAAATCAATCAGTGTTACACAAGAAAATTAAGAGGATAAACTGATCAATCTCTGTAACTTGAAACGTGACTGACCTTCTTTAACTTTCAAGCGTACCAAGACCATAATTGAGTTTTTACTTCATGTATTACATGCCCTGCTTCCCACTTACCATCATTAAACACTATATCATTTCTATTTTTCCAAATAAGCCACACAACACACATCCACAACCCAGCCATAAACTTTTTCTCAATTTTCTTCCATGCGAGATTACTAAAATGCATAAAGTGTACATTTGGATCATTTGATAGCGGTATTTGAAAACCTATTAATTTCAGGCTCTCTTGCCAGATTATTGAGACCTTGTTGCATTCGAAAAATATATAATGAACTTCTTCAGGAACAGCTTTGCAGAGTGGACACGCGTTCTGAACTCCCATGGGTAAACATCCTCTTCTTTGATTCTCCACCGTGGTTGGTATTCTTCTTTTCAAGATTCTTCAAGAACATCATATACACTATTAAACTAAAAGTAATATACATATAGGTGCACGCATGCACTTGGATGTACAAGTTATCAACTCTTTAGGTTATGAAATAAAAAATGGAATATAGATGTGAAATAGGTGATCTCATTTATGTTTTGTGTGACACTAAAGTAATTAGAACATTTTTAATAATAAATAATGTCTGATTGATAAAATTTGCTTAGATGTATCATAATGTTGGCAAAGTCTATTGTACCCAATTGTTAAGGTCCAACTGGGTCAATTTTGATCCATTGACCTGAGTATATATAATTCAATCAATTTTAATGGGTCTTTTACGTTCCACCTTTCTCTCTCTAACTCACACCCCTTCTGTACCACCCCTTTTTTCTCTCTATCCCTCTCTCCCAATCTAATCTGTTCAGCACTATCTCCGCCTTCTCTCTCCTATTACTCATTCACATCATTCTTCTCTCTCCAACTGCTCATTCTCTTTTCTTCTCTACTCTCATCGTCGATCTGTTAGAGAATTCAACCACATACTTCCAGATCGACACAACGATTCTCGCTTTCACCTTCAATCACAGTTTGAGATCGATTTTCACCCATCTACACTCATCTGTCTGCCGTAGATCTAGTATTGTATTTTTGGAAGGGAAGAGTGGAGGAGTCGACGTCCACGTAAGTTTCACACCGATTTTAATTTGTTGCGGCATTCTCCATTCACCTTCGTTGAAAATCTCCTGAGGAAGAACCGCCAACTGCTGTTGAAGATCCGTATAATTATGTCTTATATTTTTTTATAATTTCTTCACTATATCACGTTGTGATTCTCCCAACTTCTGTCATGTGATTGAGCGGCTTCAATTAGGAGAACGAGAATTGAGTGATACATCTAGGGTGGCTAGATGCAGCGTTGGGTTCGAGGATTAACACCTTGCAACTAGGTAGATTTGGTGGAGAAAATATTGAATTGACTCGTCGAAAAATTATTCCAGTGATGGAGATTAAAAAAATTACTCTAGTAGATCTGGTAGACTCGTCAAAAAATTGTAATAATTTTAATTTTCTTAGTGTATCTTTTATATTAAAGAAGTATATACCTTTTTTTTTAATTAATGTATTACTTTTTAATTTTCATTTTTTTCCTTTTTCCGGATATATTTTACAATTAATGTTTAATAGGTGTATAACTTGTATTTTCTTCTCGCTATTCAGTCCCAGTATTATTAAGTAATTTGTGTTATGTTAGATCTAAGAATGTTTCGAAACAGTATATGAAAAGACAAATGACCCTCTATTAGGTTTGGTGTATACATTTCAATTAGAAAGTGTATAAGATTTTATTGATAAATGTATATTATAAATTTATCGGTGTATACATTTCAATTAGAAAGTGTATAAGATTTTATTGATAAGTGTATATTATAAATTTATTAAGTACAACAAACTGCATACACTCTAAGTAAAAGTACACTATGAGTATAAAAATTATACACTTAATTACTAAAACTTATACAGTAGGTCATTTGACGGAGTTAATTTAGATTTCTTCATTTTTCTATTCCAAAATCCATTTAAATCTTCAACATGGCTATCATTCTTCCTTTCAAAGATAACTCTGCATTTAAAAGATATTAAACTCTCGAACTGAATAAATTTCAATTAAAAGTTCTCATATATCATATTCCAGCTAATACATTTATTAAGAAAATCCTATACATTATTGAACTTAATCTAATACATTATACCAATTTACAGAATTAAATAATATGAAATAGAGATCAGATCTAGCAATAATTAAATTTCAGAAACTTGAAGACAGGTCTGAACATGAGCAATGGAGATCAGAATAGTTGCTAAGATCTGAAAGTCGTCGGAGATCAAAATAGTTGCCGAGATCTGAACGTCGTCAATGTCGACCCAAACCTTGTGATCGATGCAGATCTGAAAAATGTGATATTAACCTATATATCTGAAAAGATTAAGATTGTAAGGAGCCAATGTTATGATGAATGTAGATATAAAGTGATGGGAGAAAATCTCCGACATTACAATAACAACAGTGGAGCGGCGGTGAAGTGGCGGTGCAAAGGGTGGTGGAGCGGCGGAGGTAGAGATAACAAAGGTGAGAGAGATTTGATATGAGAAGAAGAGAGAGGGCAGTAGTGAAATGGACAGATGATCGGATTCTTTTCCCTTTAAAGTGTGACCCATTTCAAATATGGGTTAAGTACATTAGTGTACCCTTGTGTACAATATATCAACTCTATAATGTTCATAACAATTCATAGAATTGAGGAAAATAATAACATATTTAATAGAAATGATACATAAAACGATGTCCATAAGACTTGTGAATAAATAAACACAGAAGAATTTCTTATGTTTCGAATCTACATATACTAAGGTACTTTATTTATTTTAAGATTTAATAGTAATCATTTCAATTTTATTAATTTTTAACCTCCATAATGTCGAATCGATATGTTTCATGCGTACATCAGTTATAAAAAGTGCGTACATCAATTATAAAAAGGGCTTATTCAAAAATAAAGATGTACTACTGACTACATGCTATTCGTAAATACCCAATAATAAATAAAATTAAAAAAAGGTAGATTTTTTTTCCCCTTTGATCATAATTAGTAATATTAAACGCATAAATTCAACATTTATAACTTTGATTTGCAAAAATTATAAATTATATATGGTTCAATCAAGTTTATTAAATCTCAAGTTAATTTATGGAGTGTTTTTTTTAAAGAGTATGTATTGTGCGGAACTTGATGTACGTACATGTTCTTAGTTTTGGGAAGTATTATTAAAATGTCAAGGATCACTTATAAAAATATCGAATTGTAATCATTTCATAAAAAATAGATTAAACATGTTAGACCAACTTTTGTAAAACAAATAATATAATGAAAAAATAAAAAATTATATTTAATTAATAAAAAATAATAATGGTGATGTGAACTATTTCATAAACAAATTATGACATATAATAATATTACTTTGTTCAAAACTTCTTCAAAACGTCGTTACTTTTTTTCATACTATGAGCTATAGTATGTCATCTATAAATGGTAGTATTACTATTTGAAGTTTGAATATTAATATCTCCTAAAGATACTATATGGAGCACCTGGCAAGCAAAATTTGTGTTTTCTATTAATTAATAACTTTGTAAGACTAATTTCTTTTAAAATGTTGATTTTATAAAATTTTAAAACTTTATCTAATATATCTAAAGAGATGTTAACAAATTGCATATTCGTGTATAATATGAGCAAGTTTGCGCTAGATTAATTAAATATCATTTTTCAATAAAATCTTTATCACTTATTATTCATTTTACAAATTTATTTTAAATAATTTAATTGAATTGATATTATTTTTTATCTATTAAATATTATATTTTTTAAAATTATTATCAGTTTTAATTGATGGCATGGAAAATTGTTAAACGTTATCTCCTAATTGACTCAAGTTTTTGAGATATAACAGTTCAACTGATTAGCCACACCTCCTAATTATTGACTTTAAATATTCACTCATCTATTTTAACATGTTTGTATCTCACTCTTCAACAATATTCTTTGATGATACCATTTTACTATCAAATCAATAGACTCATCTTTAATTTATTAAAAAAAGAAAAAAAAAAAAAAAAAGACAAACATGCACTAAACTACAAGATAAGCCCAACTATATAATTATTTTATATACCATGCCGTAGTTTAGGTGGGACTTTTTTTTTTTTTTAAAGCAATGGGAAATAAATTTCTGTCTCTGATATTTAAAAACACCTCTTACAATTATAACAATTAAATAGTGACTTAGTCTCGTATTATTTTAGTTTGTCTTATTTGTATTTTTTAAATATATATTTTTTTAAAGTGAGATCCAACCTACAAAAACTAAGGAGTATTAACTCTCTTGTAAGACATTATATATGTGAGACGATTTGTGAGACGTGTTAAAATATATCTATTATATGCTTAATAGTTGTTAAAATATGTTTTCTAAAATATGATAAACGATGAGTCAAAATATAATTTTAGGGTGTTATAATATAATTAATTATTGACATAATCCGTCTTACAAGAGAGTAACTCTACTCATTATATTAAAATTAAAAGTAAAAAAAAAAAGCAAGAGTACAACAAAACTCAAAATCAACCCATTATCTATTATAATATTATATTTTTTAATTTATTAATAAAAAATAAATATATAAACCTTATAATAAGTTATTTAACATAAACTATTCAATACACATCATTCGACTTACTTTTTTCATCATTCTCAAAAAAAATCGATGGGCCCTAATTGGAACAAATTATTTCTACAAAAACATTACATGTTCGCTTAAACCTTAATTAACCACTTGGGTACATCAAACATATGTCACCCGTTTAAAATTTTTAAAAATAAATAAATAAATAAAACATTCACACAAGGAAAAAAAATTTGTGTTGAAAGGACGTCCATGCTCTCACCATCCCAACATGAACTTGTAGATTCCTGAATTATTGATATAATAATGTCAAATAAGAATTAAAGAACAAATATTTATTTTATTCGTTTATATATAAATATTATTTTTATGGAGCTTAATTATGTAAATGATTTTGGTGGGGTTGAAGCCAGTTCATAGAGTGGAGTGGAGAATATGACTAAACCAATTATATGAGGGTTGTGCACATGCATGCTGCATCACTACTACTACTCTTTTACTTCACAAACAAACACTCTTTTCTTATCATCTCATCTATTCACAATCAGCCACTGACTCAGCTTAGGCAAAATAGGTGAAGATGATATATATATTTAATAAAAAAAGTCTATTACAAGACGTTAATAATATGAGAAGGGTTGTGATAAGGGCAAATTTGTTATTAAAGTATACTTGTTATATAGGTAAATTATGTTGATTCGCAGTTAAAATATGTTTTATAAAATATGATGAATAATGAATTAAAGTATGTCTTTATAGTGTTATATTACGATTTACTAAAAACATACTTTAAGTACCTATAAGCATACTTTATCTATATAACTATTATATTTTAATAATGAGTTGATCCGTCTCACAAATACCCGCATTATAAAAAAGCATTAGTCTAGTGACGGCTTATTGTGACGGCAAATTCGAATTGTGATGGGAAATTGACGACTGTTGGCTAATCCGTGACCAGATCCGATTAGTGACGGCTTTAGTTTGTGACGGTCAAGAAGCCGTCACAATTTTTTTTTGGTAAGCCGTCACTAATTAGTAAATGAATGAAATGCTGTGGTTTTAATTGAACGCTGGTTTCTAACGACTTTTGACTGTTACAAAAGACGTCACAAATTGTGAATTAAGCGACATAACTCTTTCTTTCCCATTTTTTCCTTTCTACTCCACCCCTCTTCGTTGCGTATTGCGGCGGCTTTCCCCATCGGCGACATAACGATGATCAAGTGAGTTCAGTGGAAGTGTTTATGTATTCGTGGCCTCGCATTGTTCGATTCTATCCAATTAATATTTCATCATTTAATTAATCGGTACGATTTTCTCCTTTTTATCGTGTTTAATATATTAAACAAATGCATATTTAATTCATGCATTGTTGAATATTTTGTATGTATAAATTAATAAGAGGCTTTAATTTGATCTTAGATGCATGTAGGATTTTTAATATATTTTATTATTGTTCTATATATGGTATTATTATTATTATTATTGTTGTTGTTGTTGTTGTGATGTACATTAAAAAATGACAATACATGTATATAGGAGATGATTGTGATGTACAATATTATTATCATTTAAAATGACAATGCATGTAAAAGATGCATTGTTATACTTATCCTTTTTCTTATATAATTGTTTGATCATAATATTTTTTTCAATTAGAAAACTACCCTAAACTCTTATAAATTTATAAGTTTTGATAATTAGGAATTATAAGTTTACTTTAAACAATTTTCAACCAAACGTTTGAGTTATTGTTATATGTAATATATCAAAATTTGTGTATTTGAGTTGTTGGAAGATGGGATATTGTGTTTGGCTAAAACTTGTGTGCCCCCGGGGACATCGTGCGCTTAGATATTCTTTAGTATTAAATGGTATACCCTTTAATATAAGGAAGTGTACCCTTTATTTTCTGAAAAAAAATTATGAAAGTGTATACCCTTTATAATAAAATGCTGTATCCCTAATTAATTAAAGTGTAAAATGTTGTACCCTTACACACCTTGTACATCTGGGGACACAAGTGACCAACTCATTGTGTATTGCTAGAATTTGCGATGGATGCACCAGGTTTTTTCTATAAAAAAAATAGAGAACATAGAAAAACAAAGGAGACTCTACTGAATTTTTTAAAAATCAATGGCGAACGCATAGAAACAAAGAAGACTTTGCCGAATATTTTACAAAATACACATGAATACAATTACTTTATAGGGATATAATAAAATATTAAATACTATATATAGGAGACATGAGTTATTCAACCAATTGTGAGTGGATCTATTCTTCTCGGAGGATTGGTGGAGTAAATGATCCTGACTTCGTCAACAGTCTAGAGTAGTTAATTGAGTGTGCTATTAGTCACTCTAGGTGTATGAAAGATGGAAAAATTAGATGTATGTGTAAATCTAGGAATTATCGAAATAAAAAATGGGTTGAGTTAAACGAAATGAGAGACCATGTTTATCAAAAGGGGTTCGTCAACCACTACTACAATTAGATTTTCCACGTAAAAGAATATGAGGTCGTGGACTTCACGTTGGTAGTAGGGATGCTGGTTTTCGATCGTTTGGTTAACGTGAACCGTTAGGGTTCCATACGTTTCTAACAATTAGCGGAAGCATGAAAACAAGAAATGTATTACCTTTCACCAGGGTATGTTGGAGAAGAAGGATTCTCACCGGCAGCCTGCGCAGCCTCACCGTTTTGGGTATATCTCTCTCATCTGATCTTCTATTCGAGTTATCTATACGCCAAAACGATCCCCTCTTCTGTGACTTTTCGTCAGTATATTACACGTCCTGTTCTGAAGTCTGTACCATTTAAGAAAAATCATACAATTTGGCAGATAGCAGCAGCAAATGACCTCTTGATCTTCTGCTGTATTCCCAAGTCCAATCTCGACGTCGTGTGGGTGACGATCTCGAGATCTTATCAATTTGTTATTCCGTCTACTCTCTTCACGTGTTAGGTATGTCTGATCAGCGTAAAATTCACCTAGAATTATGGGTTTAATTGCATGAATTTACTTGGATTTATGTGGCTTTAATTCAATAGTTAAGCATATTTTTATGGAAGATACAATTAATTGCTTAATTACTTGGAAAAAGGTATTTTTATAATTTTTATAGAAAATTGGTGATTATGAGGTAGAAATGGATTCTAAAAGTAAAGAGGAAGATGTGTGAGAAAACGGAACTCAATTCGGAGTTGAAACGAGCAAGAACGAGTCAAAACCGTGAAGCTGCGCGCGTGCTGTCACAAAAATTCGAGACTCTTCACAAAAATTCGAGCGAATTTTTGTGTCAGTTTATGGCAATGAATTTTTAAAGCCTAATTTTTCTATTTTGGCCCTTGAACTAAAGTATCCCACATTGAATGAACATACCAACACTCCTCACACCCCACTACTATAAATACCATCTCTTATGAAGGTCATCAACAACAATTCTCCATTCAAGTCAATGCACTCTATATTTTAGATTAGAATTTGGGGAACTCTTGAAGAGAGATCTCCACTAGTTGAGATTCCTCCCCTTTTAGGGGAGGAATCAATTTCTTTAAATGTTTTTCCAGATTAGGTTTTTATTGTTTTCCAAGAAGGTGGGGACACCAAGGAAATGATGATCCTCATGAATGTAAAAACTTCATTAAGGTGTAATCTAATCCTACTTATTATCTTTCTATTTTCTATGTTTTGGTGGTTGATTGAAGCATGATTATTGATTAAATTATAAAAATATCTTGATTGAATTTTCGGCTTTGATTAGATTTCATTTATGAAATTCACATGCTTGTAATAATATGAGATTTATGTCTTTGATATTAGTGTATAGTGATTAGGTTGTGTATTGTGTATCGGCATGTCTTGTCGTTGCTTTACTCTTAGTTGCTTTACATGATTATCATATGTGAGTTTCTTCCATTTATTACATGAGGGTTTAATATAAGGGGAACCTGACAGGGAATCCTTATGTTTAGAACAACATAAATGAACACTAGGAAAATCACTTAGGCCCGAGGATTTAACTAGTGAAGGGAACCCCATCCATACGAACATAGTACCTTGAAGGGAATTGCAAGTAGGATCGATCCTAGGAGCTTTTTAGGGGTTGTGAAAATAATCTACATCCTATTCACCATGGCCATTGGGGATAGGTGGAAATCATGATCTCCCTTACTATGATTAGCTTAAAAATGGAAAACAATTAAAGATGTTGAATGTTTGATTATTTGATTGCATCATGAAAGCTACCATCACATTGAAAATCAAAAATATTGTAATTAGATTTATTTTTCCATGCATTTTATTTTCTTTTATTTCTTACCCTCCTTTTCGATCGTCCCTAACTAATCATGATACTATAACTTGAAGGTCACAAATCCTATATTCCATTGGGTTCGATATTTTGTTGCTTGGTCGCCTGAACTACAACGATCAATCAGTGTCTCATCTTAGGGTTAGAACAGTTGAGATGACCTATATATAGGCTACAGCAGGGACCAGAAGGAGAAATTAGAGTTGAGCCTCCATTGGGCTTAAGTATCCAAGTTTAGCCCAAAGCTTATACTTAAGTCCAATAATAATAATATATACTACAAAAATATTATTACTGCACTACCGTTCTAATCTCATAATTACATTGTGGGCTCCTTCTTATTATGAGCCTGACAGTCTCCCCATGTTTAAGATATACAATGCCCATTAATTAATTAAGTTACTGACAACTCCATTAATTAATATCTCATCCGAGAGTAGTACCACTCAACCTTATTATCATGTCGGAATAAATCTACATGCAGGGTTTACATAATAATCCTTATGAGCTCCTCAAGGGGACATCATCAACCTATATGGGACACAGATTCCTTCTACAATCAACAACACACCATAGAGATAGCACTACTTCCCAACTCACTGAGTTTGTTGATTTAATACATGTAAATCTCACCCATTGATGAATCAAAGAAATACATATTGCCTTATGTGTCGAGGTTATTGTATAGGGATTAAGAGCACGGACATCCATAATAACTGAGATCAAGTTCTCCTATATAGTCAGTATAAGTCGAACGATCTCAAGCGGTCCTGCTCAATACACACAAAGTGCACTAATGTGATTTTATAGTCAAGACAAGCTAACACCAAACCACACTACAACCATCCCGATAGAGAGTCTCCGTCTATCTCGGTTGTGAGCATATGTTTATACTTTATAAGGAAACCGATAATATGAACTTCTGCGTGTTGTCGCACAACATATTATCTACTGTATAAAGTAAGTGAACTATTGCATCGACATATAAATAAATTATAAGGCGCAATCATTTGATCATATGATTCTCATTTCAAATAAATTATTTAAACATTGTTCATACAAAAAGCTAGACTTTTAGTATACAATCCAACAGGAAGGGTACAACATACTCTGCAAGTGGGGAGGGTACATCATACTCTGGAAGTGGGTCGATGGATGATGGGCGATGATCCTACTTTTGTCGATGTTCATGGGGTAGGCTCATCAAGTGATGACCGATACCACTAGATGTTGGTAGATATGACTGGACCAACCTTTAATGTTGTGAACCTCAAGAATCCAATGCAGAGGCGTAAGGTTCTAGGATATGTTGAATGCTGTAGACAAGGAGTTGTATCTTGGCAGCACCCACTCACAACTATCGATGAATGTTAGGATGATGAGTATCAAAGTAGAGAAGATCTCAGAGAGATGGTGTAATCAAATAGCGGAATTATACAGTGAGATATGTCCATCTATCAACTCTGTCCCTAAAAACTTTTATAAGAGTAAAAATTGATGAGCAGGATGGGGCTTCAAGCGAAGATCATACAGTGTTGCTTTCACAGTTGCAAGATTTACTAGGGCGAGGACTCGTTGCTTGAGCACTGCAAGGTGTGTTCGTACCCACACTACAAGGATCGTCAGTGTAGTAGGAATGAAAAGAGACCATATAAAAAGATGTGGTATTTTTCTTTGATTCCTAGGTTACAGAGGTTGTATGCATCATTCACCATAGGGAATGACATGACATGGCATGAAAATTGCGCTAGTGATACTTTGGGCAATCAAAGTCACCCGATTGATTTACCAGTGTAGAAAGAGTTGGACAAACATTGCCTTGAATTTGCATGCGAGAAAAGGAATGTGCGGTTAGGGTTGAGCACAGATGGTTATCCATTTGGAAGCTCGGGGGAACAATAATCATGCTGGCCTGTGGTAGTGTGATTAGCGTGAAAATTTGGTAGATTTTATAGTCGTGGTAGTGTGATTTTTACATGTTTTTTTATCTTATTTTTGGGTTTTTATTCTTTAATTTGTGTTGTTTGTGTTTCTGGAGGAAAGTGTGTAAATCATTCTATTTTCATGTCGCAAATTAGGTATTTTGAGATAAAAAGAGTAAAGGAGAAAAATGGAATCAAATTGACGTTATTATGAGGATAAATAATGAAGAAAAACATGGAGAATGGAGAAAGTCGAAGAAAATAGAAAATTGGTGTAACTATATAAAAACACGCTCATGTTTTCCTACACAGGTCGTGTTTTCTACAGGTGACCAAACTTCACGATAGCATCCGGAAATGCATAAAAATACGACCCTTTCGTAAAAAATGCTCGTGTTTTTATGCACCCCGGCGATGAGACCTGTTTTGACTTGTAAAAAGCACAAATGCAGAAAAAACGGGAACTACATAAAAATATACCCGTGTTTTTGTGCTATTCTGCCAAGTGTCAAATTCGAAATTAGGGTTTTCTCAAGGGGTATAAATTCCTCTCCATTCAACATTCCAGCCAAGAGTACAGGGGCAGATTCTGCAACACACACATCAACTAGCATTTTAGACATTTTTCACTATCAGTTTCATTCATTGTTGATCCATCCATCCTTGAACAATCCATACATCAAATCTCACCCAAGTAGCTAGGGAAGCAATGGGGAGTGAAGATTGCAAGAAGAAGAAGGAGAACTCCATTGAAGAAATTTAAGGGAGATTCTATTTCTAATTTTTGTAAACTTTTTTATAGTTTTATCATGTGTTTTGGAGATACAATTATTATTATTTTCTTTAGAATTATGATAGACTAATCTCCTTTGTGAGATTAGCTACATGAATGGTGTTGGATAATTTGAGTATTTTGCAATTGAATATTTATATGAATTGGGCTTGTTAATTTTCTATCATTGATGTGAATTGTTTGATTTATATGTGTGATTTGTGTGGTTAATTGTCTTAGGCATATGGTTAGAATGAGAACTCAACTATATATTTGAGATTGTTAATTGAATCATTTCATCATACACTTCATATGCATTAGTATAGGATGAGATAGAGATGTTCTCCTATGCTTAGAACCCTTTGATAGAACACTCCGTTGACTAGATTGAGAGGTCGGTTGATTGAGTGAGGGGACCCAAACCTTAGTGAGTTCATAGTACCTAGAAAGATAATGTTGTTAAAGATTTAGTACCTAGTTAGGGAACTCGTAGAGTAACTAGTACTTATTGAGAGGTGTTCGCTTTGGTCTCGATCCTAGGAGCCATTTTGAGACCTTTGTAAGGGTTTACATCTTCTTCATCTCGAAAGAGAGTTTAGGTGGAAATAGTGATCGCCCTTATTCTTAGCATAAGATATATAAGTTCGTTGCATTATACCTAGTGTTTCTATACCTTAAGTGTTTCTAGTCTCACTCTCTTTCTACTTGGTTCACCATCCATCTTCCATTTATCTATTTTATTGTTTATCTTGTTTTTTAGTTATTTTATTGTTATTGATTGATCAACCCTATCCTTTATGGTCATATCTATAAAACTATGACAAGTACAAGATCGCTTAGGCTCTAACTCTTATTTCCCATGGTTCGATTTTTAACTTGGTTACTTGTGGACTACATCGATAGAGTACACTTGCTCTTTTGTGCTAAAAGAAAAATCGAATCATAGTGACTCCCTACAACTTGCCCCCTTGGATGTATATGAAGGAGCAATACCTATTTCTAACAGTGTTGGTGTCCGGCCCGAAGAATTTCAAAGATAAACTAGATGTGTATTTACAGCCTTTGATGACAGATTTTCTTTACTTTGGGAGACCGGAGTTTCTACGTATGCTTGTGTAAAAAAGAAAATTTTGAGATGCAGACTGTACTACTTTGGACTATTTCCAACTTCCCAGCCTACGCAATGTTGTCTGGGTGGAGTACACCCGGCATAATGATATGTCTCGACTTCATATGCAACATTGATGCTTTTTACCGAGCGGGCAATCATAATACTCTTGGTTTGAATTTCATCGGATGTTCACAAAGGATGGATGTCCTTATCGTGATGACCCAGATCACTTTAGGACCGGTGTGACATTTTCTAAAGGAAAACCTCGCACGTACACTGAAGAGGAAATGATTAAGGAAATCAATGATTTCGAAATAAAGACAGTAATTGACCCTAACTTTGAAGTTGCCCCGATAGGAATTGAGTGGAAGAAGCTTGGCACTGCCCTCTCCAAAATAGAGAGACCGGAGATAAAGGAGAGTTATCTGGAGTAAAGGCATGTATTTATGCTATGACGGATG
The DNA here is from genome assembly GCA_023678885.1 of Pogostemon cablin. NCBI lineage: Eukaryota > Viridiplantae > Streptophyta > Magnoliopsida > Lamiales > Lamiaceae > Pogostemon > Pogostemon cablin. Next base: position 21,921,746 of record CM042952.1, on the reverse strand, counting down.
AGACAGGTGCGTAGTTGGCCTCTTCAATTATATATAATATTTAAATTTCGAGGACCAAATTTTTTCAACCGGGAAGGAGTGTGATGACCCCAAAAAAAAATATTTTCACAAATTATAAATATCAATTATTTTATTTTATCCTTTTTTAAATTTGAAAATTTGATATTATATCTCATCCCCAACTTTTCGCATTTTCCCAACGTACCTCAATTCTCACAACGTTGATTAATTTTGATGAGATAAAAACAACGTATCTCGCCAAATTATTTTCTTTTCTATTCACTTTTGCGTATCTTCTTCTCTATTCACTTTTGCGTATCTTCGAATTCTGACTTCTCAATCTCCATCAAGGTTTGTCAAACAAAATTCATCTTTTGTGATCTTTTCTTTTCTCGCCTATACATAAAACAATCGCTTCGATTAAATATCTCATTACAATTATACTTAACAATGATTTCCATAAGTAAGTTATTACTAAGGATTAGGACTCTGGGCCTGCATCTCATCAGTTTTCAACTATTCTGCATCAGGTGGGGAATCTTAACTTATCTGTTGATTATAAATGTGGTGTGTCTGTTGATGAGTCACTGCATAGTCCCACGGTTATTTGTACTTTGCCGAGTATTGTTATTTATGTTATTTGTACTTTGTCGAGTACTGTCACTTATCTCATTTGTACTTTGCCGAGTACTGTCACTTATATGTTTATAGATATTGTCATTTATCTCATGACAAAAATTCATATTTATATGTGTTGATTTGTTGACATTGATGCATTGGTAGTTATTTTAGACAAATTTGTTCCGAGCCTGTGGTTTTGCTCCTTTCCTTCAGTTTACGTATTTTAGATATTATACCTACTTTATTCTTAGACTCTTATGCTTATTTTGCTATTCACGTTGTTGGGTACGTTATATATTAAATTTACTTTTATTGAAACTTAAAATATTATTATCTTTAATTCTTCTTTGACTATTATTTATTACACTTATCTATATTTTTTATATGCATAAAGTTAATATTATCATTACTAATATTATATTATAATATGTTGATTTATTTTTCACAAAATTTCTCAATATTAAATATTTTAGAATTTTGATATGTTCACCTATTGTTTTGGTCTTAATGTTTATATATAAATATTAAATGATTAGTTTAATATAGTTTATTCTTATGAAGATTTTTCTCAAATAATTAGATATAGCGGTTATAAGAAAGTTGGGTTGTTACAGCATTTCTCCCCTAGGAAGGAATTCATGCCTTATCTACGTCGCCCACCTCTATGGGCCGCGCTTAGCTAGAGGCCACACTTCTAGACGGCCACTAGCTCTCGCCTCCACAATTGGTAATCACGCATTCAAGACCCTTTTATTAACTCCAATGAATCAATAAGGTAATTAACCAAAAGTGTGTTTCGAATTGGGCCACATGAATTAAAAATTCAATTGGGCTATCATTAATATTTCTTAACATAGTTGGGCTCTATTTCATTTATCAAACCCACTTATTTCATATATTGGGCAGCTCAACAGAAAAGAGTGTAATTTGGTTTAAAAGTATATATTTTAGTAAATGGGGATTGAGTTTTCTTCAAAAGATAAATGAAATATCAATCTAGATGCCCTGTTCCACCACCTATTTAAGGGTTGGATGGGTGATATGATACATTCTCTATTTCAAGGGATTGGATGCCCTATTTCAAGGGGTTGGATGAGTGATTCGTGTCATCCATCCAACTCTTTAAAATAAAGGATGGAATAGGTGGTGAAATAGGGTCAATGAAAAACATGTAATATTAAGTTTAGCAAGGAATATAACATTTCTTGATTTTAGAGGATGAAAATGACGGTAATATTGTGAAACCTTTTAATCAAATACTCTTTTTCATTCCTAGTCTCCAAACTCATTAACCAAATACTCCTAAAAAACTGTTCTATTATTAATATTACTTGTTATTTTGAAGAATAGCGCTCTGATATTTCTAAAGAGTAATGTTTTTATAAAGATAAAGTCTCCCGTGAGACGTTAGTTATGTGAGACGGTTTGTGAGACGTGTTAAAGTATGTCAGTTATATAAATAAAGTATATTTAATGGGTGTTAATGTATGTTTTTTAAATTATGATGGATGATGAATTAAAGTATGATAATAAGGTTTTATAACATGATTTATTATTGACATACTTTAACTTCAAATAAGCATATTTTATCTATATAATAAACATATTTTAGTAATTGGTCGACCCGTCTTACAAAATATCTGTCTCACAAGAGAGTGTCTCTTTTAAAAAAAAAAAAAATATATATATATATATATATATATATATATATATATATGTTTCCTCACCATTCTTATTCATAATTTGTTTAAAGGTAGACAACAATTTTGAAAGCAGTAGGGAAGGGTTGTAATGTTGGACCCCTTCTCAACTTAATTCATGGAATTAAATATGTCCAACTTCTTTGTCTTGTCGTTTTCAATCGCCTGTTCATTTGCCACATTCCAGAAAGGAACATAAATTTTCTATGTGTATTTAGAAATTAGAATCATGTCGCATTTTTAAGAGTAGCCTCCCACAAAATTTTATTTGAATTCAACTACTAAAAAAAGTTACACGAGAAAAATTGTCACATGTTAGACATTCAAGAGAGAATAATTATGACAAACTCTGATCTTATTAGTCGTGGTTTATATGAAACAGGTCATACTTTAACGATCACTCACACATATTTTAATGCAATGATACTTTAAATTATTTTATACTAGTAATAATCTACTTGAAAGGGGAGGGGGAGTTGATAGTCTTTATTTTTTTATTTTCTTTTTAAAAACAAAGTTCAATAAATACGAAAACAATAGTGTATTTTCACTCGTTTCTGATCCTTATACAACTAAATAGCCTTGGTGGGAAAAAAATAAAAAAAGACGTTCAAATGTGCATGCTGCTTATTGAAAAAAATCAGCGAAACTTCATTCATCTTTTCGAGCTTTCGGTCTAGCTGGCCTTGCCGGCTTAAAGACTTTCCCTAACAGGATTAACACAATCGGGAGAATGGTGCCAATGTAGTGGACACTCCCATAAGCAGCCAGTGTTTCGTGCAGACTTAGCACCTGCACATAGTACGACATCATGGTACTTAGCCAAGAGTTATCATTGATGTCGTAAAGCAATGCACGTATGGAAACGAAAACTAACCATGAAACCGACAGCTGAGTAGTTCAGAACCAGAACCGTGTAGGCAAAGTTGATCAAATCGAACAGCTTCTTAAGTAAATTGTTTTGGGTGGCTTGTTGCCATCTGTAAAGAACTGTAGGGAGGCCGGAGAAGTTAGAAAGTGATGCATTCAAGAAAAGAGTCGACACACAGAGACGTTGATTCTCACCTCTTGAACCAGCAATCATTGTAGCTGATTGAACAAAGAATATGATATATCCAGGATACAGTCCCTGTGAGAAAAAATGAAGAATTTAATGATAGATTTGAGATTCCAAATATCAAATCCATTCCCTCTTGTGTGACATATATCACTAATGCAATTCCAATACACATGACATAATTCTATTGAGAGGGATAAAATAAGGGAAAACACAATGTACAGATATCATGTGCTTCGAAGAAACCAAATGAAAAGGTGATAAAGAAAACGCTTTGGGAACAATCAAATGTATGTATTGTGTGCAATCATGACACTATAGAACCTCCTTAATTATGAGTTAAAATAAATATTATATCCTATTAACACCATACCCTAAAGGTAAACCATGAACCTTGGGGCTAAATAGACCACAAACCACGAGAATATAATATTACATGGACCGCAAGAATATAATACTACAGGAACACAATGATGAATTGCAACTATGTTCTTAGAATTAAGGCTAAACTCTAAAGATAAAAATTAAATCGTAAGGGTAAAATACATATACTACAAGGTTTCATGAATCAAGGGTTAAAATAGACCTAGGACCACAATGGCAAAATATTACATGAATAAAAAAAGTGAAAAATATAATTACACCCTAAAAATTAACACTAAACCTCAAGAATAAAGAAGGATAAAATAGTACATGAATTATAAGGTTCTACCGCAACAGTGGCATAAGAGTTATTGCAAACAATCAAATGTAAAGTTTGATATAGTAGAAAGGACAGCACTAGAATCACAGAGTACATAAAGAAAGTAATAGCAGAATGAGGTAGAATCCAAGGTTATTTTTCACCTCAAAAAATACATGAGTCTATTAAACCTGAGTTTTGGAAAGACTTGGAAATTTTAGCCCAAATGACCCCTTAAAGAAAAGGGAAAAAGAATATCATACAAGTTTATCGATCAATCAAGTGATTCATATTAAATTAAAAACGTGTTTGTCAAATTGTCACTTTTTCTATCTCCCAAAAGTAACATGCTCTCAAATTATCACAATAATAACTTTCAAGTGATTCGTATTAGGCTTCGAATATCCACATCCTTCATTTTACTAAATACACCATTTTGCTACATTTACAAAAATGTCATTATATAAAAAGACATTAATGCTCTCAACTAAAAAATACCCAAACCCACATTTAAATCAAATAAGTAATATACAACAACCAAACCCTAAATTAAAAGCTAAACCCCACACAGCCAATCTCACTCACACTAAAACCTCCAAGAAAGAATTTTGCTCTTCCTTTCCAAAATCTCCATAGCATCACTCCTTAAATTATACAAACAACCACTGCAAGCAAAACCTTAGCTTTACACATTTCTTGAATTATACATTAGCTAACATATGATGAAATTAGAAAAAACTTGTCCGCGCTAGTTGCACGGACTTCAAATTTTTTCAACTAGATTTACTCTACCCACATAGAACACAACTGAAAAAAAGAAAAAAAAAATTGTCCAATTCACTTAAGAGTATCACAATGTATAAATTAAAATAATACTGAAAAGTACTGCCGTGATAAGTTTAATGATAGTCTTACCTATAAGACCTATATATCGTGATACTTTAACTTATTGAATGCGACACTCTTGTATACTTCGTAATACTTTTAGGTGCATTTGTTACTTTTTGATAATAGACTCAGACCTCAGACAAAATAGTGATGTTTTTTTTCTTATTCAGCGTGAACTTGTATGATGTGATACTTTAACATATTATGTGTGATACTTTTATGCCGGGCAGGTCAGCCCAGTTACACAGATGTATAATGCATACAACTGGTGCACATTAATTAAAATCTTAAATTTAACATGGATATACTTTCACGAAAATGAGCTGTTTATCATTTTTACTCTTTATAGATACTAAGCTTCAATGAATAATAAATAAAATAAAATATCAACATGTAATATATAAAGAAAATTATAAAAAGAACATGGCTAACATGATTATAAATTCACATAATAAAATTGTGTAGCTTAAAGCATTTATTTTGGGCTATGGTTATTCTCACCCTTTAAAAACTCTATATAATCACACATTAATTTAAGCCATTTAAAATGTCCAAAATGCTCTCTTAATGCAGAAATTTTACAGTTTTGTCATTATACTTGCAAAGATCTACTTTCATTTCAACTCTGATTTTCTTTCAAATTTTAATTTTGAAATCAAATAACTATATAAACCTGGACAGCATTTCAAATAAAAATTGTAAGAAAACAACACGCTCACATTAAAAGGTCAAAATTCACATGAATTAAATATTTTGGGTGCATTTAAAATATTTGGAGATGCAAATGACCGCACCTTATGTAGAGATTACAAAGACATGCACATACTTTGTTTATGAACTTATTTGCTGATTATCTGATAAAGAAATGCAAATCACAATAGTTAGTGGAGAGAGGATAAACTTGATACTTACATGCCACACTGCACTCACGGTTTGAGTAGCCAGCAACTGGAAGAAGCCTGGTTTCTTACCTTTCTGAATCAGCCTTTCATAGATGTCTAAACAAAATGCCATTAAATAGAGGTTTCAAAAAAATAAATAAATAAATAAAGATGATAATCCGACAATATTATAACATTGAGATAATCACCAATCCCAAAAACAAACAACCATAAAACTTGAAATCATCATGCAGCCTTGTAACATTTACTTGTTTATCTGTTGTAACATCTAAGAAACCAATTACAATATAGCATCACAAAATACGCTTGGCAATGACAACTGATAAGCTTTTGTGTGCAACAAACACAGCTAAAATGTGGTGTTCGGGCGGGGTCACAGATGAAAAGCCTAGAGCATCAACATAACTATGAACTATCTCTTGAGTCTTGATACAATAGCATAGGCTTTAATTATTTCTGTCTTCTAAGTGTACACATCTATATACTATTCCTATTGTCAAAGTTATGATTGCGGAGCCCATCAGAACATAAATCAACTGTCATAAAACAGGTTTAAACAATGAATACTTAAAACAGAAGATGTGCACTTCTTGAAGGAAAGTGAACTTACAATGTCTAAGCCAGGTGCTGACTTGAATATTCCACACAAGTGGTAACTGCACAGAACTCTTAGCCAACTCAACACCAATTATATCAACATTTTTTGCACGGTCCCAACGTGGTTTGGGTGGATTTGAATCTGTCCAGCCACTGAATCCCAGGCCAGAAACAATAATAGAAGCTTCTGAGATTGACCAAATAAAGTAATACTTCCAACGAGCAGTAAAACCTGCCATGTACTGGTAACTTAATCGTTTCCAGAACCCATATTCTTGGTATGATGGTTCTGTGAATCGAGAAAGTGGGTAGTGTGGTACAAGATACAAATACAAGCCCATGCAGAAAGCACCTTGCAGGAGAGCCCTGAAAGTTGCCAAATAAGGCGAGGGGTAAAATCCCTTCGCTGAAGGTTGCCAGATCTATCAAAGATAATGTTGGAATTGATTTAATAGCAGTGGTAGTAATACATAACATGTAAAAGGAATATGATACTTTAAAAGAAATATACCCCTTTCCTCTCAGTCCATTCAAGATAATCCTTCATTTCATACACGGGTCCAGCAAAGTGACTTCCACAACAGAGACAGTAACCAAAGTACTCAAGTAATGATGGCAACTTGAGCAACCGATTTTTCTTCTGTGCCTCACGTAGATTTTCGTCTTTGAGCATACCATCATTGTAATTTATCACACATGATATGATTTTCAATGTTATCACCATCAGAGCACCTACAAATTGTGAACACAAAGAGCAGGTATAAAACCTCGCATATTTGTCATCCATCTGAACTGACTGTAAGATGGGAGTGATATAGCATTTCCAATAACAGGTGTTCAAGTATACATTCAGTGGAAATAAATATAATGCTGATATTTGAATTAGGATTTCAAATATATTTTTTTACATCAAATAGTACATCACATGTTAGAAAAGGAGTATTAAAGTCACAGTAGCTAAAGAGATGCTTACAACCATCTCTGGGTAATACAATATATGACATAAGATTAGTTTTAAATATGTACTACACTATGAATTAAAAACCTAGATAATCATATAACTCGTCCTCTAAATTTGCAAGAAAATACTAAAATAAAAATGAAATGCATGCTTTTCATCAATGGATAAAAAATGCTAGTACAGCAGGAAAAAAACGCGCATACTCAGACACAAAAAAGGAAGATCGCATCAGGACCTATGAAGACATAGTTTGTATATAGATGGTAAGAATCATAGTGCCTACTGCAATTGCTCCAACCAGTTAAATTTTCAATCGAAAGAAAGAATTATATGGAACCAAGAGTTAAGCAATCTTCAGTGTAGAAATGTATATTGGTGCAGAAATGTGAGAAATGTAGCCAACCATTATATTCTGAAACCATATGCTTGAAAAAAAAAAAAAAACTTTCTAGAGAATGGACTGGGTCCAATAATTCAGGTGAACATTATTAACCACAAAGATGCATGTTGAGTACAACCAAATGAAGAAAGTAATTATTCAGCAACAAGTGAGAAAGCGCTCACCTGTAGCATCTATTCCTCCCTCCTTCCATGCATCCCCGCTCATGTAGTATACATGGCTGCACATGTATGTGAATAGTTAGTCTTTTCTGCCATATAGGCATTATGTATAAGCAAGCGATCTTCTGATTTGAACCAATGAAACACTTTGCAACCTTAACACCATCCAACTAATCAAAATTCAGATCCCAGAATCAACATAAATACCACACCTAAGTTACTCCTATCATCTATGGAAATAAAAATGGACCTCTAAACCTAAGAAAAGTTTAAATTACATTTCCCATTAAAAGGTATGGATCCAATTTATATTTATCATCAAATCATAGCATATCCATAGAACATGAAAAAGTTGTTTCGAACGGCATGCTGTAGTTTAATTTACCTAAATAACTACTCCAGGAAATACTAAGCATCATACAAGTAAAATTGGTTGCTCCCTGACATAGTTGCCAGAGCCCAATCTAGAATGTAAAGCCATTTTTGTTTCCTTTCATTCTTCAAAATAAAACCAAATGTTTCACATTCTCCTTTAAATTTACTCCCCAGAATAACCCTTCTCTATCACCTAAAATAGATCCAAATATTCTGATTTTCAGTCAAAGGACATACTCAAAATAAATAAACATGCATCACATTCAGATATGCATTTCTCAAACCACCTTTCAGCAAAACATTTCGGCAAAAACCCAAATATGAAACAGGTCATAGCATCATCGCTGATTACTTTCTAACCTCAAGAACAAAAAGTTCATGTTCACAGTTTAAAGGCATAGAAACATGCCTGAAACAGAGAGGTTTCCTCACTTCTTTATCACATAAAGGCAAAAAAGATGGCTGCAAGACATGGGGAAGTCTAAATTTAAATTCTGCACTCTTCAAAAACAGTGCATGTGATTCTGCTAGATTAGTTTTAAATTGGATTTGTTCAAAGTAATAAGCGCTTGGGACGAGATATCAAACTCTGAGTAATAAATTAGAAAAGGAAAAATGGTTTAATGCTTGGAACCATCACCATTTATTTCTCAACAAAAAAATAGCATCACCTGTCATGGTAAAGAGGCTTAAAATGATTTGAGACTTGCGCCTGGAACAATCAAAAGTTTTACTTGCTCAGGATCTTAAATAGACAACCTTTGTGGAGTTTAGATATGCAAAATCACTTTTTTTAAGTGTTCCTAAACAGCTAAAGAAAGAACTTAGGTGCAAGGAAGATGAATCTGAAATTTGTTTTTGAAATGCTCATTATTTATAATAGCTTTCAGTTGAAACAACAACCAAATACTTTTTCAAAAAGATTATGTGGATCTAGGACCCAACACTAATTGGTTATATCCTCACTCTTCTTAAAACTAACAATTAAAAGCAATTTCCTGCATTCATGAGGCAAGGAAAAATACAGTGGTCCCATATTTGAGTATATCTATAGCAAAAATATAAATAATAAACAATTAAATGAGAATGAATCCTATATGCAATAGTAAAGAGCACCCTGCACCCCACCAAAAATAAATAAAAAATACTAATGATAAATTTTCAGCCTTTGCATTGTTATCAGTTCAATTTGCTATTATCAAGGTAGCTAAGATCCGCGAATATAGTTTTATCAATAGAAAGTCTAAGAAAATGCAAAGTCACATCCATATTGTCACAGCTGTATCAATACAACGAAAGATAACAGAGAATTGAAACGTGTAATGAGTTCACAATCTCAAGCAATTCCATGAATTCAATCCACAAAGTAGCATGCTTGAAACAGAAGCAACTAGGAGATGACAAATCAGCGATTAATTAGGAAAAGGAAAAAGCAGACGGACCATCCAATGAGGTATCCAAACGCCAAAAAGAAGGTAATAATCCCACAGTACTTGCGAGAAAGAAACATGGAGGCGTAACCTAGAAGCATCGGCACGATGAAATGCAGATTGGAAGAGAATCCAAAGGAGAGGTAGGAGAGAATAGCGCCGGTGGCGGTGGCGTATAGATGGCGGGCGGTGGGTCCGCCGGGGACGAAGCGGTGAAAGAAGCTGAGGGGAATGGTGGCGACGAAGCAGAGGAGGAAGCGGAGGACGGCGACGGAGACTCCGATGGTGGACGCCATGGATTCCATTTCCGGGAGCTCCATATTGGAATCGGGTCAATCTGAGGTGGAGTGGCTGCCTCAACTGCCGATATTATTTTTTAGTTATGAGTTATGACATTAGTTATTGAGTAGCCTCGATTTACGTGGTAGTTTTATGGTGTACCCATAATTAGGGATCCCACTGCCCCTGCCCGGGATTGGTGGAGGAGGTAAATCGGAGGATGTGCCTCATGTGGCTTATAAGGAGTGCTCACTGTTAAACTTGTGCTTGCAATTGGCCAAATTCATGCCAAAGACAGGATTCGAACCCCCACCCTGCAGCAACCAAGCTCAGCTGGAAGACTTTTCCAGCCTCTCCTCTACCACTTGAGCTATGCCCTGGGAGTACGTGGTAGTTTTATTGTACTAGACAAATTCACCTAATGGTAACGAGAACATTTTACACTTTTTATAATCGTTTTCACTTTTATATACTATCTCCGCCGCCATAATGGGTGTTATTTATGTTTTTGGCACTTGGATTAAAGAGTATTATTACTTAATGCGTAGTGGGTAGTTGTATTAGTGGAAGTATGAGTCCATTTTTTAGTTGTATTAGAGGGTGTGTGTGGGTTCTATGTAAAAAAAGGAAATGAGACCCTTGAGGGCGGACGTCCAAAATGGAAAAATGAGACTTTTTGGAGGGGACGGAGGGAGTATCTTTTAAAATAGTTATCATTTTTCCTATATAATGTTATCAATTTTTCTATATAATATTATTATTTTTCATTTATATTATAAAATTTATAGAAGTTATTATTTTTTATCCGTCTTATTTAAACGATCTCACATAAGTCTTCGTCATTCAGCAAACTTTTTTGGTACATAATTGATTATCACATTTTATTAAGATGTTACATACTTTTTTAAAATATTATTTCTTTTTATTTACATTATACATCGATGATCATCACTTTTCATTAATGAGATGAATATAATTTTTCATTATAAGAATTACTCCATTATTTGTTATAATCTCATTCGTGAGACGTTCTTATAAATCTTTGTAAATTTATATATAGACCCTCATGTAGTGGCGCTCAACCATAATGGGCTTGAACTCTCCCAATTACTTAAGTCCCAGTTTTATTTCGCAAAGTGTTGGGCATGAGCCCTTCAGGCCCAACAATAACTCGAAAGGCTTGTACACGACCTCTAATAGGCCTAGCTCCCGCATTCGATAAAAAACTTTCGGACCTGACTCTCGATGAAGAGAGAACCGAAGCGTGCAGAGGCCGACTTGCTCGAGGATCGATAAAGGAGCCATACGCTACACGCATCATATCTCCACGCCCCTGGCTAGCCTAGGTGTAATGATGGCTCGCTAGTTTATGGCTCGATAGTCTAGGGGCGCCGCATCAAGGCATTTAATACTCTCCCATCCAATGGTGCGTGCATTAAATGCCCTAGACCACCATTAATGCTCTGACAAGCATTAATGGAGAGGAAGAAACAATATATATATATATATATATATATATATATATATATATATATATATATATATATATATATATATATATATATATATATATATATACTCCCTCCGTCCCACCCAAGAATCCATTTTTTTTTATTTTGGGCGTCTCACCCAAAGGGTCATTTTTCATTCTTTACACACATATGATCCACACACACACTAATATAATTAAAATATGGGGCTCATAATTCCACTAATACAACTACTCACTATACATTAAATGATAAGATTTCTTAATCCACGTGCACAAAGTAAAAACAACCATTTGCATGAGACGGGTGGAGTAAAAAGCTATGCCCTTAATTCTAAAGGGAGATTACTTTATGACAAATATTTTCAAGCAATATAAGGATAATTTACCCTCTCAGAGAAAAAGAGTTGGGAGGAAGTCTTGTATGTTTTGATTGACCTTATTTTTATTATGTCATATTATGTTAGATTAGTCGAGTTAATCATAATCAAGAGACATATAACTATCTCCCTTAAGTGATTACGGAACTGGCTTTCGTCACCCCAAAATCACTAAATATACCTTAATATATATAAGCAATCTATATAAATGTAGTTAAACATACCTCAATCAAGACAGTTTTACATTTTTATAATTAAAAGCTCCGTTCATTTTCATGGACAGTTAAAAATTCCACATTGGTGAACTCATTCTTTGCCAAAAAGAAGAAAAAAATAACAATCAAATGAACACCTCCCAACTAACACGTATTTTGATTGATTTATTTTCTCTTTAAGAAAGCAGAGCAGACCTTTTTCTCCATGTCTAACACTTCTATATCATATTCTTTTTTTAAATAAATAGAAGTAATTTTATTCCTGGGTGAATTTAATTTTGTGCGATATACATACGTAACTAAGTTATTTATGTCTAAGTATCTGTTCACGTATCTATAAATCTAATACTCGGCAGTCTTAAAAGAACAAATATGTGGTGCTCATCTAGAGCAACCGAACAATGTATATTTGTATCAGTCTCAATAGAACAAATCTGTAGGGTTCGATTGGAACAACCGAACAGACGCAGATTTATATTTCAAAGGTAAAATAAAGATGATTGAGATAAGATTGAGGATGATGAAGATAATATATATATATATATATATATATATATATATATATATATCGCTTTTTGAAGAAAGAATCGCGGAGATGATGAAAATGAGAACAATTGAGAAATAACGTAATGAGAAATATTTAATGTAATTAAAAGAAAGATATTTGACATATCTTAACTTAAAGGATATTCAGTGTTATTAATTGATGATATTTTAGTCTTTAAGATTTATAGAGATGATGAAGATGAGAAAGAAGATGAGAAATAACGTAATGGGAATATTTAGTGTAATTAAAATAAAGATATTTGACATATTTTAACTTAACAGATATTTTAGTGTTATTAATTGATGATAATTTAGTTTAAATCATTTATGTGATATTTTTTGCATTTTGGGGTGTGACCCTTGAGTTAATTGTTGTATAAAACTTTGATAAGAATATATTAATTTCTTTTCTTTAATATTTCGTATAATATATATATTTAATATGATAATATTCATAAATTTTTTATCATATATATTTAAGTTATATCTTTGGTCTAAATATGCCCATCATTTTTACTTTTGCTTAACATAGCACTTTTTCTTTTTACTAGATTTTCAAAACGTGCAACTATATTATATTTTGTAGTATATTTTTAGAGTTTTATATTTGTTCTCTTATTAGAAAATCTAGAAACAAATGACAACTTGTTGCTAGAGAAAGCAAATGATAGCTTCAAATTTATAACATATACTACAGTAACATTAATTTTAGGTAATGCATTACTCAGAGCGGTGGAGTATGACTTCTCTTTTTGTTTTAATAATGTCATCATTTCAAACCTCTTCACCAAAATCAAAATTCACTTATTTATCTACATTCCCCATTCATAATCACTTTTCCATGAGAAAGGATTTCATCGTGTGGATATAATTTTTCTTTTCTATTTCATTTTCATGCATGTATATAAAATGTGGTGATATAACCTCAATTTGGCGCCTTTTTAATAATGTGTTTCTATAAAATAAGATTGACAATTCTTTCCTTCATATTATATCTATTTCAAGAGCATTTGTATATAAAATTTTTTTTCGAACTACAATATATATGTGTTCTAAATAATTTACATTACATTTCTTAAAAAGAAAATGATGAAGGGTAATATATAAAAATTCTATAGTAATATGTAAATTAATCAAATTGAGATGTGTATAATTTTTTGTGCTTATGAATAAGTATTAATTATTAACTAATAAAGATTCCATTTGTTAGATATAAAATTATAACTATTATTACAAAATTAGTGTGAGAAACATGACATTTTAATATAATTGAATTAATTAATAGTATAGATAATAAAATAAATAGACTAAAATAGTCTAAGAATATTTATCACCCCCAACTATAACTTCCTCTTCCATGAACTGCAGCATCTACAATACTATATGTTTACTTACTATGCTGATTTTCATCCTTACATCTATAATGGCTGCAAGAGCAGCAGATCTCTCAATTTTGGTCTTGTCTTCACCACCACATCGTAATGCAATATTTTTTGCCTTTTCAATTCCAAGCTCCTTGAGCACTGGTTTTATATCCCACATACATTTGTGTGTAAGACAGATCAGATTCCATTTTCTAATTGACATGATCTAAGTCCACGAAAACCTTGCTATCACTGAGAAGAAATTAGTATTCAATTGAATGGTTTTAATGTCCTCTCTTGAAAATGACAATTCTTTGTTTTAATATTTAATTACTTAATTTCTTCATAGGAGAGCACATTTCCTGTAGTTGTTATAACAACAACACATGTAAACTCTATAAAAACCATATATAGTACAGGCAATGAAACTCTCCTGCCAAGTAAAGAACGAAAAGAGAAAGGAAGAATTAGTAGTCGATCGTCTAATCGCTTTCATAATCAATCGATTCGGGGACACTTGATGACAACGTGGATGCATCTTTCTCCTCAACACAAGACGTCTCAAAGTCCCACTCTTTTTCGCTTTCATCTTCAATACTTAACACGATCATATTATTTTCAATATTTTTCTCTTCTGACCAACAACTTCTAGCAATGTGGCCTTCTTTTCCACACTTATAACACTTTTCTTGAAATCTTCTTCTCCCATGAGGTTGATCGCTCCACTCATCATTCTCTTGTGCTTTCCCTGACTGAGCACACCTCGACTGACTCTGATGGTCTCCTTCTTTCTTAGTTCTCCCACGAGTATTCCATTTGGGTCTTCCTCTACTATGCCTATATAGCATTTCTTCATCATTTTTGGATGAGGCATCACCAATTTACATAGCCAATGCTTCTTGATCAGCTAGCAAATTTTCAAACTCCATAAGTGATGATTGGATTGCCCAACCTTGTATAGCAGCAATAAAGCTTTTATACTCTTGCCTCAATCCATGAATGATAATCCTTCTAATCTTAGCTTCTGACACCTTATCGGCAGGGTCTAGTTCAAAAATCTCACGACAAAGTGTGCTTACCTTATTGAAATACTCACGTATTGTCATCTTGCCTTGCTTGAGTGATAAAAGCCATTCTCCAGCAGCTTCAGCTTAAACTCGTTCTTCTTGGAGAACAACGCCTCAAAAGTATCCCATGCCTTCTTCGGAGTACTCGCATCTCGTACAACTCTTTGTTAATCATCACCTTGAGTGCGAACAACGCCTTTCCCACCTTGATCTTCCACTTCTTCAAGGCTCTGACTTCTTTTGGTTGTACAACATCACCTCCACCAACTACCTCCTACAAATCATGACCTTGCAAATATGACTCCATGCAGGTCCTCCACGTGGTGTAGTTGATTATTGAGCCTCTCCATCAAGCCTACCGATTGTAGGTTCACTGTCGTGAACTTGGATTACCTCCTCGTAACCAAGCAAGCCTCCTCACTTCACAAACTCCTGTTGTGCACGACGACTTCGTTTAATAATTTCTTTCAACTTAAGACGACAACGAGCCCTTGACACCTCACGTACCTCGTACGCTACTCGCCCTTTTCCAACGTATCATGGCTCTGATACCACTTGTTGGATTAGTTGTAGGATCAAGAGTTGGGAAAGTAAACACTTTTATATAAAAGAGCTCACACTATTTTACAACTACAACACACTCAAGACTCACACCTTACTCTCAAGCAGATACACTCTGCTTTTTACTCTTCTTGTTCTCTCACTCTTATATTCACACAACTCTGATCACTATCCCTCTTACATAACAGAGCTCTGGTGACTTCTCTATCTTTCTATTAATTCATTTTCACACACTTACATATACATATTGATGGCCACTTATTTATAGCAAACTATAGAATATTTTAGTGGGTCTATGCCACTATCATTTCCTACTGCTATCTAGACTAATCTGCTATCCACCACTTCCAACATTTATCCACTATTGCCAACTAGATAGACACGTGTACTTAGAAGACCTATCACCTCCCATCTCCATCTTTCTGAATTATCCAAAACACTCTAAAAAGTCAGTGTTGACTTCAACACAAACTCCCTCCAAAATTATAGTTAACCCTCATGCTTAGCAAATATTTCAAAATATTTCAAGAAAATTATGAGATTGAAGATTAAAAAAAAAAAAAACCACTACCTTAAAAAAAATTGAAGCTGGTGGTCTAAAGGGGTTCAAGTTTGTTAAATGAAAATTATGATAGAAAAAGCAAGAAAATACAGAGATATTTAAATATTCAATCTGGAAAAAGATTTAATTGGCAAAAAAAACAATTAAAAAAATGTTGGATTTAATTGAGATTTCATCAATGGGGTATGCAAGCACCACTCACTAACTAACACTGCTACTTCATGGTTAAGAGAAGGGCTTATAAATTTTATATTTTAGAAATGGTGGACTTAATTGATACAAATTAGAAAAGAAAAACCGCAATGTTGAATAAAAATAAAGATGAAGACATATTTGAACCCATGATATAACAACTTAAAGGGTTAATTTGACCCATTTTCCTATTTCTAAAGTTTGGGTAACTCGAAATTCGATATTTTTTTATAAAAACCTCAAAAAGGTCTTGTAATTTTTCGGGTCGATTGGGAAAAAAATTGGAGAATATCAAACAGTGTTGCATATTTCATCGGGTCGGGCCAAGAAGCGAGCCGTTACGAATAATGCCACCGAAACATCCGACGCGTGTCGAAATTCCTTGACAACCGGTGATGACACGTCGAAAATGGCCCAGTTTACCGGCACCAACCGGTCAACTTATTTCTTCCCGCGAACTCTATATAAAAAGCAACCTGCCGTTCCATATTTACACACAAGTACCACAATGTCAGATGAATTTTGGAGCTGAATCAATTTCTGAGGTATATTTTTCAACTCTCCACCTTTGGATTTTAATTTCGTAATTCTACTTTTCGATATTTAATTGTCCTTTTTCTTTAAAAAAAAATTGAAAAATTAAAAATGTCAGATGAATTTTGGAGCTGAATGAATTTTCGAGGTATATTTTTCAACTCTCCACCTTTGGATTTTAATTTCGTAATTCTCCTTTTCGATATTTAATTGTCCTTTTTCTTAAAAAAATTAAAGATTTTTTTTTTTTGTGCTTTGAATGTTGCCTTGTTCTTCTACTTTGCGATGAAAAAAAAAAGAGTAATTAAAGAGATGAATTTGACAGATTTTTAATTTAATTTTTTTGGAAGAAGGGTAAATTTGTTTTGGCGATTGTTGTTGGTGGGTGAAATTGTTGATTTTCTCACAAAACATAATGTCTCTCTGCAACATATTAATTGGTCTTTGCCAATATCTGTGTGTATTTGGGTTTGCATGCGTGTATTTATTGCAGTGAGAAAAAAAAAAAAGAAAAATTCCGTAAATAGGTGTTCTATTCTCCCTGTAATAAAGACACTACTACTTGCTTTAATTTCTGATTTTGTATATTTTTAAAAAAAAAAAATTATGTTGGCTGTTGGTTGTTAGTTTTGTGTAACACACCATGATGAACTTGAAGGTGGGAAAATTTTTTAGCTGCATTGCTTGAACTTCTGTCAACATTTTAGATGTAATAATTGCAAAATTAAGTGTAAATTCATTTCTTTCAAGTGTCTATTTGAGAAGATTTTAGTTCTCATGTTGATCTTAGATGGAAATCCTTTACAACTGTAAAGCTTCTTTCAGAGCATCTGCAAAAAGATGGCTTTGCAAGCATTTCTGGATTCTACTGGAGGAATTTTGGAGTCCTTAACCTCATACATCTCACCCGAAAACGAAGAAGATTTACAGACTATTCTCAGGATGGCATATATGAACAGAGAAATAGGTTCAAATTCGTCAACTTTGGGAAGTTCTTCAACTTCAAAAGCTGTAGGCCTTGTTGCGTCTGATGTTTATTTTCAGGGCCTCAGAAACACTACAGCGGAGCCTTACATCAGCTTACCTTCGTATCCAATGTCGTTTTTAAGTGGCAATCCTGTGAACAATCTTTATACTGATGATATGTATTCTTATCTATGTCAATCCGGAGACAAGGATAGTAAAAGGCGACTGTTGGGAAATGATATAGGTTGTACAGATTTATACAAGACAAAGCTACAAGCTCAACAGGACACATTCCATGATAGGGTGACTCTAACTCCGAGTTTGAGAAAACCAAGAATTGAGGTCAACCAAGGGAGCATCAATCAGCAGCAAACGATTGTCCAGGAGTTACTGTTGAAAGAGTTGCAAGAATGCAATCCACAGATGAGGGAAATAATCAAGCAGTGTAGACAGCAAATGCAGGTTCAACATCCGATCGGATTGCACTTGCAGATGCCGAAGCAACCAGTCAGAAGTCTTTTGCAGGAGCAGGTTAATCAGCAAGAGATTTTTGCTCCTTTGCTTGATGGTGGTATTTGTTCCCTGAGATTCAAACTGTATCTGTATCACTTGAGGAATAACAGACATGTTAGTCTCTTTTTCTTGGATTTACTATTTCTCATCTTCCATATGACCCATCTAGGCTAGCTTTGGATAATAAAGGATATAATTGTGCTTTTGCACACTGTCTTCTATTACAGGACAATGACATTACCTACTGGAAGAAGTTTGTGTCTGAGTACTATGCCCCTTGTTCGAAGAAAAGGTGGTGCTTCTCTAGATATGAAAATATCGAGCTGCATGCCGCTGGTGTATTCTGCCCCAAATCCAGGGTTTGTATCGACGAAAGATTGGACTTTCTTGGAGATCGACTTTATATATTTGCATGTCTGTTTCCCTGAGCCTAGTTGTTTGTTACAGGAGACATGGTGCTGTCAATTATGTGGTCTGAAATCAGGAAAGGGACTCGGTAAGCCTAGTTCTCCCCAACTCATTTTTGCTTGTGAACCAACCGTCTTTGCTGTTGCTTATCAGTTTGTTGGCCCATTGTATTTTTTTCTCAATACCAAGGATGTAAATCTTTGTTCCTTTTGGATTTTGTTTGTGTGATGTAATATTTTATGCAAAGATGTGTATTTGAGTTAACTACGTAGTTTTACTTTCCTATTTTTCCATATGATGTAATTTCATCATCAAGTCGAGGAGACCAGATAGTTCTTAAACTTTATTTCTCTTATCATCTGGTAGAGGCAACTTTCGAAACATTTCCTAGGCTGTTCAAGATGAAGTTTGAGAGCAGTCTGCTCGACGAGATTTTATTTCTAGATTCACCCAAAGCATGTAAAGTTTCACATGGAGTAGCACTAGAATATGGAAAAGTCATTCAAGAGGGTGTGTATGAAACATTTCGCGTTGTTCACAAGGGTAAACTTCGTGTTGTTTTTGGGTATGACTTGAAGGTATAAAATCAATGTTCCAAAACCAGTTAGATTTCAGTTTAATTGTTTTATCTACCGAACTTGGTGTTAAATTAGCCGCCTTGTGATCATATGCACTGCTCGACATCTTGCAGATATTGTCCTGGGAATTTTGCATAGAAAATCACGATGAGTTTCTGCTCCGTGCATTGTTTTCACCTCAGGTACTTCACTTCTGTTATTGAGGCTGGTAAATATTATAATGTGATAGTTAATGGATGACTTCTGGTACTGGCAGGTTAATCATTTAGTTCAGGCAGCGGAGAAAAGCCAATGGATCCAAAATTGCACATCACCAAGAGCCTCAGCACATGATTTGCACAAAGTTTGTGAAACGTAAGCTTCTTTTCAAGTTCAGAAGCCCTCTTGGCTCTGATTTGCTTTGACCATATGTAGTAGAAAAAGTATGTCAACTGCTTTATATTGTTGAGTTTTATTATCAAAGTGATCATGACTACTTAACTGCTTTATTTGGGTAAACTATGAATGCTCTAAATTTTGTAGTAGACTATAGTTACTGAATTCAATAGGAGCACTTTAATTGTTGTTGTTTCATTTTACCATTGCCTTGCACTGACTTAAGAAAATCTACAATTAAATTTTTATTGATTTTCTAGTGTAATGTGATGTAGTAATACATAAATTACTTGGAAGTTTGTTCAACTTTGAATTTGAATTACTTGGTTCATCTTTCAAGGCTGTAATTTGTTTTTGTCCGAGTCTCTTGTGCACCGGATTGCAGTTTGATCCAATTAACTTGAATGAAAAGGCTATAAAAGCTAAAACCTTAAGGAGAATAAAGCAATATAGCATCTGATTGCGCGTAAACTTAGATTTCTTTGGACAAAGGTTAGGATGGCAATAATATTAATATATCGCCCAGGGTATGGACAAGCCTTTGCTTTAGTTTGATAGACTAGTATGTTTTTTTTATTATTTATGAACTTCTCTTCGGCAGGTTCATCTCAGAAGGGACTCAAATTTTAGCAAATATGGAACTACCGCTGGTTAATGACTTGGGATATCCCAAAAGATTTATTAGGTGCTTGCAGGTAATTCCTCAAAAATTCTATGATCAAGAATTCAGATTGCTGCTATTATGGTTTAGTAATGTTCTAATCACTGTCTGCAGATAGCTGAAGTTGTTGATAGCATGAGAGATCTAATGGCATTCAGTCGCGCCACGAAATTGGGGCCAATTGGTATGTGTATTTTCATAAAAGTGAACATCAAAGCTCATTTACAAATTTCTTTAATTGTTTTAGTTGAAAGATGATTGGACTGAGTGTGGTACTCCTCCATTAATGTAGAGAGCTTGAACAATTACGCCCAATGCATCAAGATTGATAACCAGATTAAGGGCAGACTAGAAACAGGACTGTTAGTGGGTGCTCAGAATCGAGCAGTACTCGATGAGCAGTCCAGTCCCAGGTTTCATACAAATGAATCTTGGATGTCTGAAAACAGTGTAATTTCGGGTACAGGGAACTCAGGTTTCGGTCTCCTCAATCAGAACCATCAATTGCTCGAACTGAACTCCTCTGTAAACTCTGCAAGAAGAAACACTCCAGAGATGGACCATTACAAGGCCATGTCCTGTGAGCATTCGTTTAACTCCTATTTGCAGAAGGAGACGTCCTCCTCCTCATCTGAACATGGTAAAACTTCCGACTCTTCAGTCAATAAGATGCTTCGCGAGATGGTGGCCAGCCACAGAGGAAAGAGTGTGCAGGAGATGTGCAATGAAGTTGCCAAACTATCCAGTCCATCGTGTGCAACAAGTAAAAGCGCTGCTGTTACTACACCGGTAAACTCAACGACTTTCAGCAAAACATTCACTGCAAGGTTGGGACCATGTTCACCGGAAGAATTGCCAGAAGATTTCCGAAGTTATTTCTCTAGAATTGATCAGGATTTCAGTTGGTGATTTCATAGGTGTTTTCTAGGATTTAATACCATAAAAAGTAAAACCTGTGTAGAGTTTTAATGTTTTTATTTTGAAATGATTGCAGACTGAAACACTGTTTTATAATTTCTAGTTAACAGAATACAATGTCACTTCTTCCCCCACAATCAAAATACACTTGTAGGAGTTACTGCATCAGAACATCTCTATTTGCAGCAGACAAATTTTCTCCCTCCTCGTACATGTTCATTACTGACAACTCTTAACATTCATACACTACTTCTTATGAAGAGATTGATTGCCATTAAAAACGCTGCAATCTCTCTTCCTATCAATAGGATATATGAACACAGAATCTACACAAAGACCACCTTTAGTGTGTGTGCAGTCGATTTGGGTCATTGAGAATTTGACCTTCGTTGAATTGCGAGAGCTCGGGAAAGTGAAGTCCCCAGCATGATAAAGAATCCATCTCCCCGGTTCCTGTAAGTTGCATTGTTTTGTCACTTGTTGGCCATTGGAGGTTGAGATATGGAACCTTGCAGGGTTCTTATCCCAACCATGAACGTGTTCAGTGTTGAAAAGCCTCCGTCCAAACCTCTTATGCGAACGGCCCAACTGCAGTCGGAAAAAGAGGCTGTACGATCCTGCAGGAAACGGGAAATTTAGCTCTCCATCAACCTCAAACCACCAGATTTGTTGGAGATATGTCACTGAGTGAAACCTGAAAATCCCATATTAATGCAGTTCTGAGTATAGATTTACTGGTTGCAAGATAGTGAAACTAAGTACAGTAAGTTGAACAAAAGAAGTTCACTCTTTCTCCAAAACACATGATGTTACACTATAACTGGGAATACTACATCCGATAACTAGCACAAGGCAGTAAAACTTTCACTAAATCCTTCACACGTGTATCTCCTGTATTCTCTTCCATTCTGTTAGGTAGCTCTAATGATAGATTAGACGCTATCTTCCATTCCAACTATAAAAACAAGTGAATATAGAATTCAAGAATAAACAGCATTTAAGGCTTTACAATTAGATGCACAAGCAGTTAAATTAGTAATTGTAATGCAAAATGTTGAAAGTTTTCTTCTTGAAAACAAGATCTTATGATGTCAAACACTGAAAGTAGAATTGAAACTCAACAATCGACACAACTTCTGTGGATGTTTCACCGGTTTCTAATAAAAAAAGGTCAGTAATCCATCATGGTATCAATAATCTTACAGACTCTAGATTTCAACACTAATATCTGAAAGAAACACCAACTTTGAGAACCAACACCAACAAAAGAAACAACATTCCAGCACAGGGTGATAGCAACAGTGATTACTTTTAAAAAGACAAATCAGGGTTTGCTCTAAGCAATGTATATATCAACAGAACTGATCTCTTCTGAAAATTACATACATAAGTTATAATTCATCTCCGTTAGGATTGAAAAAATTTCAGCAGAAGCTGCAAACTGAAAACAAATGGAAAAAGGAACCTTTGATGTGGAGACAAACAAAAGGAAACACCCCGAAACATGGATTTCAGGGGATCACTGCAGTATTATTCAAATCTTTTCACTTAGACATATAAGATTCAACCCCCTTTGATTTACAAGATCTTTTACCATATGAGCAAATTCTTAAAGCCTTTCCTACCCGAAATACTCACCAGAAACACAGTTCACCTAAAAGGCTAAAATTCAGCCTTTTGAGGTAATAAATAAACACAAGTGCAGCTCAAACAATTGTATACCCTCACCTAGATTCTTCAGTTGGAATACGAGTCCAGTACCTCCTGTCATCGATCCCTGTAATAGTCAATCCATTTGAAGATATGGAGATACAAGTTTTGCCAGTGATCTTATCCAACCACACTTTCTGCACATAACCAATGAAGCTCAAATTAACATTTATATGATTTCAACTATTAACCAACTACATTTCATTCTAGCTTTCAAAATCCTGAGAAATTCAGAAAATTTCCATTCATTCCGGGCAGATTAACAAAGCCACCATTAACATTGATATAAATTTCATCTATAAATAAGGTATGTTTCTTTCCAGCTTTCAAAACCCTAAAAATTTTCATTTCCCGTAAATCTTCTACAGAAACATAAAATTTCCATTCAATTCATTTACAGATTAACAGGAAGAACAACCAATCAATCATAACAAACGAAAAAAAAAGAAAGAAATTCACCGCGGAAAAGGGTAAAGAGATAGAACCTTGGTGCCACCATCAAAAGAATAGGGCGTACAAAGGGTGGCATATACATCCCTCTTACATAAACCCTCAGAGAAAACGTCGTATTTCTCAAACACTCTCGTGATAACATCCCTGTAGTTCACCGGCAATTTAGATTCCCAAACAAAATCGGCGGAGGAGGCCTGTCGAAAAGTCCGATTCAACATTGCCAGCCTGCATATCTGCGGTGGGTCCAGGTGCGCCAGCACCGACGCCACGCAGCCCTCCGGCAAATCCCCGAGGCCGGACTCCGGCGACGGAGCGGCGGCAGCGTGGGTGTGAATCAGAAATGAAAAAGATGAGCCCATGTTGAAGAAAGTAATGAATTGGATTCGTTTATGATAATGTCCAAAAGTATTTAAAACTGATTTTGATAAAAGACAAAGTGGGTTGCTCGTGTAAAGTTAATATTCTGCGATATTTTTTTTTGCATATATATATATATATATATATATATATATATATATATTGATTTCTGAGATATTTTCTTTTTTTGTCATACAGTAGTATATAGTTGAGTTGATATAATATGAATTCAGTACATGCATGTTGGATAGCAACATGTAAGATACCCGTTTATTTAAAATATTAACTTTTGTATTCATACTTCCGTTTAAAAATTTTATTTTAATATAGTATTTTTTATTATTTTAATTAATATTTTAATAAAATTTTATTAGCTAAATATAAAAAAATATAATACACTTATTAAATAAATATTTTATAAATTTGATTAAATAAAACTTATAACTATTAATTAGTACTCCATCCGTCCCACTACAAGAAGTGCATTTTACCATTTTCGTCTATCCCAACACAAGAGGTGCATTTTCATTTTTAGTAAATGAGACCACACAAAACAATAATATATCTTCATGGGACCCACACATCATACTAATACACCTACCAACTATATATTAAAATATTATTTCTCTCACCTCAACTACTCATTAAATATTAATATCATTTAATCTACGTACAAAAAAGAAATGCACCTCTTGTGACGGGACGGAGAGAGTAATATATAAATTACTACTATAATACTACCTCCATCCGCTTCTAAGGTGTCTATTTTACTATTTTTGGCGTCTGCTTCAAAGGTATCCATTTTCCATATTTAGTAAAAAAGTACACAATATGGCACACTACTTCCCTCTAATACAACTATCCACTTTAATTATAATAATAATACTCCTTAATTCACGTGCAAAAAGCAAACGGACACCTTAAAATCGAAATGAGTGAGTATTATATACTAGTATTAAAAAACTTAAAAAATGGAGTATATAAATAAACGGATACCGTGGGTTCTAGGTATTAATGCATTATCTGTACACGTTTCAAATTTTAATGTGACTTTTTTTTCATTATTTATGCTTTTCTTAAATTCATTTAAAACTACCCGTATTCGTACTATTAGGGTTCGAGTTGATCGGATATTCAAAAATATTTATCTCAAAATATTCTGTATGTGCACTCTTATTCAAAATATATGCACTTTTAATAAAAATATATACATTATTGAATAAAATTTATATTAGCAAATTTCTTATTAGTTTTTTAATGAATAACTAAAAACAAAAAAATGATATATTCATTAAGAAACACATTTAAATTGTTAAATAAAATTAATGTAGATTAGGTGCACAGACAGGTTCAAGGATGCACGATATATCAACTCTTTATTTTTGGGGTTGATATCTTATACATCCAGGTATACAAGATATTCATGGATATAACATTTTAGGGGTCGATTGGTTCAAATTCTTCAATCGTAATAACAATGTGTATCATTAAAGAGGTCAATCACAATGGAATGAATAGTGATTGAAGAATGAGAAGTGATGATTGTTGAATTAATGAGAATGATTGAAGAATTTTGATATCATTAAATTAAACAAGCATCAACAATGAAAATTAATATACCTTCATTTCTATTAGCCCCTTCTAAACCCCAACCAGGCACCTACTAAGTGTAAAGGATATTCATTTTAATTAATACAAATATTAATTTTTCAATCAAAAGATTGTCTGAAATATCAAAGCTATGTTTGATTTAGGTTTATTATTAAAATTTAAATTTAATTAATTTCTCTTAAATCTCGCTTGTATAAATCTATAAATCCTAATATCTTCAACCACACATCGTCTGTCTACTATTAATATTTTTTCTTCATTTCTTTATCCTATCTTTTTTATAAGAGGTTGAATCGATCATCAGAAGAAAAATTAAGCCAAATTTCACCTTTTCTCTCACAACAATTAATACTTGATATGACATAAAATTTAGGCTAATTATACTATACACTTAGGGTGTACCCATTTTCAAAAACGTATACAAATATAAACAAAAACATATACAATTATAAACAAAAATGTATACAATTTAATTGTTAGTTTTTTAATGAAAATTTTAGTGTAAAAAAATACTCCCTCCGTCCCTTGATATGTATCTATTTTGCTATTTTGATTCATCCCATTACAAAGTATCCATTTCTTTTTTTAGATTGATGTGACAACACATGGCCCCACACTCAACACTAATAAAACTACCCACTACATTTTAAAATATTATTTCTCTCACCTCAAAATATATTAAATTATTGTACTCCTTAATCCACGTGCAAAAAACAAATGGCTACGTTTCAAAGGGACTGAGGGAGTATACAATTATTAAAAAACATGTATAAAAAAAATTATATACATATGGATGCTAGTTTTTTTAATGAAAAACTTAGTGTAAAAAAGTAAACAATTGTTAAGAAACACGTATACAAAATAGAATAAAAAATTATACACATATGGGTGCACCTAATATCAACTCTAAAATTTAAATTTATTCTTTCAAAATTCAAAATAAATATGGAATAACAATATTCATTAAATTTTTTAATAAACATAAATTCAAATCAAACATAATGTTGAAATCCAATTTTTTATTTCAAATCTACATCCAAATTTTCAAAGTTACCACTATATAAACAAACCTACAAACCCTTTTAACATCTAACCCAATCAAAATTTCTTACATCATATGTATCACTCATTTAACGCATATAACATAAGATATAACAATAAAATATAACAGGACATCTGGTGTGCACCTTTAATACTTCTTTTTATATTAGCTTTAATGTTTGATATAACGATAAGAAAAAAAGGAAAAGAAAATAAATTAAACATAAGTTAAAAGACTATGGACTTTTAGAACTTGTCGCTCAAAACCCCTCCATATGAAATCCTCTCTTAATCTCAAGTTAAGGTTTACACTTTTCATTTTGGGTTATTCCAAGTTAAGGTTACATTTTCTTTTTTATCATGTTAGGTCCATACAACCCGCAAACAACACTAATACAACTACCCACTTCACATTAAATATTAATTCTCTTATATCACTATACATTAAAATATTATATATATTAATCTACGTGTAAAAAAACAAATGTAAACGTTAACGCGGAATGGAGGGAGTATGCCACAAGTTGCTCGAAGTTCACAACCAACAATGCACCAAACTCATCCTTATCCCCATCCCCATTCTCATTCTCATCCTCACTCTCTCCTCTCATCTTTAATTGTATCCTCATTTTCTGATTCAGAATCAGGTACGCATTCCGGTTATGTAACCAACTCTATACGAGGTGTAATGGAAGGAGGTGATCGTACATTTCGTTGTTGTCGTTCGCTTTGTAACTTGCATCTGATGTTTGTTAGATGTAGTTTGGTGTATACTCGATTCATATACAACTGCAGATGCAAAAAATGTAGTGTTACTCCAATGAAAAAGATAAAATTATCAAACCTACGGATGAAGGTGATCACTAAAAAAATCATTTTTTACCAACGAAATATTTTGTTGGTAAATGCTTTAATTTCATTGCTAAATCGTGTCAACTACGGATTAGCAACCAAAAATTTTAGTTGTTAAAGTGGTAGTTGATAATGTATTAGCAATCAAAATTGAGGCCTGTTGGTAATATTCGTTGCTAATCTGTCTGTTACTAGACTTATTCTGTTGGTAAAATTATCTTGTCAATTCGTTGGTAAATATTCCGTTGCCAATTAGTTGGTAATCTGAGGATAAAAATTCTGCTGTCAATCCATTGGTAAAAATTCTATTGCTAATTTGTTGGTGTTCCATTGTTATAACACGAATTTAATTTCCATTGGCAATTCATTGATAATTATCAAGAAATTCGTTCCGTTGAAATTCGTTGCAATGCCATAAATTCAATTTTCATTGGCAATTCATTGGTAATTACCAACAGAATTTGTTATGTTGGTAAATTTCCGTTTGTTTTCCGTTGTCATGCCAAAAATTCAATTTATGTTGGCAATCTGTTGGTAATCAACAGAATTCATTTCGTTAGAAAAAATAAGTTTTTTCGTAATGGATGTTGAAAAATTGTCCAATGTTCGACAAGTAGTGGTTGAACATTATGCATGACGTTCGACCAGTGATGGTTGACAGTTCCCAATGATAATTTTCGACCAATGGTGGTCGAACAATGGCAGAATTTTTTGTAGACAAACGTCGAACAATAAACGTGATTTCACCAATTTACCATTTCAAAAATCAAACTTGAGTTATGAGTGAATATTTTTTTTTCATTTTAAAGAAGAAAAAAAAGATTGAAATTATTGTCTAATTTTTTTATTGGCCCATTTGTCCACTATGTAATTATCGATTTCATTTTGTGAAAATTCCTAAAAAAGAAAAAATCGTGGTCGGAGAGGTTATAGTGGCCAAAGCCACTAGAATTTGTATTTTATACATTGGACAAATCCGTTTGGTCATTCAAGCGTATCTAAATAGATACTATGTTTACATATGAGTCCCTACGTCGTTCCCATAACATTTATGTTGAATGACACAAATTAATAAAATCTAAATAATATAATATTAATAAAAGGCGGAATCGATGAAACCTTGCTTAGGGAACTTGAGTAAAGAGTAGATCTTTTTGTTTTGGAGTTTTCTTTTCGTATGATTTTACTTACTATGCCCGCCCCTTTAGCATTAACACAAATTACACGCACACATGTTATCCTATTCTTATATGTAACTAATTTAAACAACACCATGACGTATTAAACAATAAAAGGCATTGAAATGTATAAATGAAAAATATTCAAACCTAAAAAATTTTGAAGGAAAAGAAACAAAACCTACCTATATTTATTAACCTCCTATTAGGGTTTTGATCGGCCATGAAAATGGGTTAGTGTGATTGAGTGTGGTGGTCCTAGGGCTTGCTTCTTTCCTTCCTCTTCCTTTGAAATGTAGGGTACGGTGGTGTTTGGTTAATTGGGGAATTTGGGGTGATTATATTGAGGGGAGGGTCATGGGGTATTAAGTAATAATGAATGTTAAATGTGTGGGTGAGGTGATTTAGATCTCAATGCTATTATTGTAAAAATTGGACGGTGTATATATAATTTTCCTAGTTATATTCAGTAATGTATGTATAAGGTAAAAAAATTAGTACGGATAATCGCAGCCTAAAACTAATACAAATTGAGTGTACCGACCATGAACTCGAGTGCACAAAAATTTACTTTGTGCACTTGGGTATACAGAATATCAACTTTTTTTTATTAAAATGATATCTATATACACATAAAATATATAATCAAAAAAGGCTTACATTTCAATTTCCCCAAATGGATTTAGCAAAATTTTGTAATGTCTCATGCATGTCTAGTGATAAATATTTAAATGCCGAAAATGACGAAATTTTTTTTTGAGATTTAAAACTTTAATCGACTATAAATTGTACAATCGAGTCATAAATATATACAAACAAGTCATTTAAAATTGAGTCATAAAAAAATGTACATTCGAGATATAAATATTTATAATTGAGTAATTTATTTTAACCGATTTAAAACTATTTATATAAATTTAAAGATTTTAACAAATTTACTTAAAATTTGATAAAATAAAAAACAAAATAAAAATTGAAGAGTACAATTTAGGGTTCGTCGCCATTTCTCTTAAATATTTATATAGAACTTTATTTTTTAGTTTGCTCCTGAAATATTAGACCGACACTGATTACAAGTCACATTGTCTCTAAACCAAATGTGCAAATCAATTGACAACTTAGGCTACCGTCACACCACTTCCCCGAGATCGTTTATATTATTTTTTTTTAATTTTAAAGATATTATATTTTTATTTATTTCTCAAATTATTTATGAAATAATTTAGTATAATAATAATTATTTTTAATAAATAAAGGAAATTATTTCAACTTCTTATTCCTCGTATGAAACTTATCCCACGTAACGATGATATAGTTTTTGCCCATAAAGGGTTTGCACTCTATATAAGTGAGATATAACTTTAAATTTCTTTTATATGAGTAGAATGTATTTACATACAAAGAATTAAATAGAAATAATTAATTATAATATGATTTTTTGTAAAATAAATAAATTATAATGAAAGGTAATACTATTTTATCCTTCACCCACCATTTTATAGAATCGTGTTTCTAAGAATGTTTGTATGAACAGTTCAAATAGTCATACAGATGATATTTTGTATCAATAATTGAATTTTACAGTCACATGTGAGCTACATCTCACAATGAGAGATTACATATAGTGAGTGGTGATCTAGTATCTATTAATAAATTGAGTTACTATAATTAATTATTTCTTCACCAAGAGACCTTTTCTTGTACCAATATTTTTCAGAAATCTAGTATCTTTGATGAGTTGTTTCATTGCAATAATATTTCAATTCAAAATTTAAAATAAACACATACTAATATACTCTCTTTTCTGTTTTCTTGATAAGTGTCCGTTTGTTTTTTGCATGTGAATTAAGAATTATAATATTTTAAAGTGTAAATTGTATTAGTGTTGAGTGTGGGCCCCATGTGTAGTGGGTTAAGTATAATAATATTATTGTGTGTCATATCAACCCAAAAAGGAAATAAGCACTTTGTATTGTGACGGACCAAAATGGCAAAATGTACCCTTATCAAAGTAATGGAGGGAGTAAGTATTATTTATTATCTAAAAATATCAAATTATCTAAAAATTAATAAATAAATTTAAAAAAAAATCTTTCATAAATTCAACGTGGAGCAATATTATTATGGGTTAATTGCGTCAAAAATCTCGACCTTTTCGCCGATTTTAAATTAATCTAAACTTTTGGATATTTACAAATAAGTACTCAACTTTAATAAGATATTACAAATCGAACACCTGTCAGATTTTGACCATTTTGACTCTGTCCAAATCCTACGTGGAAAATAAAAAAAAATTAAAAAAAAAGTTATTTCCCCTGATAATCCAACGTGGAAAAACCCAAATCCAACCCAACTTCTTTCTTTTTTTTTGAAACAGCAACCCAGCATCTTCAATCCTGTAGCCGTCAAAGCCACCACCAGCAACCGCACGGATCGGAACGCCTTCACCGTGCGCCACCGTTCGTTGCTTGAAGCCTCGATAACTCTCCCCCAGCGAAAGTCGAAGCCGCTTCCAGACGGAGAAGACGCACCACTCACCGCAGGATGGAGTTCAAGACCGTCGACCGCCACCACCGTGCGCAGCCGTCCCCTGTTGCCTCAATCCAGACCCGGAGCCCATCGCGCTACCACCGGCGTGCGCCGTCGATGTCACACCAGATCTGGCGTTCGTCGAAACCACCCATCTCCATCCACGCGCTGCTTCCCGCCGTTCTCCTCGTCAGAATTTAGGGCCGTGCGAAACGACACTGCCATTGTTGAGTGCGGAAGATCACGCAGATAAGCATCAACCTTCTGTGATGATTCTAGAGAGAGATTACTAGGGTTGGGATGAGAGTTTCTAACTGCAATTTTTCTTTTCTCCACCATACTGATTTCACGCACATCTCTCTCTCTCTCTCTCAGCTTCATCTTCTTCCATAAATAACAATGGTGAATCGTAAATTAAAAAATATATATTTTCAATTGATTTGTGTGTGGTTGAGTTGGAGGCCGTAAGGAACAAGATTGGGTTGCTGGAAGGCGTCACCGCCGCTGTTTCCGTTGAAGACGTGGATGCTCGCGGAGGATCCCGCCAAAGACGACAAGGTTTCTGGCAACCAGGGACTTCAGCCAGCGTGGAGTCTGATATTTTTTTAATTTATTTTTTAAAATTCCAGGTCAGCATTCGGGCAGATTAGAGTTGACCAGTGCAATAATTTATTAAAGTAGGATACTTATTTGTAAATATCCAAAAGTTTGGACTAATTTAAAATCGGCGAAAATGTCGGGACTTTTGATGCAATTAACCGATGGAAGAACTATTTATTATGTGAAAATGATGTATTAATGCGTTGGTTTCATGGTATTCTTCTACCATGATTGAATGATCATGATTCATGAGAGTAATTAAAATATCTGGCAGCATAAAACCAAACAAAATTATTAGAAAGCACATGCTCATTCCTTCATTAATTGTTTGTTTGTGGAATTAAATAATAATACCAAATGCCTCAATCTCTATCAAAATGTCATTGATCACTTTTAATATAAGATTGTACTTCATGTCCTTAATCTAATTGTGACTAGTACCTAGGCCACCCATCTCTATTTTCGTACTATTCACTACTATTTATAAGTAGATTAGAGTCTTTGTGAACCGTTCCAAGTAAAGGTTTCGTGTGGAAACTTATGATTCATGCACCTACTTATTCACGAG
Source organism: Pogostemon cablin (assembly GCA_023678885.1). Lineage (NCBI taxonomy): Eukaryota > Viridiplantae > Streptophyta > Magnoliopsida > Lamiales > Lamiaceae > Pogostemon > Pogostemon cablin. The sequence goes on along the minus strand of CM042952.1, from coordinate 21,889,465 downwards.
TATCTATTATTTGGGGGAAATTTATTTGTAAGGACTATTAATATTAATAATCATAATATTAAATCACCAATTTAATCGAGATTAGAAGTTTAATTTTGTAGAAATTAAATAGTATCGGATTAGTTCACATTTCGAGAGATAATCGTAGCTAAAACCCATTTTCGGTGAGTGGAAAATTGGTACATAAAGTTGAGTGTTTAAATTGGACTAGAGCTTTTTGGGCCTTGAAGCTCGCTTAATTATTTTGGTGGATCAAAAGTTTAGTGGAGGGCTACACTTAGGTTCAAACACAATCAATTTGTGAAGCCCAACACACTCAGCATGTATAAGTTTAATTAATATAAATAACTACATTCGTTGAATCCAAACACTATAGCATCTAGTCAAGCTTATCATAATGGAGCTTCAGGCTCCCAAGTAGTGCGACTCAAAGGATCACAATAGCAAGTATATGATAGCTGCCAATATAATCTCAATCACATCAATCAATCATGCTTTCGAAAGGTTCTCATTGTTTTTTCATATGAATTAAATATTATTATTATTTTATGTGTACGGTATAATTATATTAGTAGTGATTGGTGGGTAATATGTATGTTCTTTTTTTTAATAATGAAAAATATGTACTATTGAATGAACACCTAAAATAATAAAATGTACAAATAGGCGCCGTTTACTTTCAGTGTTAAGTAGGGATAACCCTTACTCAACCCTGGTTAAACGGTGTGTTGAGTGTGTTTACTTTCAAGGTTCGGCCCGAAGGATAACACTCGGGGCCGACAAGGGCGGCCCGGTTCTATTTGCACTGTAGCATAGGTTTATTAAACCGCCCAAATTGGGGGATAAGAATTAGCCCGACGGTTACGCTGGTGAAAATCCTTCTCTGCCCCCTCTTTCATCCTCACAAGGAATCATCCAAAACTATGGTTCTTCGTATTTTCCTGGACATCTTCTTTCTTATCGATTTCAAAGAAAACTGGAAGAATTCCTTTCACCCCGGAATAGTCCAATGTCGCCGGCAGCGTAACTGACACCTACCCAAGACGGCGAATCGCCCAACCGTTACCAACTCAAAATTAAAACCACCACCACTGCTGCCGCCTTGGTTCCGATAGAAGAAAGATCTATTCTCACAAATCCCCTCGCGCTCACTCTCTCTTCGACTTCAACCCTTTATGATAGAGAGTTGTGGAATAGCCTCCCATCAAGTATCAACAATTAATCTCAAACGGAATCAGAGGAGTGAGAAAACCAGTGTACCAATTCTTGCTTTCTTCTTCCTGTTCCAGGGTCTACTTCTCTGGCTTTTCCAAATTTGCAGGAAAGGGATATTTTTATAAAGGGTAAATTAGTAAAATGAATATATTTCTAACCTTAGCCATAGCAGTAAACGGCTCCTTAGCCATAGAGTCCATCCCATGCATTATGCATCTTCACACCCCTTATCTGCATGATACACATACACTAGTATCCTAGAACGATCAAGCCTACATTTGCCCTTTGTTCATCGGATTATTGCAATATTACTTTTATTTATGAGTTGATCTCTCCAAGACAAGCAATTTTTATGATCTTTTATTTATTGAATATCATTTTTTTTATTAAAAATTTTACTATAATTTTTTATTTTTAATACCCTCTCTTTTATATAGGTGTTTTAATTTATTAATTAAAAATAAATTAAATGAATAACAAAATTTAAATTATCAAAAATTCAAAAAAAAAAAAAGTAAAAACTAGTCAAGTCAAGAATAATAATCGAACTATAAGAGCATGAACTTGAACTAGCGAACCAAATACTAAAAACGTACAAAAGAAAACGCCAGTTCACATCCGAGCAACATCAGAAATACAAAATGAGATTTTGGTTAGAAGTGTTCAAATGTCAGTTCATGATTTGAAATCATTTCAGACACAAGTGAATAAATCTACAACCGAATGGAGATTCATGGGGATTGAAGAGAGAGCATGGATAGAAACAGAGACCTATGCTATCTTCGTCGTTAACGACGTCCAGTGCGACTCTTTGCTCTTGCCTTCTGCAAAAGAAACAAATTGGGAGAAGCCATGAGTCTATATCTCAAGCAACCCACATCTGAATATAAGTATATGCCAAGAACAAGAAACTGAATCGAGCCACTCGACACGTGATCTAAGAATACAGACCCATGCGTGAAATATGTTTGTTTGTCCTGGCTTCACCCAGTGAGTAATTACAAATGTCCAGAAATATCAAATTCTCAAACTAAACTCATACTTAGCATGATAGAAGCGTGGTTAATGAGATTAGTTAGTAAGCAAATCACAGTATTTGAAACTCAGATAATTATTACAAACCAAAATTGTACACCAACTTGTTCAGTTTAACTACATTATTATGCAGCTAGAATTACCACATTAAGCAAAATAGTGCATGCTTTGTGATGAAAAGTAGGAAAACGATTTCTTTACCCCCTCCCCCAAACACACATGAAAGATAACCGCTAATTTAAAAGGTCAAAATTTACTCACCGATGCATTTCCAAAGCTAGCTCCTGATCCTGTAGCAGCTCCTATAACAAATAAATGCATCAAGTGAGAACATATTATACAAATTAAACACAAGAAGAATAAATTAGATAAATATGGCATTACCGACTGATGCAATATGTTAAAAGTTGCTTTTGTCTTGTAAATATTTTTATCAACAATTATCTCAAGTTTCTAGCTAAGTGTTCAGATTAAAGAATTAAAGATTGCATTGTCGCCTATAGTCGAAGATCCATCATCACTGCCGGATTGCTATGTATTCAAATCAGTATCTTTTTAATTCTTTCCCCTTTTCTTTTTTCAAGTGATCATAGAAATCTAGGGGCACTTGGTTGGATGATTTGAGGGAGGAGGAATAGTAATGGGTGCTTGGTGTTGAAGAAGGAAAATAAATAAATTCACTGGAAGAATTAGTTATTCTGAAATTACACCTCGCTGAGGAGGAATTAAAATTCTCTCAAAAAGGGGTAGGAATCAAACTCATTCCTCTGTCAGTCAGTCATACCATTCCATTATCAGTTCACTTCAAGTTACCAAGCACCCTGTATAACCTAGTTAAAGTACTGATGTCAAGAGTTTACTGACCTGAAGCAAAAGGTGTTGAAAACATAGAAACTCCAGAAGCAGGGGTTGAACCAAATAAAGGGTTGGAACTGCCAAAGGCAGGTGTTGAAGCAGACAAGGAACCAAAAGGTGATGATTGTGGAGAAGCAGCAGTTCCTAAAAAAGATGAGAAAGGAGCAGAAGATGTAGGGGTAGAGAATAGAGCAGGAGTTGATGTGGCAGTAGCAGGAGTAGAAAAGAGGGATCCACTTCCACTTGATGCCGGTACAATAGAAGTAATTGTTGAAGTTGTTGCTCCAGTTGCAGCTGAAGCAGCAACAGGTCCAGTGATCTGTCCTGTCGGTTGTGATACTGCGGGTAAATGGATAGTTGGGTGCACCCTTCGAGCCGCAGCCTCCTGTTTCGCAGTTTCCCTGCGGTCAGCCTCAAGAAATGGATCATTCTCATCTCCTCGGCAGCGTAGGTCAGCAAGATATGCAGATCTCATGGATTCAATGTACTGATGAATGCTCTCCACCTAACCATCATTAGTATAAAAAAGTCACTGGAAATATACCATGCCAATATAGAGGCAGAACAAATACTTGGTAAAACAATGGAGAGGTAAACAATATTAAAACCTATCTTTAAAGGGTGGAGGGAGAGTGAAGAATGGCATAATCACACCAAAATCCAATTTTTTCAAAGATATTCATTTGCATTATCCAGCACTATAATAATACGATTGAGAAATAAATGAATAGGCTTGAAAATGCCAGCCTTATTGATGAGCAAACTGGAAAGTCCACAAATTTAAACAAAACACTATACATTGTTGACATATTAAAAAGTAGTAACATTAAAAGCTCTGCAACATAAATATAGTGCGTACTGGAATCCTCTTAGGCAATGACAGGAAACTTAAATGGGAGTTATGTGTGATCGAACTAGCTAAGAAAATTCAAGTATAGAAAGATGCCAATGATATGTTTCATATGGATATGCTCCAACAATAAAAGGCGTATTAATACAATGATACGATGGTGAAACCATAAAAGCTTCTAGGTTGATAAAACTATATTCCTTAACTTCAAGGATGTCTAAGCAATCTCATATGAAATCACAAGATGAAAAGAAAGTTATATCAGATATATGCATCCATTGAACAACCAAAAAACCTAAAAAGTCATGGATATATGTGTAACAGTAACATAGAATAATTCAAATGTTGAGGGGTGGGGGATGGGGGGTGATGTTAACCTCCTCACCTTTGCTGCAACATGCACAAAGAAATCATGAACATTTGTCATGACTTTTGGTAGAGATTGCAACAGCGACGAACTTGAATTGAAAGGGTGTTTTTCAGAGCCTAAGAGAAGCAATTGTTCCAACTCTTCAATCCACTGACGACACTCTGAGAGATACTTCTCAAATCTGGTAATAGTTTGTTGCAAAAATGGAGATGGCTTCTTTGGTAGTCCGCTGTAAAAATCATAAACTGGAACCATAGAATTTCCTGCAGGTTGGCTACTTTGGTTTTGAGCGACAGTTACTCCTGAAGGTTGGGAAGGAGGAGCAGCACCTGTTGCAGAAGCTTTATTTTGGTGAAGAAACCTGGGTCTTAACATCATAAAGGATCGAACAGCAACTTCAGTATTTCGTAACATATCTTTAACAACAACCATTAGCTCTTGTAGAGCTGCCTTCTGTCTTTCCATAGTTATACTAATTCCGCCAAGTTCCTGCATGGACATAAAATAAACCTCCAAAATGAACCAAGACTCTAGCATTCAGTGGCAGTTAAAAGCAGAGACAATTATTTTAGAAACAAGTAAAATGTCTGCATTCTAGTGTTTGGCAATTCATGGAGGTGACCGAACATATGATAGGGACTCTTTTAGAACATGTCATCAAGAGTATAGGTTGAATGCAGACATAAAAAAAATTACGAATTTTAGTAATACGATAGAAAGCTGACAAACTGGACTATGAAATCTAACTAAAGATGCATGAAAATCTAGTTGTGAGATGGGGTTTCTAGCTGAGAACCAATGAACACATCAGAGAAAATTTTCAAAAACGCAATAATACTTCAAAAATCTCACAGAACAACTATCAACAGAAGTTTAAAAACTACATTTTTATAACTAAAGGCATTAGATCACCCAAAAACATAATAAAACCCAAGAGTTGGTCTTTAACTCTTAATTTGGACATGAAATTAAGAAATTAATAAAAACCTGAACAGTAAAGCTGGTATCAAGCTCGAATCCATTGTTAGACACAGATGAGTCATAAAGCCTGCTGCACTGATCCAATCGCTGACTTTCGTCCCTGTACTCCAATATTCTCTCCCTTCATCCAAAGAAAACTTCAATTCCTAATTGGCCCAATGAACTTAACAGGAAAAAGTAAAAACTAAAAATAAAATTCCATCAAAATGCCAATGGACAATGAAACTTACTCGATTTGAAGCAAAACTTTTTGTGAATCAGGATAAAGATCAGCCCATTTGGTACCATAAGTGGCGGGAACTTTATCATTCGTAAAAAGATAAAGCTGCGGCTGCTGCGACGGAGGCTGCGGCTGCAGTTGAGGTTGAAGAGACTGTTGCTGTGGTGGTTGGACGAATTGGAAAGAGGATTGTTGCTGTTGTTGCTGTGGGAGTTGGAATGGAGAGGTTTGTTGAAACGGAGACTGGAATAGAGATTGCTGTGGCTGTTGCTGCTGTTGAGGAGTGAAAGAGAACGACATTTCAGGGAATTATTCGCTATTCGTGTTCCCTGCTAAGTTTGAGCATATCACCTGCTGAGATCAGCAAAAACATCTGCAAAGAAATCAACAAATAATATGTTAAAAAAGAAAGCTGAGTTCAGTTCCTAGGTAAAAATGCATAACTACCAATCTAAAGGTGATATGCCTTCAGGCATTCAGTTCATTTCAGCAGAGACATTTCATGGATTGGAAGATTGCTTCTTGAGAAAAGTGTCCATAAATGGGCTCAGTGATTCTCAATCAAGCTATACATTTAAACAGACAATTATTTAGCTAAAAAAAAAGGCACATAGAACAACTAAATTCAAGTAGGTACTAACACCAATTGTTACTTGTAGAAAGAAAAACTCCAATAACAAACAGCTAAATATCATGGTCTCTGATGAAACGAATCATGACTAGGAAGAGGAGAAGCACTACCAAGTTACCAGTAATCTTAACTAGTTAACTTAACAGCAACTATTATCCAAACGAAAAATTGAGATCCTTAAAATGTTAAAGGGCAGATGAAAATTAGAGCTGTCAGCCTGTCAGTGTGGGTTGGAGGGTTAGTTATCCTACAACCCACTCTTAAGTGGGCACCAGTGGGGTGGCCATTCACTGGGTGGGTCACCAGTGGGATGGGCTTTGTTTTTTTTTTTTTTTTTTTTTTTGGGTTTAACCTTATGTAGATTGCAACTGGGGCCAGGTGGGTTACTCACGATGGGTCAAGTGAGTTGATAATGACAAATGAGTTATAATAAGAAAATTGCTAATTGATCCATCATGCAACACTATATAAACTAATAACAAAACAAACATGTATTATTAGAGAAATAAGGCAAATATATCATTATTGAATATAGGTGGGAGCAACAAGTATAAACTCTAAGAGCTCAAGGTCCCACATCATGTTCACATACAATTTTCATGCCAGCAAAATTTCTTAATGATACACACTGAAATATGTATTTGGGGGGGGGGGGGGGGGGGAGAGAGAGAGAGAGAGTGAGAGTGAGATAGTTATGGACATTCCAAGAAGAAGAAAAGGCAGGTGAGAACAACACCCATGAAACACATGTAGACCCAATGACTTCTCTTGTCTTTTGATTATCATTCTTCTATTTTCATACCACTGGATTCTCTTACTCCAAAATTACCCTTATTGTAATTATATTATTATAATGCAAAAAACAGAACATAAAAGGACATGGAGTGAAATGAATTGCTACTGTTTTTAAGATTGTAGGGTGGTTCAAGTAAGAAGAATTGATGAGGTTGCCCCATCATTAGAGCAAGAAAAGATTGACTAGATAGGTTGCTCTTTCTTCTTAACAACTGAAATATTACTTCACTAGGACAGGCTACCACTACCCTACATAATCATTATTTGCACCAATTACTTCACCTCTTCATTTTACCATCCTTAATTGCATCTCACTGCTTTTTAACTGCAAAAATCACAATCACTATATATGGATATAAAATCCCTTTTTTTTTTTAACTTTGTTTTATATAAATAAATATGTTTCACAATCCAACGAGTCAAGTAACTTTGCATATAACTTACAAGGAAGTAAAGCCTAAAATGTATTTAAAATTTTAATAATAATCTCTTTTCCTTTAACTTTTTTAGTAAGGTTGCTAATAAGGTGCAAAGAAGAGAACGAGGCATATCTGTAGATCGGGATTCAAGAATGCTTAAACTAATGCACCCCAGAACTGTAACATGTTCCCAAAACCATAAGAACACTACTTTAATACATATATTCTACAGATTTTATGATCCCAGTTACAAGCACTATTTTCATATATATAATAAATCAAATCCTAAGAAGTCATAGGATTCATGGACAACCATATAAAATTTCACTTATCAAGAGATCATAGAATCATATAAAAATCCACAATCTAGTACTTAAAGGCTAAATCAAAGTCTTCAAGAGTTCGACATATTTATCTAATGATTTTAACTAATTTTTCTAAGCCTAATAATCAAATTGATCATGCTCTGGTTAAAAAACAAGTTAAGATTGATTGAATGTACAAAGCGAGCAGCATTGCATACAGTGCCTTTAGCCTTAACAGTTCACATTCATTAGCAACATTCAGTTCTCAAAGCAGTCCCCAAATACATAACAATCCTCATCCTCACCAAATCTAATCTTAAAATTCCAGAAAACATTACACGATCATTAAGACTAAGCAGTAAAGCAGCAGAAATTAAAAAATGCAAAGAAATCATTGACAAATAACATTATCCCAAACAATTTCCAAAACCCTCCAAAATAGTGCTACAAAAGAAGAAACACAAGACAGATATACCTTCAACATACCAAAAAATGAAAAGATGCTCGAACGTTTCAACTTCTGCAAAAATTAAGTTGGAGCTGGACCAGTAATTCAAAATCAGACGCGAGAAAATAGAAGCAGCTGCAGAAACAAATAGAATAATTTATTGAAATGAATTAAACAGCGAAGAAGGAGAAGTGATGAAAAGGGTTACCGAAAGCGACGAAGGATTCGTTAATGAGGCGGTAGCGACGAAGGTATTCCGGGCGAAAGCTCTTTCTCCGGCGCTCTTTTATTTTAAACGAGAAAGCTCCCTCCGGGTGTAAGAGCGTTTCCTAACAGCACCGAGGGCACGTGATAGAGCCCAGCCCGAAAGCCCAACAGAAAAGCCCAAAGTACATGGATTACCAGCCCATGTTCTTTTAGATGGAAGGAGAGGAATATTCAGTTAATTAATTGTTCACTACCACTGCCATCTCTATTTTTAAGTGTTTGTTATTGTTTGTGTTTTAAGATTATATAAATCGATTTATTGATGTTTTGTTTTTATGTGATCTTTCATTTTCGTTAATAAAAGGAAGGCATGTTGTTTAATTGGTTACTAAGCATTAATTAATAAATTAATCATCAATTAAATAATAATTAAAATTAGTGAATTAATAAATATGGTAAATTTGATAAATTGGTGATTTGTGTGTGAAACTCGATTAGTGACAAAACTCGATTAGAAATGTCATATAAGATTTTTATTTTGCGCTAATTCCATACACCACATCCAAGTCATCTGCATAACACAAGCACTTGCATTATAGTACGATCTAATCCTTCATCCTCTCTTAGTTCATCGGAGTTTCTGTGATAGCGATGCTGCTTCACCAGAAATAAGAAGTCGTTTTATCTTTATCAGAGCACTATCAAGAGATGTTTCTTCTTACAGGAAGAGTTTTACTCGACTCGATTTCGCCATCGTCTCAAGACGTTCAAGATCCATGACCCAAGATCCACATTTGTAAGAAAGGTTAGTAATTCCTCTTTCTGTTTTTCTATTCATTGCAATAGTAATTGATTGAAGTACCTACAATCCAACAACCGCAAGAAAAAACATCTAGCCTCCATACCCGTCAATCACCATGACTAACGCAATGAATATTGACGGAGCTGAACCTCCAATGCGAATAACTACCAAAGAGTTAATGATAAGATTCTTGTTGGGACTGATTTCCAAAGGATGTATTCTTCAATGGGGATGCCGAGATCATTCATGGCTCCATATCCAATGGAGAAGCCCAAGCAGCTTGAGGGTGCCAATTTCAAGAGGTGACAGCAAAATATGCTACTCTACATCACGACGTTGAATTTGGAGTCTTTCTTAAAGGAGACTCACTTGTGGAGGAGGAGAATAAGACTTATACGCAAAGGCGTGTGAGTTATATATGTGGAAGGGACGTAAACCGTCATATAAATACCTCAACGTATGGGGGTGCTACCCTAAGTATGGGGTGTGATACTCCAAGTGTGGGGGTGTTTGGATTAGAGATGAAAAGTGGTTGTGTCTAATACACAATAAATTGATCATGTATATGAAAATAAAGATCAATAAAATTGCTTGAAGGATTGAGACTAAAATCCACAAAGTAAAAAAGCCAAAACAGTGGAAACCCAACCTTGATGACTAAGAATCTCATGAACTTGGTTCAATGGAACAGCAAAACTATAGAGGTTCAAGTCAAACTTGGTACCTACCATTCCTTGGTAGAGTAAAACTACCAAGTATAGAACTCGTATTGTGGTGAGGTTAAGTCTTTAACTTTTAATGATTCCTAAAAAGCCAAGTAAAGGTTGATTGTAAAGGTTGATTGAGTATAATGGTGTACTCAAGATAGGAGATCACCTATGTAAGTATGAAGTGAGTGGCTGCTTTAAAGTAAAACGTTTATGAATCCTAAGGGGGTCCATAGCTGAAATGGACCAAAACATGAGAACAAGAAGAATGCGAGACATTTATGTGTTCACATTGTTGTCTTAATATACGCTAAAGAGAAGTAGTTCAAGGACCTTGTATCTACTAAGCCACCGGTATACTCGATAGTGTTGGACTACGGAAGGTTCAAAGTCCAAAGCTACCTATCCGGCTACATTAATGTTTCATGAGAATTGGATTATTTGTCTGCATTGCATGAGAATCAAATTGCACTCGTGTAGGGGATTGTTGAAGAATTTAATTGGTTAGTCACCAATTAAATAATAATTAAAGTGAGCGAAATTAGTCTCACAGGTGAAACTAATCAAATATAGTAAATTGATGATTTTGTGTGAACACAATAAATGATAAAATTGTGTGAGATCACAATCACTAATTAAAATAGCAATCCTGTCATATGGGAGTTGTCTATGGAGCCTATAAATAGGGTCATTCTGCACTCATTCAATATACCACATCCATTCCATACACCTCATCCAAGGCATCTGCATAACCCAAGATGTGTTTTTTCTTGCGAGAATAGTTCTATTCGACTCGACTTCGCAGGAAGAGTTCTATTCGTCTCGTCTTCGCCATCATCCTGAGATATTTAAGATCCAGATTTGTAAGAAAAATTAGTAATTCTCCTTTTAATTTTTCTATTCATTGCAATAGTGATTGATTGTATAACTACAAACCAACAAGGCACAACTCGAATGGGTTAATACATGGGGTATTTAGGATGTGCATCTAGATTTAATTATCGAATCGAATTTTAAAAATTGACTCAATTGATGGGTTATCCATAAAATCTGTCAAAATTGCAAATATTCATTTACCTATATATTACCCGTGTATTCGGTGGGTATACTCACACACTACTCGAAGCTCAATTTAAAAGTGAGAATAGAGTATAGTGTGTGGATTTGTCATATATGTATCCTACCCTACATTTAGTAGAAAAAAAAAATTAAGATCTCAAAATCATTTTGTCATCTTATCTTAATCTTAATATACTAGAAGTGTGATGGATTTGAGAAACTTTTTTTCCCACTTATATCCCTACCTATTTTTTTAAATTACACAGCTTTACTCTTTCATCCATCTATTAATAACATATAATATTTAATAACTTAATTTATATTTATTATATTAAATAAATAATAACTTTTCATATGCATCATACTTATTGTAATTTCAATTTTATATTTATTTAATTTAATATTTATCTAATTAATTTAAATACATGTTTTTTATGTTCAAACTTTTAATCTTTGAAGTATTCAATTTCTTGACTTTAATATGTGGCTTTTGATCTCAATGTATGGGGAATTTTGATTCCCATTAAATTAAACAAACATCAATAATGAGAATTAATATACCTTCATTCCTATTAACCTCATCCAATACCCCAACCAAAAAACCTCCTCAATCTTGATTCAATCTTGATCATGGATATCCTAATCTATTTTTGTACACAAGAAAGTTATGTACGTGAGATTTCATGGATTCAATGGTAGATTCTTGTAAATATGATCAAAGTTTAATAGATTCAATTGTAGGTTCTTGTAAATATTATTCTTTGATCAAGATACAATCTTAGCAAGCGATATAAGAACATAGATTTTAGGGTGATTCTGCAGTACAATCCGTGCACTTGTGGTTGATAGGTTAAAATAAGGATATAATAGCTAGTTTTTTTCTTTAATTTTTAATTATTTAATTTAATTTTAGGGTGATTTTGGAGTGCACACCATATTTATAGTTAAAATATGTCGGTGGGTTGTTTTTTTTCTTTTAATTATATTATTATATATTTAATGGTATACATTATATTAAAACTTGATTTAACGGTTAACATTGTCCAAGTACACTATAGGTGGACTCTTAATTTTAATGATGCAAATTAAATTAAAACTTAATTTATCCAAGTAATAGTTAAGATCTAAATTTAGATTCATTCTCAAAACGGATTGGCTGTATTTTATTAATATAGGTCTTGTTAAAACGAATATGAATCTTCCCCAAAACGGATTAAAGCAATTGCTGTATTTCACTAATAAATCTTATCAAAACTGATTAGATGTATTTCACTATGAGTCTTCCCCAAAACGGATTAAAGCAATTGCTGTATTTCACCAATAAATCTTATCAAAACTGATTAAATGTATTTCACTATAAGTCCGTGTGTCCTTTTAAGTGAAATAGTAGGATGTTTCATTTGGGCAAACTGTACATTAAGCCCAACAAATATTTTTATTGGGCTATAACCCATGTATTTAGTAAATATCCTAACCTAATGAGTTTTTCAGAAAATTGCTTTTATTGTATAAGAATAATATTTGATATCCGATGCATTTAATTTTATAAAATTATTTTTAAGTACATGAAATATTATGCTATAGAAAGATGAACTATTATAATTTTAAATAAAAATTATTACTCATGTAAAAAAAAAAAAAAATCACAACATAAAGATTGAGAAGTACTCCCTTCGACCTATAAGTATTTCACATTTTTTTTATCATTCTTTTAAAATATTCCATATTTTACTTTTCCTAAAAATAATAAAAAAATATACTATTATAATACTCATTTTTTTACATAAATCTCAATATAATACCCACTTTTTCTTATCTCTCAACAACTTTACATACTTTTTTTCTTACTACTTTATACTCCTACATTTAAAAAAAATCTTAAACTCAGCACACAATAATTCGTGAAGCATCTTTTGGGACGGAGGAAATAATATTTTTCATTTAAAAAATAATAATTCATTTTTATAAAAAAAATTCATGCGCTAAAAAAATAATTTCGATGAAATCAGGATGCAAGGTTAACCTAATTTATATAAGTGTTTCTCATATATATATATAGTTTGATATTTTTGTTTTTAAATTCATTTTATTAACTTTTTTAGGTAATGTGATTTTTTTTAGTAACGTGGAATAATTAATAAAGTAGGTTGTTTCTTAATGTGAAAAATATAATGGAGCAAAAGATGAAAAGAGCGAAAAAAAATTACTTTTTTTTTATCACAAGTCTTATTATTTCAAAGAAAATAAATTACTAATAATTTAGAGGATCACTTGGGTGATCCGTGATCACTCATGATCCTCTCACATGATGGTCATGGGTGACCACAGGTCACCCAAGATCTGAGGCTATTTAGACTTTAATGTCCAACCATAATTAATTTACTATATATTATGAAAAAAAAAGTTATTGAAATTAAATATCATTTAAAACAAAATGTTGTATTTTTATTAATTAAAGTATATATCATTTAGAACAAAATGTTGTACTCTTACACACTTTATATATCTGGGACACAAGACTCCAACTCTATTCTTATCATTCTTTTATTTCCTAACTTTAGTATCCAGTAAAAATATGTACTCCATCCTTCCCACCCAAAGAGTCACTTTTTTCTATTTTAGGCGTCCCACCCAAAGACTTATATTTTCTTTTTTATACACATGGGACCCACACACCTACTAATACAATTAAAATATGGGGCCAACACTCCGACTAATACAATTACCCACTATATATTAAATAATAATATTCCTTAATTTACGTGTAAAAAGAAAAAACTTTGCACTGGACGGAGGGAGCAAATAAGTGTATAAAACACTCAAATCATCAATAATCAAAACAACAAAGTCTACAATTAAAAAAAATTAAGGAGAAAAATATTCCCACATCTATTAAAAGTGTCAATAATTCCTCTATACTTCTTGAAATGGAAATTATAATTCTAAAATCTGCTCCTGCTCCCAGCTCAAGTGGTAGAGGGGAGGGTGGAAAGGACTTCCAGCTGAGTTTGGTTGCTGCAGGGTGGGGGTTCGAATCTTGCCTTTAGCATAGATTTTGCCCCTTGCAAGCACAAGTTTAACAGTGAGTCTTCCCTATAAGCCACTTGAGCCACATCCTGCGATTTATCTCCTACACCAATCCCCAGAATAGGGACGGTGGGGGCCCTAATGGTGGGGTACACCATTATAATTCTAAAATCTCAATTCATTAGCTTTGAATTAATGTCATTCAGGTGGGTTAAGTTTCTAATTTCACTATGGCAAAAAAAATAAATCCTTATCAAATATTCTCTCAGTCCCATAACACACTTTCTTTATTTATTTGTTCTACAATAACTTTTACACTTAAAAAAATAATTTTATTCAATAATCTCAAAAAGTTACATTAATTTTAAGTTTGCCACTAATTTTTCACATTCATAACATTAATTTACATTTTATTTATTATAAAAAAAATACTAAAATACCTTTAAAAATTAATAAAGTTGGTCAAAATCTTTTTCTATAAACAATGTTAAACAGTAAACATGAAAATTATAATGGGAGGAAGGAAGTATTTAAAAAAGAAAAAAAAGTATGCGTTTGATTGGATAGATGAGATAGTCGCTACCTCTTGAAATTGAAATGCAAATTAAAGGCGCGTTCGGCTTGCTTTTCACTTTTTTATTTTTGGCTAATTACACGTATACTTGGGTGCACCCTAAGATATGATGCATCCACTCTAAAAATGTATATGCTTTTCACTTTTTTATTTTGGCTAATTATACGTGTACGTGAGTGCACCCTAAGATAGGATGCATCCACTCTAAAAACGTATACGAATATAAACAAAATCATATACAATTATGAACAAAAATGTATACAATTTAATAAATAGTTTTTTAATGAAAAACTGAGTTTAAAAAAATATACATACAATTATTAAAAAACATGTACAGTATACACTATTGAATAAAAAGTTAATACACATATGGATACTACTTTTTTAATGAAAAATTAGTGTAAAAAAATATACAATTATTAAGAAACACATATACAAAATAAAATAATATATATATATATATATATATATATATATATATATATATAATAGAATAAAAAGTTATACATATAGGATATACCTAGCTAAAATTAACTCTTTTATTTTTACAATGTAATAAAATAATGAGAAAGTGGAGAGTTGACATCTGTTTAATGTGTTATTAGACAGATACTTCTACTATGCAGTCTGCACCAATCTCAATAACAATACATACATCTTTACATCATATTTTTTAAAGGGTTAATTGCAATTAAATAAATGATTTTTTTTTCTTTTCTCAATTTATTCATAAATTTTTTTTATTAAAAAATACATGATTTTCTATTTTGTTTCAATTTAATCACAAACTTTTTTTTATCAATTAAATACACAACTTTTTTCTATTTTTTCAATTTAATCACTAATTTTTTTTAAAAAAACTAAATAAATAATTTTTTTATATTTTACCATTTTTATTTTTTATATTAATAAAATATGACTAACTCAAATAATAAAAGCCAATTCACATTAAATATTTAAACATAATAAAAAAATTATCTATTAAATATTAAAAATATATATATTTGTATATTATATATATATTTATTATAAAACAATTTGGAATTAAATAATATTTATACATGAATTGTTTTAATTATAATTTTTTAATACTGTCATACAAAAATTGATGATTAAATAATATTAATAAATTTACCTATATTTATTAATTTACATATATATTTTTAGAACAATTCATGGTTAAATAAAATTTTCAGATGAATTATTATATTTTTTTAAAATTCTTTGATTACGTAAAAAAAGGTTCATATATTAAATATATGACTAATTATAGTGTACACCCATATACAAATATAACCAAAAACACGTACAATTATGAGCAATAATGTATACAATTTAATTGTTAGTTTTTTAATGAAAAATTGAATGTAAAAAATATACAATTATTTAAAAAACATGTATGCACTATTGAATAAAAAATTATATACATATGGATGTTAGTTTTTTAATGAAAAACTTAGTGTGAAAAAAGTATACAATTATTACAAAATACTTATACAAAATAGAATAATATGTATATAAAATAGAATAAAAAGTCATACATATATGGGTGCACCCAATATACACTCTAAATATATAACTTACATAATTATATTTATATTAATAATAAAAATTTGAATAAATTATATTTATAAATAAGTTGTTTCATAATTTTTGTAATCTTTTTATTATATTTTAGATATTTAATGTGTACTTATTTGTATTAGTCAAATTAGTCATATTTTATTTATTTATTAATATAATAATTCCATGTATTTAATTGAAGGTAGAAAAAAGCTTGTGATTAAATTGATAAAATATAAAAAATTTATGTATTTAATCGATAAAATGAAAGTTCGTGAATAAATTGAAAAATAATTAAAACGTCAAGTACTTTTTATGATAAAAAAAATTGTGATTAAATTGAAAAAAAAAAGGAAAAGTTAGTATATTTTTATGCAATTAACCTCTTTCTAAAATTCAAATTAAAATTTTAATAGAATGCATATACTATTAAATCCTTTTTCCCACGTCGGTTTTGAAGTTACAGGTAGAGAGAGAAATCGATTAATTTCATATCGCATTTTGGTTTACACGATATTAAATTAATTTTATCAAGAAATTCAGGAAGGGGAGTAGTGAAGAGTGTTGGTGGAGTAGCAGATCGAAAGAAGTTAATTCAAGAGGCACAGCACAGATCTAAATTAAGAGTGAAGCACAGATCTAACGTTTTCAGGTCGAAGAAACAGATCTGGTGTATAGTACCAGATGTCGCTGTTCGAAAATTGAGTCGAATTTAATTTCCATGAGATTGTTTCCGACCAGATCGACCACCGTTGTCGATTGGAAAAAGGGCAGCTGTGGTCGAACCGGATCGCCATTGCTGTATGTCTTGTTAATTCGTTTGTTGGTATGGAAGGAATACGAAATCGAAGACCGGAGGATATTTTAGATGCTGTTGAAACAGTATACATCTGAGAATACTCCAGATTCCTGAGAGATAAGAAGAGACAGTTAACTCCAAGAAATGGGAGCAATTAATGCAAAAAGTGAGAGAATAGGAGTTACTCCAAGAATTAAGCTGAGAATCTTAATTTTGCAAGAGGTGGGAAAGGCCTAAAACCTAAGAATACTCCTACAACTGTGTGCAAAATTGAGACCGTATACTCCCAAGAATTTGGATATGTTGCAGGTGAAGATGTCTATCTGTATCAGAATTTCTGTGATTTAGTAAGAGATATGCTACTAATGCAATAAATCTATTTTCTAATTTTCATGGCATGTAGAAATAAGTTCCTTGTCTCTGAAAATTTGTCTTACTTTTATTTCCCTTCGGTACTCGGCAAGTGAGAGCACTTTTTTTTTTTTTCAACAGGTAGTTGCTCTTTCGGCTCCCCTCTCCACAGGAATTAGAATTTTTTGTTCGATTTTAGTATAACTTATCTCATTGATATTCATATGCAAATATAAATAAATATTTTTTAATTATTTGAATAAGTTTATATTGGTCAGTTAGTTATAACAAAGTGGTTGTACTCGATCTTTATAAATTGATAGAATTTGGCAGAGAAACTGTCATTTGTGACAAAACAGCTCCCCCTCCCTCACTAATTCTCTCCATGCGTGCATTGGGTATAAGTAATGTATGAAATCACTTTGATCAATTTATCAATGAATACTACTCGATGAAGCGCTTGAAGATTCCTCCATTTCAAATAGGCTATCGTGGCCTTTAGAATTTAGTATTATGGGTAAATGTATATTGTTTTGTTCCAAAGGATATATACTTTCCTTAATAAGGATACATCATTTTGTTGTAAAGGGTATACACTTTTTATTAATAGTTTTTATATTTCTTTAGAAAGTAAAGGATACATATTTTTATACTAAAGAGTATACAATTTAACACAAAATTCTAAAGGCGCAGAGCGTGGTCCGTGTTCTCGTGTACACAAATTTTTGCCTTTGAAGTCTTTTCTCCATTGGATCA
The DNA here is from genome assembly GCA_023678885.1 of Pogostemon cablin. NCBI lineage: Eukaryota > Viridiplantae > Streptophyta > Magnoliopsida > Lamiales > Lamiaceae > Pogostemon > Pogostemon cablin. Next base: position 21,871,496 of record CM042952.1, on the reverse strand, counting down.
AAATATCCAGTGCTGTGATGCCATTTCAATTCAATGCAGGTTGTGGTAGGAAGCATTTGAGGTCTTGAGATTTTTTTTATTAATTTGATCGGATCATTAATTCGTTATCATTTAAAAATAGATACAATGTGATGATTGTACATCCAGATAAAGTAGCGTAGCTTGAATAGATGTTTTTTTAAGCAAATGAATACACTTTTGTATATGAATGATGTAATGTTGAATTATATATTAACTACATGATTAAATATGTGAATTTTATAATTTTGGATTATAGCCTTTTAAATCATTCGCCCAATGAATGTTTATAATAAATTTATTTAATAAACACTATTTAGATTAATATCTTTTATTTAAAAAAATAAAATAAAATAATGACATAAATATAAATAATAAAAATATATCATCATACTTAAAAAAATGAAAAAAAATCATTGGTTTGTCAATTTGGAGATAATATGATAAATTATATTGAGAGAATTACTACTAGGTACACAAAAACCCCTTAATTACTATGAGATACAAACATACAAAAGTATTACTGCTAACTACAAAAATATATAGTGATATTCCAATATTACCCATATAAATGTGCTGCAATAAATGTTGTGTGCAGCAAGTGTTCTTGTGCAGCAAGGTGTGTGCAGTAGAAAAAAATGTGCGCAGCAAAAAAAGTGTGTGCAGCAAAAAATCTGGTGGTCCGGCGGAGCTCCGGCGGCGGCAGTCAACGGCCAATCAACGTTGGTCAACGGCCGATCAACGATGGTCCGGCGTGGGTGAGGGGTAGGGTTGGTGATTTAAAAGTGTATGAGTTTAGGGGTATATTTGGTATTTTACTTTAATATTTTATATATAATAATTATTATTTTAAATCAATGTATCTAGTAGTAATTAGGAGTATAAAGTGTGTACCTAGTAGTAATTAATCCAATTATATTTAAAAATATAAAATTTCTTTCATTTTAATTTTTTTCTTACATTATAAATAACTTTTCTTAATTTACAAAATTATGAATAAAATTATATACACAAAACATAAACATATGCATTGATTAACATGAATATAAAGAGTATGTTTCTATCACAGATTTATAAAAAAAAAAAAATAGCATTATAAAATAATTTTTAGCTACATTAAATTAAATGAAAAAGAAACGATAGATTTATTATAATTAAATTATTGGAATCATAGTAACATACATATTGCACGCGGTATATTCATACTAAATTAGTTATTAACAATTTTTTTAAGACAAAGTCTCTTGTGAGACGTTATTTATGTGAGACGGTTTGTAAAATGTGCTAAAGTATGTCTGTTATATATATAAAATATGTTTAATGGTTGTTAAAGTATGTTTTCTAAAGTATGTTGAATTATGCATTAAAATATGATTTTAACTCTATTATAATATGATTTATTATTGACACACTTTAACTCCAAATAAACATATTTTATCTATATAATAAGCATACTTTAGTGATGAGTCAATCCGTCTCACAAAACCATCTCACAAGAGAGTTTCTCTTCTTTTAAATTCATTGCACGGTCCACTTCACGTTTATCAATGTTATTCTTTAATTATAATATAAAAAAATAAAATTATATTTTATTTTTTAAAGTATTGAACTATCACTCTTCTTTATAAAAAAATATATATACTTCCTCTATCCACTTTAGTTTACACCTTCACTTCAACACGGAAATTAATAAAAGTATAATTATTTTTGTGGGATAATCCAAAATATAAAATGTACAGTTTTAAAAGAAACGGAGAAAGTATTATTTATCTCAATAAAAATATAAAAATTAATTAGAATTTAACTTAATTTAAAACTCTCGAGATTAATGTGTTTATTATGAATTAACGTTCAAATGAGATGATGACGATGTAAATATGAGACAGAGAATGCGAGCGGAATATCCTAATCAAATGATTAAATACATAAATAATAAATAAATAAATAAATAAGGTAATGAAATTGCTTAATTAGTCATGACTTATTATTTTATGTTATTATTTATCAATTTATCTTCTAATTTTTGTGTTTATATATTGTTGTTATTGTATTTGTTTTTTTATTACTATTATTTCACGTCCGTGCGTTGCACGGAAAACATTTTATTATAGGATTGTTGGTTAAATTTTATTTTTGTTTTTTTTTTAATAATGTTATGTATCTATATGAATATATTTGAGTTTTTCTTATTCGATTTTGGTCTGATTTGAATTTTGTTGTAGCATTATTTTTTTATTTATGTTTATAACTATCCCATATGTGTTTTGCACTAATTATATTTTGCTAATAATTTTTAAATATTTTATTATAGGATTTTTGTTAATTATAATTTAGTTTTAATATTTTTATCTCTACAACTATGTTTGAGCTTGTCTCGTTCGATTTTATTTATGTTTATATTTATCCCATATGTATTTTGCATGGAAATAATTATAAATATTTTTATGTATAAATAAATGGTTTTCTTTATATCCTCCCGGCCTTGTAGTTACATATTTCCAATTTGGGAATCAGTTCCTAATGGTTTCATTACCATTTTTGTTATATGGAACCCACACAAACCGATTAAAGTATCTCCATGTAACCCACCTACCATCTTAATACAATTATTCACTATACATTAAAATATTATATTTCTTAATCACCGTGCAAGAAGCAAATGTAATAATTAGGACGGGACAGAGAGAGTGTTATTATTTTTTTCTCCTAAAATACAGTCCTCCCCCGGAAGAGTTTGGTTGAATCTTCTCCATTTTCAAGCTGCATGATGTCATTCATGGTTTTGTCAAGGGCCTCAATGCACGATTTATTGACCATTGGCGCTTCATCCCAAATGATCAATATGCGAATAGAAAGGAGTTGAGCAAGATCACTTCCCTTTCTTACATTACACGTTGAATCCTTGCACACAGAAAATGGAATACAAAATTTCGAGTGTGCTGTTCGGCCCCCTGGCAAAAGTAAGGATGCAATTCCACTTGATGCCACGTTCCCTTTAATCTAATATAAGCCAATATCGTCTTCCACCGAAATGTCTTTCTGATGCCTCCATATCCATATACGAAGAAAACTCAATCACTTTCAGAGACAACGCTTTCCATTATCGGGTGATAAACCTTCTTCTGATCTTCATTTAGTTTCTTCATCAAATTCAGACATTCTTTATATAGTGATGATCTGTTATACCTCAATTCACTTGATATTAGTATGTTATTATGCTGAAGATTCTTTTTCAGGATCTGGAATTAGCATCCCTTTAAAATCTCTTAGATTTTTATTCATAGATATAAATGCACGATTAATCTCACACAAACACGTATTCATTGTATCCACCTTAGACATCACCAAACCTGTAATTTGAAATAATCTTAATATCTTAATGAAAATATGTATTTTAATAATAAATACAAAAAATATGTTTATTTCATTTGTTAATGTGCCATACCTAGTTGTCTCAATCTTTTCCTCTTGTTGTATAATATATCCGCCGATAATTCTTTCCAACATGCATCCCACACAGTTTTTTGCATGTTTATATGTTCAGAAATTAATAGATTTACAAACATATTTCTCAATAGCTTACTGGAAGCCCATGATGCACATTTTTTAATTGCATCTATATATTTCTTGTCGCCTTCGAGCAATCCAATTGCATAGCATGCATCTTGAAAAATATTATGTCTCTTTCCCAAATTTATGGAAATCTTCATAACATGTTGGTCCCAACACTACATTTAGCAGAATTCTCAAATCATAAGATTCTCTGGCACCAGGAGAAACATAGATGATCCTACCAACGTCCAATTACCAAATTTTCTTTTCACCCATTTCTCGTGTTACTTTTCCAGACAAAGTGCTATGAGAATTCTGTACATGTTAGTTTTCTTGCTTTGGGGTATTTCTTATTTGCTTCAATCCAAACTAAGAACATACCCTTCCTTATAAACTGTTAAATATTTATATAAATATAAATGTATATTTTTTAACATAATTTAATTTTATATTTATCAATTAAATAGTATTGTATATACGCTTAGTTTTTCATAACATTAATTTTTACTTATATTTAAGAATGACAACGTATAAGTTACACGCTTATGTAGAGATATCGTATCCGTTTAAATATCTACTACTCGAATCCATAATTTTACATTATTTTGTTTTTATTCAATTTTAATCTTAAACATCCATTTAATAATACTCCATCTGTCTGCCCCAAATGAGTGCATTTACTTTTTGCAGAGTATTATTATTTAATTTGTAATGGGTAGTTATTATATTAGTGTATGTGGACCCCATATTTTAATTGTATTAGTGGGTGTGTGAGTCTCATATGTATAAAAAGAAAAATTAGTCCCTTATGAGCGGACGCCCAAAATGAAAAAATGAAAGTTTTTGGAGCGGATGGAGATAGATTTGATAATTAATAGAATATGCCAAAAATATCACTCATCTTTACTAAATAATTATATTGTTAATTAAAAAATAAAAAAATTTATTATTAGCATAAATAATATTAATAGTTAAGATTTAATATTTTAAATGGACTGCCAAAATTAAAACTGCATGGTTTATAAATATAATAAAACTGAAAAGAGGAAAAAAAATTAAAGATAAAAAAAAATTTAGATTTGTTTTTATATATGTATAGATAGTTATTTAGATTTATATATATATATATATATATATATATATATATATATATATATATATATATATATATATATATATATATATATATATATATATATATATATAGATAGATAGACAATTTATGATACATCCAAAATAAAATATAAAGATATATTAATTATATTGAGATTTTGGGGCACTCAATATTTAGGTTAAAGCACCACAGTTGGACACTTTATTATAATATCCTACAAAAATTCTAATAGTGATCTAAGTATACTTAATATATAAATATAATTTAAATTATGTATAATATTTAATTATATTAATTTTTAAGAAATTAATTAATGTTCTTATTATTTATTAAAATAAAGTTGAAACGTTATCGTAAAATTTAAATAATAAAATTTATTATTAGCATAATTAAATTTTGGCAAAAACTCTTGTGCACCCGGGCGCACGGACCACATTTCGTACGCCTTTAGAAATTTGTGTTAAATTGTATACTCTTTAGCATACAGATGTGTACCCTTTATTTTCTAAAGAAAATTATTGTATGTATCTGGACACATGGACAACACTCCGTGCGCCTTTAGAATTTTGTGTTAAATTGTATACCCTTTATTTTCAAAAGAAAAAAAATATTAATGAAAAGTACATACCCTTTAGAACAAAATGATATACATTTTATTAATTAAAGTGTATACCCTTTAGACCAAAGCAATGTACCCTTACCCATAATACTAAATTTCTAAAGGCCACATAATATGTTCCCATGCGCCCGGGCGCACGCAAGCCTCACTCTTAAATTTTATGATTGAAATTAAAGGTAAATCATATGTCCTATGTATATTAAATTAAATTTAAATAATATATGAATATTGATTGATATATTATTTTAAATTAAGCATATATTGATTAAAAATTAGTTAAATATGCCAAAAATATCTCTTATATTTACCAAATTTATATTGTTAAATAAAAAATTAAAATTTAAATAACAAAATCCATTATTAGTATAATTAGATTTTATGATTGAAATAAAAAACATTAATTGGATGGATATATATATATATATATATATATATATATATATATATATATATATATATATATAGTTAAGCTTATTAAAAATTAGTCAAATATGCCAAAAATATATCTCATATTTACCAAATTTATATTTTAAAATAAAAAAATAAAATTTAAATAATAAATAAAATTCATTATTAGTATAATTAAATTTTATGATTGAAATCAAAGCATTATCTGTACGATCAAGATTAAAATTGAATTATTTCTAAATAGAGTAAAATTAAAAAAAATTGAAAACAAAGGTAGAAGTTTAGGTTTGCTTTTATGTATGTATAGATAGATGATTGAACCTTAAAATTTAAGAAAAATGATTGAACCTAGATTATAAATAATATGAAAGTACAATCTGTAAAAGAGAAGAAAAAGAAGAAGTATTAGAGGAAAAAAAACAAAAAGAAGAACAAAAAATAAAATATTAAAATATAAAAATATGGTTCATATAATTATTATAAAGGAAATACAAAAATTAAAGAAAAAAAGATAGACAAAAAAAAGAATGATATCTGATTGAACTTACTAATAAGATCAAAATATGAGAATGATTGAACCTAAAAATAATATCAAATAAAAGTATAAAAGAAGATAAAATAAATTAAATTATAAAAATAATGTTTATAGAATTATTAAAAAAATCGAAGAGAAAAAAAATAAGATAACAAAAAATTGAAAAATATAATAATACCTTTAAGGAGAATGATTGAACCTGCATATAAGATCAAATAAAAGTATTAAAGACAAAACAAATTATAATATATTATAAATACTATGAAAGTAGAATCTGTAAAAGAGAAAAAAATTAGAGAAAAAAGGATAATGATTGGACCTACAAATAAGATCAAATATAAGAATGATTAAACCTAAAAATAATATCAAAATATAAAAGAAGATAAAATAAGTTAAATTGTGAAAATAGGGTTTATATAATTATTAAAAAAACACAAAAATCGAAGGGAAAAAAATAAGATAACAAAAAATTAAAAAGTATAATGATACCTTTAGGAGAATGATTGAACATGTATATAAGATCAAATAAAAGTATAAAAGACAAAGCAAATTATAGTAGATTATAAATAATATGAAAGTAAAATCTGTAAAAAGAAGAAAAAGAAGAAGTATTAGAGAAAAAAAACAAAAAGAATAAAATCAAATATGAGAATGATTGAACCTAAAAATAATATAAAATAAAAATACGTATAAAAGAAGATAAAATAAATTAAATTATAAAAATAAGGTTTATAAAATTATTAAAAAAAACACAAAAATCGAAGAGAAAAAATAAGATAACAAAAAATTAAAAAGTATAATAATACCTTTAGGAGAATGATTGAACTTGTATATAAATATAAAAGACAAAACAAATTAGAGTTGATTATAAATAATATGAAAGTAGAATCTGTAAAAGAGAAGAAAAAGAAAAGACATTAGAAAGAAAGAAAAAAAAAGGAAGAAAGTAAGAATTTGATTAGGTTGAAAAGATTTATATATAATGATTTTAATGAATGAACGACCGTGATTGAAAGCAAATATTTATAGAGACGATTCTAGTAAAAATAAAATTGATACTCTATTAATTGAAATTAAGTATATATTGATTAAAAATTAATCAAATTTATTTATATTGTTAAATTAAATCAATAAAAAAGTAAAATTTAAATAATTAAAAAATCTATTATTAGTATAATTAAATTTTATGATTGATTAAAATCAAAGGAAAACCATATGTCCTATGTATATTAAATTAAATTATAATATATGAATATTAATTTAAATTAAGCATATATTGATTAAAAATTAGTTAAATATGTCAAAAATATCTCTTATATTTACCAATTTATATAGTTAAATAAAAGGTAAATTTTAAATAAAAAATCCATTATTATTAATATAATTAGATTAGATTTTATTATTGAAATAAAAAACATTAATTGGATGATCAATATTAAAATTGAATTATTTTTAAATGAGTAAAATTGAAAAAAAAATTGAAAAAAAAGTAGAAGTTTAAGTTTGCTTTTATATATATGTATATATATTATAAAACTATTGAATTTTAGAAATTTGATATTTGGTTAATTACTTTGTAATAAAAAAGAATATTACTAATTGATAATATGTATTGTATAGTTTATTCTTAATAATTACATAATGTTTGTTTTGGTGATTTAGTTATGTAATGTAATTGAGTGTAATTGTACATTGTCCTTTCTAGGAGGATATCATGGAGTAAATAACAATATTAAATTAGATCAAATAATTGTTAATTGTTAGGTTATATATATATATATATATATATAAATATATTAAAGAATCTTTAATGTAATAAATAGATCGATAATTATTTAATTAAACAATTCATTATTATTATGTTAAAACATAAATTGAAAAAAAAGAAGCAAAAACACATACAAAAAAGTTAATAATAATAGAAATGACTGCATTACAAAATATCACGTGCAACACACGTCTTGACACTAGTATTATTAAAATGTGTTTGTTTTGAATTCTTTCTTTGTTAGTAAAAATCATTAGAAAGGCATGAATCCAAAATTTACAAGCTAAACAATAAAAACGATAGTTGCTAAAATTCCTTTAACTTCTATTACAAAATTTTAATAAACCACCCAACTTAGATTAATAATTATAATTCAATGCATAACATTGGATTGATCGATCAAGTCTTGAAATTTACATTTTTTAACGTATCTCCTTTAGAATGGATGATCCAACTCCATACACTTAATTTCCTATATGGTCCTCTTTTGAGTTAACATCATACTTACACCTTAAAATTGTTTGTTAAAAATAAGAGTTTGCACTCTAACTGTACCTGCGCTGAAATATTTTTTTCTCAGCCAATTAATAAAAATAAGAAGCCCATGAAATCCAACCTAGAAAAAGTTCATTAAAAAAATTTATATCAGTTTATTCTGAGCCAATTAATTAAAATAAGAGCTTATGAAATACAACCTAATTGCAAAAATTAATATGCACACCCGACTCAACAGATTAATTTACTTTATTAACTAACATAACTTCATGAATCAAAAACATCCACACTGTCGTTTTTACTGTATAACGGGAACAGTAATAATCTATTAACATTAACATAATACTAAACACCCATGTTTTATAATCCGAGGAATCTTATTAAATAGAGCCAGTCTTTATGACTCGATTTGATTTAGATCCATAAAATTTTCGATATATTTTGAGATATATCGAAGCAGTATCACAAAGCTTAAATATGACATGTAGAGAGTCGATGTTTCTAATTATACCAGGAAACAGAAAGCATGCACCCAATACAAAAACAAGGGATAAACTGCAACAGAGTATGTAAAATAGTTCTTCATCTCATCGTCTAACAAACATTGTGATGAAATCTCAGATGAGAAATCCACAACAGAACACCGTTTCACAATTTTGGCAGATGCTATAAACTTGATCTTTCCAATTACTCGACGCGATTCAATTCCAATGATTTTGGCGTACCAATCATATGCAAGTCCATTATAGCTCCATATACATGTAACTTTGTTTAGAAAACCATGCTCAAAGAAACCATAGAAATACTCTGTTGATAATGTAATGACGTACCCTACCATAACGATATCCTCTTTTCATAAATCGACATAAATAGAAGAAAGTTTGAGGTAACCCATTGGTCTAATATGTTAGATCAACTCCAGGAACAAGGCTTCTTGTTTGCTGGTTAGACCCAATTCATTCAGTGTTGAGGTGCTCTCTTCTTCACCAAATGCACGTCGAGGATAAGGTCTCACCTATAAACATTAGACAATCACATTTATCAAATATATCATCAGGAGGGAGAGGTAATTATTGAGATGATTAATAAGGAAAAGAGTTAAAGATGAGAGGAAATTAGAGAACAATGTCCATGTATTTTACCAATCTGTAACTTCCAGGTTTGACGCCTCTGCCAACATCAATGAAGTCAAAAAGATACTGCATATGAATACACAAAATTGAGTAAACACAAGGACATTGCATAACATGGAGAAACAAGACATTTGAAGACCAAACACATCCATGTCTGATGACTGATATTGATACTCAAGGACCATGAGAATTCATGCCTCACTATCACAGTTTATACCTGTAGCTTATGCGACTTCAGAAAGCGTCGACCTCTCCTATTTCCATCAGGCATTCTTACAAGAAGTGTGATAGCACCGTCGTCATCTGGTGTTGGTTCTTGAGGAAGGGAAGCTTCTTTTGCTGTCAATTGTCTCTCAATTTCCTGAACAGCGACGTATGAATATAAAATATAAAACTACACAGCAACAACCAAATTATTTTCTAAAAGCAAACAGAAACTGTTGCTAATAGCTTGGTAAACATACTACTGTTGTGTCAAAAGGGAAACATTTAAAGCATATATGTGTATTTTTGAGAAAGCAGTAATTCCAAGAAACATCCGCTTCTTCAATTTGATTACTCAATAAGGGAGAACACTACTGTACAATATAAGGGAAGCCATCATAGAGAAACCTAGGGAAGTGAAAATAATATACTAGTATTTATTCCACATAATTTGTTCGCATTCAGATAAAATACCCAAACCACCTTCGAGAGCAAAAAAGGTGCAAGTGATGGTCTAAGTTTATGTTCCCTAGGAACACCGCGTAAAACCTTTAATATAATAAAGAAAAACTACAAATAATATATGCATGTCTAACATCTAAGTTAGGAAAATCTGCTTCAATCAACTATATGCGGAAATCTTCTATGTAAGGTACCTGTTCCTCTTGCAATTTTTTGCGAAGTTCATCTTCCTTGCGTTCCTGTTCAGCAGAAGCAACTTCAGCTTCTTCCTTTGCCTTCAACTCCTTCTCTCTGTCGGCTTGTAATGAAGCAAGATATTCATCATCCTGCATTAAAAAACATTATATTATATTTATATATATACACATACTCAAATTCCAGCTGTAACTCTAAATACCACTAACACAATCAAAAACAACCTGTTGTTCCCGTATTAATCTCTGAGCAGTAAGAGCAGGTGATGGAGGACGAGGTATACGCCCAGGGTAAGGACCCACACCTCTATCTAAACCATTCTGCATGAGCTGATGGGGTACATATGGAAAACGATATCCACTGCCTTCAGGGATGCCACCAAACATAGCAGCCTCAAGCATTACAGCTTCGTCATGTTCCTCAGATGAGATGCCACCCCACTTTGAACAGACATATAAAAGCAAGAGTTTGGATATATTCATTCATAAATATGGAACTTCATCCTCTTCCAGATGACTGCTTGACTATCATGAGAAAAATGTTACCTCATCAGAAGGGAAGTCATTTCCATTCTGTTGCGAATGATGAACACTATCATTTGGCGGAGGACTTGAAGGAGGGTTAACAGCAAGGTCCTCAACTTCTTCAACGCCTTTTTGTGTGTCAGTTGAACTTAAAGTCACACGTCTTCTCCTGTGCCTAACCAGCTGCAGCTCTTCCACATCTTCAGTGTCATCTTGGATGGATGTGCTTCCAATCTCTAACTGAGGTTGCCTACAGAAACAATGTAATAATAGACTCCACAGTACTGAATATACTAGCAGAATGCAATTAATTAAACTTCATATACTTCATGCAGAAAATGCAGGGAGGAGCAAATGAAGTAAACCATGTGAATACTAAATTTCTGTAAAACCAAGGGAAGATAAGGTGGAATACATTCTGTAAAAAATTTCTGCATTAAGAAGTATAAATGAATGTCTATTATCATAAATTTCTGCATTATGTATTGGCTCAAGTTCGTCAAATCAAGTTCATAGGACATATCAGTGTATAAAGCTTAAGTAGATTACATGACTAGATCATATAGTGGAAGAATGAGCCTGTCAAAGTACTAATGGTAGACAAGTATCTACCTTCCTAATGAAGATGCCAATTTCGCCATTTCATCTGGTGAAGTTGATGTCTGAGGCTCCAGTTCCGAAGCACCTACTTTCCCCTCTAATTCTCTTAACACTTTTTCTTTCTCTGCAGTCTGAAATTTACCCATGTTAATCAAACAAATATATACAGTAACTTAAATTATTTTTCCCAAAGTAAGAGCATACCTGCAATGAAAGGGAAACAGCACGTGCAAGCTCAGCGTCTTCTAGGTGAGACTGCACAGGCTGAGGAGTGGGATCCCCCAGATCCTGCATCAAATTATGATATAAAAATTTTACATCAACAGATCATAGCAATTTATACATAGTACGTATAACATACAGGATGGTCATATTGTTGATTTGATACTGTAGAATCTTGCTTTGAAGCTTCAATGGCAGCCCTTATCATCTCTTCTTCTATGTCATTGCTATAGTCAGGCACATCAACAATGGTGGGAGCAGTTGGCCCAGATTGCACAGGAGTACCATGACTAATATGCCCATCAAATTCTGAAATTTGCACATTTGGAATATCTCTGTCATCACCATCTAATGTGACAGTCCCGCGAATTTCTGGGCCATGATCATGTGCTGTTTCAGTGACATCTTCAATTATTGGAGCTCTGCCAAACTGATCTGATGCGCCAGTGCCATCTTTAACCTCAATTGGGATCTCCCTAACCTCTCTTGGATGAGAAACAAAAGGTGAATAAGATGAAAAAGTACTCCTATCGAATATGTTCGTAGCTGAGTTGAGGTCTAGTAGAGATGAAGCATTAAATTCTCTAAATGGTGGTCGGAAAGTTCGCGGTCTGTGGGATTCTACAGGAATTGGATCATCAATTTCCATAGCGTCATCCAGAGGGGCAGCAAAAGATGCCTCTTGAGCTCTGTTGACATGAAGAGAGAGAGATATGGTTGCAGGTTTAGCATAATTATTGCACAAAAAGTGCTCACTTAGATACGCAAAGTAAGAAACAATTGATATGACTTGAAAAATACTAACAAGTTTCTATCCCCTTCGCTGAAATATGAATTTACAGCTTCATTGAGGTTGCCATGATGCTCCTGCTTAATCAAGGATATAGACATCAATTCATAATTAAATGATGAACGAGTTAAAATAATTGAAGGATAAAATTGTAGGAAATAATAACACTGTTCTGAATAGTACCTTGGCTTCAGAATACAAATCTAATATATACATATAAAAAACCTTACACACATATAGCTCACGGTATTCAATTATTTAACAGGTTTTTTCATACTGCCAACAATTAATCATTTGTATCAACTGCCTCCCCCAACCTGCCCCAATTTCAGTAACGGAATAGTCGTGATTTGTGCCTTTGATTTATTCAGCAGATTGACACTTTTAAAACAATAAAATCAAATATGTGGATTTTCACTCATTGTAAATGCCAATACTCCTGAAATAGCAAAAAAACTAAACAAATATACTAAAATAAAAACGCTATTATCAAATTCATCTACTTGATCAAAGTAAGGCACAATCCTAAGTCTTTTAGAAAATAAGCTTCATCAATTTTATTACCACTAGCTGCTCAACAAACTGGACAAAATAATTAAACAGCAGCGAACAAAATATATATACATAAGCAAAGTAAAATTAGAAAAAACAATAAAATCAAAATGGCAGTATTCCGTCAAAAGGGAAATAAACACTAAAAACCCTCAAATTTCACACGCTAATCACACTCAAGCAATAAACCAATGCAGCGATTCCGATTTTAAATTCAGTCCAAAAAGACATCAGAACTAAAAACATTGTCAAAGAAGATTAATCAAGACATAGAAAAACATTCATCGTATCAACACAAACAGTAATCGATAATTCGTAAATATAAACTCATATATACCTCCAATTTTTGAATTGCGACGGCTTCAGAAACGCCGGTGATGCTCATGAAAGTGTTGATAGCATCTTGATCAGGTCTCGCCATTTTACTCCTGATTATACTAACAGTTCGCCTGAGATTTAAGGATAGAATTCTGATTATTTAGAACTTGTATATACAAAAGAGAGAAAATTAGGTTGGGAAATATATAAGGGTGAGGAGCAGACAGTCATTTTCGTACCGAACATGGGCGTTTTGGTAAATACATAAAAGTTGGAGAATCTTTTTTTTTTTAAAATTTTATATGGGCTTTAGAATAAAAAAGATACCTTAATTATTGCATAAGCCTATGCTTTTAAGTTATCAAAATATAGGCTGTATTTTACGGTCTTGGCCCATTGCTAAATTATCAAATGTCTATGAATTGTTTTTTCTTAAGCACAATTAGTGACTTAAATCCGACATTTTGCATGGTTTATTATTTTAAAATAAATTTTAATATTATGTAATGTATAATATTAATTTTGTGTATATGAAGTAACTAGTCTAGTATTAACATGTAAAGTCATGAATTTATGATAATTAAGTATTTATTTGGAAAAAAAATTTCACACTTTATACCCATAATTACTGTAAGATACATTGATATAAAAAAATTACTCTCACATACAAAATATTAAAATAAAATATCATATATAACCCTAAACTCATACACTTTTAAACCACAAACCTTAAACTCTCCCGCCGGCCGGTCGCCGGACCACCACACTTTTTTGCTGCACACACTTTTTTACTGTACACGAACTTTTGCTGCACACAAACATTTATGTGCAGCACATTGTAAGGGTAATATTGGAATATCACTATATATTTATATATTTAGTAATAATATTTTTTGTATGTTTGTATGTCATAGTAATTAAGGAGATTCCAATATACCTAGTAGTAACTATCCCTATTTATTTTTAATTTTTAATAATTCCTAACAATATATAATATGATGTAATCCTAATTTTACAAAACATACCTAGACTAAAATACATTTAATCAATAAGACATTAATATCCCTAGTATAAATTACTCCTTCAATTATTTTTACTCCAAATTACTAAAATAAGCTGAAAGGAATTTGTTTCCAGACAAAGGGGTGCTTTAACTTTCCAAAATGATTGTTTGAGAAGATATTGAAGACGATGGAATACAATTGATCATTCTCATTACCATGATGGTATTGCTGCATTTTGATCTCGAAGATGACAATTCTGCCTTTTTTTTTAAAATTAAATTATGATTTGGTTATCAACAATTTTAAAGCTTATTCATCCTGTCATTCTTAGATGTGCAGATGACATGATGCAGCCAACCCCATATATAATTAAACAAGATCTGAATTATGATTTCTTTCTCAAAGAGTGATGATTTTTTTCTCAAACTATCTTAAATCTAAGTGTTTATTGGATTTGACAATTTTTAGAAGATATAAGTACGTTTTTAATAATTTTAAATAAGTTACTGGACGGCACTATACCCAAAATATTGCTATGGACACCCGATTTTCAAAATAAAATAGTAGTGAGATTTCCATTATACCCTCATTCCTAAACCGACACTCAAGGGCCAATGCTTGCGTAGTGATGAGGGGGCTTTAGCCCCCCAAATTTTTGAAAATTTCTGCTATATATATATACTACTCCGGTATTTTTAATATTTTAATTTTATTTTAAAACATCATAATATATATAATACTCCCTTTGTTTTTGATAGAATTTTTACAGTTATTATAGATTCGGAGTTTAAGAAATGCATTTTTCAGTAAAATTTATTGATTTTTTAGAGTAACGTCTTTTGTAGTAATAAATAAATAATAATAAGTTGTGTATTAGGTTGGAAGTGTAATTTTTTAAGTAAAGTATATTGAAATGTTAATTCTTTTGAAAATCTTATCATTTTTTTTTGTGTAAAAAGTGTAACGAGACCAACAAATAAGGATATGTGAAATGTGTAATGGGATTACGGGGGTATTCAATTTTGTTAAAATTTTTAACATAATATTATTAAATATCAACATTTATCATAAAAAGAGTATGCACAACCATTAAAAAAAAAAATCAAACCAATACTTAGAGCAAAAATGGATGATGAGTTTCGTTGATAGTTTATCTAGAAATTATAGATAGCTTTACCTTTTATATCGTACTAATTAAGAGTATTACTACGATCGATTATAAATTATGATCAAACTACTTTTATATCTAGCCCTGCTAAATAATTTGTCTAGCTCTGCTCCTGCTTACACTCATACTAGCCTTATCTTACTAATTTTGTTAAGCCCACCCAAAATTATTATTCTATACACCAAATCTTAAATTCTAAAAACATACAAGAGGAAACTTAGAAGAAAAGAGGAGAATAAAAAGATGAAGATCAAAACAAGAGAGAACTTAGTTGATTTTAAATTGTTTGCCATTATTGTTTTATGCATAAATATTAAAAAGAAAAATTAGAATTTCAAATTATAGAACCCTAATTCCTCATTTGTAATTTAATAATGTAATTTGTTGCATAATAGCGTCGGAACGATAACTCGTTGTGTGTGAAGTAACTATGTGTTGGAGGTTTTTGCTCTCGGCCATCCATTCTATAATTATAAATGCAATCAGTTTACGTATGGAACTGATAAAAGAAATTGAGAAACAATAACTAAGAAAAGAAAAAAATGAAATGGGACAAATAATTACTCCATATAGTTGGTGTAGAGATCTCAGAATAAATGGACGACCTCAAAGCAAAAGAAGAGAAGGGCGTAAGGGAATCAGATTGGTTAATTCTTTAGTTTGAGTATGTATGCCAAATAAAATAAATAAATATTCTATTTGAATGCGTTGAAGAAGCCATAGTTGATTACTACCACCTCGTTTTTTTTAGTGGCTTTCTTTCTCCCTTTGAATTTTTCACGCCATGCAAAAGACGCAGATCTGTGACTTGGCGTAGGAAGTAATAAATTGGATGGGTTTAGTAATAGTAACGGCTATTTGCACCCCCAAATTTATTAAACGAACTCCATTAATTTTATATTTAAAATATATTTATGTAAGAAGACGTAAATAATCTTGTATAAATAATACTACTTCCGGCCACTTACAAGATATCCATTTCACTATTCCTAGCGTCCGCTTCAAATGTATCAATTTCTTCTATTTAGTAAAAAAAATACCCTATATGACCCACCACTTCTCTCTAATACAACTACCTACTTTACATATAATAATAATACTCCTTAATCCACGTGCAAAAAGCAAATAAAGACCTTAGAATTGTCCACGTGCAAACAACAAACGCTTACCTTGTAAGTGGCCGGAGGGAGTAAAAGAGAGTGACTATTTACACCCCAAAAATACTAAATACACCCCAAATATATTTAAATTAAAATACTTTTAATTAAAATGACTTAAATGCCCCTGTAAATACTACAAAAAAAAATTACTTGCGCATTAATTTCTTCATTAATTATGTGAGATAATGATATGATTCTCTTTCCATGTTATTACTTATTACTTCGTGTTCTCACATGTCTGTAACCAAATCCCATTCAAAAGAAACTGATTCTTGTACGGTAGAAGAGACACTGATTTTCTTCACTGGAGATGGAAGCCAGACAAGTGCGAACTACCTCGTTTTGATTCGACTAGGTTTCTCACTGCTGTCCAAGGTAAGAAGATGGCCTTCATAGGTGATTCATTAGCAGGCCGGAATCAAGCCGACTCACTTCTTGTCTCCTCTCAACGGTTAGTGTATTCTTTCGATGATTGATTCATCAAGACAGGATTTTGGCAATTATGATGTGTACAACATGTCTTGTCTTCTCTTTGTCTTGTGTTTTCAAGTTGAAACTCCAAAACTAATGGAGAAGTCTGGAGAAAATTATAAAAACTAGTCCCGCCCATCACGATCCCATTTGAGTTTGGTCCCAATAGTCTTAACTTTGATCCTAAACCTTTTTTTTTTGGGCAAAAGTGGTCCCGCTCAATTATTTTTTTTGCAATATTGACCCCAAGCCATCAAATATTAACGGAACGGCTCACATGGCCGTTAGGGTGCATAGAAATAAACATAACGTGATATCCCCAAACGAGCCAAAACCGAATCCCTAATTTCCCCTCCCAAATTGCATCGCGCATTGCGCTGTTGTTCCCGTCGAAGGCCGCTCGTCGTTCCTATCAAAGCTCGTGCGCTGTTCTGTCAAAGTCCTCTCTCGTCTCGCCGTTCCCGTCGGAGTTCAATTGACAAGGCTGCGCGGCGTTTCCGTCGGAGTTTCAACATCACAAATCAATTTCTTCCCAAATTATAGATGAACCCTAATCCCTAATATTTCTCCCCAAAATTGAGTGCGCTGTAATTTCCTCCCTTCACTAATCAATTTCTTCCCGTCGAATCCCTTACTCTTCTCAACAATTTGCAGTATCGACAGCACAATGTGGCGAAAAAAATCCTTCGTTCGATTTCCGGCTTCAAATTATGGTAAGTGAATCTTTCTACTTCTATTCTACTTCGCACACACTCACATACCATTTTAAAAAAAAATCCTCGTTCTGTATGTGGGGTGGTGGTGATGAAGCAATACAGTAGGGTTGAATTCAAGTGGGTTTGTCAATACATTAAGTAACTTGCGAAACAGGGACATTAGAGTTATATGGTTTTATGTTCGATTGATGTTATGCTTTACTGTGATTGAGTTGCAACTGTTGCATGTTTAAAACTGTCCTTGGATAGAAATATTTATCCTGTAACGATATCTTTAGTTGATTGACATACCAATGTGGCTGTTTCACCAAAGTTTAGTGGCTTATACATGACACTATAATATAGAACCATATGATATAACCTACATTTAATAAATTAAAATAATAATTTGATTTTTACCTTTCATGTCAGGATGAATAGATAGTTTAACATTTTAAGTAAAATTCATTATGATGATCGAGTGTATTTTATTTCTTGTTTGGGTGGTGCACGTTTTCTATTCATTTTAGGTCTTTTCTTTAACACTGCTTCATTAGTAATTAATCTATTCCAAGGCCAATTTAAAATGGTCAAGGATTTTTTAATTTTTTTTTAATATCATGTGACACTAATTATTTTAGTCTCATAAATAAATTTATATATTATTTAATTATTTATTTTAAAACTGTTTTTGCATTATCATAAAGCTTTGGTAGGCATTGAGTTTAAAAAAAATTATTTTGTGAAATTATTTATTGTGACTAATAGGTATATTTTGTTTTAGGTAATTCTCCGAATCTGTATACTATTAAGTTGTATCATGGTGGAATGATG
Source organism: Pogostemon cablin (assembly GCA_023678885.1). Classification (NCBI taxonomy): domain Eukaryota; kingdom Viridiplantae; phylum Streptophyta; class Magnoliopsida; order Lamiales; family Lamiaceae; genus Pogostemon; species Pogostemon cablin. The sequence continues at coordinate 21,852,655 of CM042952.1, read as the reverse complement.
ATTGGGAATACCATAGATGATTTTGAGTATATTGGAGGGACAATAAGCACATATGATTTTGTTAACTGTTTCAAGGTGGATTTAGGATATCTTGACAGGATGTGTGAACAGTTAGGATATGTTGGGAGTAAAAAGTACTTTGGAATGAGAAAAGATGGAAAATTGGACATAGTTAATTGTGTATTTGATATTGATAGGTGTTTTAATGCTGCAAAGAATAGGATATGTACTATGTTCCTTGATGCTGTAAGATCAGAAGATTTTATGGGTGATGATAGTGACATTGAGGGGGAGGCAGAGCACTATGAAGATGCAGGAATTAGTAGAAAAAAATTGTGGTGGAAGTTATTGGTGGAGACAGAAATGAAGAAGAACCAGTGGTAAACTTGAGTGGAATAAATGATGATGATTCAGGAGGGGATGATGAATTCACATACAAGGAAGATAGTGTTGATGACATTCTTGATGATATCGTGTTTGATGAAAACATTGATAATGAAGTAGAGTGGGCTGGTTTAGGCTGCGTTGATAAAACAGTTGCATCTTCTTCCAGTGAAGAAGAGTACCTAGACAATGAAGAAGACTTTGACAGTGTTGAGGAGGATTCTGAAGCAGAGGATGATAACTCTAGGAATCCTGATATGGTTTTCAAGGAATCTCAAGTGAGAAATCCTAGTTTCTACATAGTGCAAAATTTTACAACGAAAATATTATTTAAGGAGGCTGTGACACATCACAGTGTTAAGACAGGTAGATCATTGCAGTTTTCAAAGATTGATGGTCGAAGAATCTATGCAACATGTAAATAAGAAGGTTGTGATTGGAGGATTAATGCATTGAAAATGGCTGGTAAAGAAGGGTTTCAGATTAGAGAATACAATCCAGATCACTCATGCGCTTGACAACATATTGTTGATAATGTAAAATCAGCTTGGTTGGCGAAGAGATTTGAGGACCAATTCAAGGCTGATCCCATGCAGAGTAGCATAGGCTTTAAGCATTTAGCACGAACAAGATAGGGTGTCATGTTTCTCCCTATCAAGCATATAGAGTAAAATTGTTGGCTTTGAAGAAAATTGACGGTGAAAATAATGAGCAATACACAAAGCTCTGGGACTATGCTAAAACATTAACTGATAAAAATCCCAACTCAACTGTGGTATTGAAAGTGGACAACACACCTGATGGCAATAGATTCAACAAAATTTACATTTGCTTGGGTGCACTAAAGCAGGGATTCAAGAATGGGTGCAAACCATGGATTGGTGTGGATGCTTGCCACCTAAAAGGTCACTCCACTGGAGCTCTAATGACTGCAGTAGGCATGGATCCAAACAATGATCCATATCCCTTAGCATATGCTGTTGTTGAGAGTGAAACTAAAGAAGCTTGGGAGTGGTTCCTGCAGCTGTTGAAGGAAGATTTGTTAGATGGAAATCAGAGTCTATATACTTTTATGTCAGACAAGCAGAAGGGGTTGATTCCAGCATTTGAGAGTGTATTGCCAGGGGTTGAGCATAGGTTTTGTGTAAGGCATTTACATGGTAACATGAAGAAAGCTGACTACAGGGGTGATGCATTTAAAAAGTTGTTGTGGGCTGCGACAAAAACTACCACTATCTCTGACTTTGACACAGCAATGAACAAAGTTGGAGAACAAGATCCTAGATGCTTAGTGTGGCTAAAAGAAAAACCTCCATCTCAATGGTCGAGGTCACATTATGGTGTCTTTTCCAAGTGTGATACCCTTGTGAACAACATGTGTGAGATATTTAACAATGTTTTAGTTGAAGCAAGATCTAAGCCAATCTTGATCATGTTAGAATGAATACAAGAATACATGATGTCAAAGTTTAAAAAAAAACAGAGATGCTTGTGAAAGAAAATGGGAGGGCCAAAAAACATGTTGGCGGCTAAGAGCATTAGTGTATGACGCTATGAAGAGAATCAAAGATTGTATCCCTTCCAAATCCAATGAGTACAACTTTGAGGTAATAAGTTTTGATGGAAAGAAGTACGCTGTTGACTTGAAAGCACGCACTTGTGATTGCAGATTGTGGGAGTTGTCCAGCATCCCTTGTAAGCATGCAATCAGTGCAATATGTGTACATGATCATGATGTGTAATATTATGTCAACAAGTGCTATTATGTGGCCACATACATGGAAGTTTATCGAACGTCTATCAGCCCAATGAATGGAGAAGAGTTATGGTCTAAGACAGGGTACATTCCACCATTGCCACCAAATTTTGGTAAAAGGAAAAGGAAGGGTAGACCGGAGAGTAAAAGGAGGGCAGAAGCAGATGAAATTGGAGGGAAGAGAACAAGAGGTGTCCAAAGAATGTCAAGGCAATCATTCAAAGTTACTTGCAAATACTGTAGTGAAAAGGGACACAATCAAAAAGGTTGTTCGTTGAAGAAGATTGATACTAGTTTATTAGATGAGTTGGATCAATCTGATGAGGTTAAGGCTGTTTATGAACAAGAAAGAGAAGGTAAACCACGAGCACGATCAACTGAACCATCTACTGAGCCAGTAGAGATGACACAATCTGATGATTGTCCACCAATGACACAGGAATATGAAGTTCATCAGTCTGATATAGACCCTATCAACGTAAGTAATTTGTACTTATATTCTTATATTAATTATGTTTAGTGTTGAATACATCATAATTATTTTTGTATTATTATTTAGACTGAATCTCATGCTACGAGTGATAGACCTACAACAAGAAGAGGAAGACAAGCTCTGGTAATATTTCTATTTAAGTAGATTATGTTCATATATAGATATTTGTATTCGTGTTATTCTTTTTTAATTAAGGGAAAGAGGAAGTTGAGTGCTCCTAGTGCAAGACCAAAGGCTGCTGCCAAAAAATCTACTGAGATTGAAGGAACTGTGACTGGGGTACATATTCAATTAAAAGCAACAAATTTGTTTGAGCCTATTGATTTTTATTACTTATTTACATGTGTGAATTTTGACAATAGATGGCAGAAGACATTTGTAGCCAAGGTCTATCTGGAGTGAAGTTTAGGGTTCCTCCACTAATGGCTTTTCATCCACATAATTTCATTGGAGGTCAGGTGCACTTTGGGAGTACAAGCACTAGTAAGTCAGCTACGTACACAACACTTCTTAGTCCAAATACGTTCATTGGATGCAATATGAATGTAGGTGGTCAAAGTAGTAAGGAAGATGGTATGAAAATCATAGAAAAAGGGGTAAGAAGTTTTTTTACTATTAATACTCTTACGGAGACATCTAAGTTGAATAAAAAGGCTGCACAAAATAGTAAGAAGCAGGGAAAGAAGTAGTTGGTTGCTACTTTATTGAATTTTTTATGAATGTTGAACTATGTTTACCTGTTTGTTGATTTATGTTGATTCAGGCTATGATTTAGGATGTTGGTAAGAACTATGTTGGTTGTAACTGATTGTCTAGAACTATGTTCACATGTTTCTTGCTTTATGTTGCTTATGACATGATCTTATGTGATTGTATTAGTGTTAAATTGTATTGTGATGAATAACTTTGTTGAACCATGACAGTAGAAGGTCATAAAACATTAGGCTTCATACATTTATACATTACATAACACATATGCTTCATACATTAGCCTTCCATACTAGCATTTATACGTAATACAAAATAGAAGGTCATACATGATTATCATAGGATAATATTCTACTTGTTGAATAACCCTCGAACAATGATAGGAGCCCAACCCGACACACTATAGGCTTGCTCACGGACTACATTCACAAGCCACCAAGGCTTCAACTAATGATAAAAAAGGACATTCACTTTTGGATATAATGATAGACTCTTTGGTAATGGTATGGAGAATATGGATAAGAGTGACTTATCAAGTGTAAATAATCGAAGAGATGATCAACGTCTTCACGTTTCTATCTTCCTTTCTTTCTTTTCTAATCACAAGCACTAATCATTATCATTCCTTAGATTTCTTGAGCTTCTCTTGATTTCATGCTACCTTCCTTTTGACTTTTGATTTTCTTGAGCATATTTTTATTGATTTTGCTTATTTTTCTTGTTTTGAAAGTCGCATGTATATTTGCTTAAACTCTTTTCATCCTTTTCTTGCTTGTTTACTATTTCCTTTCTTCTCTAGCACAATTTTCACATCAAACCTTGCATATCATCATCTCCTCAATCACCCACATAAAAGGTATATATAAAAGGCTTAAGTGGGTAATCATGGTTTGTAATGTGCTTATATCACTAGAAATAGGCTTAAAGGCTCAAAGTGGTTAACTAGGGATGATGTATAAGGTAAGGAAATATATGCAAATGACTTTAAAGCAACAAGGATGGCCTATGATCATATCACTAACCTCCATGATGAGAGTAAAAATAAGCGTGTTTTAGTGTCCAATTTAATACCTTTTTAATAGGAATTGTTGTCATATTGTTGGAAAATTATATTTGATATATTTTAGTTTGATATATTTTTCTAAATTGGCATTTAATCAAAAAATTTATATTTGGATAAGTTTAAATTAATTACTGATCGAAGAGAATATTAGGAATGATATCTACAAGATTTGATCAAGAAGATATAGAGTTTCCATAATTAAGATTTGATTAAGATTTGGAGATATTCATGGAAATATTAATTCACGGTGAGTGAAATCTGATTGGGCTTCTTGGAGCAGATTATGCACTCACTCACGCGTTCTGAGATTATAGATCAGTTTTTATTCTGCTTCTTCATTTATCTATAAGTAGCGATCCAGTCAATTGAAGAACGCATCTCCATTGTGCAAGTCTCCCACATATATTGTTTTGTATTATCTCTCCATTGTTTTCATGTAACAATTATATTTGGAGAGATAGAATTAGGTTTGTTTTAGTTATTCTGATTCATTCTTGTAAAGAAACGATTATTCATGTGATACGGATTCCGGGAGGGAGTTTGTCTGTCAAGATTAGGAGATCTGATAGCGGCCAGATAAGTATGTAGAAGTTGTAGGTATTGTCGATTAGCATAGAACGGAGTTCTTAGATGCTAGATCGAAGTATTTGTATAATTCTAATAAAAGAGATCTGAGGGATGAGGCGAAGCCTATCCCGTTGTAAACAGTTAAAATTTACGGTCCAATTAAATAGCGACACGTGGATTTTATGTTAATTTATTTTGGAAGTCAAAAGTATATGAGCAGTGCTCCCTTGAATACTTCAAGCATCTTTAAGCGAAGAACAACCACCAAATCGAAGAGCAAGGTTCTAAACCCCTTTGATCCGGCATTCTTCAAAAGTAATAGCCATCGATTAAAGAGCAAGGTTCTAAATCACTTCGATCCGGTGTTCTTCAAAGTAATAGCCACCGATTGGAGATTAAGGTGCCAAACCCCTCCGATCCGGCATTATTTAATTCAAGTTATTCGACGTTCTTCGTGGAAAGCTTCAAGAATAGCGTTTTAATCCAAACAAAGACTCGACCCCTCCGGATTAGAGTTATAAGTTCAAGAATAGCATTTTAATTCAAACAAAGGCTCGACCCCTCCGAATTAACATTATATCCGAGTCCAGACAAGCTTCAATTGAAGATCCAACTCAACTCAACTCAACATACGCAGTTAATATAGTCAGCATAGTCAACAAACTCCAGTCTAAGTCAAAGTCAACAAAGTCAAGTCAAGGCCAAATTGGTTCAAGAGAAGAATCATAGGATTGATAGAGATTGTTTCCTAAATTATCAAGTTTAATCCTTCTGGATTATTATTGTAATTCTTTTATATTTATTTTATTATAAATACAAAAATTTGTTGTTACAAATTTTGGCTCGCCCGGTGGGACCATCTCTACCTCTCATCTCTTCTCTCTACAACTTTGAAGATACAAAATGACTCCTGTCAAGATCACAGTGGGAAGGACACCTGCTTCCACGTTCTCCAATTCATTTAGTGAACATGTTGCTGTTGTTACAAGGAGCGTGTCAAGGAAAGCTCAGTCGGGGACCTCATCTGGATCCAACCCTTCGGTTGAGGAGACTGTGAGAAAACGATCACCTATAAAGGAGGATAGTGATGAAGATTCTGCATGCTCACACCCTCGTTCATCTTCGAGCTCTTCATCGGACTCAATTGCAGCCCCATTAATAATGGCCGACACTTCAACTATTGAGGAACAACTAGCAAATATGACGAAAGCTATCGAAGGGCTCACAAAACACATAGAAGCTCAAGACACAAAGATCTCCCAATTGATGGAAAAGAGAGATATCACGGAGACTAGCCGTGCAAACGGAAGAGGAGTTGTGGACAAGAGTGAGGTAGAAGAGTTCACAAAATGTCAAACTATTGAAAAAGAGCAAACTGAAAGGGAAGTGCAACTTTTGGCTGATGGAATGCTCCAAGTAGATCAACTGAAGGACATTATACTTGGAACGATAAAGGAGAGGTTTGAGGAGACTTTCAAGCCTACCGTCACTTACACCAAGCTATACACAAAAAGTGTGAATAATTTAAAGATGTCAGCTGGTTACCAGCCTCCCAAATTCCAACAATTTGATGGCAAGAGAAACCCAAGACAACACGTGGCCCATTTCATTGAGACGTGAAATGATACTGGTACTTATGAAGAACATATGGTGAGGCAATCCGTTCACTCTCTCAAAGGAAATGCCTTTGACTGGTATATCGACTTGCAGCCTGAATCCATTGATAGTTGGGCACAAATGGAGCATGAATTTCTCAATTGTTTCTACAGCACGAGGAGAACTGTTAGCACGACTGAGCTGACTAATACTCACCAATTGAAGGAAGAGCCTGTGATTGATTATATCAATCGATTGAGATTTTAAACTGCAAAGACTGATTATCCGGAGAGTCTGCTATCGAAATGTGCATCCAAGGAATGGAGTGGAATTTACTCTACATACTCAAAGGGATTCAGCCAAAGACTTTTGAGGAGTTAGCTATGAGAGCTCATGATATGGAATTGAGCATGGCTGCTAGTGGAATCAAACACTCACTAGTGTCGGATTCTTACAAATCCTGATACAGACAAGAAGCCAAGAAAGGGGGCAAGCCTTATGCCAGAAACTCCAATAAATAATCAATGGCCACAAACACCACTACTGTCAAGGTTCGAAAGAATGGGGATGACAAGAAAGATAAAGGGAAACAAATTGCTCAAGAGTGGGGGCAAAGAAGGTTAACCCTGAGGGAGATGCAAGAAAAAAAGTATCCATTCCTAAACTCTGATGTTTCTAGCATATTCGATGATCTGATGAAAGACAAGCTCATCGAACTCCCTGAAATGAAGCGCCCAGAGGAAGTCAATCGAACCAATGATTCAAATATTGCAAGTACCATAGATTGGTGGGCCATCCCATTCATGATTGCTTCATCTTTAAGGAAAAGATCATGCAGCTGGCCAAAGAGGGAAAGATTATGTTGGAGGATGAAGCAACCGCAAACTTCGCTTCCATAAAAGAAGCTCAAGATGAAAGCTCATATCATGTGGTAAGTGAGGAGTGCAGTGAAGATGAAAGAGTTGAGGGTAAGGAAAAAATTTACTCTATGAAGGTGACCTTCACAGATGAAGACATGTTGTTTGGTTCACAGCTCCACAACCGACCTCTATTTGTAACTGGTTATACGCAAGGGTTGCAAGTAAAGCGTATACTTGTTGACGGAGGCTCAGCAATGAACATCCTGTCTTTAAGGATGTTGAAGAAGCTAGAAATACCACTGGATGAACTCAACCATAGCCAATTGATAATCCAAGGGTTCAACCATGAAGGGCAAAGAACTCTCGGCACGATTGTTCTTGATTTGTTAATTGATGAAATGAAATCAACGGTACTCTTCCATGTCATAGATGCAAAAACTTCATATAACATGCTTTTGGGGCGCCCATGGCTGCATAAGAATGGCGTGATCGCTTTTACATTACACTAGTGTTTCAAGTATAGTGAAGGCAACAATGTGAAAAGGGTATTCGGTGATGATAAGCCGTTTACTGAAGCTGAATCTTACTTTGCAGATGCTAAATACTTCTTCAAGAATACAAAGGAAGTGAAATGTGAAGAAGCTCCAACACAAGATAATGGGGGCAGTAAACAAATAAAGGAGGAAGGTAGCACATCATCTGCCACTCTCAAGAATAACAAAGGCAAAGAGCTTGAGGCCTGGAAGAATTGACATTGTCTTTAACAAAAATTGATGAAGGTAAGACTTCTTCTCCTCCACTCAAAGGATTCGTATGTTCTATTGAAGGAGCAAAGACCGAACATGGTGAAGTATTTGAAGCAAAAATAGCCAAGTCATATGGCCCACAAGCTTTCAAACTCCTCAAAAAGACTGGTTACGAACCGAAGGAAAAAAAGATGACAAGCAAGTTGCCTCAAGAAACTATCAGCTCATCTGAACATGCGCTCAATGCCACTAAAAAAATGTTAAAAAATAGTGGCCACACTATCAAGAATTCTAAGACAGGTTTGGGATATGTCCCTCAAAAGCCAGTCCGCATAGCAATTAGAAGGGCAAATGCAAATTATATCACAGAGGGAGAAGCTTCATCCACAGAAGACATGTTTGATGAAGGAGGAAGAAAAATCAAGAAAAGATCAGTATTCGAAAGGCTTGGAAGTGTTTTCGAAAGGCTCGAACCGTGTGAAAAGAACAAGTGTGGGAAGAAAAGTAATTTCAAGTCTTCTAGCATCCCAAAACTCCGAAGTCGAATTCCTTCTCGCATGAAGAGGCGAAATATATTGACAGTCTCATGTGGAAAAGTGTTGAAGGCCAAGATGTAGACAATTGTCTTTACTAAAGAAGACAATGATGATGATAGAGAAAATGTAGCATCCAACAATCATATCACTGCTCTTGAGGTTTCCCAAATGGAGGAGGTAGATGCCGAAGACGCTCCTCCACAATTTGAAGAAGGTGTGAAGGCCACCGTTGATGACTTGAAATAAATCAACTTAGGCAGTGAAGATGACCCACGTCCTACCTACATAAGTACTCTGTTAAATGTTGAGGAGGAAAAGAAGTACATCAGCCTTTTGTAAGAATTCAGAGACGTCTTTGCATGGTCGTACAAAGAAATGCCAGGCTTGGATCCAAAAATCGCAGTGCATCACTTGTCCATTAAAAAGGAAACTCGACCAATTTAGCAAATGCAGCATCGATTTCGACCAGAGTTGATTGCATTAATTGAGGATGAAGTTAATAAGCTTCTCGAAGTACGCAAGATCAGAGAGGTCAAGTATCCTACATAGATTTCTAACATCGTGCCAGTGAGAAAGAAAAATGGGCAAATCAGAGTATGTGTTAATTTCTGGGATTTGAACATGGCGTGTCCGAAAGATAATTTTCCACTGCCAATTGCTGAGCTCATGATAGATGCAACAACTGGGCATGAGGTCCTTTTATTTATGGATGTGTCATCTGGCTACAACCAAATTGGTCTGGCTCCTGAGGATCAAGAGAAGACCGTCTTTCATACTCCGAAAGAAATATATTGCTACAATGTCATGCCATTTGACTTGAAGAATACTGGTGCCACTTATCAACGAGCTATGCAAAAAATATTTGATGACATGCTTCATAAGATTGTTGAATGCTACGTTGATGATATTGTGGTGAAAACAAAGAAAAAGAAAGATCATCTCCATGACCTAAGGCGAGTGTTTGAACGTTTAAGGGAGCATCGACTCAAAATGAATCCACTCATGTGTGCATTTGGAGTTACATCCGGGAAATTTCTTGGATTTATTGTTCGCTGTCGAGGAATCAAGATTGAGAAAGCAAATATTGATGCAATCATGAAGATGCATGTGCCTCAGAACATACATGAACTCAAAAGTCTGCAAGAAAAGTTGGCATACTTGAGGAGGTTCATATCAAACTTGGCTGGTCGATGTCAACCGTTTAGTCATCTTTTGAAGAAAGGCAGTGTATTTGAATGGGATGAAGCTTGCAATAACGCTTTCAATAGCATTAAAGAGTATTTGATGAAGGCACCAGTGTTGTGTGCACCAATACCTGGACGCCCATTAATTCTCTACTTAGCTGCTCAAGAACGGTCAGTTGGACTCTTACTTGTACAAGAAAATGATGATGGCAAAGAAAGAGCTCTATATTATCTGAGTAGAATTATGACTCCAAACGAGTTGAAGTATTCACCTATTGAGAAGATATGCTTATCTCTTGTCTTCGTGATTCAAAAGTTGAAGCACTACTTCCAAGCTCATACAGTTCGTCTGGTTTCAAAAGCCAACCCACTAAAGTTCGTCATGTCAAAACCAGTACTCTCGGATCGGCTTGTAAGATGGTATCTCCAACTTCAACAATTCGAGATTGTATACATCCCTCAAAAAGCCATTAAAGGACAAGTGTTGGCAGATTTTCTAGCTGATCATCCGATGCCTACAGAATGGGAACTGTCTGATGAACTCCCCGATGAAGATGCTTTCGCTGTGGAGATAGCTTCTCCTTGGAAGATGTATTTTGATGGAGCATCTCATAGAGAAGGAGTCGGTACTGGAGTCATGTTTGTAACATCCAGTGGTGAAGTTTTGTCATTCTCATTTTCCTTAACAGAAAACTGCTCTAACAATGTAGCCGAGTATCAAGCACTCACACTTGGTTTAGAAATGGTTGTTGACATAAAGCAATTAAGGTGTATGGTGATTCGCTACTTGTAATAAACCAGCTACTTGGAGTATATAAAGTGAGGAAGCTTGAATTGCTCCCGTACCACAAGTATGCTCAAAAGCTGATGAGTTGGCTTGGTGAGTTGATATCAAGCATTTGTCCAGAAGAGAGAATAAGCAAGTTGACGCCCTCGCCAAGCTAGCATCAAATATAGCTATGTCGGAGGTGCAAATTCAAATTTTGGTGTGTAAAAGTTGGTTGTACCACCAATCTTCGAGGATGAGGATTATGAAGAAGTTGAAAATCATGTGGTGGAAGTATTCGAAGTTGACGAAGAGGATTGACATCAACCACTCGTCGATTATCTAAAGTATGATAAATTGCTAAATGAGCCATGTCAAAGGGTTGATATTCAACGTCGGGCACCTCGATTTATTTACTTCAAAGGCACACTATATAGAAGATCATTTGATGGAATTTTCTTGAGATGCCTAAGTAAAGAAGAGTCTGTTCAAGCAATGGAGGAAGCTCATTCCGGAATTTGCGGTGCTCATCAGTCTGGGCCGAAGCTGCACTTCAGAATCAAAAGAATGGGCTACTATTGGGCAACAATGGTGAAAGAATGCATGGAGTATGCACAAAAATATCAAGCTTGCCAATTCCATGGGAACTTGATCCATCAACCTCCTGAGCCTTTGCACCCAACAGTCGCTTCATGGCCTTTTGATGCTTGGGGATTAGATGTGGTGGGGCCTCTCACAAAATCTTCTGTTGGTCATCTTTACATCCTTGCTGCTACCGATTACTTTTCCAAATGAGCCGAAGCTGCACCTTTAAGAGAAGTAAAAAGGAAAATATTGCTAATTTTATTCGGATCAACATCATTTACAGATATGGTGTTCCCCGCTATATCATCACAGATAATGGAAAGCCATTCAGCAACAGTTGGATTGATAAGTTGTGCGAGAAATTCGACTTCAAACAAAGGAAGTCGTCAATGTACAATGCAGCTGCCAATGGTCTGGCCGAAGCATTCAACAACACCTTGTGCAGTCTATTGAAGAAGGTGGTCTCTAAGTCAAAACGGGATTGGCATGAAAGAATAAATAAAGCTTTATGGGCGTACCGCACCACCTATAGAATGCCCATTAGGCCACACCATATTCTTTGGTTTATGGTGTTTATGCCGTGGTGCTTCTTGAAAAACATGTCCCATCTTTGAGGATGGCCATACAAGAAGGCTTAACCGAAGAGAAAAATGCAAAGTTGCGCCTTCAAGAGTTAGAGGCTCTAGATGAAAAGAGGTTGGAAGCACAACAAAGACTAGAGTGTTACCAATCTTGCCTTTCTAGAACATTCAACAAGAAAGTCAAGATACATTCTTTTCAAGTTGGTGACTTGGTGCTTGCTGTGAGGAGACCTATTGTGGTCACACATCGAGTCGGGAATAAATTTCTCCAAAAATGGGATGGCCCTCATGTTGTGAAAGAAGTATACAAAAATGGCGCCTATAAGCTGATTTCAGAAGATGACATGAATATTGGTCCCATAAATGAAAAATTCTTGAAACGCTATTACGCGTAAACAAATGCATACACCAACGCTCCTTGACGTACGAGCCTAAACTGCATGTTACTCCTAGTCCATACGACAAACTCTTAGTCTGCACGAGTATAAACTGTGTACGACAAACTCTTGGTCCGCACGAGTATAAACTGTGTACGATACACTCCTGGCCCGCATGAGTATAAACTGTGCACGGCACCCTCCAATCAAAATTATGTTCTCTTTAACTACGTTATGACTTGATCCTTTTCAAAAAGGTACGTAGGCAGCTTAGCAGCCCGCTAAGTTCATTCATTACGCAAGTTATCTTGTGTAAGTTACCATGTCAATAAAAGAAGAGATAATTTTCAAGTGATGAGACAAATATTTAGATACAAGCCCACTGATAAAAAAAATAGTAAAGCAAAAGGAATGAGCGAGAAAATATTTATTTTTATTCACAAATCACTGGTATTCGATATATGGAAAGCATACAGGGGAAAGCAAGTAAATAAAAAAAAGAGAAGAAAACAAAGCAGTCCTACACTAGATAAAAAAATCTCGAGAAGCTATGTCTCGTACAGCAGACTGCAAAGATGTCTTCGCTTTCTTCAAATCTTTAGACTCTTTTAAAACAGCTGCTTTGTCAAGCACAAGGATCTCCTCCTCTACAGTCTCAATTTTCTTCTTAGCACGACAAAGTGTCTGTTGAAGATGATCAGCTAACTTGGGTAAAGTCTTTCCACCCTTTTCCAAATTAGCCATCTCTTTGCTTATCTTCTCCAATTCTTCACTAGTTGTTCTTAGTTGTTTTGCCTCCGCTGCATAGACGTCTTTACAACTCTGCAGATGATCCTTGAGGTTAGTGAAACATTTGACATAACTTCCCGTGGATGACTCTTCATCAGATTTTATTTTTGCATCAGTATAAGCATCAGCCTTATCAAATAGAGGGCACAAGGCTTCCTCCAAGGAAGAGTAGTCAACATTAATAGCCTTCACATCTTCCACTAAGGCAAATACTTCTTTCTTCAGGGAGGATAAAAACTCGAGAGGAGTCCGTTCAAGTTTCTTTCTTATAACCGTCCATACTTCGCGAGTAAGTTTTCCTTTGATACCATGAGTAATCTTCTTTGATGTAAATTCCGATATTGTGGGGCATGCCTTTGAAGAAGAATCCACCTCTGTGTTAGGGTTGCGACTCTCAACACATTCGCCATCATTATCAGAGCTGTCACTAGTATTAGGATTTGAAGTGATGCCCAAAATCTGATAAAGAAAAGTAATATACTAAGGTAAAAGGGAAGTTAGATAAAATGAAGTTTGTGTGAGAAAGAGAGGCAACCTCATTTGCCAAATCTCTTGAAGTACCAACAACAACTAATCCCTTGCCTTCGGCAGCCTTAGAGCTAGAAATCTTCTGTGCAGCCTAAAAAAAAAGAGAAATTTTAGTAAGAGGATTTCGTGAGAGGAAAATAAAAAGAAAAGGAAAGAGAATAAAGGAAACCTCATCAGCTTGTTTCTCAATAGATCTTTTCTTCTTCCAATGTGGTTCAGTAGGTGCACTACAACTTTCTGTAGATTGAGGAAGACCTTTCTTCCTTTTATACGCTGCAGGATGTGAAGCTTCAGCATGCACATGAGAAATATCTTGAGCCTCTCGGTTATTCTCGTCAAGATCATTTATGATATTCACATTCTCTTCAATATCATTTATGATATTCACCTCTTCATCCAAAGGTTCTGAAGTTGGGGCGATTGTATCTTCAATATGATTATGGACTTTCTTCCACCATTCCTTATACTCAGACGTGGAGTAATTTTTAGGAGCTGAGACAGCACATGGAAAATAAGTTTCAGAGTTGGAATTACACGTGGTACTGTGTCTCCAATGGTAAAATCCGTCTCCCATGGAAGCCTCACGAAGGTTCATTCTGAGCATCATAGGAATGTCTTGCATGAACCCAAATTGATGAGAAAATCTATGTGGCGAGTAAGGCTCCATCACAAAATGATTGCCTCATCGCAAGGTAAGATAACTAGTACGAATAGCCACAAAATGGGCCCAGCTGTCCCAATTGCTTTGCCCATCATCCACAAAATGGATAGCTTTATCTTTTGAAAATATATTGCAAGTCCACGAAGGATTGTCGGCTATATGAATTCATTTGCGAGCATCCTCAGGACTAAAGTATCTTGCACCCTGCTCACCAGCATAAGCTACCATTCGAGGATGATTCAATTTACTGCCAATCGAAAAATGAGTCTTGAAGTAATGGGCTAACCAAGCATTAACAAAATGAACAGGAAATGTTGATCTAACTTCAGAAGGATTTGGTGAGTTAGAGATTGTGTTCAAGCCACGGTAGTTGCTTGTCAAAACGGGAATTGCAAGACTTACTTTTTTTTCCAGCAGCCATTAAGCTTGCCACCTTAAAAGTACTTGGCCGTATTAAGCCTGCCTCAGTACCCGGGAGTGCAAAAGAGCAAAGTCAGCAAGCTAAATGAGCAGCTAAGTAGGTCTCTTCTTGATATGCAGGTGGAATGCCCAACTTCTTAAATTGGTCTATCTCAGCAGACGTCCACGACCTATGATTCGAAATAATACCACTCGGATTATAAGTTTTCTTTGGACGAGAAGTTGATTTTTTTTCGACATGCTTAGGAGGTGGGAGATAAGTTATAGTCTTTTTAGACCAAAAATCTACCCAATGTTCAATTGATATACTTCTCCTACCAGTGTCTTGGCAAAGCAAATGATAAGCACCATGTAAAGATCGGCAGCTATATGGGATTCGTAAATCATCTTTCTTGGAAAGAAGTTCAGCTGAACTTGGAATTACTTCGTCATATATATTACCAGCTATCGGAAGTCCCATCAAGTTGTATAAATCCCATAGGGAAATTGATATTTCTCCAAATTTAGTGAGTAAAGTGTTGGTGGAAGAACACCAAGCCTCACAAAAGGCTTTGATAATTTCTTGATTGCAGTCATAAGTAAAGAGGGACGCAAAGACAGCGTCATAAAGCTTTATGTCATGTAGTATCAGTTGGTATCGACTGAGAATATCTTCAGTCCACTCCCAATATCCTTTGGTATAGTGGAAGTCACCACGAAATTTGAGGAGTTCTCCCCAAGCTGCTTTATTTTTTCCTTTCCCTTTCGCAAATCGTCTTCCCAAGGATGGTAGGGGCTTCAAATTAGTGGGCTCAAATCAGCTCCTTTCAAAGTCCAAATTATGTTATTTTTGCCCGAAGAAAGTTCATGAGACCAACATTCTAAAAATAAATTGTTGTTTAGGAGGAACTATCGCATGGTTCCCCAATAAAGAATCCTCAATTGGAAGGTGATTCCCTTGTTGTAAAGGTTGGCGATCATCATTAAGAATCACTAAGTAGCTGGAGCCAGATTTTCCCGTAGCAGCCTTGAAGTAAATCATGTCGAAGATCGTGATTAACTGCAAAACAAGTGAAGGGGTATTAAAAATAGGCATTGAAATATTAAAGGTGAGCAATTAAAATTGATTCATGTTTAAATTTGATGATTTAAACACATGAATTAAAGCAGTTCATATGGGTGTAATTAATTTAAACCGAAAAGCATGAATTAAAGTTAATTGCCCAAGAGTTGAAAAAAAAAAAGAAAGGTGGCCCAAGTAAAAATAAAAAAAAGAAAATAATAAAATAAAATAAAAGGATAAATTGTCCCAAAATAAGATTGGAAGCACGACAAAGGCCAAGTTGATTTGAGATTGTACAAGTTTGAAAGAAGTTAAAATTAGGAAAGTTCAGTCAAAATTGGAGAAGCAATTCTTCTCTCTTCACGGGAATTCTTCACTGCACGCTTCGGATATCACACCACTGTAAGGTTGTCATCAGCCACGTTCCCCTCCGCCGCGTCACCATCGGCCATCAACCGCTGCTCTCGACCTCGCTGCTGCCACCCGTCCGTCATTCTTCGCATCCACGCACAACCGGAGTCAGCCTCCGAATCTGTCCCAATTGCTGCGTCCTTCAGCGCGCAGCCGTATCCCAGAATCCGCTGTCCCGTCGCACCGGATGCCGTCGCCAACAGCTACCGCTCAGTCGCGACCTCTTGCTGCTGAAATCGCGACGCAACGTCCAATGCAGCCGCCGCCGGATCGTTCATCGCGGGTTTGTAACACCGCGCCGCCGGGTCGTTCCTCGCGGGTTTGTAACACCGCGCCGTGGCACGCGCTGTTGCCGTCGGAAAATCACCACCAGATCCGCCGCTCACCCAGCCGAAACTGAGAGCCGCCGAGCCACCACGAGTGGTCTCGCCAAGCCGCTGTCGCCTCAAGGCCGCCATTTGCGATGACATCGGAAACACGAATCATCACTCCAAGAAAATGGTACTCTGTTTTGTATAGTATATTCTGCTGTGGTGATTTCGTGAAGAAATCTACAAGGAAAGGAGAATTCGTCATGTGCAAGTCGCTAAAAAAAAAAAAGAAAATAGAATGTTGATGAAGAAATCAAATTCACTAGGTCCTTCTTACATAAATATAAGTGAAAAAGTTGCAGTAAATTATGAAAATAATTTGCATGATTGAAATCTCGAGAGATTTCAAAAGATTTCTTAGATTTTGAGCAAAGATTTGTAAATCATCTTGAGAACAATAATCAAATATGTTCCTATTTCCTATCTCTTGTAATTTTGATATTAAGCAGGGAAGGGAGTTAATTTGGGCCTAAGAAAATAAATTGGGTCACTTAAAAATTGGGCCAAAAAAAAAAATTATTACTTGGATAAAGTAATTTTTCAATTGCAAAAATCCAGATTATAAATGTTGAAAATAAAAGGAATTTTTTTTGCAATTCCTTCACATCAAGACGTGGCGTCCGTGAACAAATCACAAGGGGGCATTTGTAAGCAGTTAAAATTTACGGTCCAATTAAATGACGTGAATTTTATGTTAATTTATTTTGGAATTTAAATAAATTTTCCTAAAGTAAATTAATAAATAATTTGAGCCCAACAAATTAAATGGGGTTTAAATTAAATAAGGTCTGACCCAAGTCAAATAAGGCCAAAATAAATGAGATCTGACCCAAGTCAAGCAAGCCCCAAATTAAAGGAGGTCTGATTGAAGTCAAACAAGCCCACACAAATTAAATCAGGCCCAAATAAAATAGGCCTGATTACAGCCCAAACAGGTGGAGGCGCAAGCCCGCAGGATATGACCCAAATAGAGTAGACAAATCAGAATACAAGGCATTAATGAGGGAGTCTTCACCTCTTACCTATATAAAGGGGTCTCCTCTCTTCATTTGACACACACAAAAATATCTGAAGACAAAAGCTCTGAAGAGATCAAGAATATGAGCAGTGCTCCCTTGAATACTTCAAGCATCTTCAAGCGAAGAACAACCGCCAAATCGAAAAGCAAGGTTCTAAACCCCTTCGATCCAGCGTTCTTCAAAAGTAATAGCCACCGATTGAAGAGCAAGGTTCTAAACCCCTTCGATCCAGTATTCTTCAAAGTAATAGCCACCGATTGGAGATTAAAGTGTCAAACCCCTCCGATCCAGCGTTATTTAATTCAAGTTCTTTGGCGTTCTTCGTGGAAAGCTTCAAGAATAGCATTTTAATCCGAACAAAGGCTCGATCCCTCCGGATTAGCGTTATAAGTTCAAGAATAGTGTTTTAATCCGAACAAAGGCTCGACCTCTCCGGATTAGCATTATAAGTTCAAGAATAGCATTTTAATTCGAACAAAGGCTCGACCCCTTCGAATTAACGTTATATCCGAGTCCGGACAACCTTCGATTGAAGATCCGACTCAACTCAACTCAACATACGCAGTCAATATAGTCAGCATAATCAACAAACTCCAATCAAAGTCAAAGTCAACAAAGTCAAGTCAAGGCCAAATTGGTTCAAGAGAAGAATCATAGGATTGATAGAGATTGCTTCCTAAATTATCAAGTTTAATCCTTCTGGATTATTATTGTAATTTTTTGTATTTATTTTATTATAAATACAAAAATTTGTTGTTACACCCGTATTTGTTTAGATCGTGTGTTTTAATGTCTTCCGCTGATATTTCGTTTATGCTCTGTTAAATCGTACTTTTGAGTTCTTACATCAGTAAGAACATCACTTTTGAGTTCTTACACCAGTAAGAACATCTGCACACACGAGCCTATTTTTCTAACAATTGGCATCAAGAGTCAGTACCAGTTTTTAACAGGTTAGATCTGGGAAAGACACGTCTTCCATAATCATGTACTCAAGTGGATCCATATATCAACCACCCTTACTAGATGGATCGAACTACCCCTATTGTAAGTCCATGATGACTGTGTTCCTACAATCACTAGGTGATGAAGTCTGGAAGGCCAATGAAGAAGGATGGAAACATCCGACTATCACAGAGAAAGATGGAGTTCTTACGTCTAAAGACAATGAGGAATGGACTGATAAAGAGCGACAAGCAAGCCGTGCAAACTACAAGGCTTTGTACTCTATCATAACTGCAGTTGATATGTACAAACACAATCTGATTGTCATGTACACTGAAGCTAAGGAAGCATGGAAAATCCTTCAACTTCATTTTGAAGGAACTGATTCAGTTCGTGATTCAAAACTACAAAAGATGATGAGTGAGTATGATAAGTTGTGTATGAGAGATGATGAAAATATTGATGCATGTTACACTCGTTTTTATACTATCATAAATCAGTCTCATATGCTTGGTGAGATTATTTCTGAGCAGAAACAGGTTCAGAAGATCTTGAGAACTCTTCGAAAAAGATTCAGAGAGAAGGTGACGGCAATTGAGACCTTCAGAAAAATCTAACCAATTGGTTTGGATGAACTTGTGGGAGATCTTCGTACATTTGAGATGAACATAGGGTATGATGTCGAATATAAGGGAGTTGCTTTTTTTGCTGAAGAATCTCATCAATCTAGTGATGGTAATAGTGATGATGAATTGAGCATATTTAAACTGGAAAGGCAGATGTTTCTTCTCAATAGAAGTTTTGAGAAATTGTTGAAACAATTGAAAAGTCAGTCTGATTCAGATTTTAAAGTGAAGAAGAACCAGTGTTACGAGTGTGAGGGTTTCGGACACTTTCGATCTGAATGTCTAAACTTTTTACATAAGAACATCTCTCAGAAGGGCTGGAACGAACCTGAATCCGATATCTGAGAACAAATTGGTAATAAAAATCATTTTGCAGTAAATTCATCTACTAAAAATGTTCTTTGTCTTGCAGCGAATGCTGCATCAGAAATTTCAAAACATACCATGTCAGAACATGTCATGTTAGAACATGCTGAACGTTCAGATTCAGATGTTTCAGATGATGATTTAGAAATTATTATGAAGGACATAGAGAACGTCTATAAACAGATGATCTCAAAATGTGCCCAAGTTGCTGAATTTATAAAGAATAGTGAAGGTCAGGTAACCGAACTCAAATTGAGTCGAGATGAGGTATTATCCAAAAACTCTGAACTTTTTATTTTATTGATGATCTTAAAAAGGAAAACTCAGATTTAAAAATAAGAATTCTTTCTCTTACTGAAGCAATTCAACAAGGAGAAATCAAAATGGTTGAGTTTGAGTCCAAGTTGGCATTAGCTCCTTATCGTTCCAAACTGATCGAACAAGAGAATAAGTATCATTTGGAAGTTATTGAGAATCTTAAATCTGAGTTGTTTTCTGTTCAACAGGAAAAAGATGAAAAGAACAAGTTTCTGAAAGAACATCTAAGTAAACTGCAGAAAGAACATGGAATGTTTGTAGGTGCTATAAAAAGGAAGGACATCCAAGGTGAGAAGGACAAGTTGGAATTGGAAAGATTGAACCATTCTATTTTTGTGAACTGCAGAAAGAACATGGAATGTTTGTAGGTGCTATAAAAAGGAAGGACATCCAAGGTGAGAAGGACAGGTTGGAATTGGAATTGATGAACAGTGTAAGAACTCAGAAACTACTTTTGTGAAAGCAACTCAAAAGGTGTTTGTACCCAAGGAGGAAAAGATGGACGTTACAAAAGGACCATCTAAAACTCAGAAAAGAACATCTGTTCAATCTGAAACTGTGATGAAGAAACATCCTCTGAAATCAGAAGGAGTTGTCCCAACATGCCATAGTTGTGGGATAAAAGGACACACCAAACCATATTGCTACAGAATGTAAGAATATGCAGGTGTCTCCTCACGCATTGGAATCCAAGGTAAGTGTTCTCAACCTTTAAGTGGATTTAGTTCTATCAAATCGCCGCATGTTGATTCATCACCAAAATTTGCTGCTTTTGAAAGTTGTTAGGTCATGTTCTTACGTTAGAATATGAATTTTCATAAAACTGCCTATTTTGTTCCTACATGTCATTATTGTGGTGTTAAAGGTCATATTCATCCTAAGTGTCATAGGATGCATAATGATATTTAGTATGGGCATGTGAATGAATGGAACCATAAAGGAATTCCTACTAAATCTCCTAAACAAAAGATTGATTTGAAAAATCATAAAGTTGCAAAGATTTGGGTTCGAAAGAAAAGGTGGCAATCCACTAAGTAACTTTACTTTCAGTTTCATTTTATTGGGGATTTAATGAGAGTTGATTAATTTGTGTTGAAATGAGTTCTTACTTAAAACTTTTTGGCTGCAATATCTTCCATAACTCTTAGTGTTCATTCAGTTTATTTCTCTAAAGGATCATAGGATTTTCATCTTCATTGATGCTTGCTCGTAGTTTATGCGAAGAATATTTCTTCTTATGAATTGATCTCTGCATGGTTGCATGTCATGGTAGGGTTTGCATTAGATATCTCTGCCTATCATTTCTGCTTATGCGTATTCTTTCATCTCTAGAAAAATATCCAGTTTCTTTATGAGGTGAGTTGAGTAAATTCCTATATTCTTATCTCTCGTATTTCTACCTCAGTCAGTATAGGGCTACCTATGATGAAATGATATACTGTGAAAACCACTATTCTTTTGGAAAGGGCTACGTACACAGAAAGTGAAACGTGAGGAGAAAGCCACTGACTTTAAAGAAAAGATGTTCAATTATTTTGAGTAAAAAAGAGTTATAAGGATGGATATGTTTCAATACTTTTTTAATTGTCTCTTTCGGTGTAAGTTTTTATAAAAAAAGAAGGGAATTATTGACAACGGCCAAATTCTAGTAGTGGCAAATGAGTAAAAGGATTTGGTATTACACTTGTCCAGAAGTTTGGTGTTCTTGCACTTGAGAAAAATTCAAGAGTTCGTATGTTGAAACAGTATAAAAGAAAGGGGGAGAAGTGAATTATGGTGATCAAAAGACAAAATCCTTTATGAGAGACAAGGATAATATATGGAGATTTATGTGTTCTCATCTTTTCTATGTTTATTAGGCATGCTGCATTTTTTCCTTATGAGAATGAACTATTGAATATTTGGTTGGTTTTGGTTGATTTTGAAAATCTTGGATAATACAGTTGGAGCTCTTTTTAGACTTGTGGATTAACTTCGTTAAATTCTAAATTTTATGATAAGTGGAAGTTACTTTATTTACTTGTCTTTTGAATAAAAAGGGGGAGATAATATAGTTGCAGGACTTGTATTCTTCATTCATATGTGTTTGTTTTGTCATGGGGGAGTTATCAGATTATGAGGGAGATTGGGTTTGTCTAGTTCTGTCGACGTAAGAACTCGATTTCTGTTTTGCTTGATGGCTTGGTGAATGGTTCTGCTTTGCATTTAATTTAGGAACTCTTTTCTATTATGAGATTGATGATCATTGATTATCGAATGGCATGTTCTTTCTTAGAGTTCTTACTTGTCATCAATATTGTTCCTGTCCTTGAGTTTTAACGTCAGACCAGTTTTCAAAAACATGATAGATTGGTTTTGTGTTATTTTTGCAGGATTTAATTATTTTACTCTTCATCCAATTTTAAATTTTTGATTCAAATGCCAAGGGGGAGTTTGTTCGAAAATTATATTTGATATATTTTCCTAAATTGGCATTTAATCAAATAATTTATATTTGGATAAGTTTAAATTAATTACTGATTGAAGAGAATATTAGGAATGATATCTACAAGATTTGATCAAGAAGATATAGAGTTTCCATAATTAAGATTTTATTAAGATTTGGAGATATTCAAGGAAATATTAATTCACGGTGAGTGAAATCTGATTGGGCTTCTTGGAGCAGATTACGCACTCACTCACGCGTTCTGAGATTACGGATCAGTTTCTGTTCTGCTTCTTCATTTATCTATAAGTAGCGATCCAGTCAATTGAAGAACGCATCTTATTTGTGCAAGTCTCCCACATATATTATTTTGTATTATCTCTCCATTGTTTTCATGTAACAATTATATTTGGAGAGATAGAATTAGGTTTGGTTTAGTTATTCTGATTCCTTATTTAAAGAAAAGATTATTAATGTGATACGGATTCCGGGAGGGAGTTTGTCTGTCAAGATCAGGAGATCTGATAGCAGCAGCGTTGAAAGGAGTCCAATGTATGTTGTCAAGTCCACATGGCGGCCAGATAAGTATTTAGAAGTTGTAGGTATTATCGATTAGCATAGAATGGAGTTCTTAGATGCTAGATCGAAGTATTTGTACAATTCTAATGAAAGAGATCTGAGGGATGAGGCGATGCCTATCCCGTATTTATTTAGATCGTGTATTTTAATATCTTTCTTTGATATTTTGTTTATGCTTTGTTAACTCGTACTTTTAAGTACTTACATCAGTAAGAACATCACTTT
Organism: Pogostemon cablin; assembly: GCA_023678885.1. NCBI lineage: Eukaryota > Viridiplantae > Streptophyta > Magnoliopsida > Lamiales > Lamiaceae > Pogostemon > Pogostemon cablin. The sequence continues at coordinate 21,829,728 of CM042952.1, read as the reverse complement.
TGAGTTCTTACACCAGTAAGAACATCTGCACACACGAGCCTATTTTTCTAATACATACATTAGCACAGTGTCTTATATTTAATATATTTGAGAAAAATATGAACTTGAGGTGTTTTACTGTGTTTTAGATGGTAAAAGGATCAAAAGTGCAAAGTTGGAGAAAATGTGCTACTTGTGCAAGAATGCTGAAAAACGCACGTCCAACTTGTGTAATTTTTCTGTATTTGTGTGGAGCTCTGAACTAGAAGTGTGTACATGGATGGAAAGCCACAGAAGAGAGGATCGTTTTGGCGTAAGGAACACGTCAATCGGATTCCAAAAGAGAAAGTTATGATCAAAACGGTGACGTCGTGCAAGCTGTTTCTACTCAGCACGACTATGCCACTTTGCATGACTTGTTATACATTCAATTGTTAGAGTTTTTGTTAGTTCTTTATATGGATAGAAAGCCAAGAAGAGAGGATCGCGTTAGCATAAGATTCACTCAAATCGGAGTTTGGATGTGGAAGTTATGCGCGAAACGGTCAGACTGCGCAATCCCGCTCGACCTGAAGAAATCCCGCTCGACCAAGACATTTTGGTCGAGCGACGGTCGAGCAGCGTGAAATTTTTGGATCCGTGAACAGTTATGCCGCTCGACCTCTGCTCGACCAAAGCCAATCCAGCTCTACCAAGACCATTCTGATCGAGCGGGGACACGAAATCCTATTTTTGGTAATTCCGTCTCCAGTAGCGTGTATTTTTGTCTTTTCCAAGAAAAAGTCCATCTTAGGTCCATAAGGAGAGCTTACAAGTATAAAAGGGGATGCAGATCACATCATTATTCATTAGACCACAATACAATCATCCTACACCCCACAAGGGGGACCACCCCCAACCATCACCCACATCCTTTCCTTCATCCATCCATCACTTTGAAGATTCATCTGTGGAATCAAGAGGAGAACCAAGAGGAGGATTCAAGATGGAAAAGGACACGACGACTGATTCCATGTTATGATTCTAAGTGAGCGGACTCCGAAGCAAGAGGAGGATTCAAGATAGAGTCTGAATATATATCTTGATTGTAGATTAAATGCGTTCACCGCTGAACTTGATTCCATGTTATGATTCTAAGTGAGCGGACTCCGAAGCTTCATTAGAACTATCATATATGAATGTTTATTAATTGAATTGAATTCGGATTAGTAAGCAGGATAAAGAGGGTAATTTTATAGTACCTATAAAAGGAGATCATATCGAGTTAGATTCCAGACGTGGGAAATAATTGATACTGATAGTACCTAGAAAGGGGGTGAAACTATATCTCTTGCTCCAAGGTTATTCACACGCGCTACACACATATTTACTTGAGTCTATAGAGAAGATTTACATGGTTTAGTGATGCGTCCATAGTCCACAAGGCAGAGTCGGCTTGCACTTGATAGGGAAGTTAAGTAGTAAAACTGGATTACCTTAGAGCTTACCTATTCTCCATTCTTGAGCCACTTTCGTATTCTTCTAGTGCTATTTTATTTTATTTATTATTTAATTTTAGTATTTTAGTTGATAATTAATTCTACAACTCTTATTGCCTTTCGTCTTAATTAATTTAGTAAATAATTAAATTGATAATACGCCGTCCTTTGGGTTCAATATTTAACTTGGTCACTTGCTTAAGCTGCAACTGATATCCTTAATACTTGGGGATTAATTTTGTGTACAAAGAAAACTCCCATCACTCCACCAATCGGGCTCATTCTCGTAGTCCATGAGCAAATTCTAGTTTACCAAGACTCAATCGATCCACTCATGAAAAACTAACCGTGGAGGCACGGTTGAGGCTCAAACGCTCACAAGCTTTTACTTAGACCTAAAGGAACTCATTACACCTCAATTCTTCTCAAAATTGAACAAGTTAAATAGAACATGTCACAATTTCAAATAGTAGAGATTCTTAAATAAGAAACAACACAAAATAAGAATAAAAAAATAAGAAACAACACAAAAACACATAATATGCAAAAACGAAAATTCCATCCATCAAAAGAAATTTAAGCATATATCCTCATCATCCAATAATATATAAACTCAAGATTTTTATCACCTTATCAAAAATAAGAACCACTAATAAAGCAAGTAAACCTCTTAAATACATAACAAGTGAAGTAACATGACAATCCAAGTAAATCCAATTCAAAATCACATATATGCTAAGCAAATGAAAATGATAAATAGTAAAGTGAACTCCCTGAAAAGGCATCCGGAGGTGGAAATGGCCAGCATGGACAAACGGGCTGCATACAAGACGAACTGGAACTTTGAGCACGACATGGGTTGTGTCAGGTACACGGCCCGTGTCTCTGGCACCAACACAGCTCCAGTTCTGCACTCGCCCATGGCGTGGGCGAGTAGGCGTTTCTGATGCTCGAACACGGCCTTATGTTACAGGCTCGTTTTCTGCACATGAGGCGTGCCGCCATACACAACACAACCCATGCACTGAACACAGCCACATCCTGGGCGTGTTCATGTTTCTAATACCCGCACACGCCCTCGTGTTACAGGGCCGAGTGCTGCACACGGGGCGTGTTGCTGCGCCCTGTTTTTTCTCCCTTTTTATTCAAACTTCGAATCCTGTTTTGCCCTATTTTTATGCTTCCAATACACCTCATATATGCTCAAAATCTCATCAAAACCATCAGCAAAACAATTATAACCAAAATATGAACTAGCATGCACTTCGACACCACCAAAAGATCTAAAATCAAACCAATACTCATGAGAAAAATTTTAAAATTGTCCCAATTTTACGAGAAGATCTCTCAATCAACAAGCACACTCAAGTGGTGAGTCACACCACGCACTCTCCCCCCAAAACTTAAATCGAAACAAGTTGAGAATTAAATTTGCAAAAAGTGGTGGGACTTATCCTTGTAGTTTCCACCAATGATCTTCTTGTAGAGAAGCATATGCATCACAACACTCAATGTACGACACACCACACATTATCCCCCAAACTTAAAGTGAAACAAGAGTTGAACTTTAAATTTACAAGAAGTGGCGAGTTGTCCCTTCACACTTCAAATCAAGCACTTCTCGTATTTTCAATACTCATTCTCCTCAATAAGCACAATCAACCTACATGCCAAAAATACAAAAAACTAAATCAAAGCATTTAAATAAAAACAATAAAGAAACAATGGGTTGCCTCCCATCCAGCGCTAAGTTTAACGTCTTCAAGCTGGACGGATCATCGGAATGGCCAAGGATATCGTTCGTTCTCACCATCAAATTTTAATCTTTGGCTTCTTCTATTAGGCATCTATGGCAAGTAATGACCTCAGTAGCGTCCTTTGAGATTGGCTTCAAGAATTCAACTCGTTTGAGCTTACACTCCATTAATCGCTCTTTTCGAGACCACCACTTATTCCTTTTTACCAAATGCATTCCCAACATTTCTTTAAGCTCTCTTTTGTACATAAAGCATTGAGAAGAATCAATAGGTAAGTAAAAGTCAATATAAATAATATTTTGAAATTCAATGCAACTTGAAGAGTTAAACGGTGTAGAAATGCTCATTTCACTCCCGAACTCATCATCAAGTACTCTTAGACCTTGTTCCACTTCATCGAATTCATACTCATCTCTTGATTCTTCATCTTCACTTGAATTTTCCTTATCAACAAGAGGCATGAAATCATAGATGTTCTCTTCCTCCTTTAAGCTTTCTTCTACCTTAGGCTCTTTACTCCGCTCACTTTCCTCCTCTAAGCTTTCTTTGACCTTGTCTTCCTTATTCTCAATAAGCTCAACATCTCTTGAGTCTTCTTTATTATCCCCCGAACACTCTTCTACCTCTAACTCTTCTTCAAATTTTTCATCAAAATTCTCCATTTCGAGAAGAGTGTTCCTTTCACTTATCATTTGACTTATTCGATATTTTAGGGCCTCAAATCTCCTTTCCTTTTTCTCATCTTCTTTCCTTCTTTCTTCAATATTTTCATTCAACATTTCCATGAGTTGCCCCATTCTATCTTCTATAGGTGGCTTAACTTCTTCACTTGGTGGTTGCCATCTTTGTCCTTGGAGATAATTCCCTTGATCAACACTTAATTACTCCTTTTCATGTAAGACATATCATCTACTTGAGAACTAGTCATCATCCACTCTTGTTGCACCATAGGATAAGAAGTTGACATACTTTGAAGATATTGATCCCCATAACTAGGAAGACTAGGTTGAAAACTTTGCCTTGTATCACTTCCATAAGCATATCTTCTAAGCAACATCATCAAGGCATTATTTTCGGCTAAAGGAGTAAACGGAGGACATTGGTTGGTGGAACTTGGTACAGAATAAGCGTGTGCTTGATGAGGTTAGAATGTATTTCTATTGTAAGCACTTTGTCATTCCTCATAGCTCCCATTGTTGTAGCTTTAAGAGCTAGCTTGACTCATTTGACTACTATACCCATAGTTGCTCTCATCCTTGTAGCCATTTGATAGTTGTGGTGGAACCAAACCAAATAGATTTTCATAATTTCCTCCCAAGTATTGGTTCCAACCATCCATGTTCATACTTCTTCTTTTTAAGCCTCACTACAACTTTCTTCACTTACTATTTTTGGTTGCTCTTTCTCCCCTTCTCTCAAGGTTGGTGTACCTATCAAGAAGAACAATTTAGAAAAAGATTTTTCAAAACAAATATAGATGCAAAAAAAAATAAGAAACATGTCCTAAGTAGACCTAATAAATTCAAACACGTTACACAAAAGACTTTTGCCCCGGCAACGGCGCCATGAACTTGGTTTCAATTTTGGTATAAATTGATTAGAGCAAGTGTACTCTATCGCGTCGTAGATCGTAGTAACCAAGTGCAAAATTTATATAATATCGAACCCAATGGCGAAAGTGGGTAGCCAAGTTTGAGAAGCGTTTCACTCTAGAAAAACTAATCAATAAGGATGGGGGTTGATTAACACTAAAACTAACAACTAAGAAAGCAATTAAAGAAAGAACATATATATGTGATGGATGATGGATGATGGATGAAAGTGAACAATCTAAGAAGTATATAAGACAAGCAACATTCATGGAAAAGATATATATAGACACACACACGCATGCATTGATGGTCTTCATGTTATGATATTAAGGGCAATCATGTATGTACCTCTAATCCCTATGGCCAAGGCAATTAGGTTATCAACTCTTTTACAAGTTTAAATCTCCTAGGATTGTCTCTTACTCTCAATTCCCTTAAGGTACTATGATCATGAATTTGGTTCCCCTCACTTGTTCATCACTAATGTCCTATCATGAGGTTCTAAGCACTTGAAGGGTATGGTTTACCTCTCCTCATACTAACTAAGTCATCTCATGCAATCAATGATTCAATTAAACCACTAAGTATAATATTGGAATGACCATTTTAACACTATGAATAGAGAATTTAACCATACAAGTCATACATAAAATGAGAATAAACATTCATGATAGAAAATATTCATTACAATCATTTCATCAAACATGTGATGTGCAAAATCTACATAATCCCTAACCAATCATATTGCTAGCTTCACATGAGGACTAGCCACTACAAATCATGATAAAATCACTACAATCCATGGCATGCTCTAATTTAGCTAAATAATGAAGAAAATCATAAATTAAAGGTAAGTTGGCTTCCCTTGCAAAGTAGGCCTTCTCATCCTTCAACATGCTCAAATCTTCACTCCTTGATGAATTCCTCTTTTTAGATTGGTGGATTGATGAAATAGTGGATGGATTTGAGGAGATCAAGTGGATTGGATGGATGAAGGGTATGGAGATGGATGGACTGGAGTTAGTGTGTGAAAATGTGGTGTAAAATGTGTGTAACTGATCCAAAAATGATTCCTCCTGTAATTTATGGTCAAAACATGTCCTTATACCCCATAGAAGCTTCTAGAACATGTGCATATCATAAAACTGTCTTTTGCACAACACGGGTAGCGTAGGTGCTGCACGGGTCGTGTAGGTTCATCGCGTGCAGCGCAGTCTCACCGTTTCGCATATAACTTTCACATCCAAATCTCGGTTCGAGTGATTCTTTCACTCACGCGATCCTCTCTTCCGTTGCTTTCCAACCATCTATCACACATCTAGTTTTGAGCTCTATACGAATATAAAAAAATAGATAAGTTAGACGTGTGTTTTTCAGTATTTTGCTTTGGCTCGTTCTCCCTCGGTTCAACTCCGAATTGATCTCCGTTTTTTCCCACATCTTCTTTATCGTGTCTAGAATCTATTTTTACTTGAGAATCACACAAATTACACCAAAGTACCAATTCTCTAAATATTCACAAATATAACATAATTTAAAGCACTTAATCATGAAAATCACACATTTATCATTTCAAAACACACATCTCCATATCTTCATATAACACCACCAAATGGTATACAAAATAAATAAAATACAATAAAATACATAATAAAAATACACTAAAATTTAGGTGAAAATAACACCGATCAGCGACTATGCCTATGCTGCCACTGCCATCTCTGATAGACAACATAAGATGAATTCATAAGATGAAACATAACCTCCGAAGCAACTGAAGAATGATAAATACTCTCAAAAGTGAACTTTTAGAAATTATAAATAAATAAGCAAGCATGAGTTAAGCACTCTCATTCAAAAATTCAGTGCAGAGTTTCTGATTATCACCTAAATGTGTCAAATTTCACCATTACTAATTACAACCAATAACTATGCCTTCCCAATACACAGCTGCACAAAAAGAATTGAGAAGAAAAAAACGACATAGTTTCAATTGTAATATATCCAAAATCAAGTAGCAAAAGAGCAGAAGCTTGTAAACAACTCAGCTTCTCATCTGTATCAGCAACACGACGATTTCAACTGAATTGAACGAAAAGAATACAATGAAATAATAATCTATTGCATTTAAGCATACAAATGATTAAAATAAACAAAAAAATGAATTCGCAAGAGAGTGAAGAATGTGAAAAAAAAACTCACAATTTGCGCAGAAACAGGTAACATAGCATCTGCCTCTGCGGCGACCGCCATCTTTGATCGATGATCTCAATAAGAAAACCTATAACAGGTGTAAACACACACTACAAAATAAAGTATTTTTTAGCAACCGAATTTAGCAACGGAATTCAATCTGTTGGTAATTAACAATGGATTAGCAACAAAAATGACATTTTTTTTAAAAACGGAATGCCAACGGATTTATTCTCTATTTTAGCAATGGAGTTCAATCTGTTGGTAATTACCAACGGATTACCAAGGGAATCATTATATAAATTATCAATGGAATTATTAGCAACGAATTACCAACGGAATTGATTTTTCTTTGCTAAAAATTTACCAACCACCACTTCACCAACAGAATTTTACCAACGGATTCCGTTGATAATCCGTTGGTAAGCCAATTTAATAATGAAATTAAGGCTTTTACGAAACGGAATATTCTGTTGGTAAAAATAGTTTTTTTTGTAGTGACATCAACAATAAGACCACGCATAAAAGTTAAAACCCTAACAAGATCTTTTCGCACAATCAAATGGCATAGTCACTTTGTATAAACCTATGGACTGGCTCTAACAAAGGATCAATACATTATTTCATACCTGGAAGACAATAGAATTCAATGTACAGAGTACAGGGGAGGAATCGAATAGTTATTCTCTCTTGACTTCCAAAATATGAAAACTCAGGTCGCTGCAATTCGGGCTATGGAATCTAAGGTTCAAGGAACAGAATCGGAGCGTCGAATAGGCACTGGAGCAAGCGTCTGCAGCATATGAAGAGGGTAAGTTACACGAAATGTTTCCTTAATTCAGGAATATGAACAAATAAAAGTACTAAATTCACATAATTAAGGTTAAATAATAATAAAAGTAATAAATGTACATAATTAAGGTTAGGGTTAAATACGTAAAAGGATATTTTGGATAGGGATATTTTGGGAAAAAATATTTTACTTTTGCTTAGCCTCTTTTAATATATTAGATTAGGATTAGGATTAGGATTAGGCTCCAATTATTAACACCCCCGATTTCACTATACACACCCCAATAATAATATGGACTAAGTTATCCCTAGACAAAAAGACAAGTTTAACCTTACATATATATTATATGTAATAATAAATTAAAGGGTTAATTTGTACTCTTTAATTCATCACAATTTTTTGTGAATAAAATATATAACTATTTAATTAATAAAAATTAAGATTCATTAAATAAAGAATATTTAAAATACTACAATATTAATATTTAATAAATTCATTAAAATTGTTTTAGCAAGGCGTTAAGCAGTTCAATTATATAAAATAAATTAAAAGGTTAAACTTACAATATGTTCAATTTTTTTTTTATTTTTTCAGAATTTATTATTATTTTAATTATTATGAATTTATTTAAACTACACTGTGTTCCGATACAGAATTATTAATTTCAAAATTAAAATAATTATTATAATAGAGTTTCTTTAATTTTAAAACACAATGAATTTTTATGAATTGTTGTATAATTTTTTAATATTTATATTATGTAGATTTATATATTATATTTTAAATATTTAATGTATCTTGATTTTTATTAAGTAAGATAGTTATACTTTATCAATAAATAATTTATGATTAAATTCTAAAAATTTTAAATTATAAATATTTAAAAAAATTATGATTAAATTGAGAAAATATAAAAAGAATGTGTTTTTAATTGATTAAAAAAATTCGTGATTAATTAAATTAAGAAATGATAGAAAGATCATGTATTTTTTATAAAAAAATAAATTCTTAATTAAATTAAAAATTGAGAAAAATGTCATGTATTTTAATGCAATTAACCTTAAATTAAAATACATATATATAATTCTTCTCTTGAAATATTTAAGAAATGAGAAATGATAAGTATTTTATGAAGTGGAGATTGGAGATTAGGGTTTCAAAAGGAATATTTAGTAAAAAAGGTAAAGTTGTATTTTATGGGGTGTATAAAGTGGAAAATTATAATTAAAAGAATTAATTTGGGGTGTTCTTAATTATCGGGGTGTGTACAGTGGAAGTGAGGGTGTTAATAGCCGGACCCTTAGGATTAGGATTAGGTTATAAGAAAACATTCTATTATTATATAACAAATCCAATATTTAACATTTACTTTTTTTTAATTAATTAATTTTTATTGACGGGTTATAGACAAAATGAAAATCAGAGACAAAAAAGAGAGACAAAAGGTCAAATGAGAACACAAGGGTTTAAAATAAATATACCATGGGCTAGGCCCATCACATAGTCCCATTAGGGGTATAAGGAGGCCCAATATGATCTTGAAAGAGCCCAAGGCCAAACATTGATCACTAATGTCCGTTAAAGTCTCATTTCAAGTGTACTCATTCGTAAATTCAAGGTAATTTGTTTTTAAAATTTTGAAATTTTATCTATTAGTCTACTATTGTTATTTTTTTAAAAATTTTATAATTATTTAAGGAGCGTCAACAAAAATGACATTTATTACAGTTCATTTCTGAAAAATTGTCATTCACTACAATTTAAAAAAAAAACTGTCACTTCTTTTTAAAATTTGAACATAATTAATCCTAATATGCTATATGCAACTATATCTTCGACCTCATAAACAATATTCATGAGACACATGACATATTTATGCCCGTAACTACACATCCAATTATATTTGTGATTTAATACACAATTTTTACATGCAACGTCGTCTATGACTTCATATATAATTTTTTTTCATGCGATCCTACACGCGATTATATGTCTAATTATACACATGCTTTATTTAATTATTAACATACATGCGACGATCCACATGGCAATATGTATAATTATATGTGCGACTGTACATGTGATTATATATTAATTATACGACAATGTAGAGAGGCAAAAAAGTTTTTTAAAAAATGGCAAATTTTTTAAAAAAAAGTTGATTTGAAGTATTTTTCACAATTTCTCATTATTTAAGTTATAAATGCTTTGGAATACGTAATAGATTTGATTTAGACTTTTGAATTATATAGCTTTAGTTCTATAAATCAATTAAATTTTAGATCTATATGTTATGTATGGAGTATATATATATGTATGTCATTAAATATTTTAAGTTAATCCTACCATTATATTAGTTTCATAATATTTGATCGTACTTTTAAATATGTTTTGTTTACTATTTTAAAAATAGTTGGTCTCTCCTAAACTTTCGGGAACATACGGTGCTCCCATAGGAACATAAGAGTTTTAAAACTCTTGTGTTTTCATGGAGGCACGGTGTGTCCCGGGACACAGAAATTTTTGTTTTTAAAAATTATGAAATTATATTTAAAGACCATAAAATTCAAATAAAATTATGGGACTTAAACAATTTACTATATGTTATACAAAGTACAAACAATATACTCCTTAAGTAATAGTAATTTCTTTTCATTTTGGGCAATAAAATGAAATTTGAAATGTAGCAATTTTATTTTTTAAAAATAACTCTCTTCACATCCTCTAATACAATTAATTATTATATACATAAAATAATACTCCCTCCGTCCGCTTCTAATGTATCTATTTTACTATTTTTGGCGTTCACTTCAAAAGTATTCATTTCTCATCTTTAATAAATAGCTACACAATATGACCCACCACTTCCCTCTAATACAACTACCCACTTTACATATAAAATAATATTACTTAATTTACATAAAAAAATAAATGAATACCTTAGAACCGGAAGGAGGGGTAGAACTCTTTAATTTACTTATAAACGGTAGAATGGATGCCTCCCACTTGACAGGAGTATAATTTTGGTCCCGTACAGAAAAAAACTAACAGTAACAATAAAGGTCCATAATTTTAAATTGCTCTCATAAATTGCACTTTATTATCCCTTTTTTTTTTCTATGAGACAAAATATGAAAAAAAAATTTGCACGAAATTAAAAAGTACTCGTTTAGTCCACACTTATTTTCATATTTTTTATTTTTCGTATATCTCATACTTATTTTTATTATTAATAAAATATTTTATTTTTTATTTTTTACTAAAATAAAATATTTTATTTTTCGTTTTATTTTTTACTAAAAAAAATATTTTATTTTTCGTACTCGTTTAGTCCACTCTCATCTAATACACACAAAATATTTTATTTTTTATTTAATTAGTATCCAAAAATATCACAATAACTCTAAAAATTAATAAAATTTGTTAAAAAAATAAATTTTTTAAACTAGGTATCTATTTTGTGTAACGGAAGGATGTATTATTTTCTACCTAATCTAGTGTCATTCCTTTGTTCCATATGCTAAGATACGTATGAACGTAAGAGTGTGAAAAGATGAAATTTCAATAAGCTCATAAATTAGTGGGAGGACCATACACAAATATCAACGTTAATTAATTTTTAATGTGTTTATTTCACAACACTTTACGTGTAGCATTTAGAGATGTTAATACGGTACAGGACCGTAGGTCCGGCCCGTTTAAACCGGAAAAATGTAGGTTTAGGTTTGTATAAATAGTTGCCCAATTAAATCAGGTCCTTTTTGGCTCGGACCGATTAGCCCGTGACCCTATAGGGCTAACTCGTAGGTTAATAGGGCTGGCCCGGTTAGCCCGATTAGATTTTTATAATAAAAAATTAATTAATAATACACTTAAATTATTAAAATTAATACTCCCTCCGTCCCACATATTTTTACTCACTTTCCATTTTGGGGTGTCCCACGTATTTTTACCCATTCTATTTTTGATAAAAATACACAATATTTTATTAACTACTTTTTACAATTCCAACAATTTTAATTATTTTTTTACACTTTATTCATCATTCTCAATAACTTTATTCACTTTTTCTTTTTAAATTACTAATTTATTCCTACTTTCTCTTACATTATATATTAAAAAAATAAAACATCTTAATCTATGTGCCCGTATAAACAGATAAAAATACCCGGGACGGAGGGAGTAATAATTTTTATGCTAACAACTAATTTCTATTGATAATTATATCTAATAGTAATTTAATACCCTCTAACTTACTACGTTTTTGTTGGTTTGTCATTTAAAATAAAATAATTTAAGAATAAAGTATGTGAGACATTTTAAAAAGTAATATTGAAAATAAATTATCTTAATTCACAAATAATATTAACGTATTTGGAATTCTAAAATTCTTTTTTATTTTTTATGTATAAATTTATAAATTTATAGTTCATTGTTAATGTTAGAACAACATTTGATATATTTTTAATGTTTAATTTTGTTTCAAATTAAATTAATTTTTTTATTCACCGACCTGTTAGTGGTCCGTTTAGCCCGAGGACCGCTAAGGTTAGGATTAGATTCGCATAAATGACGGTCCGTTTAACATGAACCGCTTAACCCGTGACCCATTTAGCCAGTAACTCTATAGGTCTGGCCCTGTAGGTTCAGATCCAGCCCGTTTAATATCCCTAATAGCCTTGTTCAACAAACTAATATTATGGAAGTAAATGCACTTAGTGATCTTAAATGTCCTTGAAATTAGCACTAATTGCATTAGCATGAACATGGGCTCATAAATTTATTTCATTTCAACAAATTGTTGTTTTCTTTAGTAAATATTATTAATATTTCTAAAATAAAGACAATAGATTACGAGCTGAGCTGTGAACCCTATCAGATAAGTCAACGACATGTTCATCTAATTTATTTCAATTAATATTAGTTTTAGTTCTAAAACTATAGCTCTATCAAAACCTAATTTACTTTAGCACTTTTATATCTTTCAATTTAATTTTTTTGTGTAAGTTTATTGTCTGATTGCTCATAAAATTTATACATTTTGTCGGGTGCTCAGCGGACGTATGTGTGTTTTATGTCAGTGGTATTGTTTTAAGTGTGGCGATACTTCGTACAACACCGATGTTGGGATAGACAGATCCTCATTCATTCCTAAGGGACAAATAAAGAAGAACATAAAAAGCACAACACAAGAATTTACGTGGAAACTCCAAAATCGGAGAAAAACCACGGACCAAGAAAATATCACTATGTGAAAAATTTTTACAATCACAGAATTTCTCTCTCCCGACCCCAATCCCTACACTCTTACAAATCTTTGGCTAATCCACACCTTTCTTCCCATTCTCACAACCGAGAATAACTAGAATCAAATACAAAGATTAAAGTGTACTTGATTGGTGCACTTAACATCAAGTCCAAAGGCTTCCTTATATAGCCTAAGAAATCTCTTCCCTTTTTATCTCCCACCCGAAGTGGGACAAACAAACCATCCTCATTTTATTTTGACAAAAAACCAACGATCTCCACCTTGTCAAAATAAAAGAAGATTCATTGTCTTCATCTACAATCATTCTCTATCCCGAGAATTCTACTCCACCATATGAGTAGACCACTTAGAATCAATCATTCTAAGAATTTCTTGCGACACATATCGAAAAACAACTGCTGATATTTATGGTGCTACTTCCAGCTCTTGGCTACCCCTGGAAGTCCATCAGCCATTGATATACATCCACCACACACCCTACATCACCTGCCAAGTCAATGTCCTTGTGCAAACTTGTGGACCAGCTAATATTATTACACATTTTCCATGACAACTGAACATGTCATAAGGATCCCCAATAATATTAACTCAACATTCAGAGTTGTTGTCGTACCAACTTCTCCTTGACCAACAACGTCACCATTGCTCCATCGTAAGTAATTACCGTGCCATTGCTCCACCTCAATTACCGCACCATTGCTCCACCTTGAGCAAAACCCGTCTGTACCGATATGACGTTGCTGCCTTTTACCACCAAGCTACACCAGGTTACTGAAAGTGTCGTCAGTTGAAGCCGATTCCAACCCTTCGGAATTCACGATGTTTTTCCCCACTTGTCGGTTGAATCCACGCTATTCTTTACTGATCTAGCGCCAGCTGATACCAAGCCACCACATCGTCATCTTTACTGTTGAATCGCCACTTTTCCACACCACCGTCATTATGGAAAAATTCCGTTCCATTCAAACCTCCTTGAGCCGACATCCATGGAAAACCTCATGCCGCTGTTAAGCCAATTTCACCACCGGGAGTCCCAGCAATTCACATTGCTGCAGGTCTAAGAACTCCTCCAAAAACTGCTGTCCCACAAATCCTACCCCTTGCCACGCCACTGTCGCCACAGTCCGGCGCATTTCACCGCAAGAAAGGAGATGCCACTGCATCCAGCTGTTCTTCTGACCCCCTTGTGCCACTAGCTTTTCCCACTTCTTTCATACCACCCTTAGCCTAATGAATAACTCTTCCTCTCATAAAGTCTTTTCTGATGTGGAAGGTCAGACTATGCTGCAACCACAGAGCATACTAAGCGCCCGAACCGGGCTCTGATACCACTTGTTGGGATAGACAGATCCCCATTCATTCCTAAGGGTCAAATAAAGAAGAACATAAAAAGCACAACACAAGAATTTAAGTGGAAAACCCCAAAATCGGAGAAAAACCACTGACCGAGAAAATACCACTATGTGAAAATTTTTACAATCACATATAATTTCTCTCTCCCGACCTCAATCCCTACATTCTTACAAATCTTTGATTAATCCACACCTTTCTTCCCATTCTCACAACCGAGAATCAAAGAAAGGAATTTTAACTAGAATCAAATACAAAGATTAAAGTGTACTTGATTGGTGAACTTAACATCAAGTCCAAGGGCCTCCTTATATAGCCTAAGAAATCCCTCCCCTTTTTATCTCCCACCCGATGTGGGACAAACAAACCATCCTCATTTTATTTTGACAAAAAACCAACAACCGACTCTAATCAGAATATAAAATATGAATATGAAATTGCAAGTTTGTACAGTGGAAGACTTAACACATGGATTACTCAATCTCCTCATAGCACAAATATCACGAACTTGGAAAAAGTGATTACAAAAATAAATTCTAATAGATGGAAACAATTCTTTCACTCTTCGAACACAAAATCGGATAATAATCCAAACAAGTTCCCAAATGGCAAATCTAAATTGTTAGATCTAAACCTACTTCAAGTATGAACTTCCACTGCTTGTGAACAATACACACAAAATGCATGGGATAATACCATACACGTAATATTAAACAGAATGTTACAACATTAGTGAAAACACTACATGAGAAACCTAAAGATAAACTCTAAGTTCGGCGTCTCTCTATGTGTAGGATCTCTCCAAGTTTTTTCGCATTTCTTCAAAGTCTTGCAACTTCTATATATAGTCGTGAATCATGCTGCAGCCTCTTTCATGTGAGTGGTCCCCTAGGAGATATAAAACCACCCATGATTGAAGAATTAACCTCCCACTACATCGGGTAGTTATATTTTCATCTTTTAGAGTCTTCCAGACTTCTAGAACTTTTCAAATTGTTCTCCAAGCTTATGGGTCCTTTTATCTTTGCATCTAACATGATCATCATTCAACTACCACGACCCTGAAACCAATATCAAGTACAACACTACACGAACAATATTAACATGTTATGGTTAAATAATAACTGGTATATTAACATGTTATGGTTAAATAATAACTGGTGGAAGATCGTTATGATTCCAGATGTGACGATACTGATCTCAACATTTCACATCAATACATTTTAATATTAAATTGACACCATATATATTATAAAGCTTAAATTCGATTAAGTTACGTTATCATTTAATATTTAATCAAGTTAATGTAATACACTTCTAGTAAAAAAGTATACTATAATTTAATATTTAATCAAATTACTTCAATATGTTCCTTGAAAGAGTGTATGACTCTAATACCATGTTAGACGAACATTTCACTTAGAATCAAATTGATAAAAAAATATATTATTTAATATTTAATCAACTCACTCTAATATATTATACTTAAAATAAAATAAAATAATTGATACCCCACGAAATAAGTTAAATATACTTAAATGAATAATTGATACCATTAAAATTACTCATTTTAGACAAGTCCTTGCCTTATAAGAAAACTCCTTCAAAACATATTTGAAAGAACAAGTTTTGTGTGAAAGATAATTTTACTTTTTATCTTATTAGCTATTAAGATAAACTTTTATCTGCATATTATATTTATGAATAGTTTAATACTATTATCATTTTTTTTTCAATTATAAATTATCATCACTTCTGACATTTATAGAGAACTCATTTTGTGAAATGGTGTATATAAATCAAAGCTTAATACATTGTAGTCTTGTATAGTTTGTCTCTTGCGCATTTGTGTATGTAAAGTGTTCAAGTATGTATTACAATTAGGCATACATTTTTCTATTTTGCTTCGTTCCAAAACAAATTAAGTACACATTTCTCTTTTTGGTAGATGAGACTCATATTAAATAATTATTATATTCATATGGAGCTCACACATTACACTAATACAACTATCAATCATTATACATTAAAATATTATTTCTTTACTTTACTACATGTAAAATATTATATTTTTTAATTTTTGTGTAAAAAATATCAGGGGGAGTAAAATTTTGATATAAAAAGTATATACTTTAATTTGTAAAAATATTATTGTTTCAATAAAAATATTGGTGAAATATGAATTAAAAGTATTATTTTTTCAATAAAAATGATGGTTGAAATATGAAGAATATTAATGTTTGATTATTATTATTATTTTTAAAGTTGAAGATATACTATATTTTTATACTAAAAGCATAGTATAGTATTTAATACTAAAAAGATACTAAATTAAATTTGAGCGTCAAAACTAGATTGTTCGATCCGGTGCATATAACACTTAATTTGCCTATATTGCAAATCTCTTCTATAATTAAATAGTACTAATAGAATTGTATAGTAATCCAAAATCCCACTTGCAATCTTATCTTAGATTTCCAGCATATCGCACTTTTAATTGCTTATTTTGACACATAAGCCACGTCTTTACTTACTAAATTATTTTATACTGTCAACAAAAATCAAATAATAGTTTATTTATAATGTCAACATTTTATAAGCTATAAACCAGATTTATCCGAACTCGGTTCAAGAATTTTAGAGATTGAATATTAACTAATTAACTGGCAACTATCATAGTCATCATACACGTTGTGTTTAAATCTAAATATTATTTAGATTTAATTAGTTATTAGTATGAACTATGAACGATAATCGATTTCATTTTTAATTTAGTTTGAAATCAAGATATAACTTTTAAATGCTCAATTGAAAATCTGGTTGGGTTGGGATGTGTTGTGAATTTTCTGTGAAATAAAAATTGTAAAACTAGTTGTGAAATGAGCCAACTTGTTATTAAAGTACGTTTATTATATAGATAAAATATGTTTATAAATAGTTAAATTATATTGGTATTAAAATACAATTATTATATAGACAAAATATGTTTATAGATAGTTAAATCATATTGATAGTAAATTATATTATGACACTCTAAAATCATATTTTAATATCTCAATTTTTATATTTTATAATTTAACTATCAATAAACATACTTTATCAATAAAATATGGTAAAAGCTCATGCGCCCTCGGGGACCTACTTTATCAATAAAATATGGCAAAAGCTCCTGAGCCCTCGGGGACACGGTCCGTGTCCCCATGTGAACACAACTCTATTCTATTTAAACCTATGTATTGCTAGAAAGATTAAATTGTAAAGGAGCACGGAAATTACAAAGGGACACAGATCTAAATCCGTGTGACCGGGCGCACAAGAGACTCACTCATAAAACATTCATACTTTAATACATGTCACATGTCATTCCTCCCACAATTGGAGAGTTTTTCAAAAAATATATTCCCTCCGTCCCGTCCAAATAGATGCATTTGCTTTTTGCGCGTAGATTAAGAAGTATTATTATTTTACTAGTTTTGTCTTCCGCGAACGACGCGGGTTCTATTATGTGTGATATCTTTATTTTAAAAATATATTTTATATTTTATTATTAAATGTATATATATTTGTATGTTTATTTTTTCGTCTTGCTTTACTATTAAATGTATTTTTACAAAAATATTAAACTTATGATTAGTTGTAAGTTTAATTAATAATCAAGTATCTCTCTTTTTGTCTTTCAATTATTTTTTTATTGAATAACTAAACCAAATCATTAAAAGTAAAAATCAATTAATTTTTTTGAATAACTCAATCAAATCATTATTAGTTGTAAATTAATTAATAATCGAGCCTCGCTCTTTTTTTTACTTTTACTTTTATTTTTTTAATTGAATAACCCAACTAAAACATTTACATGTAAAAATATATTAAAAATTATTATCATTATTTATTATTTTAAATATTAATTGTAAGTTAATAATTGAGGGCCTAATAAAATATTAGTCAAAATGATAAATAACTTAATATAAAATATTAATTGTAAGATTAAAATTTTCAAAAATATTTTAAAATTTATTATAATTAAAATAATATTTTTTTATTAAAAAAATACATAAAATATTCTTATTAGATTAAATTAAATCATTATAAAAATTACTTAAAATATAATATTAATTGTAAGATTATAAAATATTAATTACTTTAAATATTAAATTGCTTAAAATAAATTATTAATTACATTATGATGATTATTAATGAGAGAGATTAAACAAAATAATATTTAAAATATTAAATTATTTAAAATGAAATATTAATTTAAAGATTAATGTGAGAGCATCATATACACAATATTTTCAAGAACGAACATGGTGATGCCACATACACAAAAATTTTTAAGAGAAGCGTGACGCTGCTACATACACAAACTAATAGTATTAATGATATTCTTATTAGATTAAATTAAATTAAATTTTCATTAAAAAAACTCAAAATAAAATATTAATTGTAAGATTATAAATACTTTAAATATTAAATAACTTAAAATAAAATATTAATTGCAAATAAGAATATTAAAAGTAGAGATTATATAAAATAATATTTAAAATATTACTCCCTCCGTCCCAGGTAATGAGGGTCAGAGACATTATATTTAACATAAGGTCTCTGGCCCTCTTAGCCTGGGACGGAAGGAGTACATTACTTAAAATAAAACATTAACTGCAGGATTAATGTGTGAGTGACACATACACAAATATTTTTAGGACAAACGTGACGAAGTCACTTACACAAATTTTTTTTATGGAGCAACGTGGCGCAGCCACATACACAAATCCAATATTTTATTTTTGGCAAGCACTTGTAAATTAATAGTATTAATAATTAATAATGTAAAGTGGGTATGTGTATTAGAGAGATGTGATGGGTATAGTGGTGGGCCATTGATGGGCCATTTTTGCTAAAAGGGAAAAATATTACAATTTGGATGAAACGCCTAATATAGTAAAATGATGATATTTGGATTGGACGAAGGGAGTATACTAATACTGGATGGCTCAAAATGTGTAAAAAATTAATATTTTACAGATTTCAGTTGACCAATTATTTATTTATTTAGTATATAATGATTGTGTGAGACAATTTTAATATTTTTTAAAATAATTATATATCTTTTTAATTAATGATATTGACACTTTTATTAAAATTATTATCACTTTTTATTTATATTATGATTTATGTAAAATAATATGCTACATCACAATTATTTTTTATTAATTTATTTAAGTATAAAATTTTATTAAAATATTATAATTTCTTACTTATTCAAAGATTTTCCATAAAATGTCCCATATAATTGATTGGGTTTAATATTGATTTTTGGCAACAAATTGTTTTGCTATCCTTCTTTACGGATGAGTATTTTCAGATGAGTATCGCTTTTTCACTATTAGAAAAATATATTCTAGTAAACGTTATTAGTTCATTTTTAAAATAAGAGATATTATTTTTTATTCATTTTATAAATTATTTATAAAATAAAATTATTATTTTTTTATAAAATATTTCATGTGTCTCCATATAATGTATTTATTTGTTTTTTTTTCACATAACATAAAAAATATAATAATAATTTTAAAAAATATAATATTTAATGTATTGTGAGTAAATATAAATATGGATGATACATATAGTGTGTCTTTTTTTAACTTACTAAACTCATTATAAAAAACCTTCTTTTAGACGAGGTTTGTCCTTAATTTTTATATTTATATTGTGTAAGAAAGTGAATTAGTTAAGTTATATCTAAGAATAAAGTACGTCATAATTAGTAATGAATAACGTGCTTAGCAGTAAATGGTCAACCCTGTTAATTAATGTGTAAGGAGACTTGCATAAATTAGTCACTTTACTTCATTTATTTTATAATAATACAGATTAGAAAAGGTGTTATTTTTTAGAATAATTTAATATGTTTAAGTAGTTTATTTTTTTAAATTTAATACTAACTTTAAAGTATAATTAAAATTCGTGTAATATTATATCTTCAAGGTTCATAATTTCATAATTTATTTTACCTTTAGAATTTAAAATTTATACTAATAAAGAATATTACTGCTTAGTTAATTTCTACTATTAATTGTTTTTTCAATATATAGATTTATTATATGCTATACATACTCTTTATTTTTATTAAGTCTAACTATAGCATGTTTGTCCGAATTTGGGGATGGGTTCAATCAAGAGAGATAAAATTTTAAAAGATTTGTGTGAGAATGTTTAAGTAAGATTTATGTGATAAGGATAAAAAAATGATAATTTTTATAATGAAAAGTAATACTCAATTAATAAAAAGTGATAATGTTATTTTATGAATAATTTATTGTATAAATGGAAAGTGATAACATTTTATAGCCAAATTGATAATAGCAAAAGGAAACGAAAGATGAAACATAAATCATGGATCAACTAAGCCCTCTCGGGGACTTTCTTAAAGAGGAAATGTATTTGGATTCAAAGCCTTACGTGCTCTACGCCTGGAAGATCTAGCGAAAGTGATAACTATTCAAAAAATTGTAAAATAATCTCATGTGAGATGATCTCACGCAAAACTGACAAATAGTAGAATTTATGCAACTCTTCCTATTATTTAACGATCGATAAAAATATATTTTTGATCCCCTATGATATTCATTAATAATAAATAAACGCGAAGAGTTTTACAATTTTTGTCTCACCGATTAGTTTGTTTTAAGGAAAAACTGTATTTTTAGTCTCATGTGTATGAAGAGTACTTTTCTTAAAAATAATATCTATTCCGTACCACATTAAATTCGATATTTTTCATTTTTATCCGTCCCACAACACTACAAAAAACAGTCGATTTGTGACGGCTTTTTTGTGACGGCCATGAAGTCGTCACAATTGTAACGGTTTTCGTGACGACTTTTTCGAATTGTGACGGCATTTTTGTAACCGTTGAGAGAATCATGACTAAACCCAGTTTGTGACGGCTTTAGTGAAGGTGTTTATTTGTGACGACCTTTAAGCCGTCACAAAAATTAATTTTTCTTTTTTTAAATTTTGTGACGATCCTTTGTGACGACTTTTGGCCTTCAATAAGTAATGAATGCATGAAACGGTACCGTTTCAACTCAAATTCGTTTGTGACGGCTTCAAAGCCTTCACAAAAATTATTATCATTATTTTTTTAAATTTTGTGACGGCTTTTGGCCGTCACAATCCAAATTCATTTGTGACGGTCAAATTCGTTTGTGACAGCTTCAAAACCTTCACAATTTTTTTTTTAATTTTGTGACGGCTTTTGACCTTCACAAAGTAATGAATGCATGAAACAATATCGTTTCAACCCAAATTCGTTTGTGACGGCTTCAAAGTCGTCACAAAAATTTTATTTTTTTAAATAATATTATTTTGTTTAAAATTTTATTAATTTTAACTTGTTATTCATTTAATTTATTTTTTATTTAAATATTATAAAACTATAAAATGTGATACTCAATTAATGAAAAATTATAACAATTACATGAACAATTTATAATATAAATAAAAAAATTATAATATTTTAAAAGCAAAGTGACAATATCTTCAGTAAAATGTTATAACTAATTAAAAAAGAAGAAGATGACATGACCTACCCAAATTAATAGGAGATAAGATCAATTTATACCACATATATTATTACTAATTAATTATTATGATTAAATTACTGCAGCATCATACATCGAAAATTCTATTGCGCCTCCATAAATAAGCATATTATTGTAATAAATATGTAATGAATATATATATATATATATATATATATATATATATATATATATATATATATATATATATATATATATATATATATATATATTGCGGCTACATATTAAATAAAACAATCGTTCTTAATTTAATGATAATTGTTAATATATTTAAAACTTTAAATAGATGCTCTTATATTAAGAATTCAAAATATGCATTACTATTGAATATTTGAATATATGCATCAAACATTGAGTAATACATATATCTTAATTATGTTATAGGTTATATGATATGAGAGATTAATAGAGGGAACTCTTGTCAATTTTTTTATAAAATAACATTTCATAGATTATACTTGGAGTCTTCTGTGTATTAATTATAGTAATCGGGGTCTTATGTGTCTTATGTGTATCAATTATTGATTAATAAAAGAAAATATGTAATAACCCTACTTAATGAGGTAATTACTAATGTTTATATTAAATGTATTCTCAGATGAATATTAAAAATTTTAACAAATTAAAATTGATTAATAAAATTAATTATAGCCGATCGAATACTATAATCTTTATAAATTACATAGTGGTACATATTGCTATATACATACACATATGTAATACATTATATTTACGTATATAATTAGTACATATACATTATAAGTAAAAATATATATGATAATAAACATATACACATGAATATATGAAATATATTATATTTAAGGACAAAGAAAGAAATGTGAGATATTACAAGACAAAAATAATTAATGTAAGAGAATGTAGTATGCTAATTACTATAATTTAATTACTGAAACATTATATATATAGATCATGAAATCTAGCTACGGCACCATAAATAAGCAAATTAATTAATATATTATTGTAATAAATATGAAATAAATAATAATAGGTATATATTACACATGTATACATAACTAAATATTGTTGCTAAATATTTAAAAAAGAAAACAACCATAATAATTTGTTTATTATAATATAATGAATGCAGAATATATATTTTGACATATATATTACTTTTTAATATATATTACTTTTTAATATATTAATCTTTTAAATCTGATTTATATATAGTATAAGATCTATTATTGAATTATGAGTATAAATAGAAAATTAATGCATATACATGTGTAATACATTATTTTTTACGTATATAATTAGTATATATACATTATAAGTATAAATATATATGATAATAAACAAATGCAAATGAATATATGAAATATATTATAATAAACATATACAAATGAATATATGAAATATATTACATATAAGGACGAAGGAAGAGATGTGAGATATTAATAGACAAAAATAATTAATGTGAGAGAATGTAGCATTCTAATTACTATTAATATAATTAACTTACTAAAACATTATATGGATCGTGAAATAAGTAAGCTAATTAATACTCCCTCCGTCCCAAATTTTTTTGCACACTTCCTTTGTAATTTACAAAGGAATTGTGCAAAAAATTTCGGGATGGAGGGAGTATGTTATTATAATAAATATAAAATAAATAATAATAAGTATATATTAAATATGTATACATAACTAAATATTGTGACTAGGTATTAAAAAAGAAAACAATCATTCATGATAATTTGTTTATTATAATATATAATGAATGCAGAATATATATTTTGATATATATATATATATATATATATATATATATATATATATATATATATATATATATATATATATATATTACTTTTTAATATATTAATATTTTAAATATGATTTATATACAGTAGAAGATTTATTATTGAATTATGAGTGTACAACATTACATAGTAAAATTATGATATATACAATAAATGTTAAATATGAAACAAGAATCATCTTGGCTCAAGTGGCCGTCCCTTACCCTTAAAACCCTCTCCCACATGGGAGGTCAAGGGTTCAAATCTCCTAAGGGGGGATATTCCAGCACAAAAATTAAATACAAATTCAAAAAAAAAAAAGAGTGAGCCGCTTGGGCCAGGTGACTTGAGCACGGTCGATCGCTCAGTTAGGGCTTTAGTGACGAGTAATAAGCCGACGGCCACAGGAGTCTGTCTACAAAAGGCCGTCACAATAGCCGTCACAAACTTTGTAACGCCCCGGGGAGTCTGTCTTCCGTCACAATAGCCGTCACAAACTTTGTAACGCCCCGGCGCTACTAGATATACATTTCCCATTATAATAATAAAGGAGTCAAGAATGCACAGGGAAAATAATATAAAAATTCCCAAGATATACATTTCCCATTATAATAATAAAGGAGTCAAGAATGCATAGGGAAAATAATATAAAAATTCCCAAGCCGATAATATAATAAAGCATAAGTTGCATGGTGACTTGAGCACGGTCGATCGCTCAGTTGGCTAGGGTACGAACTCTTTTTTGGTAAAAAAGTTTGTGACGCCCCGGGTTACGCTATGGGATTGGGACGCTACTAGATATACATTTCCCATTATAATAATAAAGGAGTCAAGAATGCACAGCGAAAATAATATAAAAATTCCCAAGCCTATAATATAATAAAGCAAAAGTTGCATGGTGACTTGAGCACGGTCGATCGCTCAGTTGGCTAGGGTACGAACTCTTTTTTGGTAAAAAAAATAAAAATTTGTGAGAGCTTTAGTGACGGGTAATATGCCGACGGCCACAGGAGTCCGTCTACAAAAGGCCGTCACAATATCCATCACAAACTTTATAACGTCCCGGGTTACGCTATGAGATTGAGACGCTACTAGATATACATTTCATATTATAATAATAAAGGGGTCAAGAATGCACATCAAAAATAATATAAAAATCCCCAAGCCGATAATATAATAAGGCATAAGTTGCATATATATTATTACATATTAGCGTCTACTCACCCACCCGACTAAAATATAAGTCATAATATAAAGTCCTTGTTCTGAGCTAAACCTTGTTCTGAAAATCAATAAGGGGTGAACGTCTAAAATACACTCAGTGGGTTAACTTAAATGATTGCACAGTTAAAAATAAATATGCATGTCAAATATACCATAAAATGTAACATATGCCAATTTATTAAAATATTTTACACATTGTCGTTCGATAACTCATTGAAAATATTTTAGACCGAACCGTCATTCGATAACTTGTGTTAGTTGGTATATGTGCATCGAATCGTCATTCAATACAAGTATTGGCATATTTGAAATATTTTTAGTACTGAACAATCGCCCGATAACTTGTGTTAGTTGGTATATGTGCACCGAATCGTCACCCCGTATAAGTGTTAGTAAGAAAATATTTGTCATCGAACTAAAAGCACACATGACACATAACATTACATATAAGTACACATATCACATCGTAACATAGCAATCATGACATGAAAGTTGCACTTGGTGAAGAGTGAAAATTAACTCACCTTGAACTTATTGAAAGTGTATAAAGTGACTAGGTTTGCTCTTCGGTCTCAGGTATGCCTGCAAGGATATACTAAAGTGAGTTCTACTTCTAATAATAATTCCTAGTACTTAAACTAAATTTCTAATATAGTATAATTAAAATAAACTAATTATTAACTTAAGAAAATATAAATAATTAACCGTAAAATAAAATAATAAATAGAAATACATACTTCTTTTAAAAATTAAAAATAGTAATTTAACGATCTTAACCTACAATTCTAGTAATAAATTGCATTATTAAAAATATGGATACAAATGACATTAATTTTATTAAAAACGGATATAAAACAAAGATTCTACACCTAAAATAATAATAGTGACAAAATTATAGTATTTAAAATTTAATATAAAAAGTTAAATTAAAATAAAAAATATATTAAATAAATAAAATAAAATAAAATAAAATAAGATAAATAATAAATAAATAAAAACATAATAATAGAAACTAAAATAACACGCACGCATCCATACAGTAAATTTAAAACTATGTAAAATTTTAAACTATATACTCCTATATACTGCATACATATTCAGTATGTTTTAAGTTTTTCGAATTTATTTATTTAATATATATATATATATATATATTTATAAATTGCAATCAAATCCCTACATTTTATTAAATTATCATTTAAACTTATCCTAAACTTTAGTTTTATTACAAAAAGACCCAACTTGAGTTATACAACTCCATTTGAAAACTTGAAAACATGTATGGAGTCCTCGCAAAGTTAGGATCACATGCATACCAATTTTTCATGAAAATAACGAAGTCTAAAGGGGACAAAATTTTAACTCGAAGTGGGTTTCTTCCCATCTTCTTCATTTTACGTCCAAACTCAAAACTAATTATATATTTGTGATCCTCGTGAGGAGTGCTTCAAAATAGTCTATAATATCCAAACTATGTCACACCGAAACAAAATATGTCATTAAAGGATTAAAAGCTTCGATGGAGTTTTTCTTAGGGGATGTTTGATATTTTAAAAGGAATGAGAATGTTAATGAGAATAATAGTATTAAGGAATGTGAATGTGTATGATGTTTATGTGTGTATTGTTTGGTTGATGAAAAGAATTACTATCATAGTCTTTGATTTTGTTTGGTTTGTGTGGAAATGGAATTATTATATATATTTTTTTCAATTAAAAATATTATTTTTATAATTAATATTATATTTTTATTAATATTAAATATTAATGTCTAAAATAAATAAATAAAATAAATAAATAAATAAAATTAAAAATTGTACCTCTCTTGGATGAAATGATTCCCGAAGTACTGAAAAAGAGGTGGAATCACTATTCCCCACTTTTCATATATGAATTCATTGTAGATAGGAATCAAAGTAATTAAACAAACATTATGCCTTCCTATCAATCCCATTCCACACTTTTAAAATCATCAAACAAACATGTCCTTACTCATACAAAATCAATTTCACAAAAGAATTATATATATGGAATCTACGCATCAAGACGATCATTTACGTATATAACATGATAAAGATTGACTCTGAATATGAAATCTTTAAGAATTACAGAAGCTTGTGTTTGTATATATATACACACGTTTATACTCATATACATATATCTATCGTATCTCTGTTCTTGATTGAGTAGAAATAAACTAAATATGTACTTATTTAAGGAATAAAATTATAGAGATCATTATCTTTTCTCTTGAAAATCAAAGTGTCTTCTTCACCCCCCCAATTACAGTGAAAGAGGTGATATATATATATATATATATATATATATATATATATATATATATATATATATATATATATATATATATATATATATATATATATATATATATATATATATAGTAGGGTAAATCTTGGATAAGTAAGTTTGAGAATTCACCATTCTTATCCGATACACAATGTTCTTAAATTTAAAGCTTGCGTAAGCTGCTTCGTCACCCATGCACTTTCTAAAATCCAACAAGATATTCTTTCATTATAATATTATTATAATTAATATATATATCCACATATTTGTTACTATATATATATATATATATATAGTGGGTATTACAAACTTTATACGTCACAAAAGCTGTCACAATTGTGACAGCCTTCCGTCACAAAAAATTAGTGAGGACCAACATTGTGACGACCACAAAGCTGTCACTAACACCGTCACAAAGCCCGTCAAGCCGTCACTAAGGCCGTCACAGACAAGCAATATTTTTGTAGTGATATTAAAATGTACTATAAAAATAATACATCTCATAGAATTTTCAATCTTAAAAATACATCTTAATTATAATTTAGTATTCTTACATAACACATATAATAACTTTATGGAGGAATTTATTTATTATCTATAAAGATTACATTACTCTTAAAAAATCAATAAAGCTAGTAAAAAAAAAATTCTTAAACTTCATAGCTACACTAATAGTGCAATTAAATTCAAGGCGCGCTTGTAACCCAAGAGGTTTCACCAATGCCCCGGCGTGGATTTCTTTGACACATTTAGCCCTATGGTAAAATCGATAACCATTCAACTTGTTCTAAGTATAGCCATCTCCCGGGGTGGCCTCTTCGTCAGCTTGATGTCAATAATGCCTTGATCCAAGAGAATCTCACTGAAGAGGTTTACATGTGCCAACCGCCTGGAATCATTGATCCAAATTATCCATCACATATATGTCGGCTAAAGAAAGCAATTTATGTGCTTAAGCAAGCATCTCGTGCTTGGTAAATGGCACTTCGTGATTTTTTACTTGATTTTGGCTATACGAATGCCAAGTTCGACACTTTTCTATTTATTTGTTCTCAAGATGGCATCATTGTATATTTTCTTGTTTATCATACTGATGATTTTATTGTCACTGGTAGTGACTTCATATTTACCTCACGTGTTATTGCGGCATTAGGTGCTTGATTTCCCATCAAGAATCTTGGTCAGTTATCATACTTTCTAGGTGTAGAAGTTCTAATGCGTGGTGATTCTTGTTTTCTATCACAAAAGAAATACATTGTTTATCTTTTGGCTCAACACCGGATGCTTGACTCCAAGCCGATGTTGACTCCTCTTGCTGTTGGTAGACCTCTCTCAACTAATGACTCTGGTTCACTAACTGATGCTACACTCTATCGCTCAGTCATGGTGGCCTTGCAGTATCTTCTCATGACTCGCCCGGACATTTCTTATGCAGTAAAAAAGCTCTCCCATTTCATGCGCTCTCTGTCAAATATTCATTGGACTGCAGCCAAACGTTTTCTTCGATACCTAAACGGTACACGTGATCGTGGTTTGACCTTCGTTGGCATGCTTCTCTTTGCTTATATTGTTTCTTAGATGCTAATTGGGGAGGCGCGCAGTTGTGACGATCGGACCTAATCATATGCTTATTTTCTTTTCTTGGGTCCAAATCAAATCTCATGGAGTTCCAAGAAACAACAATCTTTTATCGTTCTTCTACTGAATCTGAGTATCGTGCCATCGCCTCCGCTGCCACTAAAGTTCAATGTGTTTCTTCTCTTCTTTCTGAAATGCATGTTCCTACTACATTTATGCATGTAATCTACAGTGATTATATTGACGCTACTTATCTCTGTGATAATCCGATTTCCATTCTCGAATGAAGCATATCTTGATTGTCACTTTGTTCGCTACTTCTATCCTTAAAGGACTCGTATAAATCTTGTCACTTCTCAAAGCTTGCTCTTTCTATTAGGGGATATAGGTTCTTCTCGAAGGATAACAATCATCTTTTTACTCCATGCTATTTGTCTGGTGATCTCCATGATTTTTCCCTTTTGATGTAGGAGGGGCTCCTTTTTATAGGATAGGGCAAGCCACCCTCCTGGTTTTTTCCCTGATGGTGTTGGTGGCGTTCGATCTTTTAGTTAACGTGAACCGTTAAGGTTCCATACGATTCTATATCAGCGGAAGCAAGAACATAAAATCATATTACCTTTCACCAGGGTATGTTGAAGGAGAGAATGAATTCTCGCCTGCAGCATGCGCACGATTTTGAGCATAACTTCCTCATCCGATCTCCGATTTGAGTGATTTTTGCGCCAAAATGATCCTCTATTCCGTGGATTTCAAACGGTGTATCACATAACCAGTTTTAAGTTCCAAATGAAGAAAATTATGGAAGTTGACGAACAACAGCAGCAAACGACCTCTTGATCTTCTATTGTATTCCTAAGTCCAATCTTGACGTCGTGTGGGCGACGATCTTCAAAATCCTCTCAATCTGTTGTTCTCTCTACCCTACTCACGGTTAGGCATGTCTAATTAGGTTTAGAATAGTTGAGATGACTTATATATAGGCTACAGCAGAGACCAGGAGGAGAAATTAGAGTCGGGCCTCCATTGGGCTTAAGTATCCAAGTTTAGTCCAAAACTTATACTTAAGTCCAATAATAATAATATATTCCACTAAAATATTATTACTGTATTTTCGCTCCAATCCCATAATTACGTTATGGGCTCCTTCTTATTATGAGCCTGTTAGTCTCCTCATGTTTAAGATATACAATGTCCATTAATTAATTAAGTTACTGACAACTCTATTAATTAATATCTCATCCGAGAGTAGTACCACTCAACCTCATTATCATGTCGGAATCAATCCACTTGCAGGGTTTACATGATAATCCTTATGAGCTCCTCAAGGGGACATCATCAACCTATTTAATAGGACACAGATTCCTTCTACAATCAACAGCACACCATAAAGACATCATTATTTCCCAACTCATCGAATTTGTTGATTTAATTACATATAAATCTCACTCATTAATGAACCAAAGAAATACATACTGCCTTACGTGTCGAGGTTATTGTATAGGGATTAAGAGCACGAACATCCATAATAACAGAGATAAAGTTCTCCTATATAGTCAGTATAAGTTGAACGATCTCAAGCGGTCCTGCTCAATATACACAAAGTGCACTAATGTGATTATATAGTCAAGACAAACTAATACGAAATCACACTACAATCATCCCGATAGAGAGTCTCCGTCTATCTCAGTTGTGAGCATCTGTTTATACTTTATAAGAAAATCGATAATATGATCTTCCGCGTGTTGTCGTACAACATATTATCTACAGTATAAAGTAAGTGGACTATTGCATCGAACATATAAATAAATTATAAGACGCAATCATTTGATCAATGATTCTCATTTAAAATATTGTTAAAATATTATTCATACTAAAGCTAGACTTTTAGTATACAATTCAACAGTTGGTCTATCTTCTAGAGACTTTACTCGTGCTTGAACATCCTTGATTATCTCAAGCTATTGCCTCTGCATCTTCACAACCTTCTCCATATGGAGATGAATCTCATATACCATTTTTGGTACAGAACGATTGTACTCACCGAAGTGTTGTATGTCTTCTGTATTTCTCTGAGATTTTTGACTTATCTCAGAGGTGACCGCATTGATCTCCTTCCACTCCATCTAGGTGAAGTTGATAAGGTTAACTTCATTAATTGGAACTTCCTTGAAATACCTCAATTCAACATCTCTGCGCTCCTGGTACTCCTCCTTCATCCAACTTGTGGAGTCAAAATACAACTTTGCATGTTCCTCTGCACGTTAACTTCCGATCCATGCCTTTTGGATAATCTTGTCGCATTTACCCGACTTCTCCCTTCTCTAAATCTTAAAATATTCTGAGTTTTCTTCTTGAACAAGGTAATAGTCCTACTATACTCGAATTTCGAGCTCTCATTTGGATCCATATATCTTTTGAAATTATCTTTTCGTTAAATAATAAGAGTTTATAATAAAATTTTCATTTATAAATAAATAAACATAGTGTTTTGATATCATTTTGAAGGGCGGAAAGCAAAATAAATCTTGTCAAGAATTAATAGAATATAAGGTCTAGATCTTAGACTATTTTGACAAATTTTGGGATCACATACAAGTTTCACTTTCAGTCCTACTAACGGATCCGAATATTATGTTAACTTTAATAGAGTTTTAAAGAGGAAATTCTATGCAAACAAAATCACAAGCTCTGGGAACATGTCTGTCATGCCCTCCTTCCAACGAGATCAGTCTTACAATTACCTCGTATTAATAAAAAATTATAAATATGTAAAATAAAAGATGTGTAATATGATTAATT
Source organism: Pogostemon cablin (assembly GCA_023678885.1). NCBI lineage: Eukaryota > Viridiplantae > Streptophyta > Magnoliopsida > Lamiales > Lamiaceae > Pogostemon > Pogostemon cablin. Next base: position 21,798,040 of record CM042952.1, on the reverse strand, counting down.
TCTTTAATTTTTTATTAGTTTCATGTGATATTATAACTACTCATCCCTAAGTTATATTTACTGGGCCCCTTGTTTTTTTAATGAATTTAAAATATAAATAAGCCCGTATTAGTATAATGAGTGTATAAACTTCTTATTTTAAATAAATTTTAATGTTTATTATGTAATATTAAATGATATAGACCAAACTCAATTGTATTATATACAATAGCTTTGTTGTACACACTGAACTTGATCGGGATTTTCATTATATTTGATAAGAGTAAGCGTACTCTATTGTAGTAATTGTGAGTGACCAAGTGAATTATCAATCCATGGGTGATAAAAATCAAAAGTGTATCCGAATTCATTTTTAATCATGCTTTACAGAAGTGATCGTATTTTGAGATTTGAGAATTAAACTACCAATTAAGCTATTAAGTAACAAATAAAAGCAATTAACACAAGTTAATCAAGTAAAATATCAAGTAACCAAGGATGTAATGGAATAGATGTTGTAACGATTTAAGAAGAAGCAAGACTTAACCACAATCAAGATTAAGGATATAACCTAGACAAATTAGTTTCTAATGGCATATATCAATGATTAAGGAATAGAAGTAATCATATATGTTCCCCTAAACCCTATGGCCAAGGTGATTAGGTTTTAAACTCTTAACAAGTTGCAAGCTCCAAGGATTGGTTCTTACTCTCAATTCTTTAAGAAGGTACTATGATCATAAGTTTGGTTCTCCTCACTCAATTAACAACCAATTAAGATCAATTAACTAAATATTCTAACATGGATGTTCTAAGCACAAGAAGGTTATGACTCAACTCCCCTTACGCTAACATGCTTAATTCAAATTATCACATGATTCAATTAAAACCCTATGCATAATATTGGAATGAACATCCTAACACCATGAATAGAGAATTTAATCATACACATTATAATAGAATCAAGTAATCATAGACCATGTAAAAATTCAAAAATCATATTATTTAAACCATTTAAAATCCAATCTATCTAGAAAACCCGCAATCTATCATGTGACTAGCCTCACAAAAGGTCTAGCCAACAAAAAATATCATGCCAACATAATTACAATGCCTACATGAATTCATTGTTTCAAACAAATCAAAGAAAATACAAATTTCCTATTTGCATTGTGTCAAGTTGCATTCCACTTTTTCAAGCCTCAATTCTCCTTAGGAATGAGATGAGTAGATGAATGGTGTAAAGATATATAGAAATTGGTGGAAAATTGGATAGAAAATAGATTGGAGATAGTGTGTGTGGAAAATGGTGAGAAAGTGTATGAAATGGATGTGGAAACTGTCCAAAATGAATATCTCCCGTAATTTTCAAGCAATTCACGTATTTATACCCCTGGAATCTTCTAAAACACGCGTTGATTTAATTTGCAACTTTCGGTCGAACTTGACTCGAGCTCTGCAGCTCGACTCGAGTTGCGACGTGCATTTCTCGTCGGATTCCAATGCTTGACGGAGCTCGACTCGAGTTCCGGACTCGACGAATAGGGGAGGTTGAGCAGGTGTTTCTGATATGTACAGTAGACCATCGGAGGTCGACTTCCGCAGCTCGATTAGGGCTTCATGCACCAACTCGACTCGAGCTCATGACTCGAGTCGAGGCTCGTTGAGTTCTGCCCTCCTTTCCCGTTTCGGCTTCTGACTTCGTTTAATTTGCTTCGTTTTTCACCTGTTTCGCATATAATTAAGCTCATTTTCACATATTTATTAATTTATAGCACATATCTCCATAATAACACAAAATAACACTTAAAGATACACAAAGCGGATAAAATTATACGAAAATACACATACAATGATACTAAAATTTAGGTGAAAATAGTGACGATCACCCACCACTTATAAAAAGTATAATAATTGAAATTAATAGATAGTAAGTAACATACATAATTAATTCTTATTTATTCATTTTACAAGAGCAAGACTTATGTCCACCAATTACATTATTTTAATTTTTGCATATCATTTTTATGTTACGGCCATTAATACTTTATAATTATATATTTTTTTTTATCGAATAAAATTAGTTGTCTGAGCTTAATGGCCAGCTAGCCCACTTGGTTTATATATATATATATATATATATATATATATATATATATATATATATATATATATATATATTTTTTGGTGTAACGTATTTAACAACAATAATACGGACTAGTTTTCATGTTTCTTACTACTTTATCCTATATATCAGGTTAAACAAATTTTGTTAAAATATCAATAATATGATAGTAAAATATTAACAAAACATTGAATAAGATCTTAAAACACACGAAAATTAGATCGTGTAATTAGCACCTACGTTTTTGTATTGACAAATTTGGAAATCTTACTGTTTAGGTCAATCTTAATAATTCAAAATATCATCCTATTCGAGAAATTTACCCCTAGGTGATTAAACATCACTTTAATTTCTCCAGAATTTGGGCATGTGGGATTATATTTTATTATAATTATTATTATTTATGCCCTTTTTGGAGAAGTGAAAAAGCTCACTAATTGCTGCATCTTTCGCCTATTGACCAGGATGTTTGTCTTAATTTTCCCAGCAACTTCTTCAAGGGACCATAATAAAGCTAATAATTACACATATTCTTCAATTAATTCTATTTTTCATTGCTCAATAATCCTTTATTACTAATGCATATGTTATGTGCTATATTTCTTATAAAAATTAACTTGTCAATTCACACTGCTTAATAAAATTTTATATAGACTAATTTACAATGAGATTGTTAAAATTGTCCTAAAAAGTATCTTTTTATTAAACCTTTATCACTTTTGAGAGTATTATATTCTATGAATTGTTAATAAAAAAGTTTAATTTGATGATTTAATTTACTATATGAGTAAAGTTCGTAATTTTTCTTGTAATTAATTTTTAATATTTTATATTTAGGTCCGAATTCAAATTGAATTTGAATATGATCAAATTCAATTGTAAAATTACTAATTTCGTGTAAATGACGTTGTTGTGTACGAGAAAAAGTGGTATGTTAAATTAAAAAATAATTGGTAGAATTAAATTTGTAATTAAAATTATGAATTTTTAAGCGATTCAAAATTGAGATTCTTAATATAATAATATGCGATACAACAGGGTATCAGTTTAGATCTGATTGATGTTTTTATACTTGGCAAAGCCTCATGCGCCCAGGACACACCGTGCCCCTATGGAACATAACTATCCCCTTCCATGTTCTATTTAAACGTATACTCCCTCTGTCCACTTTTAAGGTATCCATTTTACTGTTTCTGGTGTCCGCTTCAAAGGTATTTATTTCCCCTATTTAGTAAAAAATACACAATATGGTCCACCATTTTCCTCTACTACAACTACCCACTTTACATATAATAATAATACTCCTTAATCCACGTGCAAAAAGCAAATTGATACCATAGAACCGGACACGTGCAAAAAGCAAATGGATACCTTAGAACCGGACGGAGGGAGTATATTGATAGGGGTTTAAATTGTAAAGGGGCACGGTGTCCTCGGGGCGCAAGAGCCCCACTCATTATACTTTAAAGAGTTGATCTATTGTACACAAGTGTACACTAAATGTGTCTAACCCATATTCTAAATGGATCATGTATATAAAGCACTAACTCGTCTGAATTTCTATTTTCTCTCATTCAATCTCAAATCTTATTCTCGCTCTCTCCGTCTCCCTCACCCTCTCGCTCCACCGTTTCTTCTTCCTCTGCTCCACCGCCGCTGCTCGTCTCTCCGTCCTCCAAACTGGTGCGCCGCCGCCACTCGCCTCTCCTTCCTCTTCCTACACTTTTGCTACTCTAAACTTCTCCCCAGGCTCCGCCTCCATTGCGTGTCCACTACCACGTCTCAAATCTCTTCAATTGAAATTAGAGTTTAAACTTTTTTCTCCCTTTTTCAATTCAGCAATATCTTATTTCTAATTTCTTCTAATTTAATTATTCATTATTTTTTTGAGGACATCATTAGTATAAAGAAAAAGGCAGATCTATTGTTTTGTTATTCCTCCATCACAAAATCAAACTTGTTGTTTATATCAGATCTTGAGATTATGCATTTTTAAATTAGTATATTAATTTTTATTCATTATTGTACGTTTTTGCTTACATAAATGTATTTTTCTTTATACTAATGATGTCCTCAAATTTGTGGAATTAATTTTGATGGTTAATTTACATATTTTTAAATAAATGTATTATTTTTTATTTATTAATTAATATATGTGTTTTATTTCATAAATGTATGACATTTTATTGTACCAATATATAAAATCAAATATAAATGGACGACAAGGAAAATATTAGAAATTTTAAAAATAAAAAAAAGTAATACGTTTATTAAGAATAAAATATACATTATTGGTTTATAACTAATACAGTTAATTTCAAAATATGTCATACATATTAAATAACAAATACATTTAAGAATGAAAATGATACATTTATTGTATATAATATATACACTAGTTAATTAAAACTTATAAAGACATAAATAAAGAACTAAAAATTCTTGATACAATTATATTAAAAATTAATAAATTATACATTAAAGTATAAAAAGTAATACATTTATTTTAAAAAATATATACGCTAGTGGCTATTCTATTACAAAATAACTAAAAAATGTTTGATACACTTCCAATACTTTCCTTGGCCATTTGCTTGCCAGGAATTTTATTCTCCATGATTGACTGGGAACGAGATCATACATGTGGAGTATTCCATCTTCTTTCATTTGTAAAGAGATCTCAAAACTAACTCCTTGCACGTTTCTTTGCCCACATCTTCTACTTCCACCGTTTCATTTGATGCAATATATCCATGAGCTCCACCATCAGAATTAATGTATCCATTTGACACATTTATATTCAAAATTAATAAGTTATACATTAAAGTATAAAATGCAATACATTTATTTAAAATAACATGTACACTAGTGGTTTTTCTTCTACAAAATAACTAAAAAATGTTTGATATAAAACTCTTCAATTCCACCATTATACATTAAAGTATAAAATGTAATACATTTATTTTAAAAAATATATACACTAGTGGCTTTTCTAAATAACTAAAAAATGTTCATACATTTTTATTTCAAATAAAACTCTTCAATTCCTCCATTAGAACCACTGCAGCTCCACCATCATAATCAATTTATCAATTTCTCAAACTCATTTGCTTTCTCAAGTGAAAAATCTACATGTTTGCCTATATAAGAAAAAAGAGACATACAAATCTCAAAAGCAAATCACAAACAATAACAGTAATAATTAGAATTGGAGGACGGAGAGTAGAAATTCTATTAGACATTAGAATTGATGATTCAGTTTTAGTTCAATGTTTCAATTATCCAGACATTTAAAATTCCAAATAGTAAATGAAGAAAGAGTGCATGATTGTAAAAATTGGGTAAAAGTACAAAAATTAGGGTAGAATCGGAGAGAAAGTATGGAGAAATATGTGGGGAAAAGTGGGACGGAGGAGAGAGAATCAGTAAGGAGGCGGTGGAGCGGCGGTGTGAAGAGAAGATTAGAAGAAAACAATTGCGGAGTGGCGGAGCGATGGAGCGGAATAGCAGGAGCAGCGGTGGAGTGGAACAGCAGGAGCAGTGGAGCGGTGGCAGAACGGTAGCGGTGGAGCGGTGGTGTTGGCGGTGGAGCGATGGCGGAGAGAGCGGCGTTTGAAGAGAGAAGAGGTATTGGGAGAGAGAGCAGTGAGAACGTGGGTAGAGGGAGAAAATAAATTAGGGCTGTTGTAATGATCATATGGGTTGAATTCAGTATAAGTACTCTGGGTCGTGGGTCTTTTTTTGACCCGATTGTAACTTAACAATTGGGTACAATAGACTTTGTCTACTTTAAATACTACTCCATATTATTATTGAGAGGGACTAGGGTACAACCAGGAGTACCAATTCAATTGGTACACCCTTGGTCCCCATTATTTTTAATTAATTTTTGCTCTTTCATTAATGTTGTTTTTTATTTTATTTAAATAACTATTATACCCTAAACCCTAAACCCTAGGAATAAATTATACCCTAAATCATAAGGGTAAAATTACAATTATACCATAAACCTTAAATCCTATGAATAAATTATACACTAAACCACAAGAGTAGAATTACAATTATACCCTAAACCCTAGGGTAAATTATACTCTAAACCACAAGGGTAAAATTACAATTATATCCCTAAACACACAAGGAAGGAAGTTGTACATTTTGGAATTGGTAAGACAGTTGTATTCTAGTCTATGCCTTATTATATTATTATTATTATTATTATTATTATTATTATTATTATGCGCGACTATGCTCTGATAAACGCGTGCACATACCATGCTAAACTATGGAATTATAAATTTTATATAATTCGCAATTCTAATCATCTTGGATAATATATATTACATATGTGGATCACTTAAATATATTTTGTTTTGAAGATCGAGCAAAGCTAGATTATATTAGAATTAAATAAAAGGACATGACTGAGATTGGAATATTCCCTAGATTTAAAGCTTATTTCTTGCTTTATTTCATTTCTTGGAGGGGACTAATTAAGAAATTGAGAGGTGGCTTGATTCAAATTTTAGAATGGTAAATAATTAAAGAGTCAATAAATATTAGGTACAAAACGTATTTAGATATTATAATTTCATACATTCGTTATAGAAAATTATGTATAGATACAAAATTTTATTTTATTTTACCCATAGTACCCATATTTATTGAACATCAGTGTGCATCGTTCGAAAAAATTAAAAAGAATGCGATTAAGTATTGATATGAATATACACCACTGTACATTCATGTGAGAAAAATAATTTTCAAAGAGAGAAACAAAGAATACTCTTTATATGAATATATTTCTTTGTACCTTCGTGTGCGATGAATAATTTTTGTAGAGAAACAATGAATATCTCTTAAATTGTACACACGTATGCACAATATACTTAATCCATCTTAATTTTGATTAATTAATTAATCAACAAAAAGGTATGTATTGTACAGTCTATATTATACATTTAATTTTCATTCAATCACAAAAAGGAAACTTGTTAAAAAACAAATCATAAAAAGAAAACGTCAATTAATACTAAATTCGTTGATATACATTGGTGTGCAGACAGAGTGAAAATTAGAAGAATGAAGAAGATAATGTACATTGACGTGCATTGGTATAGAGAAAGAAAAGAACTTTATCGGAGAGAAAAATAGTAAAACCGTTTGATCCTAAAACCTTTCCTTAAATCTCGACTGAAGAATACAAACTAGTGTACATCGGTATACATTGATGGAAGAAAAAAATAAAAGATACAAAATTAAATTATAAAAAATGCGCGATTAAATTCTGAACATAATGTACATTAGTGTGCATTCTTAATGTACAATAAAAATACCGATTAAATAACACACACACACACATCATAAAAATGAACATTAATGTGCATTGTTAAATTCTTGGCATTTATTATGAATGCAGTGATTGTTAGTAGAAATAAGTCATGTGTAATTTTTATTTTATTAAATGCACATTAGTGTTCATTCAAAATTATTAAGTACACAAACGTTAAATATTAATTGATGTGAATAAGAGTAAAGTAAGAAAAAATAAAAGACACTTTGTATTCGTTAATAATTATATTATATTAATGTATTTATTAGTAATTAGGATATAAAAACGCGTACTTATAATTAATTATCCCATAATTAAAATTATTAAAAAGAGTAATGGGAATGAGCCAGAATAAAGTTAATTGAAAATAGTCGAGTAGTCATTGAATCAACAAGAATAATTGAAAATTTTGAATTCTAATTACCTCATACCAAAAATGAAGAATAGTAGAATTAATATCATTTCATTTTCATTACTCATCCATAATACCCCTAGCCAAACATCCCAGGATTATATTCAATGCAATTCTATGCAGTCGGGTTGATCCATTCTAAATGGTTAATACGTAAATCAAAAGAGAGATATCTTCTTATAATTGAGTGCAGATGTTCTCTTTCAAGAAGTGTAGCTCTTTAAAATCCAAATGTTACTCTTCTTGATAGAGTCATAGTTTGTCGTAAATAATAGTAATATTACTTATTACTCTATATAACGAAAAATAACAGTTTGTTAAAATAAGAAAAAAAAAAAAGAAAAAAAAAAGAGAAAGATAAAGATGGTAACACTCCATTATAGTATAAATAGATGCACATTATTAATTACTTACTGTGCTTTTGGAAGCTTACAAGTTTATGCAATATAAATGGTGTACCCCACCATTAGGACCTCCACCGCTCCTTCCCTGGGATTTGGTGGAGGAGGTAAATCGGATTTGGTGGAGGAGGTAAATCGCAATATGTGCCTCAAGTGGCTTATAGAGAAGACTCACTATTAAACTTGTGCTTGCAAAGAGCCAAATCTATGCCAAAGGCAGAATTCGAACCCCCATCCTACAACAACCAAACTCAGTTGGAAGGTCTTTCCACCCTCTCATCTACCACTTGAGCTATGCCCTGGGGCACGTTTATGCCATATAAAAATTACATTGTGGAGCTCATATTCCTCTCCCCTACCTCATGTTCTCACTTCATACGTGATTCTCTCCCTTTTTAATTTTTTTTTATCTCAATCGAAGTAACATTACATCATCTGAAGAGAACGAAAAGAAACATTCTCTCACCTGAATTTGGATCTCATTCTGAAAAACATAGAATCAATAACATCTCCACATATTTTTCTCCACATTTCTGATTCAATTAAAAATTGAACAATTTAATTTAAACATTTTTTATTCAATTGATAATCGAACAATTCAATTCCAAAATCTCACAAGAAATTAAGAATTCAGATTCAAAATTAATTGGGAATCGAGAATTCTCATTTTTCCAATACATTTCTAGTAAATTAATCAAGTGTACTTTGAATTATATTCGAATTAAAACAATGCAACCTCGCTATGTTTATGTGCTTATGTATATGTAATTGTATATATTGTTATGTGATTGTGTATATTATATTTCCCATAATTGGTTCTATTTAAAATTTTCCAATGGCCTTCTGAATTTGTTTCAGTTGCGCATCATATAACATATATGGCATATTATTTTGAATAGATCTATAGTGTATCATGTGAGGAATTATGTTTTCACAAATTGTGGTGAACTTATATTCAGTAGGTTGTGTTTGGATTGAGTTATTCAAATTCAATGGATTGGATTTGGGAATGAGTGGATTTTAAATCAATTCACAAGTGAATTTCACTGTTTTGATAAACTATGGGTTTTTGAAAGAATTTTAAATCCATAATTCAACAATTATTTTTAAAATATTATTTTATATATGATAAATAAAAATAATAAATTTTTATTATATTAAATATTAAAATCTAAGATTTTATTAAAAATAACATTTTTTTGGAATTCTACCACTCAGCTTATCCCCGACCCACTCCCACACACTCCCCCAACCAAAAAAATTTTTCTTTTTGTAAAATTTAAGATTTTAATATTTAAATAATAAAAATATTATCACCCACCCCTACCCCCTATCCAACCTCCACCCCTCGGCCACCCACCAATTTTTTTTTTTAAATTTAGATTTTAATATTTAAATAATAAAAATATTATAACCCAACCCTACCCCCTATCCACCCACCCCCAACCCCCTGATAGAAGTTTACTACGCACTTCAATTTAATCCCTAAGTGTTAAGGATATCAATTGTAGTGGCAAGCGACCAAGTTTAATTATCGAATCCACAGGACAGCTAATTATCTACTTCTAAAATCACTAACTTAATCAGAACAAGTAATAAATTTCCAATTTTGAGAATTATTATCTAAAGACTGAAAATAAAATAACTATTAAAATAAATCACAGAAGAAAGAATTCAAGATCTAATTAAAAGAAAATCCACAGTTCTAAGGCAATCTAGTATAGACTAATTAATCTGAATCCATAGACTTCCAATTGTCAATTCATGCAGATTCTATGAAAATACACAACACAACCCTATTCAAAGCTAACAGTAAATCTGGTTTAACTCTAAGGTGCGTGAATATTTCCAAAACCCCTTCCTAGATACTAATCAACGCAAACAACAATACCTCCAGATGGCAAGTTTGACTAATAAGATATTTTCTGAAAGTACTACAAGGCTTTATTCACTTCCTACTTGAATATCTAATTGCATTGTTCCACTAAACAATTAAAGTATCTGATTTACCAGTTCTTAGAATTAACGTGTTCACGGACAAACTACCTTAATCCCTAACAGATTGACAATTCAATTCATGAACACATACAAGCTAACATAATAAATCAAGCATTATAGCGGATGTCATGAATTTAATATGAAAACGTTACGAAGCATGATTTCAAAATCTCAATACGAATCAAATAAACCAAAAAAATAATCCACATAAATTCACAAAAATCAGTCTAGTTTATCAAATTAATTATGCCTATCCTTCAAACCTTAAAAATGTAAACAAAATTAGACCATGAGGTTACAAGCAACTCTCATGGCTATCAAATTCATACAGAAGTCTTGATAAACGAAAATAAAAGAAAGAAATAGAAAAACACTAGTGTCGGCGTTATTCTGATTTCCTTCTCCGTCTCTCCGATTGACTGATCTCCCTCTTGAATAGCCCTTGAATCTCCTTCGGTGTGGATAGATGATGGGATGGATGTGGATGATGGTAGATGGTAGATGATAGATGAGGTGTGATCCCCTTGTGGAGGGTGGTGTCTCTTATGAATAATGATGTGAAATATATATAGGTGTGATAAGGGAATGAGATAAGAAAATTAATTGTGCTACAAGAAATAGGAAATTAAGGCTAATTTTCGGAAATTCTCATCGGCAGCAGCGCGACTCCACGATTTTAAGCATAACTTCCTCGTACGGACTTCGATTTAAGTTATTCTTGCACCCAAACGATCCTCTCTTTCGTTGATTTCCAATCATGTATCAAACCACTAGTTTTGAGTTCCAAAAGAATACAGAAAATTTATGCAATGTGGACGTTTGTTTTTAGCATTCCTTCACACTTTCACTCTTCATTCCAAATTTGAACTTTTGATCATGTTTTACCCTTCAAAAGTCAACGAAACACCTTAGTAGCATCTTATGTATGCAGATATAAAAACCACGGAATCTTACATGAAATTATGGCAATATTCTATCAAAAACGATGTAATGTGAGACCTAAAATACGTGAAATTCCACTCTCAACACCCCCCACCACCCGCCAATTTTTTTTAAAAAAAATTAGATTTTAATATTTAAATAATAAAAATATTACAATCCAACCCTACCCCTATCCACCCACCCACCCACCCACCCACCACCCCCGCCACCAGCCACATTTTTTAAAAATAATTAATACTTTAAATAATAAAAATATTACAACTCAACCCTACCTACCCACCCACCCCTGCCATCACCCCCACGGATGGATGGGGTAGGTTAGGTGGTAATATTTTTATTATTTAAATATTAAAATCTAATTATTTTTTAAAAAAAAAATTGGGGGAGGAGGGTGGCAGGGGGTGAGGTGGGTGGATAGGAATTAGTGATAATATTTTTATTATTTAAATAATAATAAAATCTAAAATTTTATTTTAAAAAAAAAATTGGGGGATAGTGGGAGGGTGGGTGTATGGGTAGGAGGTTAGGGTTGGGTGGTAATATTTTTATTATTTAAATATTAAAATTTAAAATAAAAAATTTTGCGGGGGTCGGGGTGTGGGTGGGTGGATAGGGGTAAGGTTGGATGGTAATATTTTTATTATTTAAATATTAAAATCTAAAGTTTTATAAAAAAAAATTTTTTTTGAGGGGTTAGGCTGGGTGTTAGGGTTTATAATTAAAAAAATATATTTTTATATATTTTTTAAATAATTTATTAATTTTATATAATATTTTTAAATATTAATATATCAATTACACATCGGAAGTATTTCAAATGATATAGTTTGAGTAAGGATTTGAAATCCATTAAAAAAACAACTAAAAAAATTCATAATCAAATCCATGATTTGATTAATTTAAAATTTTGGATTTATAAATTTATTGATTTAAAGTGTCATCCAAACATGAAGGAGGGATTTGAGAGAGAGATTTATAAATCCATCTTCAAACCCTTCATCCAAACACAATCTTAAAGAAAAGATACACAACACCTATCTAAAAGGAGTGTGGGATTAGGAACAATGAGAAGCTTGTATAGAAAGAATATAAACAAAGGTCGTGCAAGGTTTTGGATGAAGATATCTGCCAACTACAAGTGTGAGGGAACAAAAATATAAAGTATGTCATCTGAAATGAGATGGAGGGAGTATTTGTTTGTCCTATAATAAATTTTACACCTCAAATGAGATAGTTCAATAATCTAATAATTTCAAAATACATTTTATTTTAAAATAAGGCATCTCCATCTAATATACATAGCGTACTTTACACTATATTCACCACCTAAAATATACAATACCCCCAAAATATCAATTAAGTTAGTCAATAAATTAACTTCTTTTAATATTCGTAACATAGTAATCTTGAAGAATATCTCAAACACAAAACTTGTGTAAATTGGGTTCACGATTTAAACTGTGTGGAATGTGGTCCCCTCTTCTAATCGAATATACCCTATGTATTGATATGATGTTTAAATTAAAGGAGATCATAAGATTTACAAAAAATTATGATGTAAATTTGGTTTACAAGATACTAGGTTTCTTTCAAAAAGAAGGGAGTATAACGTAAAATAGTAAATAAATATTATTTGAGTGACACTTGTGTGCACATGTTACAGAGATCATAATTTCGTGCAAAGACGTTTAATTTTGAATGAATTAATGATAAAATTCTAAAGGGTTAATTGAAAAAAAAAACACGAACTTTACTCCTATTGTAAATTATTCCTCACTTTTGATAAGTTGCAAAAAAAATCACCACCTTTAAGTATTGTTGCAAAAATAACCCAATTTGTGACTAAAAGTAGGTTTTTTTTTTCAACAATACTTAAAGGTGATGGTTTTTTTTGCAATTTCTCAAAAGTGAGGATTAATTTACAATAGGAGTAAAGTTCGTGATTTTTTTTTCAACAATCCAATTCTAAATGTAATTAATCTTTAAAGTTAAATGATAAGGTATAAACCATAAGGAAAAGTATTTCACCGTTTAATTTTTTTTAATATTTATATTTTTATAAATAAAGTGTAAGAGAGAAGTTAATTTTTTCGACACTTTTACTATTTTATAAAAGTAAAAGCTTCTTTGCGACATTTGAAAATGAACTAAATAAAATTAAAAAAATATATATGGAACTTAGGTAGTAATACTGTAACAGTATATCATATCTTTCCACAAAAAATATGATTAATTTAATTCTAAACAAATTGTTGATAAAACGAACCATAAAATAAAAATGCATAAAAATATTGAAATATATATATATATATACACTAGTATGGATCCCGTGTATTACACTAGTTTTAAAGTTACAATTTTAAAAAATATAATTAGAGTTTAATATAACTATCTATTCAATTATAATCTAATATAATTTAAATTGAAAAGTAAATTCAATTTATATGCACTCAAATGTGAATTTGCATTCATTGTTAAAGTTTTAATTCTATCGTTAAATTGATTTATTAAAAAAATATATATAAGATTTGATTTGATTTTTATTTGATCTAATCATATAAATATTCGAATCTTAAGAAAAATTATGTATTTATCATTAAATATTAATTAGTAATTAGTAAAATTTAAATTAATTTAGATTAGAATTTAATTTTTTTTGGTAAATTTAATCATGAAAAAAATTTAATAATGTTAAAAAATCAAATATTAAAAATTACTAATAAAAATAAAAAAACTAAATTAAAACGAAAAAAATTAAGTAAATAGAAAAAATAATACACAGAAAAATCCTAAAAAAAAAAACTTAATTAAAAAAATAATAAGAAAAAAATTATTAACAAAAAAATAAAAGATTAAAAAATTATATACTAAAAAAAATTAAAACAACATAACAGAATAAAAAAATAATAAAAATAAAAGTTAATCAAATGAGAATTTAAAAATTATAAAAAATATACTATATATATCACATCCATATTTAATCTTAAAATAAACTAATTTATCTATCATTAAATTTTAATGTTGGTGAAAATATATTAAAAAATAAAAAATAAACAAATAAAATTTAAAAAATACTAAAGATAATTATAAAAAAAAACTTTAGAAAAATATTAAAGAAAAATTATAATAAATTAATATATATTTTTAAAAAATAAAAAAAAATTATTATAAATAAATTCGAAGAATTAAGAAAATAAAAAGAAATCAAAATAAAATTAATTAAATAAATTTGTAAAAGCATGAAAAATGAAATTAATAAAGTAAATTTTTTTTTTAAAAAATTACATGCTAATAATAAAAAAAACAGAATTAAAACCAAAAAAATAATTAAATAAAAAAAATATATTCAAAAGTGTTATATACTAACAATTAAAAAAAATAAATAAAAACAAAAAATAATTAAAAGAGAATATAAAAAAAGAAAAAATAAGTTAATTACGTAAAAAAAATCAAAAGATTATAAAATTGCATGCTAACGATTTAAAAAAATGAAAAAAAAGAAATAAAATCAAAGAATAAATAAATAAATAATAATAATAAATTGATACCTTACTTTAATTTGAAGAAAGTTTTTGTTTGTCGTGATGAATAAATTAAGTGTGTAAAATGAATGAATAAAGAGTCTTATTTATAGGTGGAGAGATGATAAATTTTTTAAATCTTATAGTAAATATATGTACTTATCTATATTATTTTTTAATTAAAAGTAATTAATTTTGATTTGCTAATATCATATCAAATCATAAAATAATATATGTATTTATCTACATTAAATGTTAATTAATAATTAAAATAATTGAATTTTTTAATTTTAATTAAAAATTAAAATAATTGAGATTAATTTTGATGACGACACCTCATCAAAATTAAACTCTCCTTTAATATATTAAATATAAATATATATATATATATATATATATATATATATATATATATATATATATATATATATATATATATATATATATATATATATATTTAATGCGTCTTGAACTGATTTGTGGCCCGTTACCCATCTCATACGTGGCACTGTATATATGTAATTTCAAAAAAAATAATATATATATATATAATTTTTTTATAACTTTAACTTAAATATTGAAATATATTAAATTTTATATTTTAATATCTTGATGTTTTATGGAAGTGGATTTTAATGTTTTTAAGCAAAAAATTAGTAATTCATGTTAGTATATAAAGTAATAAGAGTTTAATGTGTATTGGTTTAATTTCAAAATGAACAGACAAATTTAGATTGATTAGAGCATTTTAGACCGAATAAAACTATTTAATTTTCTTACATTTGCCTATTAGTTCAAAATATATCTATGCGTCCTATATTTGTCTATTTGTCCCAACCTATATTTTTAGCTCTCTATCTGTCAGTGAAAGTCACGAAAGACATTTTAGGAACGTGATCATAATAGTGGATATTTTTTTTTACAATTTTAAAGATAGTGGGCAGAAAAAATTATATACTTTTCAAATTAGGTATTTTTTTATTATGTCTCTTGCAAAAATGTCATATTCTTTTTACATACAATTTAGTCAAAATTAATTATATCATACTCTCTCTGTCCCTTGGTAAGAGTCTCATTTGCTTTTGGGCACTATTAGCTGTATTATTTTTATTAGGGTATTTTAGTCTATTTATTTTTCATTGTAATCCCTAATTATATATACTCTTTGTTATATTCTATTTCATTAAGCAAGTCAGTAAGATATTCATAGTTCCTTTTTCTCTATGTTATCATGGTATCAGAGCCACCATTCATCGATTTCTCTTTGCTTGATTGAAGAAGTTATAATCCAATCCACAGCTTTCGTGGATCGAACTCTCGGTGTTAGGGTTTGAATTGGATTCGATTGATTTGGTTGGATTCTGTTGATTTGGTGTGTTCGTTGGATTTTGTTTAGTTTGTTTAGTTTCAATTTTGTTCTGTTTCATCATGGCTAGTCGTAAGGATGATTCACTTCTGTCGATTAGCGTTCAATTGGATAGTAAAAACTATACGTATTGGAGCTATGTTATGAAGAATTTCTTGCGTGGAAAATCTATGTGGAGCTATGTCACATGTGTGCGGATTAAGCCTATAGACGAGAAGGAGACTAATTATGCGGCCTTGGTCGACAGTTGGGAGGCTGATAATTCGAAGATCATTACGTGGATTAACAATTCTGTTACCCACTCCATTGGTGTTCAGTTGGCTAAGTATGAGACGGCTAAAGAGGTATGGGATCATCTTGCTAGATTGTGCACGCAGTCTAATTTCGCCAAGCAGTATCAGTTGGAGACAGATATTTGTGCTCTTCAACAGAATGATATGAGTGTTCAAGAGTTTTATTCTGCCATGTCTAATCTCTGGGATCAGTTGGCTCTCACTGAGTCCGCAGAGTTGCGAAAATTTGAACCGTATATGGCTCGTAGAGAAAAACAACGTCTGGTACAATTTTTGATGGCTCTTCGGAATGATTTCGAGGGATTGCGTGGAACAATTCTGCATCGTTCTCCTCTTCCGTCTGTTGATTCTGTGGTTAATGAACTGTTAGCAGAGGAGATTCGGCTTAAGTCTAACGCGGATAAGGTGTCTGTCACACCTACAACTCCATCTGTCTTTGCTGCTTCACAACAGTCTACTCCTAGCAACCAAAATAGACCTGCCCCTAAGGTCTCTCAGGATGAATGTGCTCTCTGCAAGCAAAAGGGTCATTGGAAGGCTCAGTGTCCAAAATTATTGAGTAAAAGCAAACAACCACAGCATCAACGACCACCTCAACAACAACGCCCGCCACAGACTGCTCCATGGACGTATCGCCCACCTCAGACCAACAACGCAATTGCTGCCCCGTCCTTGGAACCACATATGTTGGAGCAGTTTCAGCAGTTCCTCGCCTCACAGCCTCATGCCATGTCAGCCTCCTCTCATAAAGATTTGTCCTTGTCTGATAATTCAGGTAAATCGTCTCCCATGTGGATCTTAGATTCAGGCGCTTCTCATCATATGTCTCCTGATATCGATTCTTTTGTATCTGTTAATTCTGTTCCATCTTTGTCTGTCATGACCGCCGATGGCACTCCAATGCTATTGGCAGGAATTGGCTCTGTTCACACATCTCATTTATCTCTTTCAAATGTATACCATATTCCTAGTCTAACTTTAAATCTTGCGTCTGTTGGTCAATTGTGTGATTCTGGTTTCACGGTTCTTTTTACTTCTACCAATTGTTGTGTTCAGGACCTACGATCTCAGAAGGTGATTGGGACAGGCCGTAGGGACGGGGGACTCTATTTTTTAGATGAGCTACAAGTATCAGATGTTGCTGCCTCTACTGTGGATTTGTCGTCTTTTCATTTGAGTCGTTCGTCTTCTGATTTTTATCTTTGGCATTCTCGTTTAGGTCATGTGTCTGGATCTCGTTTAAAGTTTTTGGTGTCTACAGGAGTTTTAGGTCATTTGGAAAGTCATGATATTTCTGATTGTAGTGGTTGTAAACTGGCTAAATTTTCCGCATTGCCTTTTTATAAAAGTATTTCTCTTTCAATTGCACCATTTGATCTTGTGCATTCTGATGTATGGGGACCCTCTCCTGTATCCACCAAAGGAGGTTCTAGATATTATGTTTCTTTTATTGATGATTTCACTCGTTATACGTGGGTTTATCTTATGAAATGTAGGTCTGACTTCCTTACCATATTCAGCAATTTTAGAGCTCTTGTGAAAACCCAACACTCATCTGTCATTAAGTGTTTTCGGTGTGATTTGGGTGGTGAATTCACTTCTAATGATTTTTCTCAGTTACTTGCTTCTGATGGGACTATCCACCAAACCTCGTGTACAGACACTCCTCAACAAAATGGTGTTGCTGAAAGAAAACATCGCCATCTTGTTGAAACAGCTCGTTCATTCATGTTGTCGGCTGAGGTTCCTAGTGTGTTTTGGGGAGAAGCAGTCCTTACCGCTGCTCACGTGATCAACAAAATTCCAATATCTCATAATTCAGGTTTGTCCCCGTTCGAAAAATTGCATGGTCATTCACTTGATTATTCCTCGTTGCGCGTCTTCGGTTGTACTTGTTTTGTTCTTCGACCACATGTTGAGCGTAATAAATTGTCTCCCCGGTCCGCCTTATGTGTCTTTTTGGGTTATGGTGTTGGTCAAAAGGGATATCGTTGTTTTGATCCAGTTAGCCAAAAATTATATGTCTCGCGTCATGTTGTGTTTTTAGAGCATATTCATTTCTTCTCTGTTCCGGCTAGTTCACATCATATGACACAGTCAGATCTAGTACGTATTGATCCATTCGATACCGACACCGATGAAGCTCTATCTGATACTTTGGTTCATGAGGCATCCACCTACCTTGCCCCTGCTCCAACGACTACCCAGTTGTCGGATGAGATTGCGGATGATCCTCCTCCGCGTCAGTCCACTCGCACTCGTAAGTCTACTAAACTCCTCGATTTTGAGTACTCCTCCTATTCTACTTCATTTGCTTCCTTTGTTGCCTCTGTTCATCGTCTTTCTGAGCCTTTATCCTATAGAGAGGCAGTTCGTGATCCCCTTTGGCAGGCTGCTATGGCTGAGGAACTTACTGCTCTACACCAGACTCATACATGGGATTTGTTTTCACTGCCATTAGGAAAACACACCATTGGTTCTCGTTGGGTCTACAAGATTAAAACCAAATCAGATGGATCCATTGAGCGATACAAGGCTCGACTTGTTGCTAAAGGCTATTCCCAGGAGTATGGCCTGGATTATGAAGAAACATTTGCCCCTGTTGTAAAAATGACGACGGTTCGCACTCTGATTGCAGTTGCTTCTGTTTGCCGATGGAGAATATCTCAGATGGATGTCAAGAATGCCTTCTTGAATGGCGATCTTCATGAAGAAGTTTATATGACGCCTCCTCCTGGTGTTGCTCATCAGTCTGGTGAAGTTTGCAAGCTTCGCAAAGCTCTTTATGGTCTCAAACAAGCACCACGTGCCTGGTCTGAGAAGTTTTCTATGGTGATCACTTCGCTTGGCTTCCTTCCTAGTCATCATGATTCAGCTTTATTTGTCAAGCGTACACCGGCAGGTCGTATTTTATTGTCCTTGTATGTTGATGACATGATCATTACGGGTGATGATTATGATGGTATTGAATCTTTGAAGTCTGAGTTGGCCTATTCTCCAAAAGGCTATCTCTTATCTCAATCAAAGTATATAGCTGATTTGTTTGAGCGTGCTCGACTTACTGACAACAAGACTGTTCCTACTCCACTTGAGACCAATACTAGATACTCTCCGTCGGATGGCACTCCTTTGGCGGATTCTGGTCTCTATCGTACCATTGTAGGCAGCCTGGTTTATCTTACTGTGACTCGCCCAGACATTGCGCATGTTGTTCATGTGGTTAGTCAGTTTGTCACTTCCCCCACTACAGTTCATTGGGCTGCCGTTCTTCATATTCTCAGGTATCTTCGGGGTACCCAGTTTCATAGTCTCTTGTTTTCTTCTACATCTTCGTTAGAGTTGCGTGCTTATTCTGATGCGGATTGGGCTGGTGATCCTACGGACCGCAAGTCGACCACTGGATTTTGTATTTTTCTTGGTGATTCGCTTATTTCGTGGAAGAGCAAGAAACAAGATGTCATCTCTCGGTCTTCTACAGAAGCTGAGTATCGTGCCATGGCCTCTACTACCTGTGAAATTGTTTGGTTACGAAGCTTGCTTGCTGATATGGGTATTTCTCTTTCTCATCCTACTCCGCTACATTGTGATAACCAGAGTGCTATTCAGATTGCACGTAATTCAGTCTTTCATGAGCGAACCAAACATATCGAGATTGATTGTCATGTCACTCGCCACCACCTACAGATCGGTACCATCACATTGTCATTCGTTTCTTCTTCTCTGCAAATTGCTAATATGTTTACAAAAGCACACTCAGCTTCGCGATTTCGTTTTCTATCTGACAAACTCTCTATGCTTATCGTTGTAGCATCGTGAGTTTGAGGGAGGATATTAGCTGTATTATTTTTATTAGGGTATTTTAGTCTATTTACTTTTCATTGTAATCCCTAATTATATATATTCTTTGTTGTATTCTATTTCATTAAGCAAGTCAGTAAGAAATTCATAGTTCCTTTTTCTCTATGTTATCAGGCACGTGAATTAAGGAGTATTATTATTTAATGTATAGTGGGTAATTGTATTAGTGGGTGTGTGGGCCCCATATTTTAATTATATTAGTGGATGTGGGTGGGTCCCATGTGTCCAAAAAAGAAAATTGAATCCTTTGGGTGGGACAACCAAAATGGTAAAATGAGACTCTTACCTAGGAACGTGGGAGTATATTTTATTCTATTTAAGAACTCAAATACTTCTTCTCTTCTTTATATCATTACAAAAAAAAGTTGAGTCCGATTTTTTAGTAGCCACTATTAACAAAGTACAATTTAAAATAGACACATCTCTTAAAATCAATTTTTACTAGCCACTTTTAAGTGCACTTCCCAAATTACCCCCATAATTGTCAGATAAATGACGAAAATAAAGGGGTCATCATCAAGTCAGTTTTGACTGCAGTAAATGGGGTGGGTGGACCACATTTAAATTTGTAATTAGTGGGTTGGTTGACCACATTTTAAGTTTTTAAATTTTGGATGTGGGTTTGTGGGGTATATCATTAACGTCATTTTTACTTCTTTCTCTCCCTTCTTTCTTTCTTTCTCTCTCATCTTTCGTCCAATATCCTCTCTCTTCTTCTCTCCATTTCATCCCAAAGTCTCTCTCCCTTTAGTCCCAAAGTGTCAAACACAGTGCCACCCCTTGAGTTTCTGTTCTCCATTTGCGGTCTCCCACATTATCCATCGGCCGGAATAGGCGTTTCTAACTAGGTGCATTCCAGTGAATTTTGTAAATGGTAAATTTTTGGGAATGTATAAAAGCAGTGTTATTGGCATCTCTAAATTGTGAGTTATTTGTGTATAATGTTTCCTACACTGATTTTTAGTACTCGTTTTTGAGGATATGACCTACATTTTGTGTGGTTTTGTTCATATGTGTAAAATATGAATTAATTTTGTATAATATTTCGTACATGTTGTGGTTTGAAAATGTAATGTATTGAATGTGACTTAATTGTGTATACATCATGTGTTGAATGTAGGACCGCAGTGGCGGTGTACTTTTTTTTTTGAAATTTTGGTTGGCCGAATAGTGGTTTTTTGTAGGCCGAATAGAACAAATATTTAGGCTGAATAGATCAAAGTGTATGAGTAATTATTTTGATTTTTTTTTGAAATTTTGGTTGGCCGAATAGAGGTTTTTTGTAGGCCGAATAGTACAAATCTTTAGGCCAAGTAGAACAAGTGTAGGCTGAATATATCAAAATTTAGGAGTTGTTTTTTTGAATTTTTTAGAAATGTTGGTTTGCCAAATAGAGCATATTTGGTAGGCCGAATAGAGCAAATTGTAGGCCGAGTAGATCAAGTGTAGGCCGAATAGAAGAAATTGTAGGCCGAATAGAACAAATGTTTGAGTGTGTCAATATTTGGTCAGTGGCTGCAATGAACTTATTGTTATTTGCATATAAGTATGAGTTTATGTGTTATTAAGTAAGCTGGTTGAATTTTGTGCAGGGTGACTGGAAGCGTCCATCTATGCATGGCCAGAACTGCAGTATAAATAATTACTGCAAACCTGGAGTTGTTATGGAAATTATCTGTAGGCAGTTAACAAGGGTTGGGGGTAATGCAGAGGAGATGTTCAGGAGATCACGTTTTGGTCATTACTGGGATCTCAACGATGATTGGAACGCGTATGCTCATATCCACACTCTCATGACACGGGAGATTATATGTAGGGGATGATTTAACTACTAAATATTTTCAGGTTGGGAACGAGTGCCTTATATTTAGCAAGGTAGAGTTCATGAGGATAATGGGACTCTGCTTTCGAGATAGAGTCGGGTTTGATCTGAATGTATAGTATCATATCTCGTCTGGTGGGGTGTATGATACGTATTATGGTCAGGGCGAGAGACCATTAGTCAGTGAGATTGCTCGTGACTTTGAAGGCAGAAGATTTACAGATGTTAGCCCTGAGGACGCGGTTAAAATTGCCAAGGTGCTGTAGTTGTACTATTTTGTCCTTGGGTCTGATGTCACCAAGGTGAGTGTAGACAACTGGGTCTGGGTGCTCGTAGAGGACGAACAGAGATGGAATTTATTCCCTTGGGGGCAGGTCAGTTATATGACGCTACTGCACTTTATGGACCACATTTTGACCAAACTTCCAGCTGGAGCAAGCCCCGATCAGTATAGATACCACTTTTTCAGGTGCACATTTTCGCTCCTGGTACGTGTTTTAGCAACAGTAATTATCTAACATATGTGGTTTATGTGTGACAGGTTTGGGCGTACGAACGTCTACCTGCCCTTGCTGCATCGTATGGCCATGTCCCTAGTGATAGGGAGAAGCTAAGGCCACTTTGCTTGCGATGGATTATTCGTAAAGTGAAGAGGATTGATAGGAATCTGTTTAAGCGGGTATAAATCATTAATCCATTTCAGTGAAAACAAATCATTGATATTGTACCTAAATGTATTGGTTTTTTTTGCATTAGGATCTTGATGTGGTGGATTTTCCGCGTGTCCTCGCTAATGAGCGTAGAAGGGGGTATTGGATTGGCGTAGAGGATGATCTTTAGAAGGGGTTGATTATGAGGATGTACACCAAGGCATTTTCTAACCCCAGCCGAAAGGTCGTCCAGGGGCCTGATTACTCACATTTGGATCAGCATACCGCAAGGGAAGCATAATATCCTACTAGTAATCCATGGGATCAGCAGTACTATTCGGGTGTGGATGTTGAGGATCGGTGGCAGGGCTAGGGCACGGATGATCCTGCAGGGTGGACATCAAATTAGGATCCGCATTCGTACCGACCTCCCTATACTCCTAGCCCTGACCACAGTGGACATGCATCAGGGAAGACGAGATATGCTGAGCCCAGTTCGTATGATCCGACGAATCATGTTCCTTTTTCATCCGCTCGTAGCTGACATGCTCGCTTTGTAAATGAGCATGACAGACAGCAACACCATGACGCTGGAGTGGATGAGCCCCCAGTGTTTCATGGGAGTGGGATGGGTGACGCCCACGTAGATGATCAGGAAGACCACGTATATGATCAGGATTTCAAAGAAAGTTTCTTTCGTAGGTTGGATCAGCAGGATGAGTTGTTACACCAGATTGCTTGTCAGATTGTGTCTGAGCGTCAGACAGCACATTTCTTTCGACAGGCACTTACGCTGGAGTTCAAGTGCCTTCGAGCTGATCTTTTCCAGACCCGGTTGTCTGAAGCTGAGCCATCGAGCTCGAGGTCAGGGGTTAGATATTCCCCTTCTAGAGTGGTGGATCCTGTGAGTCCGATGGCCCCCACACCTGGCGTTGCTGATGATGGTTTGATGCATGCTAAGCGGCCCAGAAATCCAACTGCAGCGTTACAGTCACCATTCATAACCATTGAACGAGAGTGCCGCTGGTAAATGTACCAGCGATTTAAGATAAGCAGAGATCTGTAAGTGCTAGTGTACTATTTAAGACGTTTTCATATATTACTTTAAACACATGACACCTATTTTTAATGCATTGTTGAACTCAGGGTCGACGTAGGACTCGGGTATGGAGTAGGCAGTGATTTTTCACTGGGATGGAGGACCCCAGTGTTTGGTTTGACGACCAGGTAATTAAGAGATTGTTCATGTGTATACTTAACATGTAAATATGTTCATTATTTCACATTTTTCTGTAATATATTTCTATATGTTTCAGCACCTGGATGCATACCTCTGGTTATTATCAGAGCGACCAACTGACGTAGGCGTACACGTCCAAGAGGATGTTGGGTCCTACTGCATTCTGGACATGCAATTCTCTGTACGTAACAACCATATTACAATGGACCACAAAAGTTTCCATTTAAGTTTGAGACTAATATTATACAATGATTTTCCTGTAAGGTCCGAGTTCAATCTGTATGGGCTGAGCACACGAGGCAGTACAAAGATAACAAAACGACATTTGCCAACATAACTGATGACTTATTGACAGATCTTCGTGAGTACGCTCATGGGCGATTGCCCGTGTGGAGGGGGTCGAGGCCATGGTTAGAGTGTGACGTGGTATTTTATCTTAACCCTTGATGTAATTAAATAAAAATATCTCCTACTTTGACCAAGTGTTTTACTTCTAATATCTGCATTCCTTTTAACTTACTTTTGCAGATATTGTGCATAGTCCACACGACAGCGCACTACTACCCGTGTGCACTGATTACGAAGGACATGAAATTCTACTGTTTTGACTCATTCTGGCATAAATGGGATGGCGAGGCCGACATGAGGGAACACCGGATGTTGGAGACTCTACCATTCAGACGTGTCATGCCAGCTCTGATGCACGAGATTGACCACCGAGGGGTTCCGCACACTTTCCCTCTGACACCAGCTCGCAGAGAGGTTTGTTACAGACAGGAGGACGACTCCAGTTGCGGACCAGCGTGTCTCAGGACCATAGAGGGGTTATTAGCGAGGAACTTTAACTGGAACACCCCTGATCACATGTTGCATTTCCGTAGGCACATTGTTTTCCTAATCTTTCAGGCTAGTACCATGATTGCCAGAGCATGATGTACTTATATTTTCACTAGAACTAATCAAAAGTGATGACATTTTTTTCGTTATATTCTCAAAACTTCATTCATTTCCCATCTCTATTTCATTCACAACTTCATTCTAATCTCTATTCCATATATGAAAAAAATTAAAAGTTATACACTACAGCTACAATTGAGAAGGACAACATAGACGAGTATGCCCAATTTCACCATAAATGCCACCTTTTTTTGGTCTACGTAAACGGGTATTAGGGGCATCCGTCGCATGAGGAGGTGGATCTTCATGTGACGATGAAACTCCAGTACAATTT
This sequence comes from Pogostemon cablin, assembly GCA_023678885.1. NCBI lineage: Eukaryota > Viridiplantae > Streptophyta > Magnoliopsida > Lamiales > Lamiaceae > Pogostemon > Pogostemon cablin. The sequence continues at coordinate 21,772,873 of CM042952.1, read as the reverse complement.
ACTCGATTGTGACCTAGCTGTCGACATCTGGAGCACACATATTCTTTGTGACGTCTCCTGGATGACTCGATACCTGACCTTATGCAAGACATTTGTGGTCGCCCGGCTTGTCTGTGTGGCAGGGGGATTTACACGCTGTGACAGCACTCCTTCATGTGTGTCCCACTAAGTGTAGTGGGGAACAGGCATCACTGGACCGGCCCACATCCCTAATACACTGGTGCGATGGAATACTGGATACACAAAGCCACTGGCTGGCAACCTGCAAGTATTGTAGGACGTATAATATAAGAAACACATAATGAGGAGATCAATGCAAGTAAGTAAGTCATCAGTATGCGTACTCGATTGCCTTCATCGCATGAATACATAGAACAAGTTCTTTCTAGAATTTCTCACATGTGCAGGTACTGTCGTTCAAATCAACAGTGAATATCTTATCACCGTCCTTGATTGCAAACTTATTTCCAATGAGTCTGGAAATAGATATCTTTTGGGCTGCATGAGAAAATACCACTAAGTCGTCATTGAGACGCTTGCATAGTATAGTACTCTGTTGCTCAGCTTGAGTTCGACGTTCGTAAAATCACCTCTCAGTGATTATGCGAACAATCTCTAGCAGTGTGCATATAGGTAGCTGACACGCCCAGAGGATGGCTTTGTTATATGACTCAGCTGCATTTGAGTTCATAAACTCGTACCTTCTGATAGGACAATGCATCATTGACCATTTCTCATATCCCCACGACCCAACCAATTCCATTAACTCCTGCGACCGGGCACCCCATCTCAATGAGTTCATGCAGCTGCAAATAACAAGTATAGAAGGGGGAACATTAGTTAAAAAAACATTGTACCGATGACATTCTTAAATGTAAAATTATAAAGTTGTAGATGTTGGCAGACTAACTGATCAAAATCTGCCGATAGGTATGCATCCATCTCACTCTGAAATCTATACAAAACGTTCTTTCCAAAACCGGCCAATCTGTTCTTTAAATGGTAGCCGCATAGACCGTGATGGGCATCAGGATAGACAGTAGAAATAGCACATGCAATAGTGCGATGACCGTCTGAAACTATCAACAGATCTCGTAGACATCCGTATGCCTCTCGTAGCCTTTCTAGAAACCACGTCCACGAAATGTTGCTCTCAACATTGCCAGTGCATAAGGCGAGTGGAAAAATCTAATAGTTTAGATCATGCGTGACTGCGACAAACACAACTCCTCTGTGCTTCCCCTTCATATGAGTGTCGTCTATGACAATGACTGGATGACCAAACTCTAGAAACCCCCGCCTCGATGCTCCAAGTGCATGAAATGCAAACCTTAAACGATCATCTTCATCAACAGAGATTCGAGTGTGCGTACCAGGATTTGCGTATTCCAACTGATACATGTACGCAGGGAGCATATGAAAAGAGCTGTCGTGATCCCCATACGTGTGTCCAACAGCCAAGTGTTTCGCCTTTAACGCTACATTGTAGCAAATGTCGAACCCAAAATCACTCATGATCTCTTCTCTCATCGCCTGGGGTCCGAGGCCAGTAATCTTATCAAACTGCCTAGCAGCAAAATATTGACTGATTACTTTGGATGACACATGTGTAGGAGCAGACCTGTCTGGATCATTTAAACAATCATGTTCGATGAATTTAACCACTCCGCACAACTCATTGCTCATTCTTGCGTGCATCTTAAATGGACACCCTGTTTGAACTTTTAGCTTACATTCAACATTATACCTGGTCGTGCTAGATCTTTCAACATGGGTCTTTACTCCGTTCCGCAAGTTATACATTCATATGGCTATCTGTAACTTCTCTTTTGTATCAAATATACTTTTCTCGAGAAGAACACCAGACGCATCAAAGTCAGGGCCAGTCAACTGATCTACTCTCTCAGATTCATCCGGAATGCCTATGAACGTGGCAGGTGCATTAGTTTCCCATTAAAATTTACTTTAGTTATATTTCTATTATAAATATACATAGTTTCATACCTGGAATTAACCAAGGACGGGTGTTGGGCCATATACTACACGACTCTTTTGGCTACATTTCAGGACGGGGCAAGTCACGATTAATCAGTTCAAGAAATCTAGGGTCGTCTCTCTTACATATGTAATCACAGATTTCTTCATACAATTGAAGTCTTCTCTCCTCAGCACTATCATCGCTTTCGCTAGAAGACCGAATAGAAACTTGTTGTATGTGATATTCTTCTTCGACAATCCTATTCCCGGGGTCATCATCATCATTATAACCATCTACATCATCCTCACCCTCACCACAGACGTCATCGGCTTCAACATCTAGAGATTCCCTAAAACCAAACCTTTGCATCTCTGAGGTCGGATTGTACTCCACATTCAAATCAAAATCAGGCCTCCCACTAGAATGTGCCCTCGTGCGTGGGTCATTGCTCGTACCAGCACTTCCGTCATCATAACTCATTCCTGAAACCATACTACTCTCTGCACCCGCGATAGGACGGAGTGTCACATACACCATTCCTACATCAACACAATTGAATACTTCTGCCACACGTGCATCATTCTTTATCTTATATTTAGATAAACGGCCATCGTAATCAACTAGAGAATTAACTACATAACACCAGTGACCCAAATCAGCTTGTACTATGTCATGAATTTCTTTTAGCAAACTACTATAATACAGACTGTCCTCTGGCAAGAATAACCAGTTCACCACTCCACCTTTATATACCAACCCTTCCCAAGCTCCACCCCAACACATCCCAGCTTTTTTATAACTCATCTGCACATTTTTTCAAGAAAACTTTAATGACATCAACATTAAAACATTAGAAAATTAGTTGCAACATTAAAACATTAGAAAATTACACTCATATTGTATTCTATTCGGCCAACAGATTAATGCATGCAGCCTTACACTGTTTCAATATTCAGCCTACCTTGACACCTTAAAAAGTCTCAGTGTGTTTTTTTCTTCTATTCGGCATATGTTTCTTCTATTCGGCCCATAAGGTTCTCCTATTCGGCCTACTAAACTTGCTCTATTTGGCCTACATGTTTTTTAAAATGAAGAATTCCTGAAAAATATAGTTCTTCTATTTGGCCTACGCCTTTCTATTTGGCCCACAGTGTTTGTCTATTCGGCCAACAAATGTTGTTCTATTTGCCCTACTAATTTTCTAAAATTAACAGAACTTTTTGGCCTATCGGCTAACATTTCTGATATTCGGCCTACAAAGTTGTTCTAATCGGCCAACAAGTTATCTTCTATTCGGTCTACTCACCATTGTTTAAATATTTGACAAAATCTACGGTTAGTATGTAATGCACCGGGTGCAATTACTACTTTATAGACTAAATATAGGGTGTAGTGAAGATTAAATACAAATACAATCTAACATGAGTGGTGAAGATTTAATGTGGAAAGAATTTTGAATGTGACAAAATTATTCTAATCGGCATACAATTTTTTTAAAAATGTTAAATAAATAAAATATACTCATGAGGCATGTAAAAATTATAAAATTAAGGCATTCATAACTGTTAAAACAAGTTTAAACATACATTGTACACCTGCTCCCCAAAATCTTAACTCGTAGAAAATTTTTTTAATAAATGTTGGACCACCATATTTATATATACCTCATTTTTTTGTATGGATATGAGGGAGCACATGCCTACATAGGAGTACTAGGTATCAGGTATTGTATTTTGCCACTTTATTCAGAAATAAAGAGGAATCAGATTCTTTTACTGTACGTTTGGTACTTTTGGTCAAAAAGTGTGGAATTTCATTCTCCAAACATGTGAAAAGTGGATCCCCCTAAAGGGCATTTAGGTCAATTCCTTTAAAAGTGGCTAGAAAAAATTGTATATAACACATGTGGCTACTTAAAATTATACTTAAGTAATAGTGGCTACTTTTTGCTATTTTTACAAAAAAGTTATTCCTTTTAAATTTCATATAATCAAATACGTCCATGTATTATTGAAATGGAGGGAATATCATTTCTTCCTAAAACATACGTCCTTTCATCATACTTGAATGCTTACATTTTTTTACCATCGTATTTGAATGTTAAGGTTTTTTTTTGGAAAGTGTAAATATTTAAAATTGATAGAGGAAGTATAACATAATTTACATTTTACTACTATTATTTTCTAAATCTCCATTAAAAATCAATTGTTAAGAATAGGAGGAGTTGAGAGGAAGTGTTGAATTTGTCTTTTGGTAACATGAAGCAGCATAGCGTATAGGTCTGTTTTATTGCAAGCAGGATCCAAAAGCCAAGATCAGTTAAACCAGTAACTTTACTCCATAATATTTTAACTAATTAAATTCTTTAATGCATTTATTATCAAGTGTTCATATGCTTTTCGTGTATAAAGGTCAATCTGCACACGAGTGTTGAGGGGATTGACTCAACAAATGCTGGACAAAGTTTCTTGATAACTGTGCAAATATACATACAAATATAAATATATATATATATATATATATATATATATATAAAAGGTTACTCATGAGGCATATACTTGCAAATTTTATAATCCCTCCGTCCCGTTTCAACTTTCACACTTACTGTTACACGTTGTTTAAGAAAAGTTAATTTTTTGATCAACTTTATTGATTTTTAAGGATATTGCAGTATTTTTAGATAATAAATAAAATGTAAAGTAATGTTATGTGTGTGAAAAAAGAGTGGTAAATTTGAAATTAAAGTAACTTTTGAGGTTGTTGAATAAAGTAATATTTTCTTTTTTGGGATGTGAAAGTTATTGTGGGACAAACAAATGAGGAAAGTGTGAAAATTGTTATGAAACGGAGGGGGTAGTTTAAACCCAATTATATCTAACTCTTACCAATGTGAATGGATGAATTTAAAGCCACAAGTACTCCTAGTTCACTACCATAAACCCAATTTATAAACTAAAGAAGAAAATATAGGTATATACATTTAATTAATATAATTATTTAAGTACTAGAAGAAGAAAATAATATTTTAAATAATCAGTTTAAACTAAAATATGAATATAAATGAAAGTTGAATTTAATTGAAAAAATGTAAAAAAGTGAGGTGGTGGAGAGAGGATGGGTTTAAACTCCATGTCTAGTGTGATGCTTCGAGTAATTTAAAAAATTCAACTAGAGTTAATACTCTATTTTTAGATTATAATTTTCTATTTTCTTCTGCGTCTTATTCATCAAACGAGATAAAAAAATGTCGCATCAAAATCACATAAGAATATACACGAGATTTGTACAATTAAAAAAAAGCACCCATGAATTGAAATTAATCCCACATTTTTATAATAATATTGGAGAGTTTTTGAGATGATGATGTGACACTCCTCAAAAGCTTTCATGCTGACATGTCGTTCACACAATTTTTTAATTATTTTTTTTATATTTTTATTTCTTTATTTTCTCTTTTTGTCCCAACTTACTCTTTTTATCACACCCTCTCCCTTATATTTTGATTAATTATGATTAATGATTAATAAATTTTACTTTCCATATATAATTTTTACTAATTAATATAATTTGAGTTTGTCCCACATCTCTGATCATACAATTATTTATAAATTAATATTATTTATTATTTATAATTTATGAAGTTATTATTTTTTCCTTTTTTATAATCTTTAATTTTTTAGTATCATTAATTTATTATTTAGTATTTATGATCTATGAATTTAACTTTTTTTTTCTTTTAAGAATTATTTTTTTTCGAGATTATTAATAATCTTCGATAAGAATTGCATCCTCTCAATTTTTCGTGTTATATTTTTTTTTAGAATCATTAACCATTATCAATAAGAACTGTTACCTCCCAATTTTCCTTCACTAATACAATTGAAATATGGGACCCACACGCCCACTAATACAACTACCCACTATACATAAAATAATACTCCTTAGTTCACGCGCTAAAAGTAAACGGATAGATTAATGTTGGACGAAGGGAGTATGATTTGATCAATTTATAATCAATTTGCTATAATTTTATTATGATTCAATTTTACTATAATTTAAATTTAATTTAATTTGTGCCTAACTTTGAGGTGCATCCGTATACGTGGGGATAATACGGTAAAAGTTTAGGTATAATGAAAGTTATTTTTTAAATTATTTTATTTAATTTTGTGGTGAGATTTAAATAAAAATATGATCTAAAGGTTGAGATTATTCAGGATTATACTTTTAAATTGTATATTAGTTATTAAATTTTAATAATATATTTTTTCATTTTACTTAAGAAAGTATATGACTAGCACATATAAATTAGCATTTAAGACAATTTCAATTTAAATGAGATTATACTGACTTTTATAAAAATTATAAAATAAAAATTAATTAACATATTCTCTTTATATATATTTAATTGAAAAAAATAAAAATTAGACATGACATATTTATTTACGCTCCTAATTTTTTTTATAATTATAGTAATAGATTATCTTATTATTTAAAATGTTATCCCGTGGAATGCACGGGCTTTGTACTAGTTGTAATGAAAATTTTATAGTAAAACGACTTAACATGCAAATTTTTAATAAATGGATCACGTATTCCATATAGCATTAGTTATAAGTTATTTATATATGAGCCCACATAAATCATGATACATCGTTCAAAAAAAAAAACAATTTAATTATAGGAAGAAGTGTTTGAACGTTTTTTAAGCCCGTGGCTCAAAGGGGTGGCTTTGTCGTCTACATTGCCATTTATACACAGTAATTGTATGTAAATCTTGGAGACAAACATTATTTTTTTATACAAATATTGTTAGTGTTAATTTTGGCATCTTAGCACACTTGCAATACAATGACAATCTTACGTGGATCTAAAATTATTCTATAGACCAAAATTTTATGACCAAGTGTTGTGTGAGTACACTGAAATAGTAGTACTTTTATTTATTTTAAATTACTTTTATTTGTCCTAGCTGCAATAAATTTTTTCTTTGTATGGCTTAATTCATTGATTTATGCAGTACTCTACAACCTCATTTAATCATTCTGTGTCAACTTCAAATCTTTTAAGCAGGTCATTGAAACTAATTTCATCTCTTTCATACATCAATTCATCAAATGCACTATTAAACGACTTTCATTCCTCGTCGTCATCAAATAGTTCCCGCGGTTGTGAAAACATTTTTCGAAATGTGAAGCCTACACAAAATATGTTTTGAGGAGGGAAATGTTTTTTCAATCGCATTCATCAATGCCAACTCCCGATCAGTGACAATCGCAGTAGGAAACTTTGATTCTTCCATCAATGTTTTCAAATGCATGCCCACAAATAGTTATCCTCATGCTCGGACTCCACATGAGGTAGGCAATAGAAAAAGTCCTATTTGTGGATGTCACTCAAATCATCTCCAACAATGGCAAGGCATATCTATTGGTCTTGTATGTACAGTCCATCAACAACACATTCAGAAAAGCTCGCAACATCTCCAAACTGGTAAGATGGATAAAAAATATATCTTTCACTACATCAGTCTTAGGACATTGTCGGAAAATATATCCATGCTCCTCCAATTTACATCTTAAAAGCTGCAGTTGAGATTGACCCTTTTATTGTGTAACTTTATACTTTTGTCGAAAATTGCAAAAGGTCCTGAACGTGGTCACACTTCCAGGATACTCTGCAAGTAATGCTGCCCAAATCTTGCCAGGACGAGTAAATTAATCAACCAGCAAATGCATGACCTTCCAAATAATTGGGAATTGTATAGTTATGTATACAACTTATAACCTCCAACTTCCATTTTCCACCTTTGTTTATTTGAACGCTTCATAGTGAACGGGCAACTACACTTCTTAGTTTCAATTTTTCGAGTTTTGCTCTTACCCTTAATATCTGCCTTATTATCAACCTTCAGTCGATCTGCATCTTTTATCTTTTTTTAATTTTTCTATAATTACCACTATGCTCGCACCATAGATTTACACGAGGTGTTCTTGAATTTTCATTTATGTTAGATCTCTTTATAATGATCACCATGTAATTTTTTAATCCTGTGGAACGAACCCATTCAACTAACTATTCTCTCAACTCAAAAACATTTCTGCTCATGAAGAAATCAATATTTTAATGTAGCCCAAAAAAGAAAGAAAAAAAGAAAAAAGAGGGTGTGCGGTCACTATAACTGAACAAAAATATATGTTCGGTTATAGAAAGCGAACAGTGAGAAAACGTTAAGTCATCTGTTCGATCACAAAAGTTGAACACATTTACGTGTTTGACTGCTGTCGTCGAACAATGTAACGTAGTTGGCTATCAATGAATCCATTCAACATGTTCTCATTACTCGACTACGTAGAATCTATTCAACTCAACTTGTTTGCTAGTATCAACCATAAAACTCCTAATCCCTATTTGTTTGTTGCGATCGAATATGATAATTTTTAAAATTAAAATTACAAAAAAACTCTCTATATACAATCTACGATTCAACTACAAACTAAAACTTCTGTTTAACTTAATTTCAGAAATAAAAACTGACCTCATTGCCCTCATCATGATCATTCTTCTCCTTTACGATTATTGTTTGTTCCGGATGATCATCATTCTCAGTTTTCATTATTTTTGCTTGTTCCATGACACTACGTTGATGCAGAATTCATAGGGTTTAGAGTTCATCATATTTTATTGATTATAACAATGGGGTGCATTTAAAAATTAATTGGGGTCTATATAACAATTTGTCATAACTAATCTTATTTTATTATTTATATAAGGGTATTTACGTCTTCTCACATAAACATATTTTAAATTTATAAATTAATAGGGTTCGTTTAGTAAGTTTTGGGATGCAAATAGCTGCCCCTATTAAAATATACGTTAATTTTAAAATTATCATTCTCTCTTAACTAATATACTTCCTCCTTCCCTTCACATAGTATTTTTTTTTAAATAAATATGAAATCCAAATACTTTTAAATAAAAAATATAGGGCAAAAGGATAAAATAAACTTTGAAACTTACATATTAACCATAAATATTATCCGTAAAAAAATGTGTATATTAAGGACAAAAAAGAATATAATACTCCCTTTATCCCATCATAAGATCTTAGTACATATTATCCTTTTATTAAGTTCCCTACCTAGGTTTATAATTTTATTTTTAGTAAATATGGATCCCACACCTTAATATTAATATTACTAAAAATTTTACTATATTATTACACAATTTGTCATCGATTCAAATTAAAGTTAGAGGTAAAAAAGTTAAAATATCATAATAATTTACACACTATGCATTAACATTGTGTTCCGTGCAAAAAAATAAATGTAAATTTTAGACCGATGAATGAGTATATTTTGTACTTTATTTATTATAAAAAAAACTATCTTATTCTTAAAAAAGATATATGTAAAAATAGTTAATAAAATAACTTTGTACTCCCTCTACCCTGTTTGATGCTTACTTTTTACTTGTATATTAATGTATAAAATTTTAATGTACAGTGGATAGTTTATTTTTATTTTTAAGTTCTCATTTTAATTTGAATCGATGATAAATTGTGTAATATTATAAAATTTTAAGATATACTCCTTTATCTGCTTTGTGCACGTATATTATATAATATTTTAATGTGTAGTAAGTAGATTTGAAGAACACTTTTATTTTTTATCTTGAACTTTAATTTGAATCAATATATAATATTATAAAATCTTAAGTCTTAACGTGCTTAAAAAAAATTGTAAACCTTTAATTGTCACACCTAAAAATAGAAATATGTAAAATTGGTGGTACATGAACGGTGCAAACAATTATTAGGATAGTGGGAGTATAAATAAATAGTTAAACAAAAATATACATATATTAGTGAATATAGAAATAATAAATGGAGTAAAAAATTGTAAAACAAGATATAAGGGGGTGGGGGGTGAGTATCCTGCAAACTTCATTGTCATGCTAGGCTTTCTATACCTATATAATACATGTCTTATATCTTTATTTATGTCCACAGAATTATTCTGATTATTCTATTTGTAATTTTGACCAGAATATAAAATAAATAAAAAAATAATAGTTATAAAATTGAAAAGAGTTGCAGATTCTTGGCTCCCTATTTAAGCGGCAGTTGTGTGAGATACACAGCATCAACTTTGTATTCTATTCAACCTTGTCTCCTCCTCATTCCTTCCTCTTTCTCCCTCAAACTCTTCTTCTCCTTCATCAACCGCCTAATTCATTCATTGTCTGTAAATTGACTAATCCTTAGCTAGTTTTAAGGATATGTTTCCATTCTCCCTCTTGGTTGGATTTCTTGTGATCATTGCCATTGTCAATCTTGTTCACAAATGGAGAAACCCAAGGTGTAACAATGGAGTCCTCCCACCTGGTTCAATGGGATGGCCTATCTTAGGAGAAACCCTTCACTTCTTCTCTCCCAACACTACTTCTGACATCCCTCCTTTCATTAAGACAAGGATGCAAAGGTGGTGGTGATATGTGTATGTAGAATGAGTTGGCATTGATTTTTGAATTTGTTTGATCTTATTGAATGATGTGTTTGATTGCAGATATGGGCCTATCTTCAAGACTAGTCTGGTTGGGAGGCCTGTGATAGTGTCAACTGATGCAGATCTCAATTACTTCATTTTTCAACAGGAGGGACAGCTGTTTCAGAGCTGGTATCCTGACACATTCACTAGGATCTTTGGGAGCCAAAATGTTGGCTCCTTGCATGGATTCATGTACAAGTATCTCAAGAACATGGTGCTCAATCTGTTCGGCCCCGAACGGCTTAAGAAGATGCTGCCTGAGATCGAGCATGCCTCGAGGAATCACATCGAGAAATGGTTAGCCAAGGGATCTGTGGATGTTAAGGATGCAACTGCAGAGGTAGATAGTTGTTGTTGCTGATGATCAAGAAAATGATATGTTGATTTGCTAATGATCTGTTTCTTGCAGATGATTTTTAATCTGACAGCAAAGAAGCTGATCAGTTATGATTCAGACAAGTGTTGTGAGAATCTGAGGAAGAACTTTGTAGCTTTCATACAGGGGTTGATCTCCTTCCCTTTGGACATTCCTGGAACAGCTTATCATAGATGTTTGCAGGTATGTATGTTTGGATTATTGTTAGAATGTTGGATTATGAATGCTGATTTGATTGATTGATGATCAGGGGAGGAAGAAGGCGATGAAGATGCTGAAAAGCATGCTGCAAGAGAGGCGCGAGAGGCCGAGGAAAGAGCAGATTGATTTCTTTGACTATGTGCTGGAAGAGCTCGAGAGGAAGGACACTGTCCTCACGGAGGCGATCGCCTTGGACTTGATGTTCGTGTTGCTCTTCGCTAGCTTCGAAACAACCTCGTTGGCGCTCACTCTAGCTACTAAGTTCCTCACACAATATCCACTGGTCTTGGAAGAACTCACTGTAAGAACTACTCTACTTATTATCAGACGGTCTCCTGCAAGTCTTTGTTTTCCGCGTTTAACAGTCTCTTGAAACCATGTCTCAGAAGGAGCACGATGATATCATCAAGACAAGGGTGAATCCAGATTCAGGCCTTACATGGAGTGAGTACAAATCAATAAAGTTCACATTCCAGGTTAACTGTCATTACATGATATCTATCATTCATTGTTCTGTTAGTTGAAGTGCTAACTAACCTTGTTACATGTGTGCTACGTACAGTTCATCAATGAAACAGTTAGACTAGCAAATATAGTACCTGGGATCTTCAGAAAAGCACTAAGAGAAATCAAATTCAATGGTATAACTAACTCCATCTAAAAAAAAGCATGTTGCACATAAAAAATTGGCAATCCAGACCTAACAAACGCTTGCTCGTGTTGCAGGATACACGATTCCAGCCGGTTGGGCCGTCATGGTGTGCCCTCCAGCCGTGCACTTGAATCCAACAAAGTACAACGACCCCCTCGACTTCAATCCGTGGCGATGGGAGGCAAGTAGTAAATTAAGAATTTCTACTACATTACATTACATTAGCCCTGTTTTATTTACACCAGTTGATATTGATCATCAAATTAACACACACTGCAGGGAGTGGATACAAATGGTGGTTCAAGAAACTTCATGGCATTTGGAGGTGGGATGAGATTCTGTGTAGGAACAGAGTTCACAAAAGTTCAGATGGCCACATTTCTACATTGTCTAGTAACCAACTACAAGTAAGAATTAACCATATCTTATCTTCTCACTAAAATGAATGCAATGTCCATGCTAACTGTTTTTGAATCCATCTCATCCATCCATCAGGTTGAAACCAATCAAAGGAGGAGAGATTCTTAGAACACCAGGTTTACAATTTCCAAATGGATTTCACATTCAGATCACTAAAAGAGATTAATTGGTAATGCACAAAAAAGGTTGCTTTGATGGCTAAGAAGCATGGTAATGCACAAAAAAAGTTGCTTTGATGGCTAAGAAGCATGGAAACCAGATGAATGAGTTGGATGCACTCTTCTAATTTTCTTACACAAAAAAAAGGACATGATTATGTTGTCCTTTCTCCTCTAGTGTTGAGAAAATTTTGGTTCCTATCCATTGTCTGAGAATAGAAAGTTGTAGGCCTAGAATTATAGTAAAAGAAAGAAAATTAACCTAGATGTATAGGATATTTTTTGTAAGATTTGCTATGACATGTTTCTATATCTCTTTATTGCATATATTTGTTCTGTTTGTACGTGTAAAGTCAAGTAGTATCAAGCTCTCAATTGGAAAACACAACACTTGAAACTTGAGTCAATCGAGCTCTTTTGAACCTTTGAGATCGACTCGATAACACTCGCAAGCAAGAATAAACAGACTAATTTGATACTGTTCAAGAGTGTACTTTAATAATAATAATAATGCACTGAGGGCAGCATTGTAATATTTAAGCCGATGAATCAATTGAGTCGTAGTATTATTGAGCTTGAACTCAGATAATTCAAGTTCAATTAAATTCAAATCCAGAAATTCGAGTTTGATCAAAGTTCAAGTCGAGCAAGAGTAGCTCGCAAGCCGACTCGATGGAGTGACATCAATCTGTTTCCTATGATATCTCCACTTATATTTGATGAGAATAATACTCTTTAAGTGTTTCTTACAGATATATCAAGATTTGTATCTGTATATGAACTTCCTACTCAATTTCTTAGTTTATTAGAGTTTTTTCTAATAAAATTGGAATTATAATATATCAGCATTTACACTCTCATTTGTTATATCCAGGATGGAGTATCAAATCTTTTTCAAACTACAAGGTTATGCCACAATTATCATCCATAAATTTTCTCTGTTTCCTGTTAAAAGCTGACTTTTGGGGTAAAAAATGCTAGTCACACAAAATGTGTAATAAAAAATAATAATAATAATTAAACCAGAAAAAAAAAAGTTCAAATCCCTGCTAACTACGACGAAACTATTAAGACAATTAAGATTTTGCTTTCTAAGCTAAAATTCTTATTGTTTAGATTATGCAGTCTGACTTTTAAATTCACACCATCCTTACCCTTAATACCTAGTACTAATTTAAAGGTTTCTTTTATAGGCAAAAACTTGTATAAAATCATCTCATGTGTGACTTTCATTATAAAATTTTAATAAAATATAACCCCTTCATCTCATCATTTGTAGGTTTTCATTTACTTTTTGCACGTGCACTATAAAATATAATATTTTAATGCATAATTGAATAAAAGATATAGTAATATTTTAGTAACAGTTGTATTAACATTGTATCTAAGTCTCACAAAGATACATTGATTGTTTTATGTAAATCTCATTTGCTATAATTAACAACACCCAGAAAATGCGTAAACATAGAGGAATTAATAACTAATGGATGAAAAATAATAATCTTTCAAACAAACTATTTCATGAACAATAAAAAAGTAATATAAATATGAAGTAATAACATCTTCAATTAAATGAAGATATCATATTTACTGGAAGGTAATAACTAATTAAAACATAAAAAGATCTGACCTAGACATTATTTTTTAAATTCAACAGAATCAACACATGATCTCTCATTTTTTTATTTTCTCAATACCACTTTTGATCTCTCTCACACCGTTAAATCATTCAACCATTAAAGCACCTTTATACTATAACATTCACAAAATCAAACCAATGGGTAACTCACCAAACCAAGCATACTTTATGATTTAAATCCCCTTTCACTATTCATGAATTACAAGACCAACTAATTAAGATCAAACCAAACACACCCTATGTCTTCAACAAATCACAACAAAGCAATAATAACAAGGCATGCCCATTAATTGTTCCAAAAATCTCCAAAACTACATCACTTCATACTTAACTAAACAAATTCATTTTCATTTGCAACACGTTTCAATCCCACACCAAAGATATAACCAAAACGACACTGTAGAAGAATTAGACTATAAAGCTTCCTAAACAACAAAGAAGTGCCAGATCAGGGGGAACCATATATAGTTAATAAATATAACAGCAATAGGTAGTCAGAAAGGCCAACCTGACACAATAATTCACCTTCACTCGAGCAATCATTTCGCATCCCAAACAACCAGAGAGAGAGAGAGAAACAGCATCAGTAACATTAAAATGAATGTCAAAAGTTTTTTCTTCCCTTAAATCATTGGAAAAATTTTCCTCTAAACAGGGATTACAGGGATGTGGTTCAAAATACAATAGCATCTGCTCAATTTTCTTTTCTGAAGAAATGTAATTCCACATTAAATTCTACACAGAAGAAAACATTATGACTGCTGAGGGAGTGCAGGCCTTTTTTCAACCATATCATAATACAGCACAAAGTTGTCCTGCATAATGAAAGGTAGTAAATAAGTAAGAAAAGTGTCATTTTGGAACATCTATAGACATGCATCCAAATCCCAATGCCAAAATATATTTAAGTTTTGCAAACCTTCCTGGCCATTTGCCATGTATTGGGATCGAAACAGATATAAGAACCTCTCTCGTGAGTGTTTGTCTTGGCAAGAGGTTCCATATTCTTCGACCTGGTGAACCATAATCGGAGCTCTTTGTGGTAAAACCAACCTCTATTGTACCTGTGAATCAATGTAAACCAGCTGGGCTTCAATTACAATTTACTAACTGAAAAAAGTTATAAATTCTTCAATAATAATATTCAAAAAGGATTCGTCATTCCTTGGACTAACATTTTTCTTCAACTGGAAGTAGTATCACTGGCATTAAATCTTTCGAGTAATATTAGGAATATCATGTTAGGGATTACATTTATGTAAGAAGGTAAGGAGGCAAGAAGGTCAGCCATCTATATGAGAGGTCAAATAAATATTAAATAGAGTATTTACTGCTGCCATATGACTGTCAAACTTCTCTAGGCCAGAAGTCTATAAATTCATCCTAGTAAATGATAGGAGGTATCAAGATTAAACTTCAGAATTGTTTGGGCAGATGATTCTGCTAGAATCTTTCTGAGAACCTTTGTTTTCATTTTATCTTCCATCCAATATATATTATCTATCTTTGTTCTTCATTCAATACCTTTGACTCTATTCGGTTCTTGTGTAAGAGTCCCTGCTAAGGAGGCCACAGAGGCTCAATTGGTCCAACCTGCCGGATATGACAAAAACACCCATTAAAAATCATCTTTAAACCATAGAGAAAGGTATTGAGGCGTCTTCTGAAATAGCTCCGTGGCGGCCACACATGGAAAAATTAGCGACATTGGATACTCAATTTTCTGAGCTACATACGATGCTTCAGGCTATAGTAAGTGACAAGGAATCGCAAATTCAAATCTACCCCACACCGAGGCACCACATTCAGGGTTTTTTGCATTGACTGCAGATTTTTCACCCACGGAAGAAATGCTGGAAACCAGAACACTAGGGCGAGGTTTGGAGTTTCCTATGTTCAATGGATCCCATCTAGAGAGATGGATTTCACAAACTGAACAATAGTTCAGGTTAAAAAATGATTCTAGATACAAATCGTGTTGAGTTAGTGCTAGTTGCCATGGGAGGTGCTGCCCAATTTTGGTTCCAATGGGTTCAAGGACGAAATCCCCAAATAACTTGGGAGAATTTAAGATATAGTTGCTACGATGGTATGGAGCGAATCCCATGGCCAGTCCATTTGAGAGTCTCCTATCTACCTTACAATCTGAAACCATCCTATCTACCTTACAATCTGGGACCATTAATGATTATGTTAATGAGTTTATCTTTCTCCTAGTGCATGCAATATGAATATCTGACTTTTGGTGTGTGATTTTACTCTTAAACAAGATGTGAACTGGGAGATTAGTGAATGCATGTGTGATAAAGACCCAGGAAAATTTTCAGCTATCCTACAGTGGCCAATTTCTACTTCCTCGCGAGGGATACGTGTTTGTCTTCGGATCACAAGCTACCATTGCCGTTTCATGAAAGGCTGTGGCAAGCTTGCCAAGCCACTAACCAGGCAGCTGTAGACAAAAAAATGTCTGTCTTCGATGTACTAAAGACGAGGGCAAGTCGTTCCAAGCAAATCGTCTACGCTGAGATCTACAATTTTCCAAAGGAGATATGGTGTTGGATGGGGTTGGGCAAGTGGCACATAAGTTGCAACTGCCAAAGGGATCTAGTCTACACCTAGCCTTTTGCATTTCTTTATTAAAGAAAATGGGATAACACCAACTAGTCCCGAAACTTCCTACAAACCTGGGAGGAGAGGAGACTGGAGAGGGGATGATAACTGCAAGCAAGTCTTGCATGGGAAATCCATTGACAGAACTTTGGTAAATATTGAGGATTTATGTGATCAATATCCAGATTTCCACCTTGAGGACAAGGTTCTTTGGAAGCTGGGAGGAATTTTAGGGATCACATTTATGCAAGGAGGCAAGAAGGCCAACAATCTAATCTATTTACAGCTGCTATATGGCTATCAAACTTCTCTAGGCCATAAGCCCATAAATTCATGATAGCAGATACGAGGTAGCAAAACTTCAGAATTGTTTTCGGCTTATGCTTGGGCAGAGGATTCTTCTAGAATCTTTTTGAGAACCTTTGTGTTCATTTTATCTTCTATCCAATATACTTATATTCTTTATCTTTGTTCTTCATTCAATACCCTTGACTCTATCATATTATCAATGATTTAATATTCACTTTCATTTATCAAAAGAATGAATCAAAATTTAAAATAAAATAATAATCCCTCTATCCCATAATATTTTCCTGGTTTGTCTCACAACACCCCAAAAAAGGATATGCAAAATCAATCCAATAACCTCAAAATAAACTTTACTTCCAAATTTGTCATCTCCACCTAACACAAATAACATACTTTTCAATTTATTTATTACCTAAAAATACCAAATTATCCCCAAGAAGTTGATAAAGTTGTTAAAAAAAGAAAATTTTTGAAAATGTGGAGCAGTTAACATGAAAGGTGTTCTGGGATGGAAGGAGCAGCAGTTATCAGGGGGACTTCCAAGTTTCTAAATGCAAAAAAAGGTCTGTTCGACCAAGTCATGCTACTTGATATCACCTGAATTCAAGTGATTAATTGAATTATAGAATTAACTCGTTTTACTAGTTATGCAACCACCAAACTAATTCACTCTGTTAATTTCATTATCATTATTTTTTGATCGGGCACTCTGTTAATTTTCTGTGTGTCTAACATTATTAATTTCTCCCTCCGTCCCACATAAGATTGCACCCCCAATTCCGGCACGGAGATTAAGGAAGTGATAAATTTTAGGGGTATAATGGTATTTTTATGTAATAAATAAATAATAAAGTATGTTACGTAGAGATGGTTTTTTTGTAAATAAAGTGTATGG
Source organism: Pogostemon cablin (assembly GCA_023678885.1). NCBI lineage: Eukaryota > Viridiplantae > Streptophyta > Magnoliopsida > Lamiales > Lamiaceae > Pogostemon > Pogostemon cablin. The sequence continues at coordinate 21,755,086 of CM042952.1, read as the reverse complement.
GGAAGGGTGATTGTTTTTTACTTTTTGCTTTTTATGGAAATGTGCAAACTTTTGTGGTACAGCACAAAATGGAAAGTGTGTCATCTGAAATGAGACGGAGGGAGTACTATTTAATAGAGGTAAGCAAGACTGCAGGATACAAGTCATTCATGATTCATCTTCAGGTGCCTGAAGTTCTCAATCTAACAACATTTGTCATTTTTGTTGCCTTCATGACATCCATCTATCTATACAAACAGCAGAGCATCTATCTCTCGACTATGATTTTATAGGAACATTTAATTATTATTAATTACTCTAGCAGAAATCTTAATCAAGAAACACTAAAATTAGAATGTACTAGGGTTCTTCAGATGCAAATTGTTATCGTTGAATAATACTTGAGAATACAATTTTGTTTTTATTGGATAATAATCATAAGATTAGGCAAGTGTTTAAAATGTGAATAAAAAATATTATTCAATCAGCATATACCATTATGTGTCCTCCGGAATGAAGAGAAAAGAAAATTTTCAACATTGTAAAAAATGCAAGAATAAAGCTGTGAGACGGAGTGCTAATAAGAGGGGGAAAAAAACTTACAGTTCGTTTGCTGCAAAGAGTTGTGCCTCATCTTTTGGCATGCTTACAAATAGGGAATAGGAACCACCAAAATTAGTACAGCATAGATTAAATATCAAATTGTTAGAAAATCCACTAATAATACCTGTAAAAGATGTAAAACAATGTCTCCGCCCGAAATTTCGCAAAATAACTTTGCTGCAAAATGATTATTTCACTAATTAAGTGAGACTGGTACAAAATAACATCTTAAACATACTGATATTCAATTAAAAAACTTATTTAGCATGATAAATCAGTCTCATGCAAATTTGCACCTTCAACGGAGGAGTTTGTTTAGCATAATAACACTCAGGAATATTGTACTCAGGTTCTCCTCTGACAGGTTCTTCAGACCATGGAGAAGCAAACTTCTTGTGAAGAGTCTCAGAGGAGTTTAAGTTTAGACCAAGGGTCGTCAAATCAATCCCAAGAGCAAGAGACGTCAAAGCTGGATTGACCATTTTAATGATGCTTAATAAACCAAGCATTCCATATTGATCAGGTACATTTTGGGATCCTGTTGTGGCTTTCATGTCTTTATCTCTAAATGGATTGATGAAACGAGATTGGGACTGCTGGAATTGTTGATACTGCTGCATAAGATGATTATAAGATCCCAAGAATTAAGAAGTCCTTAGACAATTGCCAGCTGTATGATATGAGACTTGAGAATTGGAAAATTATGTTTTACTCATAAAACTAAGAGAACATGATCGTTCACAACAAGAAATTGTGAAATAACAAAATCAAAATCTAATAAGATATATATTTAAATTTAATATTCAGAAAATTATTAATGCACATAAAATAGTATGGTATATGGAGCATAGGTCATGCCCAAACCTCTGGACCATGGAAATGAAGATCTTGATTGCCTGACGTTAGATAGGAAACCCCTGTACCGTTTACTGAAGAACCTCGATGTTGCTGAGGGTGGTGTGATGAATAAGAGCCCCCAAAGTTAAAACCAGAAGACCTACCCAACTGGAAAACAACATGCATCTAATCATCATATGGCATTCACAATTCACAAACTTATTAAACACAGTAACTCACAGATAATTGCTGTGACTGCATTAGATTAGTCATACTATCATGCATCTGTTCCTTTTGGTGAGCATTAATGGTATAGTCAGCACTACCTCCAACATTAAGACCACCTGCACAACATATTAACAGAAGGACATAAACACTTGCAGTGTCTCAACTCTCAAGGTCACCAAAACAAAATTTCAATTTCCAACAAGAACCATTATAGATTACAGTTTGATAGAATAGCAGTAACATTCAGAAGTTATATAGTGGAAGTTGCAAATCACATGGTTTAACAAACTCCAAGAAATCATAGATATGGAAATGAAAGGCATTCTACAGAAACTATTCCGAGATTTTCAAATTCAAGCCAAAGAAATCTTTGAACTGCATTTTTTAAGACACTACTTCTGGTATGTAAATATTAGATTAATTTCTCCATTGCCTGTTTAATGTCCTCTTTACACCTAGACAACCTAATTAGACTACCTGACCTCTTGTATACATTCTACATATCTATTCTTATGCAGACATAACCTATCCATAATATTTTATATTTTGTAGTTGGTCCAACATATTAATGATAACTAAAATGAGAAAACCGCAAATTGTCACTAAAAGATCCTAATATTTTGTAAATATCAGCAAAATTAAAACTAGTGGAAGGACTCTAAATATATCTTATATGACTGCTATTGAAGGGAATTCCAAAATGTACTAAACCAAAAGAAGAGAATTAAGGTGGAAAGAGAGGTATGACTCGGCAGAGGCAACATATTTATAGAATGACTCACCATAAGATCCGAAATTTCTATTAAAGTAATATGAAATCACTCAAGAAACATATGGCTATCTTTAGATAAAAGGTAGTAGATAGATAGATAACAATTTAATGGGAAATCGTTGTCTGTTAAAAATAACACATTATACAGGATGCATAAAACAACCTAAACTTTCAATTTATAATTGTGTGGTTCTCCTCAAAAGAATCTAATTAACACTCATGCATCAAAAAGGTACACTAGAAACATATGTCTATCTTACAAAATGGGAAATTATAGTCTATTCAAGGGAATTCAACACTGTGCAGAGAGCAGATATGCAATGAAAAACATTTCAAAATTCAAATTAATAATGTCATGATTTCCTCAAAAGAACTCCAGCAAACATGTCCTGCCAACTGCTATGAAAATTTAAGCACCTTTGTATCCTGGTAAAGCAGGGAAATCTTCATTTTGAATACTGAACTCTTGATTTTGCTGGCCAAAACCGATATTATGTTTTTGCATCAAACCTTCAAGGCAATGAAATTTAATGTTCCATTATAATAACAAGAAAAGTCGCTCATAAAATATAAGTGCTTCAATTTAAATAAATTACCTATTTGACCGTGAGAGCCACCAGCAGAAGGCGGACGTCCAGATAATTGAGGAAAGTCATTTACATCAAAAGCAGCATTATCGTGAGCATTTGAATCGTTTAGTAGTGCCATAAAGCTAAAATTATTATTCCCAGCTTGAAACTGGTTTTGTGATAGCGGCACACCAGCACCAGTATAAGAATTGCCTAGCATGGATACCACCTGCGGAGCTGAAAAATCTCTTTGTCAATTAAAAGGTATTAGGGTTTAAAAAGAATGATGCTTAAAAAAAATTGTAACAAGCATGACATAGCATATGCACATACACAATAACTATTACTAAAATCCTAAGATGGGAAGTACCAAATGCACACAAGCATCCAGTACGTTGACAAAAAAATTCCCAGCAAGTCTTCACTTTAAGGACAAGCTGCTTAGAAAAATATGTCTTTCTCAATATCTACTGTATATCAATTGCACTGCACAACAACCTAATATTTCAGAGTCTCAAATAACAACCAGAAAAGCAGAAATGATATATATTTACCAGTCAGGTTCAATCGAGAAGTGAGACCCGGTATGCCAGAAGAGTTTGCACCCCTTGAAGCATTGCCGCTGCCCACAAGACCACCTAGGGAATTTGTAATTCGCCCCGTATTTCCAATATTTGGTAGCACACCTGGGCCTAATCATGCAAAAGGAGAAATTAGTGTCCAGATGAACACAAGCCTGCACACTTATTAACTGATTATCAAATATGCATACCCCCAGTATTCGTAACACCTGAATGTCCATGTGAACTTCCAAGAGACAACTGTATCAAAAAGTAAACTTGCAATTAAGCATCTCCGATCAATCACAGAGTTAAACATTGCACTAGCATGCACATAAAATTCGTTCTTGGGATCATATATGAACATCTTGAAGAATTAATCTCGTTGTAGATCTTAATAAATAGATGGACCTGAGAAAGTGCGTTAGGAAGACTATTTATTGCATATCTTCCATTAGACACACTCCCTGGAGCTTGTTGGACACCATTTGGAAGACCACCAATATTTGCTGAATTTCTTGACGCATACGGGCCGGGCATGTTTGACATGTTAAAGCTACCATGTATATTGTGAAGCCCTTGAATGTTACCTTCCAATGAGAGAAGTAATTTATAATTCAATTCATCTTGAACGGATAATAAATCTCAATTAACTCATGTCTATACCACCAGACTGGTTTAAAACAGCACCAGAGGAACCAGATTGAGAAGCAAATGAAGTTGTGAATGCTCTTCCAGTGTTATCCGTAATGTTTGAATTTGATCCATTTAACCCTGACTGCATCCGTAATTTCCACGTGGATTTACAATTAAAAGCAAATACAAATACATTTCTCAGATTTCTCTCGGCAATAAATACTAAAATAAGTCCAGCAAGGGACACAAGGCAATAAAAAAGAGTGTGTGTGTGTGTATCTATATATATTTTTTTTAATTATTTTTTTTCTTCCCCCAAATATATTATGATTTAAAGACACATAGGCAAATTGATAGGCATAAAAATAAAAGGTAAGAAGCTTACACTAAGTATACCCGACATTTTGATTCCTCACAAGAGAAGGCAAACGATCATTCTTTTCCAGAAGGCAGTATTACAAACCTTTAATAACTTTTACGAGAAACCTAATGAAGAAAGAAGTTATATGATATTAAGTCCACAAGGAAAAAACCTACTAAATCAATAATCGTTTAAAAAACATGGTGGTGGAATGCCAACGCTCTTCATGTAAATATGAAACTGGATAATCACTTTTGGAAAATAATCTCAAATGACAAGAATTCAGTCCAACAAAGAGACTGAAGGTCCCTAAATTGATATAATTGTACTTAACAAAGTACAAATTGCTTTGTAGGACAACACATCATTAGGCTTGCTAGGTGTAACAGATAAGGACTGAAGGAAAACTGCAAGCTCAATAGTCAATAAATTTATAGGCTAATATCACATGTCTGCCAGAGCTATTTAATATGAGCCTCTTTAGAAAGTAAGCACAACCAAGCCCCAAGAGTGTAATGTCAAACATAAATAGCACCCTCATTAACTGTTCAACCAGGTTACAGTAATTTATTGATATCTTGATGTATACAAGATTTAAGTCTTAGGACATATAGTTAGGTGTAGTAATAGTTTGTTTGCAGTCACACGAGCTCCGTGTTCCATTGGCAGCGATTGAAGACGACGCCCCAGGATGATGTGGAATTTATGTAATTTTACACGAAGTAGGGTTCAATAGGCAACCTTTTGATTGCATCTTGATAGACCTTATCACCTAAACATAATCCACACTTATCAACAATTTTCCAACTTCCCCCACTGCACACGTGCTGCGTGGTTGTTATAAATTTCTGACCATCTGGGCATGCCAAAAAGGGAAAACAACAAGTGTTCATTCCCAGATCACCAGATAAGCAAATTTAATAATAATCCTCCAGGTCAGGTTGTTAAACTAAATATAAAAATTTATTGAAACCCTTAACAGCATACATGTAAATGACACGTCTGGAGTCTTTTATCCTAAAATTGGACAAATAAAGTGTGAATCTTGAACTTCAAAGCAACTAAAACCAATATCTTAACACAAAATGAGGCCTAAAAAGCCACATATCTAAGATGCTGATAATTTTTTTATAAATTGGTCACAAAATAGTTTACGAAAAGGGTTTTCCATGCAAACCTGGACACTTCCAAACTTCCAAATTTGGAAGGATATGCCTACTTATTTGCAAGTCAAAACACTAAAAAGTTTTGCATTTGCATTTTTTCATGAACATTTCTCATGAACACCCATTTGATTGTCCTATAAATCAAAATGCTTCAATCAATACCTGCAATCATGACCAATTAAAACATCATTCTTTAAATTAACCAAATCCCAAAACCTCAATTTCAAATATTATGCAAATAAGTACCACATCATCCCCCTATCCAAATCAGCGCGTGGATGTAATCAACAAAACGCTAAAGTCAATATTGAACTAAGGTGAACTCCAATTGCATCGCATGCAATTGTCAAAACCAGTAAAAAGAATCAATTAAAAATAATAATAATAACCATATAATCAAATCGAAATTCAAATCGAGAGATAAATCAAATGCATGCATGTTCAAATCAAATTCATAAAACCCTAATACAAGAACAAAAGGATCAACGAAAGAACTCCCAATCCGCTCAACCAACAAGAATTAACAAAAACAAAAATAGATAAATTGCATTTACCTTTAGAAGATAGAATCAAAAACCAGTTTCAATGTATGAGTATAAAGCTGATGAATTAAACTAATTGATTAGAGAGCTTCAGAATATGTTGAGTGAGAGAGAGTGATACGAGGCGCACCGAAGGGGCGTGGTGATTGACAGTAACCTGCTGGAGTTGATGTGAAACACTATTTATATAGCCGTATTGTCTACGGTGCTTGTATTCTACAATTTCGACAGTTCTTCCCTTTTCTCTCTCCAAGGTATTTATGGAGAAAGGTAATAACTTTGGATAGAGAGTCCACAAAATCTAAATCTTACCATCTTCTTCGTTCACCTTTCATTTGTGTTTTAGTGTTTTATCTTTTTTTTTTTTACGGTTACTGTTGTTTGTATATTTTTTGGTATATTTAAATCTTAGAGTTTAGAGTTAATGTTATAATTGTAATTTTATCATTGTGGTTTAGGGTATAATTTATTCTTAGGGTTTAGAGTATAATTGTAATTTTACCCTTGCGATTTAGAGTATAATATATCTCGGATATAATTATAATTTTACTCTTGTGATTTAGGGTATAATTTATCATAAGGTTTATGATATAATAGTTGTTTAAGTATAATATATTTAAAAATAAAATAAAGAGAAGAAATTAATTAAGAAGTGTGGGGACACAGGTTCCACCAATTTATTTGGTGGAACTGGTTCCACCCAAGTCATACTCATGGAGAAAATATCAAGTTTGAGGATAATTTTGTATTCTCCAGAGTTGATAGATTAGGCTTTCAAGGTGTTATTATTTTTATTTTAAAATTTTTTATTATTTAATTTGATTTAAAGGTGATTATTTTTCAATTTTTTAATCTTAAAATTCTTATTAACTAGTTGCATCGGTACACCAGTGAACCTTAATTTGGTTATTTTAACTTTGAGTTGGACTGTTGTGTGTTCAATGCATGGACTTAATTATTGTGTGTCCAAGCCAATCCATAAATTTATTTATTTTTTATTTTCTCTTTTAAATTTAGTATTATAATATAATACATTCCTTGTTATTGTTGGAGATTAATATAATCTCATCTACTTCTTACATCACATCCTATTATCTCACACACATTACCATATACTCTTACACATTTACTAAAAGTTAAAATCTACTATATATAATTCCCTCCAAAACAAACATAGATTTAAATTTACTAAATCTAGCTAATTACTAAATCCAGATCTTTTATTTCTACTTAAACCCAAAAACAAGCATCACCTTGCTACACGCGCTTTATATAAGTTTAAAAATTCAAATATTCTTTTCCTTCTTTTAGGAACATGTGCGTAAAACATGATCCATTATACGTGCAATAGTTGTAGCCTTGTAGCTAAGGGAGATACAGACGATATGAACGTATTGCATGAAATTAACATACCAAGATTCAACCTTGGAACTGTTACAAGAAGCATGCACATCAGATTGCTCGTTTTTGGCATATTAGGTCAGTTAAGGAGTTAAATGAACTAGCATAAGGGTAGTTGTTCTAGGCTAGACAGCTAAGTTGGTTGCTAAGGGTTGTATGGTGTCTCAACTGCTCATTAGAGCCCTTAGCTGGTAGTTTAGAAGCTGCAACAGCTTTAAAAGATCGCATACAAGCCATAGATAATCAGATTTGATTCTTCTGTTTTCTTCTTCTGTTTTTTAATTGTTAAGTGTAGACCATCTTAGTTAATCATTTCTCTATCTGATTGTAAAAGTGATCCATAAAAGAAGTCATATCACCTAAAGTGGATGTAGATCCTTGATTTATCGAACCACTTAAAATTCTTGAGTATTCTTCCTATTAATTTTTCAGTTTTCTTGATATCTTTCCATTTCATCAAACGTGAGTGAGTGTTGAGGGGATTCTTGAATTATTTGAGTGATTGAGAGCTGCAGCCGAGAGTGTCGATAGCCCACATATTCATAACAAGTGGCGTCGTCCCATGGGAAATTCAGAAGAAACAAAGATCAAGATGTACACCAACAGATTTGACATTGAAAAGTTATTTGAGAAGATATATTTTAGCCTTTTGGAAATTGAAGATGAGAGAAATATTAATTCGACAAGGATTGGCCGATGCGTTGAAGCCACCTCTCATGGTGAAGACAAAGATAATCAAGGATCTTCAAGCAACAACTGCACTAGTAAGGGGAGCAGTGGATGATCAAGTCCTTCAGAAGGCATATTCCACCATCATTTTATGCCTTGGGGACAAAGCACTAAGAGAAGTAGCTAGGGAGACCACTACCATTGGTGTTTGGGAGAAGCTGGAGTCTTTGTACATGGTAAAAATATTGGCTAATAGGTTGCACTTGAAGTAGAAGTTACATGCCTTCAAGATGATTGATGAAAGGCCACCATTAGTCCAGTTAGAATTTTCAAAGATCTTGGATGATCTTGAAAATGTTGATGTAAGAATTGCTGATGAAGACAAATCATTTATCTTGTTGTCATCCCTGTTAAGGTCTTTGGAGAATTTTAAAGATACATTACTGTATGGCAGCAAGGCCACAATCCGGTTTAAAGAAGTGCAGTTTGCACTCAAATCAAAGAAACTGCAAAGAGAGACTTGAGAGTGTGTCCGGTTCTGGTGGAGAGTGATTGGTTGTCAAGAAGAACAATAAGAAGAAAGCCAGTCAGAGTGGAGACAAGCAAGACAAAAAAGGAGCAGAATAATCCAAGGAAGGAAAAGTGAAGAAATGTTATCACTGCCATGATGAACCTGGCCATCTGAAAACGAATTGTTGCAATTGAAAAACTACCAAGGACAAAGGATTTGACAAAAGCAAAGAGGGTGGACCAAAGAACCAAGTAAATCAGACTTCTAATACTTAAAAAGATGCATTGGACTTTGTTGAAGCTCTTTTAATAACATGTTCACAAGTTTCCTCAAAATGGATAATTCACTCAGGCTGTACTTTTCATACGACTCCAATAAAACAATAATTTCTTGATTTCTAGCATCATAATGGAGGCTCAGTCTTGCTTAGGAATAATCAAGCATGTAATATCAAGGGAACAGGATCCATAAGGCTACAAATATTTGATGGATCAGTTAGAGTTCTCAACAATGTCAGGTATGTTCCAGATTTAAGAAGAAATATGATTTTCCTTGGGATGCAGTTAGGGCTATGTATGATAATCGAATACTACCAAATTCGTGCCGAAACCGAACCAGAAAAGTCCCAAATCGAAAAAATTCATTGACTATTTGACTTTCCCGAACCGAACCAAACCGAAATATTTTTACGGTATAGACTTGGATATCGTCTGATAAACCATACCGAGCTAAAAATGAATACAAATATACTTTAAAATAAAATTCTATACTATTAAAACTCAATAGTGAAAAACAAGCATTATACTCTACTTTAGCTTAATTCTTCCTACTAAAATAATATTTATATATTTTTTTAATAATTTATACTCCATATTATAAAAGTTAATCATCATTTACTTTAGATATTAAAATAATATTAATTATTTCATTTTTTTTATAAATGCATAAATTTTTACTTCTATAAATTATTTTCTTTAATTACATAATATGATAGGATTAATATATTAAATAATTATTTGTATATAGTATTAGCTATAATATTTTTAAATAAAATTTAAAATATGTTTATATTTAATATTTTAATTTATTTAAAATGTGCTTTTAAAATCACTAATTATAAATCAACATTTACAATTCAAATCAATGTTATGGAGTTGGTTTGTAGTTCGTAAATATAATTGTCCTGATTTCTCGTTCAATGAATGACTTGTCAATTCTAGAGAATGTCTAGGTGTTTGATGTTGTAATTTTCTTTGGTCACTTTCTTTCTTTTGATTATGTCATTTAGGTATTTATTATACCTAATTCTTAGAATATATTCTTTTTTACCAACCAAAAAAAAATCAACATTTACATCTTATTTTAATAATAAACATCAAAAAAGAAAATTAAACATTTTTTTAATGAATTTTTTTGGTAAATCCATTACACCGAACCGCACCCTTTCTGAACCATACCGATCCAAATACAAACGAAAATTCATTTCGAACCATATCGAATTATAAGAAAATCATATCGCTACTTAACTAAAATTCGGTATGGTATTGGATTTTTTATTTATAAAAATCCGTAACGAACTTTTGCTAAGGTATTTTTAAAAAATCTGTACAATTTTCCGTACCGAACACCACTAGATGCTTGACACTATGGGTTATAAACTTCAATCAGAGAATGGGATTCTTACTATCACAAAGGATGATGAGGTTTTCTTGAAGGGAATCAGGAAACATGATCTATATTTCCTTAGTAGAAACACTATCTCTGGACATATGTGTACAACTAACAAACTGAGTAGCTTCTTGTTATGGTATGGAAGATTGGCACACATGAGTGAAGGACGGCTATAAGAACTAGCTAAACAGAACTTATTGTGTGGAAAAACTTCTGTAAAATTGGAGTTATGTGAGCATTGTGTGATGAGAAAGGTCAAGAGGATGAAAATTTGGTATTGGTGAACATACATCTTTATCTATACTTCACTATATTCACTTTGATTTGTGGGGACCAGCCAAGAATCAAACCAAATGAGGGGTTAAGTATTTCATCTCTTTTATAGATAATTTCTCTATAAAAGTATGGACATACATTCTAAAATCTAAGGATAAATCCTCTGGAAAATTTAAAGCGGGCTATCTGAAGTGGAAAATATTAAATGAATGGAACAAAAATAATTAATAGAACGAAAAAAAATTAAACATATTCCACTCAACACTATTTGTTCCACTCAATACTTAATGAAAAGAATCTATTAATCCCATTTTATACTACTATTCACTCCTAATGTTATTTGGTCCACAATCATATTAATTCTATTCGACCCGTTTTCAAAACTATTCGGTCCACTTGTATTTTCCTTAAACTCACTTTTCTAAGCTATTCTTTTGTTTAATACACTTTCAGCCCACTTTGATCCATTTCTTAAGCCTATTATATCAAATTTTCTTTATAACAATATCAAATTTCACTCCAAAAATCATCATTTGTTAAAGGATTAACATTCTTAATATTCAATTGCAACAAAATTGATTTTACAGAACACATGAATAATTAAAAGTAAATATATTTATAAAATATATTTAAGCAACACCAATTTAAAACAAATAACGCATCTAGTGGATTCAATCATTAGAGTAAGGTTGATGAGAACAGATTTCCATCTGAATCTCCTATAATTGTTACATTAAAGTAGTAAAAAAATTTCGTTGTGAAATTGTTGTGAGTTTTCTTTAATTTAGGGCAAAAGGTCATTTAAATCCTCCTTCTTATCCAACAAGATCAAATTAGTCCATAATATTTTATTTTATTCATTCAAACTCTTTATATTTATTAGTTAGTTCAATAGGGTCACTCAACTTTTTAGAATAGTACATCAAAATCATTCCATTAAAAATCACATGACGGTGCTTTCTTGAATGGTGTACCCCACCATTAGGGGCCCCACCGTCCCTGCCCTGGGGATTGGTGGATGAGGTAAATCGCAGGATGTGTCTCAAGTGGCTTATAGAGAGGGCTCACTGTTAAACTTGTGCTTGCAAGGGACCAAATTCATGCCAAAGGCAGGATTTGAACCCCACCCTGCAACAACCAAGCTCAGTTGGAATGGCTTTCCACCCTCCCCCTCTACCACTTTTCTGCTCTGTCATGGAACTCATCAAGATCAATACCTCAACAGGCAATTGAAAAGTTGAAGGGTGGTCATATTATATTTTTCCAGACCTTAAGGCTTCAAGGGTGTTGTTTATTCACGTCTTGCTCGTATAATTTCGTAGGTTTCCTAATCATCCCCATAAATTGATAAGAACAATGCTCGTAGTTGCATTTGATTGATATACAGGCATTCTTAATCAAACATGCAGTATATTTGATTGATCGGATTGATTCTGTAGAAATTTTGCCTCTTTCGTCTTTCTACTGAATTTTTAATATTTGTATTGTCATATGTAATATTCATACGTGATTACATGAAATGGGAGAGAATCTGCAATTTTATGAATAGTATTAAATTAAATGGCAGAAATTTTGTTAACATACATGAAATGGAGAGAATCTGCCAATTTTATGAAAGGTGATTACATGAAATGGGAGAAAATCTGCAATGTTAACGCCGTTTGATTTCTTAACAAAAATTTCTCATTGTATCATTTTAAAAAATCAAAGGGCTAACTTGATCTAATTTACCAGATATAAAGGTGTTCAATGATCAAAACAAAAATTTAGGGGTTAATTTGATCCCACAAGCTAAGACAGAGGGTCTACATGATCCTTTGCCCTTTAATTTATAAACAAATTTTAACTTGGATTTTTATTACCATTTTACCTAAGAATGTACAATGGTTGTTTTATAAAATTATATGTTTTCAGGGTAATTACTCCAGTCAAAATTAATTAAATAGTACCTCAACAACTTTTGAATTTGAGAAATAAAGCACCACTTTGTTATTATTATTGTCTCTGCAGGCTGTACTATCAATCACTAGGGGTAATTTGGGCAATGAATATTAACATGGATAAAAAATATACTCCCTCTGTCGCACATTAAGTTGCACCGTTACAGAAGATACGAAGTTTTAAAAAAATTATTTTTTGACCAATTTTACTAACTTTTGAAAGATAATATAGGTATTTAAATAATAAATAAATTATAAAGTATGTGACATGTATTATGTGGGAATGATAAATTTGTAATTAAAATATACTTTTAAGATTGAAGATTGAGATGATTTCTCCTTTTTTATGTGGTGAAATTTAATGTGGAACATATAAGCGAAATTTAATATTAGACGGATGGAGTATTAGTTTAGGTGGACCAAAAGGATTTTCATTTGAAAGTGGACAACTTGATCGATTTTCACTATAATATGAGATGTATATATATTATTTTATTTTTTAAATGATTAAAAAATATAGCATATACTTTTTCATTCGGCATATATTTTAACATTTTGAAGGTTTATACTAGAAACTTTTCTTGTTGACGTGTCGTCTTCAGAACGCTCAAATGTGACGTGTAATTTTCTCATTTTTTTATTCTTAATACTTTTTTAATATTTTCTTATTTACTTTTAATTAACTTCCTTATTATTTTTTAAATAAAACTAAATATTACACATCAGTGCGTTGCACGAAAAGAATTAAAGTATATTACAATTATATACTTTATATTTAGTTTTTTTTTATTTTGACCATAATATAAATATATATATATATATATATATATATATATATATATATATATATATATATATATATATATATCTAATTATTTATTGTTAGGCATATTTTGCGCACTTCAATTAAATCCCCAAGTGTAGAGATGTCAATTGCAGACACAATTACCCCAGTTAAATATCGTTCTCATTGAGATAGTTAACTATTTATTTCACTAAAAATTACTATTCAACTAGAATTAATGTAACCAATTTTCAGGATTTTAATGTAATTAAAAGAATTGAAATAACAAATAACTAAATAAAAAAAAAAGCAAAAAAGAATAATTATGGAGTGAGACAAGAGATGAATAACAACTCTAAGGTATCAGGTTTAGTGCAATTGATTTGGTTTCCTAGACATGCTATTGTTCATTCATGCTATTTTAATGGAAATACATCACAAGACCCTATTAACCCACCAAATATGATTCGATTTCAAGTTAATAATATTATTCAATTAATCACAAAAGATGCGTGAGTAATCTTGACCCCTATGCAAACTTAAGAAACCTCCGGATGGTCAGTTTGACTAACATATATTCTCTAAAAGTACTATTCAATCATATTCACTTCCTACTTGAATTCTTAATTGCATTGTTCCACTAAGAAAACCAAGTATCCAATTTACAAGCCCTTAAGATCCCTTAGGATTATCGTGCTCACGGGAAACTACTATAATCCCTAGCAAATAGAAAATATTAATTACGTATGCACACAAGTTAACACAATATATCAAGCATCACGGGCAACATCAATAATATATTGTGAAGACGTTACACACATATAAACAAAGTCTTAATTAATCAAATAAACAAGAATCTTAATAACATAAATTCACAATATTTTGTCTAGGTTTTCAAATCAACTACCCTAAACTTAAATCCCTATAACTGTAAAAGGTTTTCAGCCCATGAAGTTACACACAACCCTCATGGCTAATAATTCCATACCAAAATTAACAAAAGAAGATTAAAGAGAAAGATACAAAATCCTAGTGTCACGTGGTTTACATCCTCCCTATGTCTCTCCAATTGAATTGACTCTCTCAACTGCACTTGACACACGCGTGATGATGGATAGAGTGAGGTTAAATAGCGTGTATATGTGAGTGGTGGAACGGTGGCAGGCCGCGATTCTGATCGCAGCTCTATTCTGATGCGGGAGTTCTGCCTTATCCCTTGTTCTGTTCCTCAACTGGGTGTATATCTCTATGAGAATTTTGGGCCGCCCCCTTCACGTGTGATTAGGCAAAAATTGGGCCTTTTAATGCTCAAGTAACAAGCACACCACATGGGCCTCTTCAAATCATGCATGTTGTGATGTGTTGGCCCAATAAATTCTTCATGCAGCAATCAATACTCCCACCAAGCCATGCTACGTGGCCTCAATTGAAAAATCATGTAATACATGGGCCCCACTAATTAATATATTGACATACACTCAAAAGTCAATCTGACTTCTCATGTTGCCGCCACTTAATCACATTTTAAAGCCCAAATTTGCAGTACACGTGGCAGATGACTTATTTTGGGCCAAAAATTTGACAAGTTTTGAAAATTTAGTCAACAGCTATGTAGTCTCATCGTTTTGGTCGTAATTTCTTCATTCAAACTCCGATTAAGGTGATTCTTACAGCCATGCGTTTTTCTCTTCTGTGACTTTCCAAACATGTCTCACACGACCAGTTTTGACTTCTACACAAACACAGAAAAATTATGTAAAGTGGATGTCTGTTTGCTTGCCAACTTTGCATTTTTAATCCCTTTTTTCTATCAAAACACAACAAAATACCTTAGTAGCACCATAATCATGCAAAATACGTAAATCACGCAATCCCACACGAATATATGGCCTTATTCTCACAAAAACAGTGTATTGTGAGATCGAAAAGACGTAAATTTCTACTCTCATCATTTATTTATTTATATAAACGTAGTATTTTTTATAACATAACATAATTTTAAATTTATCAATTAAATCGCATAGTTTATATGCTTATTTTTTATAACATTAAATTTGATTCGGTATTTAAGATAAATAGAGTATAT
The DNA here is from genome assembly GCA_023678885.1 of Pogostemon cablin. NCBI lineage: Eukaryota > Viridiplantae > Streptophyta > Magnoliopsida > Lamiales > Lamiaceae > Pogostemon > Pogostemon cablin. The sequence goes on along the minus strand of CM042952.1, from coordinate 21,739,495 downwards.
ATTAACTTTCTAATATTAATTATATTAAATTTTTTATTTTAATTTATATCTATTTATTTTTAAAAAAAATAGATATAATCTCTCTGTAAAACTCTATTACTATTTTTTAAGAAAGATATAGTATACTATAATTTATATTTTATTTTTAATAAAATAACACATGGATAAAATAAAATATAAAATATTAGTTAATATAATAAATTATAAATATTACAATAATAATATTTATGGAGACAATCCTAATGAAAATAAATTTAAAATAAATCACAAAATTTTAAAAATAAATTTCATACGAATATTTATAGAGACGATCCTAATAGAAATATAATTGCTTTAAATCTCCAATTCTAAAATTTATGAAATTAATTCTAAATTGTCCAAATTCATCACTCCTGGTGACTTTTTTTTTATGGTTGAAGCTACAAATACGATCAAATAAAAATAAGAACAAAAAGGTTAAAAAATTATAAAAATAGATTTTATAGAATATAAAGAAAATAATAAAAATGAAGAAAAATCATAAATCATAAGATAAACGGAAAAAAAGAATGATAACTCAAAGAAGAATGATTGGGTCTGAAAATAAAATCAAATAAAAATATAAAAGATAAAATAAATTAAAGTATAAAAATAGGATCAAATAAAAATATGAAAGATAAAATAAATTAAAGTATAAAAATATAGTTTATAAATTTATAAAGAAAACATTCAGGAGTTAATTATGGATTGTCCAAATTCATCACTTCAAACATTGATTTCGTTTTTAATTATTGAAGTTGCAAATAAGATCAAATAAAAAATTAATAAGATTAAAAAAATTATAAAACAAGGTTTATAGAATATAATGAATATACAGAAAAACAAAGAAAAAAATCATAAGATAAACAAAAAATAAAAAAGAAGAATTATACCTCAAATGGAATGATTGAACCTGAAAATAAGATCAAATAAAAGTATAAAAGATAAAATTAATTAAAGTATATAAATATGGTTTATATAATTTTAAAAAAAATACAAAAATCGTAGAGAAATGAAAATAAGATAACAAAAACTAAAATAGAAGAATGATACTTCAAATGAGAATGATTGAACATGCACATAAGATCAAATGTGAGAATGATTAAACATAACAATAAGATCAAATAAAAGTATAAAAGATAAAATAAATTAAAGTATATAAATAAATAGAGTTTATAGAATTATAAATAAAACAATAAAATCGAAGAGAAAAATAGCAAAAAATAAGAAAGAATGATGATTCCTCAACTAATGAAAGATAAAACAAATTAAAGTGGTTTAGAAATAGTATAAAGGTGAAATAAAGAAAAGGAAGAATGAAAAAAAAATAGAGTAAGGATTTGATTAGGTAATAAAAAGATTTATATAGAATGATTTGAAAGAATAAACGATCGTGATTGAAAGCAATCAACAACGTAAGGAAAAAGGTGGAAAATTACCAAAGATAGCGCTGAAAGATTTGATATTATCAAAATTAGTATATTGATTGACAATTAGTAGAATATATGTCAATAATATTATTCATATTTATCAAATTTATATTGTTAATTAAAAAATAAATAATTTATTATTAGCATAAATAGGATTCATGATTGAGATCAAAAGTAATAGACGGCCAAAATTAAAATTGAATGAAAACTAAATTTACTAAAATTAAAAGATTGAGAAAAATTGAAGATAAAAATAGAAATTAAGTTTTTTTTTATATATGTATATATAAAATAAACATATATTGGTTAAAAATTAATCAAATATGCAAAAAATATATCACATATTTACCCAATTTATATTGTAAAATAAAAAAATAAAATTTAAATAATAAAATTATTATTAGTATAATTAAATTTTCTGATTGAAATCAAAAGCGTAATTTGAACGGTCAAGATTAAAATTGAATTATTTCTAAATAGAGTAAGATTGAAAAAAAAAATAAAAACAAAAGTAAAAGCTTATATTTGCTTTTATATATGTATAGATAGATGTGTTTCTTATATTTAATAATGATTTAAATTTTCAATATTTTAATTATTTATTTATGTATGATTGATTAATTACTAAATATTTTAATACATCCACATCCATCCCTTCCTTCATCCATCACTGTGAAGATTCGTCTGTGGAATCAAGGTGGAGAACCAAGAGGATTTGAAGAAACGGAAGAAAGAAGGAAGGAGTTCGTTACACCAAGGATTTTCCTAATTCTTTTCTTCTTATTTCTAATTTTTCGGACTATGGGTAAGATCTATCAAACCCCATGCGTGTTGCTGATGAGTGATATTTTCACCTAGATTTTAGTGTATTTTTATATGTGTTTTCGCATTATTTTATCTGTATTTATGTGTATTTTGGTTATGTTTTGTGTTTTTATGAAATGTATAAATACTCAATACTTCAATATTTGATGAGATCTTTCGAAGGGTTTCACCCCTGCACCCACATCACACATCATTTCTTCTATTTTACACCATCATCTTCATTCATCCATCTACACTTGATCTCCTCCATCAAATTCACCATCCAAGTGATCAAGGAAGTAAGGGATAGTGAAGATTTCATTAAGAAGAAAGATATCTCCATTGAAACACTTCAAAGGAGGAATCTATTTCTAATTTTTGTGAACTTCTTTATAGTTTGATCATGGGATTTGTAGATTCAATTGTCTTAGTTGTTTTCTCTAAGACTATGATAGGCTAATCTCCTTTGTGAGATTAGCTCCATGATTGGTGTTGGATAATTTAGTTTTTATGCAATTGTATTTTAATCTTAATTGGGTATTTGTGTTATTTCTATCATTATGTAAATGCTTGATGTATATGTATGATTTGTGTGATTAATTGTCATGGGCATGTGATTAGATTGAGAAATCAATTATGTATTTAGGATAGTTCATTGAATCATTTCATCATACACTTCATGTGCATTAATCTAGAATGAGATAGAGATACCCTTCTAGATTTAGAACCCTTTGATAGAATATTTGATTAGCTTAATCGAGAGATTGGTTAATTAGGTGAGGAGAACCAAGCCATTAGTGAATCATAGTACTTAAAAGAGAATATTACCTATGATTTAGTACCTCATTAGGGAACTCGTAGAGTAATTAGTACCTAGTGGGAGGTGTTTGCTTTGGTCACGATCGTATGTGCTTTTGGGAGCCTTATTGAGGGTCTACATCTTATCCATCTTGAGAGAGAATTTAGGTAAAATTATTAATCATTTCTATGTCATGTCCATGAGAGATTAGCATTAATTGCATGATTTCTTTATTATCTATGTCATGATTGTTGCTAATCTCATCCTTCCATCATTTGGACCCATTCATCTTTGCATTCATTTAATTAATATTTCTTACATTAGTGTAATTGCTTCATTTGCAAGCTATATATCCCATTCCGTCATCCTTATAAAATCACGATAAACTTGAGATCGCTTAAACTCTAGTATCTTCCTTCCTCTGGTTTGATAAATTCTTTAATTGGTCATCCCGACTACAAACGACCAATCAGTTGCTTGTAACACCATGGGCTAGAATCGTTTTGGTAAATCTAGGATTTATGAAAGTTTTATGAATTAATTGACTTCTCTTGTGTATCCTCCGTATAACACTACTTATGGATTTATTTTATATATGATTGTACCTTTTTAACTCATACTAGCACTTTGACCCGTGCGTTGCAACGGGATTGTGTTTAACATAATTTTTTTTAAATATTTTATACTAATTCTTTAAAGACGAATAAAGATATATGGTCAATTCACAAAGATAGCCAGTTCGACTCGAATGACAGGTCGAACTAGAAGCTTCGTGTCGAACAGCAACTGCGAAAACTTATGCTTCTAGTTCGACCATGGTTTGACCACTGTGCTTGGTCTAACCACACTACTGACGCCTCTCTTCACCTGGTTCGACCAGGGATAGTGGTCGAACCACTTTGTTGCTAGTCAAACCATGTCCTTACTTGGTTGAACCGATTGCCTTTAACATCCTTTCTCCGGTTCCGATCACTTCTATCCCGTTTTTCTTTGAAAATCCACTCAAACGGACTCAATACAATATAACTCGATTATCTTGACTTAAGATCAAATCTAACATTATTATCACACGAATCAGAGCTCAAAACACGTGAATTTACACACTCATCAGTTACATCACCTTGTCCTAAGGCCACATTACAACCCTATCAAAGACCCTTTGATTATTGCACATGATCCATTTAAAAATGGTGGAGATTTGATTTGGGAGCAAGTCTATGGTAATGACTTTTCTTGTTCAATTTTTGTGTGATCTTACTACCTAATCATACACTTGAGTGTTATTGAGTGAATATTTATGAGACCATGGAATTTTGAAAGATTTGATGTCATGAAAGTTGCAAACTTTGAGTGAAGAGTCATTTTTCATATTAGTTCTGAATGCGCATTGGTTACTTTTCTCTTGTTGTGTTGTAACTTTCATTTAACTTTTAAGATGAAGTTCTTTGGTTTTCTATTCTCCATGGTCTTGATTTGCTTGAGGACAAGCAAAGTTTAGATGTGGGAAGATTTGATAAGTCATATATTAGCATGATTATTTGGTGAAAATTCAAGTCTATTTAATTTAATTATATGTTCTTTATGTGCTAATATTGACTTATTTTGTCTTTAAGAAATAATTGCTTTAATTGTATGAATTGTTGTGGAAACAGGCTGTTAAGTGTAGGGGTGTGCATCGGTTGAAAACCGAACAGAACCGAACCGATTTTGTAAAATCGAACACCAATTTTTTAAATATGGCAAACCGAACCGACACCGAATAATGAGAGAAACCGTACACAACCAAACCGAAATTATCGGTTCGGTACGATTTGAAAAGCGATTAAACCGAGTTTTATAAAATACCAGAAAACAACAAAAAGCTTTCCAGCAATACAAGTTAAAAACAAAAAGTTGTTCCACCGCCAATGATCCATTCTCATTTATATTGCAAATTCCACTACTAATGATCCATTTCATCCATTGAGATGTTCTTTAATTCAATTGATAAATTACAAAAACCCACACCTTCACTGTTACCTCCACTAAAAGACACATTAAAGGATAAGGTATGTGATTCGAGGAAGGATTCTTCAGAAGCATCAAGCAAGACCCAATTTGTTAAAATGCAATTGCAGTAAGAAATCTTAATTACCAGAAGGAATTTTCTTACCTATCGTGAAGAAATCCCAATTTGCAGCTGGAAGAAGCGAGGATGGAGAAATGTAAATTGAGACAAAATTGTGAATTGAATTGATACAATGGTGAAAAGAGTAGAGAGTAGGGACAACGAATTATGAAGAGATGGAGTTTTGAACTCAATTCATGCGAGACGAGGAAGACGGCGGAGGCGAGAGATTGCGGAAGACGGCAAATTGTGAGATTTCTGCTACTGGATTGAATTTCAAATATTATGGGCTAGGGATTGTGTTTAGTTTTGGTTTAAAATAAAAATTGAATGCCCATTATTAATTAATTAATAGTATAATAGGAGTATATCGGTTCGGTTCGGTTAATTGAGAATTTATTTCTCACAACCAAAACCGAACCACCGAATTTTCTTAACATGAAAATCGAAACCAAACAGTAAAGTCGAAAAACTGATTTTTCGGTTCGATTCGGCTCGATTTTTTGGTTTTTACTTATTTTTGCTCACCCCTAGTAAGTGGAGCAAATAAGGAAACAAATCAGCTAGCATATCTTCCACATATTTTCACAGCCAAATCCTCTCCAAATCTATTGGATGATCGATCAAGGAGAAAAAAATACGGCACAAAGATTCTAAAAGTCAAGGAAATTAAGGAAAGATATCAAGTAGGGTTTCTTATTGGACAAGAAGATAAATAGGGAAGGTTGGTTGACTACAAGGCTATACATGATTTTTCTGGAGAAAGGAAAAAAGGCGACTGTTAAGGCAGATTCTGGAGCGTGAAAGTGAAGAACAATTGGACATTATTGGTTCTTTAATTTTATTTCATATTTTGTTATGAACATGAGGGACTAATCCCCTTTCCTAGTTTAGGATTTCGTGAACCTCCCGTTGAATGTTAATTTAATTATTAAGGATTTTTATATTGAATCTTTTGTGTGAATTTATTTCATTACATGCTTTGAATTGATTTATAGTAGTTTGATAATTATTTTAGTCTGGCCAACTAGATTAATTGTTTAATTGCTTATTGCTATTTTTTTATTCACAATCTGTAATTGTTGTGAGGATTGAATTGAGTAGCAATTAGAGATTATTCCCTCTAGATGTAATGGAATCTATGTTGTATGATTCCTAGCCGGATTTCGTAGCCTAGTAATTCTATGTTTGGAGTTTTAATGTGTTTTCGAGTTCGAATCCATAAGGTCACTCGAGAATAGTTCAATTTAGTGGTCGTACCTAATTGATGATCTTAAAAATATTCGGGTTGATTGGTCGTACCGTCAATCTAGGAATTTGAGTTTGCATATTAGATAAGATGTTTAATTCCTGTAATTAATTGATTTAGTAAACAGGAGGGGATCGTCGTCCTAAACTAGATTTTTCTCACTTGGTTAATTTTCTAATTAAATTTCGTTTACTTTGCTATATAAAAAAATTGAGTTGATTTATTATTCGTTCTATTTTCGATTTCTCTCAAACAAAACCCCCCTTATTTATTTTATTTGTTTTTAACATATTTATCTAATTTAAATTTTGATTTACTCCTTTGGGTTCGACCCGTACTCGTTGCTATACTCTGTATTGGATTGAGTCGGAAAAAATTTATAATTTTGTAGGCCGCGACAGCCTATCAGAGCTTGATTTTCAACTCATAACAGTCCAATCTCATCACAAACTCAAGACTACATGTTCATGTCATTCAAATAAAAAGGCATTCTACTGCAAATACGAAATAAATTTTGAAATTGATTAACCTTAAAGAAATAGAACATCAATGAAACTTTTTTATATGTTACTTTTTGTTGACCTATGTCATGCATCCACTTCATTCTCTAACCATCTAATAAATGATAAATAACATTATAATATTTTTTAAGTTAGCCTACATGTACAAATTCCTCTATTATATCGAATCAAGATAGAAATCATTGTACCTGTTAACTTTAACAAATCGAATTGTTTATCTTGTCCACAATCCTATTTTATCGTAGAAATAAGAGTGTTCTGTTATGCATCATTGTATCTGATAAAACATTTTTTCATCAGCTTTTTTCAGTTATTATGAGTGATTAGAGGTGGTAGAAAGTGGAAGAGGTAACATACAACCATTGAGAAAGAAATATAAGATAGACCAGTTGAGCTACAAACAAAATATGTTATCTCCAAATGGATCGATTCCCTTCTTCACCACACACTGCTGGGATTATTATCAAGAGTATGTTTCCCAGGTTCCCTAAATTTCACCACTAATCTCTACTTGTAAGCCACACATGCATATATAAAATGTTTATCCACATGACAGAAACACACACAATGATATATCCATACCTATTGCACATATTGCTATGACTAGATCTTGTACATGTGGTAGTGGTGTACATAGTTTAACAGCTTTGGACCCAAGTTTCTCGCAACCACAAAGGTTATTCCAAAGTTCACTGGCATAAGTCACCTATATATTGTTCAAAAATTCTCATCATAAAACTTATTTATTAGGTTAAAACATGCATGCATATATGTCTTCCCATGTGTGTGTGTTTGTTCATGTAAGAATTAGTACACCATAAGATTATATCTTAAAGTGATATTCCATCAAAGCAACGTCAAGGCATCTCATTTATATTCGTACACATTATTGAGCAAAAATAATATCTCAAATATCAATGAATACATATTAACAAAATAATATTACTTATGCCTATAGTGCTAAAACTTTAATGTTAGTTAAGGAAAGTTTATTCTACATTTAAAAAGAAACATAATTCATAGGTATTTAGTCATTAGAGCAAAAACATGAATTTTATGGGCCAAATAGTTTAAATAATTTTTAGGAAAGTAGGGTCATTAAGAAATATTTGTTATCTGTGTAGCTAAAAGCTAAGACAAAAGATTTTGATAGGGAAAAAAAAGAAAAAAATCATTTCTCAGTTTGATTTAGCACATTTCCAAAAATTGTAATGTTTGGTAGTCTCATGGACATGATAAATCACAATTGATGAGCTGCAAGAGTTTTCGTAGCAATTGATGTAGCAAAGTATACAAATAGAGAGTAAAATAATGCCTAACCTTTAGCGTATCAGACAAATGATAGATAATAAGTGATAATAGGAACAAAATCAAGAAAGATTACTAACCTTTGACATCATCATCACAAACAATGGAGCTGCTAGCATAAATATCTCAAGGACCTCACGTGGTGATGTAAAGGTTATGGCAAAACTACCATATCCCACCTTTATCATTCACATTCAGAGTTTGACCCATCATATAAGTTGCAGCAACCTAAGAAAAATATACATCAAGGCAAGCTAAATTAAGAGAAATCTATCTAATATTTTAAAAAAACAGGAAAGTAAGTGGAAACATATTTCTATGTAAACTGGGATGAAAAAGAACGTTCAACCTACCTGAGATACCATTGTTGCACATGCTATCCCAACAATACCATATTCGTATAATTTGCATAAAACTATATCACCAACACCATTAAAAGTGGATTCTGGAAACATTGTTATATTATGTGAACACAAGCTGCAGCAAGACATTCTTCAAAAAAAATATTTAAAATGATGTAAAATTATTAAAATAGAATGTTATAGAAACCAGAAAAGAAAATATAAATTAACATGTTATTTTTTTTAGTGAAAAAAATATCTGAAATAGAATTGTGAAAGAGAGATAAACTATACCTTCTCCAAACTTTGTCTTGATGCTCTTTAACTTCTTCCTGAAGTTTTTAAGTCTCATGTATCCCTTTTCTTGACAAGGTGAAATAAAATCTTACATCTCAAGCCTCATTGAAAACACAATAAAAGTACAATTACATAATTCAGTTTATTACCAGCACGAACCAAATAGGACCCTAATACTTGTAATACCGATTCAGGACCAAAATTTTAAACTTATAAACATGATTACTAATTTAAGAAAATTAGTAATCATTAATAAAAAAAATTTGCTGGAGTAAATAAAATTAGAATAGAATCATCATCCCCCTTGTTTAAAGTAAATAAAATTCCAACAAAGTCAAATGCATTCAAAAAAATTTAGTGTTTTTGGGTTAATAATTTTACAATAAGTCAAATTCTAAAATTTTAAATATAATATAAATAACATTGTGATAATCTATTCTCGATCAGAGGAAATTTTTCCCAAACTATCTTGACCCCAAAAGAAAAAGAAAAATATAATGAAAATAATGTGAAATCATTTATAATTCATATGATAAAGCACTGACTTTTTTCATTCATGATAATTTTTTTCTTACCCTTTGAAATCTTCTTGTTGTTCCTACATCAAAAAAGGGGGGAAAATAATCAATAGTTGAACATCCATTAAAAAAGAATTCAAGTTGAAAGCAGATTCTAATATACAACAGAAGACTCTCATTAACTATTCAAAAATAAAAATGAGTTTCATGTAAAGGAAACCAATATAAAAAGTTAAATAGTAGAATTACAATATAAATAAAAGCTTAGACTCATTGTTGTGATAGAAACAAAAAATAAAACAATAAATGAATTTAGGTACCTTTCAGGATTAGATTGTGCCTTCTCAATATCTGTTAAGTGAAGCATAAATTTCATTTACTTTATCCATAAAAGCTACCAGACACTGTTTGGTGAACTCCGAATAAAATTCTCAAATTTGTGGGTATTCTTTGGGATGCCTTCTTCTGGCAGCCTCTCGATTCCTCATAAAATTACCTTACATAAACATATGACTTCATAATAAAAGGTTCTGCTATGTTTCTTCATTGATTATCTACTTATTAGAAGGTTCTGCTATGTTTCTTCATCTATTATCTACTTATTAAAAGGTAAACACAAAAATGTAAGTTTATTGGTGGTGCACAATTCCATAAAAAAATTAATTATAGCAAATTCTCACCTTGGATGTAATTTCTCTCAATTCAAATGGTCCAATTGAATCTCTAAAAATCTGTAGTTTATTGGCTATGTACAATTCCAAAAATTAAAATTTAAAAGGTTAATACACAAATGAACTAAAATTTCAATAATAATAAAATCTATTGGAGGTAGCTAGAAAGCCTTTTTTTTTATAAAATGACAGTTTTTGTTGAGTTTTATACATTTCTCTAGAATTCCATAAAAAATGACATATTAGCAAATTATCACTTTGGATGTAATTTCTCTCAATACGAATTGTCCAATTAAAACTCTAAAAAGCTGTAGTTTATTGGTGGTGCACAATTCCAAAAAAAATAAAAAAAAAATGTAAGGGACTAATACACAAATGGACTAAAATTTCAATAATAATAAAACCTATTGGAGGTAGCTAGAAGGCTTCTTTTTATAAAAAGATAGTTTTTGTTGAGTTTTGTACATTTCTCTAGTTCATGGTGGTTTTCAATTCCCCTGTGGATATTTTAAGGGAAGTAATAATCTAACTCAATACTTGTTTGATAATCAAGCGTTACGCTTGAGATGCTCTAACCCTTCTAAAACATGACCAAAATGTGACCACATGCTAGCTGGTAAATACATATTTAAGACATTGTGCAGTGAACTTTGAACAAAAAAACTTGCCTTTAGAGACATACCATCAATTATTTTTGTACTAAAAAGAAATGATTTCTCAATCGTGCAAATACTTCTAAGAAATCATGTGTGATAGAAATTTGTGTAGATTGAATTAATGTTTGCAAAATCGATTAATTTAAAATCTAAAATCGAACCTAAGAAGAGATCTTCTGGCAATAACTTCAGCATATGAATCATTCACAATGTCTTCTTTGAAAATATGCCATGTAAATCTGAACACATGCAACACAAACAAACAATTAAAATCAATGGAAATGGTAAAAGTAGAGTACTCATCTAAAATTTATCTGTCATAATTAATTTATGAGAAGTTACGAACATGTTGAGAGTGAAAATTAGCGTGTTTGAGTGTCCAATATAACATCTTTTTTATGGAAATTAATGTTATATATTAGCACAAGTGTCTTATATTCAATATATATGATAAAAAGGTTCACTTGAGGTGTTTTATTGTGTTTTAGGTGGAAAAATGATCAAAAGTGCAAAGTTGAAGAAAATGTACAACTTATGCAATGAATGCTGAAAAACGCACGTCCAACTTGTATAATATTTCTGTGTTTGTGTGGAGATCAAAACTGGTGTTGTGATATATGGTTGGAAAGCCACTGAAAAGAGGATCGTTTTGGCGAAAAGAACACCTCAATCGAAATCCAAACGAGGAAATTATGAGCAAAATGGTGATGTCGTGCGAGCTGTGCCAAACAGAACGGATGTTCTGCTTTCCATGGCTTTTTACAGATTCAAATCTTGGATTTTTTGTGAGATCTTTACATGAATAGAAAGTCAAGGAACAGAGGATCGCGTGAGCACAAGAATCACTCAAATATGTGGAAGTTATACGCGAAACAGTGAGACGGCGCAAGTGTGATTCGACCACGACAGTCCAGTTCGACCAGACCCCTTGGTCGAACTAAAGCCATTTTGTTCGAATCAGAAGCCTGAAGTGCGAATTATCACCGATTTCGATTCGACTAGGGTTCGACCAAGCCCTAGGTCGAATCCTAGATCGAACTCCATGCCTGGGTCTCGTCCGAATCTGATTTTTACACCCCAAGTGCGTGTTTCTGCGTGTGTTTTCATCTAAAAAGCCCATTCAAGGCCCATAAGGAGAATTTACAAGTATAAAATGGGATGTAGATCACACCAAGAAGAGAGATTGAATTGGAGAGAGGACACAACAATACTACACCCCACGAGGGGGGATCACCCCCCAACCATCATCCACATTCTTTCCTCCATCCATCCATCACTTTGAAGATTCGTTCGTGGAATCAAGAGGAGAACCAAGAGAATAATTCAAGACGGAGAAGGACGCGACGACACCCACATCTAGGGTTTTATTCGTTTCCTAATTTATCTTGTATTTTCAAGACATCCGGGTAAGATCTATCCAACACCCATGATTGTTTTTCGTAACATCATGGGCTAGAGCCTTTTTGGTAGAACTAGGGTTGTGAAGATTTTTACCAATTAATTGAACTTTCGTGTGTAAACTCCGTACAACACTACTTGTGAATTTATTTTATATATGATTGTGCTTTCTTAATCCATATTCACGGTCATTTTGTGCATCTTCAATTGGTATGTAGAGTCTGAATATATATCTTGGTTGTAGATTGAGTGCGTTCACCGCTGAACAGGATTCCATGTAATGATTCTAAAGTGAGGGGATTCCGAAGCTTTATTAAAACTATCATATATGAATACTTATTAATTGAATTGAATTCGGGTTATTAAGTAGGATAAAGAGGATAATTTTATAATACCTATAAAGGGAGATCATATCGGGTTAGAGTAGCAATTGGCCAGGGAAATAATTGATACTGATAGTACCTAGAAAGGGGGGTGGAATTATATCTCTTGCTCCGAGGTTATTCACACGTGTTACACGCATGTTTACTTGTGTCTATAGAGTAGATATGCGTGGTTTAGTGATGCGTCCATATTTCACAAGGCAGAGTCGGACATCAACACACACAGAAGGAAAATTAATGCGTGAAACTGGATTATCCTAGAGCTACCTATTCTCCTACTTGATCCACTTTCGTATTCTTCGAGTGATATTTTATTTTATTTGTTATTTTACTTAATTATTTATTAGTTTAATAATTAAATCCTAAAACTCTGTTGTCTTGTCTTAATTAATTTAGTAAATAATTAAATTGATAATACGCAGTCCTTTGGGTTCGATATTCACTTGGTCGTTTGCAATTGATATTCTTAATATTTGGGAATTAATTTTGCGTGCAAAGAAAACGCTACATTGAGCCGGACTGGATGGAAGAAAGCAGATAAAGCACGATCTTGAGTGAAACAAAGAGGTTGAAGTCATTACTGACAAATCTTTCAATCTAAATTCTATCTCTGCACAAATATTTCAAACAGATGTTATAATGATTAAATTTAATCTCTTTCCTTTGACTTTTCCAATACAATATCCACACCACCTACCCACCAAACCAAAAAAAATATGCAAACAGGTTGATATATCCACATCAATGAACGCTAGCTTTCAATAAAGAATCTAAAAAAACTCGATTAACTTTTGACGAACATATTTTGGAATACTTAGTCAAAGATTGTAAAAGTATATAGAAAAATATAAGAGCATTTAGCACATGAGTACATATAAATACTTCATTTCTCATGAAAGGTTGAACTTTTGTAACATAATCAAATGTCAATTCGCCATTTCATATATGGCTAAAAAGGCCATATCCATGAACTGCTGTACAAATAAATGCATCACATAGTTTTATCACCTCTTGAAAAATCTTATTTATCTATTTGATTTCCCAAAGATCAACTTTTATGTACTCATTCTTTTCATTGTATTTTTTTAATAACAACGTAATTCTATATTTATATGTAGTTATTACATAACCATTTGATTTATTTTCTCGTATAAATGCTCATTAAAAAATCTTATATCACTTTTGAATTGGTTATGGAAAGTGTGATAATGAAGGGTCTAACTCACATAAAAACATTTATCAGCATAAAACATAATTATAATTTTCTTTCAATTTGAAACTCTTCCCATAAGCAGATTTAATCAAGAACAAAAGAGTAAATAAAGCACTCGAGAAGCATATGGTTTTGAGAAGACAATAAAGTCCTAAATAGAACAATATTAAACCTTAGGACAAAATAAATAAGGCACCCCGTGTGCGTACATGCGGGACATAGAAAACTTCATTTAGGGTGAATAAACATGTAGGAGTTTATTAACTTTATATTTAAAGAAAATACAATATGATTTTAGGCAAGGAAAAAAATAATAGTCTCACGATGCTTCTAAGCTAAAAAATTGTGATGCAGTTGCTAATTCCAAAAAACTCTTTATTTTAGGAGTTAGTTGAATTTCTTTATATCAAAACACAAAATTAGCATGCTGCAACGTGAACATACAAAAATAACAGCAACACTTTGTAATAATGCCAAAAAAATAATAATAATGAGAAATGAGTGATAAGATATGAAGAATTGGGAAGTTAACAACAAAAACTTTTTGGGTAGGAAACACCAAAACTTACCTTGATAGCACATTAGGTAATTATATATATATATATAGTTGCTAGTGTAGTAGGGGAGGAAGATGTATTATGAAACTAATTCCACTTAATTGAAAGATCATCGTTAATGAAATAGATGATAGTTTTCTGCACAAAAGTAAGCAAATAATATTTCTATGAAAGAAGGGTAGCATAAATAGGCACATTAAATTTGCTTTGTGCAGTGCAGCAATTGATGTAACTCTAACTATTATTCCTGATTCTACTTGTTGGTAAAACCAAAGAAATGAGCACACTGATTTTCTACCTATTTATAAAACAACAGAGTTATTATCAAATTGATCAGAATTAATGCATAACATGAGCGCATAAAAGTCAGTATACCTCTCTAGTTTAGTAAGAGAATTACTCACCTTTCCACTGACTAAAGTTCCAATAAGGAGAGGTCTAACGGTAACAGTTCCATTCAAAGCCTCTTCAAGAACATTGGTGGAAATTGTAGTCTTAATTGGCCCACCCAATTCACTGTCTAAACATAAGGTAAACACCAAGCATATATTAATGCCACCACATTAAGATATCAGTCCTTGGTAAAGATATCATGGGATAAACACAGATATTGTCATGAAAAATGACCACCATTTAAAATTTTCCAACTACGAAAAATAGACAAAGCCCCCAGTGATTCATATACCTAATATAGATATAAATGTAAAGATCTGATAGTCCACCAGGCTTCGATGTTCAGAATTTATTAGGCAACTCAAATTCAAATTCTTACAGTAATAAGACAAACTTCGACAGAGAATATACATAAGAAGATTCAGTAATATAATTAAGATTATGAAACAGTAAAGCTTAGATTCACATACTATTCACCTTTGCTGAGAAATAGTTTATCAAGAATTACAAAGCAACAAAATATGCAGAATTACAAAGCAACCATTTCACCTAAGTGAAGATGCAATAAAATATGTAGATTTAAAAAGCAGAACAACATTTTAAAATTGAGCCAAAAAAAAGGGAGATTGAACAAAACAGGAGAAGAAAAATTGAAAAGGGAACATGAGGCATGAATTTAAAAAAAGGAAAGAAAAGGGAGATCAACAGTTCTTCAATCTGTAAAACCTAACACAGATTTTTGGAAAAAGAGTGAGGAAAAGATAAAAAAAAGGAAAATAAAATTCAATTTTTTTCGTAAATGTATATACTGTGACTGATCTTATATGAGAGAGAAGAGGGAAGAGAGATCATATATGAATGTTTATTAATTGAATTGAATTCGGGTTAATAAGTAGGATAAAGAGGTTAATTTTATAATAGGATATCATATTGGGTTAGATTACTAATTCTAGAGAGAAATAATTGATACTGATAGTACCTAGAAAGGAGGTGAAATTATATTTTTTACTCTAAGGTTATTCACACGTTACATGCATATTTACTTGTGTCTATAGAATAGATTTGCATGACTTCATGATGCTTCCATAGTTCACAAAGTAGAGTCAAATAGTACACTTAAGAGAAAAATACTGAGTAAAACTGGATTATCCTAGAGCTAGTTAATAATTAAATTGATAATACTTCATCTTGTGGGTTTGATAATTAACTTGGTCGCTTGCCTAAGTTGCAATTGATATCCTTAATACTTGAGGATTAATTTTGTTTGCAAAGAAAATGTTCATCAAGAAATATAAGCTTTCTTCAAATTCCTCTGAATAATTGATTTATGAAAGTATAAAAATTATTTCGATAGAGATAACCACGTAGAGATTCAATTTACCTCTCAATTCAAGTATTATTGAATCAATTCACATCTTTAGAATTGATTCTTCAAGAGGAAAAGAATCGATTCAAATATTACCTCTTAAGAATCCTTATGAATCGATTCAAGTATTTTTCAAGATCTAACTTTAAAGTATTGATTCAAATATTTTTCAAGTGAAAGATGATAGATTCAAGTAATTTTGAATTGATTTACTTCTAGAGAATAAGAGGTGAAAAACTAATTCATATAGAGAATTTAAAGCTTAAGTTAAATCACTATTTCATACTCCCTCCGTCCGGTTCTAAGGTATCCATTTGCTTTTTGCACGTGTCCGGTTCTATGGTATCCATTTGCTTTTTGCACGTGGATTAAGGAGTATTATTATTTTATGTAAAGTGTGTAGTAGTATTAGAGTGAATTGGTGGGCCATATTGCGTATTTTTTTACTAAATAGGGAAAATAGATACCTTTGAAGCGGACATCAGGAATAATGAAATGGATACCTTAGAAGCGGATAGAGGGAGTATCAAATAACACTAAAATCGAGTTTGTAAATATTTGTTAATTTTTTTAATTTAGTATATTAAAATTTATTTATATATTTACATATATCTTGATTATTCAGTTATGACATATAAATTATAAATTTTATTTTCTTTAATAAAAAATAGAGAGACTCTATTGTGAGACGAGTTTTTTGTGAGACGGGTTAACTCATTACTAAAGTATATGCTTATTATATTGGTAAAATATTCTTATTTGTAGTTAAAGTATGAAATAATTAATCATATTATAACACCCTAAAATTATACTTTAATTTATTATTTATCATACTTTAAAAATATATTTTAACCATCATTAAACATACTTTATCTATATAATAGACATACTTTAGCACGTCTCATAAATCGTCTCACAAGAGAGTTTGTCGAATCAATAAAGATAATAAATTATATGTAAGAATATTTAAAAGAATTTTACATAGAAATTAATTTTATTTATATTTTATATTAATTTCTTAAAAATAATAATTAACGGAAATAGAATTATTATTATATAATTAATTAAGAAATACTTAACTTAATCGTGAATAAAAAATAATATTCCACTAAATATTATTTATAATAGGGTTAATTGCAAAAAAAATCACGAACTTTACTCCTATTGCAAATTAATCCTCACTTTTGAGAAATTGCAAAAAAAAAAAAAAAACAACAACCTTTAAATATTGTTGCAAAAAAAAAACCCAAAAAACCCTACTATTAGTCACAATTTGAGTTTATTTTGCAAACAACACTTAAAGGTTGTAGTTTCTTTTGCAATTTCTCAAAAGTGTGGATTAATTTGCAATAGAAGTAAAGTTCGTGGGTTTTTTTTGCAATTAACCCTATATTATGTATATTTTAAAATATATATAAATTATTTATAATATTATAATAAACTTTTAAATTAATTTTAGAACTTTTGACCTCTATTTTTCATAAATAATCAAATATATGTATTTTAAGTGTAGTATAGCAAAGTCATTTATCGCTAACGTGCTGTATTCTAGGCACCGTCTCATAGATTTCACTCTGTGAGATAGATCTTGTTTTTCCAGATGAGTCAGAGTGAGACGGATCTTGTTTTTCCAATTGAATCAGTTTGTAAGCGTGTCACAATTTAAATGTGAGATTCAGATGATAATGTCCTAGTTTTATCAGCACATCTCTTTTTGTATTTTTTTTTTATCATTCATACTAGGTTTGATAAATGAGTTGATATTCGATGCATTCGGATATAGATGTGCACCCATATGTGTATAATTTTTTATTCAATAGTGTATACATGTTTTTTAATAATTATATACTTTTTTATATTAAGTTTTTCATTAAAAAAAACTAGCACACATGTGTATAACTTTTTATTTAATAGTGTATACATATTTTTTAATAATTGTATACTTTTTTTACACTCAAATTTTCATTAAAAAAACTAATAAAACTAACAGAAAATTCGCTAACAAAGTGTATACATTTTTTTTAAGTGTATATATTTTTGTTTATTATTGTATACGTTTCTAAAAGTTGTGGTGTTGTATCTTGGGATACATCCAGGTGCACAAGAGAATTAGCCCAAAAAATAATACATCATTAGGGAAAAAGTGATTGCTATTCAATTAAATTATTTGACAATCAATTAATATAACGAATAAAAAGTATTAACGGTTTAATACAAAATTTAATAATGAAAAATTATATATATATATATATATATATATATAATTAAAATATTTAATAATCAATTTGTATAACAAATGTAAAATTGTATTCGTTGATAACCATCAAATTAAATTAGAAGTAGTTCATAAATAATGCATATGAGTTCTCACCAAATTAAATTAGAAGTAGTTCATAAATAATGCATGAGTTCTCAACAATATCCTTTTTAAATGGTATTCGTTCCATTTTTCTCAACAATATCCCTTTCAAATGGTATTCATTCCATTTTTTTGGTTCAATATATTTGTATTTATATGATATATTATTATTCTTCTTTCACGAAAATAAATTGTTAGTTTTTTTTCTTTCATTTTATAATATGTATTTTATTATATTATATAGGTTCTGAAATTTATTAAAATTTTAATTATATATATATATATATATATATACTAATACTTTCGAATATTTGAATATTTGATGTTAAACTTAATCATTGTAATAAAATTTAAATAATTTTTATCGACACAAATATATTTTTAAATTTAAAAATATATATTTATACTAAATTATATTCATTTTTAAAATATTATATACTGACATAAGACATTACAATGATTTATGTGATATTTCTATTTTTGATAATATTTTTTATTTTATAAATAGTAAGTAAACATTTATATATTTTTTAAAATATTATACAAAACTTATCAATACAAGTGTAGTATAATAATAATAATATATATATATAGTGTATAATAATTTAATAATATTGATAATTTTTATTATTTTATAATTATGTTTGGTAATTTTAAAAATTATTTAATTTGTAATAAGTATTTAAATTAAAGTATAAATTATTTTATGATGGTTGAATTGATTTTTTTTATGAAAGAAATAATAAAAGATCCACCTATATTCCAAAAAAAATCTAACATTTTGTATTAGGAATAGTAATTAAAAAAATTATGATATTTTGTATTAGGAATAATGGATATGATGT
This sequence comes from Pogostemon cablin, assembly GCA_023678885.1. NCBI lineage: Eukaryota > Viridiplantae > Streptophyta > Magnoliopsida > Lamiales > Lamiaceae > Pogostemon > Pogostemon cablin. The sequence goes on along the minus strand of CM042952.1, from coordinate 21,720,262 downwards.
ATGTAAATAAGGGAAAGGGAAAAAAAATAAATTAACATGTATTAGGAATAGTGGATATGATGTATATAAATAGGGGTTAGGGGGAAAAATAAATTAACATTAATGAACAAAAAAATGTTTTTAAGTGGAAGTGGGTGAGGATATTCACAATTGCATGGAGTTTAGTTGAATTCTTTTATTACTCCCTCCGTCCGATCCAAAAAGAATGAGTGAGCTCCAAATTAACATGGAGTATTATTTAATGTGTCGTGGATAGTTGTATTAGTGAGTGAGTGGACCTCAACTTTTAATTGTATTATATGGAATGTGTAAAAAGGAGAATGACACCCTTAAGAATGGAAGTCCTAAATGAAAAAATAAAACTCTTTAGGACGAACAAAGTGAGTATATCAAAACTAAAATTATTTTATTTGTCAAGCAACCCTAACACCTACTTGTAATTGGAAAATAATTGCGGTTGTCTGACATGGATTATTTTATTTGTCAAGCAATCCTAACACCTACTTGTAATTGGAAAATAATTGCGGTTGTGTGACACGGATTATTTTATTTGTCAAGCAACCCTAACACCTACTTTCAAAATTTGCGATCATGAAATAATTAGAAAATAATTGCGGTTGTCTGACACGTACCCACAATACATCTCATTTTAGATTCGATCTCTATTTTAAACATATTAGGTCAAATTATTCATTTCGAATAAAAAATTCAAATCGAATCCGAATAAGTCAAAAACAGATTCGATAAAATAAAATCGCCCAAACGCCCGCAAATAGACTACAGTTTCGACGATAGGCAGGCAGATGCCTGACACACACTTCCAAATTCGATAAACTGAAATCGCCCAAAGGCCCAATCGAGCAATAGGCGACAGTTTATCGTCCAATACCCGTTTGAGCAATAGGAAGCAGCTGCCACATGGCTTATACACTTATGCGCCACGACTTTTATATAAACCGCCTATTTTAATCATTAAAAACTACTCCCTTTTCTACTACAAAACACCTGCGGCCACCCACCCACCCTAAACTATATGCCTGTTACACGCCACCACCCCAACCGTCATGGACGGCGGAGACAAGTTGCCGGAGGATATGTTTCAGCTCCTGCTCGATAGGTGCAGGGGCCTGGAGGCCAGTCACCAAAAGCTCAAAGAACAGTTTGACTTAGTCGTTCAAGAGAAGTCCTATAATGTTAGCACAGATGAGAAAGAGGGGACGCTAGATTCCAATTTATGGTCTGCTCCGGAATGGGGAGACATCCGGGGAGTCTTTTACACGGGGAGTCCGTACAGAAATGTGTTGGAGTGCTTGGGTCATGCGATTCATGTGAGCAGAACCGGCTCTTGGGAGATCATGTACTGGTATTGATTCAGTTCCCCCTATTGGTTTAATCTGTGATGTTTAATTTGGGAATTGCAGTCTGCTTACTTCTTGATCATTTGATTCATTAGTTTAGTTTGTTTAATGGATTATTACTGATGCAATTTATTTTTTATGAACTACGAAAAATCCAGACATCGAAGTCTTTAATTCTCTGCAATTTCGGATAGGATTTCAAAGGGTTTACTGTCCTGATATGCATATGAAGTGTTGGAGAAGGCAATAGTACAAGAAGACTTCTTAATTAGATATTATTTCCGAACTTTTTTTCATTTTTGAAGCATTAATTTGTATGAACTTGTTGGCCTATGTTCTTTCCGTTGGATGTCTTTTGGGTGTTGGGCGTGTGTGAGGATTACGAATAGTGGTATAGTTGATAGTCTGGTAACCATTGTTTGATTCAAAAAAATAACTTGGCTTAAATTTCTTAAATCGCGTTTACAATGCTTCCTTCATGTGGTTTGGGGGCTATTCTATGATGAGAGTGGAATTTACCTAGTGCACATACAGTAGGAAATGGATCTTCTCCAATATTTTACTGTGAATTTTTGGTGAGATAGGCAGATATGATTAAATAGTATACAAATACACGGCTTATAGACGTGTCTATCTCTCTCCAGAAAAATAAATGCAGTACTGCAAAGGATCCACATCCCTTTATTAGATAGTTGTTGTTGGTTCTCATGTCATAAATTAAATAACACCTCATTGTGTTTGATATATTTTCATTTGTTTTTTGCACTAATTGTTAGATGAAGGCGATTTGATTTCAACTATTGTGATAGAATCTATATCTTAAGTCTTCACATTTTAGATAGATTGCAAATAGTGATTATTATAGGTTTTATGGATCAAAACTATGTATAATGTACAATATATGTAGCTGCTTAAAATTCTGTAGCTCATAACCCCTCCAGAAGGGTTGAATAAGATTGATCCTTCTAGTTGAGACATTTGTTAAATCCACCATCATTTTGTTCTATAATAATTAATATATACCCTGCATCCTATTGCATATCATAAGGTCTCTTATGCTGTAGGAATCTAGCAGCTGAAAAACTTTTTGGTTATAAAGACTATGAAGTAGTGGGACAGAGAATCCTTCATCTTCTTTTTGATGAAGAACATTTTCATTCAGCTCTAGCAATTATGCAGAGCCTGAACTCGGGAAGAGGCTGGTCGGGTCAATTTCGTCTCAGGAAGAGGTCTGGTCAAAATTTTATGGCACTGGTTACCATGAGCCCACTGTATGAGGACGGTGAGTTAACTGGTATCGTCACTGTATCAAGTGATGCAGGTGTATTTAATAACACAAACACAGGATATATGAGAACAAATCGAGATAATGCTTATGAACAATCTAAATCTGATAAAATAAATTTTGGAAAAATCCAGTGGCGTTCCCAGCCACAAACTGCAGCAGTGCCCCAACATGCATCTTCAGTTTCCAATTTGGTACTAATCTTATCATTTTTCTATCTCATGTGTTAGTCCTTGTTTTTGGATGCATTTGAATATCGTAATGATTGGTCAGGCTTCAAAAGTTCTATTTCGGAAACATGGGAGTGTTTCAGGTGATACCTTGAGAATGAGGGAGTTTGAGGAAGTTGAAGTAGAAAGGCACGACGTCAAAGCAGATAGACCTCCAAAAGTCCCTGTAAGTTTTAATTGGTGGAATTGATCTTATTGTTATGGATTATAAATGAATAGAAAAAAATTATAACTGCTGCAGATCACACGACCTGCTGTTAGTATGTCTATAGGTGGGAGCAGAACTGAGGCTCTGGGCTTGGTCAAGGAAGATTCAGTTTCTGAACTCGCTCAGCCTTTGAAAACTGTACTGTCTCTGTTACTTTTTTATACATTTTGCACATTTTCAATGTTTTATTGGGCCCTAAATTTTATTTGGATGGTATTGTTTTGTGATGCTTATAGGTGCTTCTGTGAAGCATTTTAATTTGGGTCTATGGAGAAATCTTATATATAAAGCATGCATTGTTTTATCGTAAGAACTGCATGAAATTGACTTGGTTAGTGCAGTTCAGTAAATGTATACATAATTAAAGAATTATTGACCTAGTGTTGAAAACTTTTATTTCTTGGCTTCTTGTGGGAGTTCACAAAAGCCAGCCTAAAGAGGTGTGATTGTTTTTCTCCAATCTGCAGACGCCTCTATCCTCATTCAAAATATTTGATCACTCATTCTTCATTCCAGTTTCAAAACATAGTATTGCCCAATCTTGTTTTAGTTGATTTTGATTGATTTTTGTTTCAATATATCTGATATTAACCAATCTGATGTATAATGATCTTGATCAATCGGTTTTTTGTTCAGAAGTTTATCCATTTGGCCAGTGGCGGTATATGTGCCTGTAAATGGTTATATCTGATAGGCCTTGCATATCTAAACTGCAGGGAGTGAAATTCTTCCAGAAGTTGCGTACCGGAGTATTCAGCAACTTGGGAAAATCCGTGGATGAAAATGTTTCGGCAGATAGTTTAGTGAAGAATGACGCAGCAAATGTAACGTACTCTCCTAGAGTATTAATGGAGAGTACTAATGATATCTATCATATTGATGGAAGCAAGTTAGTGGCAAATGTGCCAAATATGAAATCAGTGTATTTAGGAGATGCATCTCCTCGGCAAGCAGATTCTGATAAGATTCCGAATTCAGGGGAATGTTCAGGTGGTGCACTTGTAAGCTTACTGAGAAAACGTCTCAGTGATTCACATGTGTTTGCAAACTCTGAGATTCGGTGGGAGGACCTTCAGCTGAGAGAGAAAATCGGGCATGGTAAAGTTGAAGTAAATTTTACTTGGAAGCTTGTCTGCACATTCCTAAATTGAACACATTTCACTTTCAAAATTTTATATGTTTATTCATTTTTAGTTAATAAATTTGCTATCAGGTTCCTATGGAGTTGTATACCGTGGACTGTGGAATGCTGATGTAAGTCACCCTATTCATAAGTTCTCTGATAACTACGAGTGTTGTCTTTGTCTTAAGCATATTCTTTTCTTTACATTTCTCAGGTTGTTGCAATTAAGGTTTTTAGTCAAAGTGAGTACCCCAAAGAGACATTGCTCGAGTCCAAAAAAGAGGTGCATTAATGTCCATATGCTGTATACAAATTGTCTGAAATGTTTCCACGAGCGCTAACTCTTGAATTACAACATGTTAAGATTGATATAATGAGAAGATTGAGGCATCCAAATGTACTACTTTTTATGGGAGCAGTGATTTCTGAGGAAAGAATTGCCATGGTCACCGAATACATGACCAGGTAAGTCTTGCAAGTTTCCAGTGCTTCTTTTAGCCCCAAAATATTCACGTCCACAATGGTTTACTTGATTTGATCAGGGGAAGTCTCTTCAAAACCCTTCATATGAGCAACCAATCATTGGACATCAGACGACGTCTGAGAATGGCTATTGATGTAGTGAGTTGAATTCGTTTTCCTATATTTTGTTTGTTTCATTATTAGTGCAGCTGAATTTATTCACCTGCTTTCATCTTGGTTAAAGGCAAGAGGCATGAACTATTTGCATAGCAGAAATCCAGCCGTTGTGCATAGAGATCTGAAATCTTCTAACCTTCTTGTTGATAAAAACTGGAATGTCAAGGTACTCTTCTGTAACAGAATATCAGATCATATCAGCCAAATTATCTTAAGATATCACATAGCACATTTTTCAGGTTGGAGACTTTGGCTTATCGAAGTTGAAATTAGCAACATTGTCAACAGCAAAATCTGGAATAGGAACAGTTCAGATCTCTTATTTCATCACTTAGCTTCATTTATATCCCTTACAGCTCTCTTTCTAGTCCCTCGTCTGATATCAGTTTCTGTGTAATTATTACAGCCTGCGTGGATGGCACCTGAAGAACTACGGAATGAGCCGTCAACTGAAAAGTAATCATCTCTTAACTGATCTTCATTATCGCACACATGACTACAATCTAACAATGACTAAAAGATACATATTGTGGAGGAGCTAAAAAGACTTGCATGAATTGAAGCATCAACAATGAATTTTGGTCCATCTCGATGAATTTATCTTTTTGATTTTTTCTAACAAAAATCACTGAGAACTCATATATTAACGAAAAAGAAGCAAGATGATCACTACTAACCTTTTGACTATCCATGAAAATAATAATCATCATAATAATTATACCACAACTATTTCCACAATTTTTTTGTTGTCGTATGTAGTATCAAAAAAACATTACCCCCTTTAATATATTTATATATACATGTGTATCATGTGTGCAACCTTTGAACAGGTCGGATGTGTTCAGTTTTGGCGTGATACTGTGGGAACTAATGACAGAGTCTGTACCATGGAGCGACTTTGATTCCTTAGAGGTAACCTTGGTCCTCACAATCTTCGACATTCTAAAGTTATAACTCGTGAACTGTGATTCCCTCTTGAATATGTTCATTAAGGTTGTTGCAATTGTCGGATTCGATAATGGTAGACTAGACCTTCCGGATAACATTGACCCCAGAGTTTCTTCCATCATCTCCGAATGCTGGCAAAGGTTATCCATCAACTCACTTTATTATTGAGTATAGGTAATATGAATCAATCGACAATCATATGTTTTGAATGAATGAATCACATCTTGGTTGCAGCAACCCTGAGAGTCGTCCGTCGTTCGAACACATCATCCATAGAATGACACATTTAGTCCATGAAGGTGTTGGAACCGCACCCTGAAGTACGCCTCCCTTGCCTTAGAACTGTGATCCTTACTAACAAGAGCACCTTTCTCCCTCTCATTAATATTTTGGTTTGGTTTATAGTATTCTCTTTCTCATAGTGAATGCCCTCTAATCTTGGGTTTTTGTTCAATTTTTTAAATAACAAACTACGTTTATTTAACCACTTTAACTGATGCGTTGCAATTGTGTGTACAAGTTACGTGGATATGATATAACTGGATTCGACCTTATCCATTCAACACATTGGTCTTAGAGTATTAACAAATTGGTCTTAGAAAGTGTTTAGTTCATTAAAATTATCAAGTAGATTATTAAGGCTTGAAAATGTAAAAGATGAATGAACATGAGAATTGCCTTAATTCTCTATTGGTTTCATGGGATATTATAAATCATATTTCGCCCCTTGTTTTTAAGCAACGGGCTTAGAAGGAAATCAAGCCCGATTAAGTGTAATTAGTGTATAAACACCCTTATTTTTAGTAAATTTTTTAAAACTCAATATGAACCAGACGCTTCGTTAGCGTATATTTTTGTGTAATTTTTCAGCAAAAGTATAAGCATATTGACTTTAGAATATTAGCGCATTGATCTTACAGTATTTAGCATAATGGTCTTTAGCACATAAACCTTACACTATTGACCTTTCTACTTTTATGTGTTATTCTTCTATTAGAGTATTGATGTATATAAACATATTGACTTTAGAGTATGTTTGGTTCATAAAATTTATATGTAGATTAATAAAGCTTGTAAATTAATGAAACAAAGGGCGAGCATGAACGTTTTCGTTAGTTGTGTAATGCAATCCACCTCTCCTAAGTTGTATTCCATAGGACACATTAGTCTCATAGTATTAGCACATTTTTCACTTAGTTATTCACTCAACTACATCCTTGCCTGAGACACACCCTCAATAAAAGAATATCATTATCTTTCAGAAATTTTTTTTTTTTGGATACTTTATCTTATATTTCTTGGTACTTTAATAATTATACCTTTAGGATACTTAGGGTGTGAAAACAATGAATGGTGATAGTTTATGTTGGGATTTGATACGGTAGGTATTTAGTTTTATATCAAATCAATATGTATGAAGTATATGGTGATATGCATGCATAAAATAAAGGCTATGGCTATCGGACACACTGTTTTAACGAATACGTCCACTTTCAGTAATATTTAATAGGAAATGTCAAAAATGCACTTCATAACAAATTACAATCATACCCACACCTTTTAGTCACTATTTATTTAAAAATGACTCATACACCCACTCATCCACAAACATATTAACGTGTATAGTCTCCAACACACCCCCAACCCCCCACCCCCCACCCCAAACCCAACACCATCAGCCCCTGCCCCACGCCCTTGTAAGCATGATATCATCACCCCAACTTGGTTCGAGCGAAACGAAAAAAAATTGCATAATTACAACAAATAAATTTATTAACTCCAATTTTACTGCTAATTAAAAAGGATATTTATGAGTTTACAATTCTTACAACAGAATGCGTTAATGTAAAAGTCTAACTGGTTACGTCCCTTATTAGGGATATACTTCCATTCCCACCGCTCTTTCCTTCTTATATTTCCTTTCTCATCAAGAAACTTCAACATACATAGCTGGAAACTTCAACCACAAACACCAGTGACAGTCAACCAATAGGCAAAGCCGTCGATCAGTAGTGGACGACTGAGACGCTAGGCCATCGATCAGTGGGGGTCGACCGATAGGGGAAGTCGTCGACCAGTAGCGATCGACCGGAGGGAAGAATTTCGTCAAACCAGTGTCGACAATTGCAATCCATTTTCATCCATTTTTCAGTTCGAAATAAAAACTCCCAAATGAATTAACATGTATATGTCTTCCTAACACTACAAATCAACAATTAAACCAACACCATGAAGAATAATCACCCAATTCAACCTTGATCGCTATTTTCTTTATGCGATTTATAGAGCAAGTGTACTCTATCGTAGTAGCTACGGACAACCAAGTTTAATTATCAATCCATGGGATTCAAGCAATTTAAAATTTAAGCGATCTCAAATTTATTGTGATTTTATAAGGAGGATCATAAGATGGGGGGATAAGATCTAATAAAAGAAATTATTGCAAGAAATAAGCAATACAAAAGATAAAGGATAGGTAAATGATAGGATGGAATGATGGATGAATGGATGAATGGAGGAATATGAGATGGATGAAGTAAAAATCTAAAGAGGAGCAACTCACCACAATCAAGATCAATGACACAATATAGATATATTAGATTCATGGTAAACATCAATGATGATGAAATAGAAGCAATCGCATACATTCCCTTAATCTCTTTGGCTAAGGTAATTAGGTTCTCAACTCATTACAAGTTTCAAGCACATAAGATTGTATCTCACTCTCAATTCCCTTAGAAGGTACTATGATCATAAGAATAGTCTTCTCACTCAATTAATCAACCAAATATGATAAACCAATTAAATGTTCCAATATGAATGTTCTAAGTATACAAAGATGCTATCACATACTTCACATACTAACATATAAAATTCATATTATAACATGATTCAATCAAATCCTTAAGCACAATATTGGAATGGCTTTCCTAATATTATAAATAGAAAATTCAACCACACACATCATAATATAAATCAAGTACTCCCTCCGTCCCACAACAACAAGCGCATTTTGCTATTTTCGTTTGTCCCAACACAAGCGGTGCATTCCCTTTTTAGTAAATGAGACCAAACAAAACAATTAATATATCTTCATGGGACCTACACATCAAACTAATACACCTCTCCACTATACATTAAAATATTATTTTTCTCTCCTCAACTACTTATTAAATATTATATCCCTTAATCTACGTGCAAAAAATAAATGCACCTCTTGTGCCGGGACGGAGGGAGTAAATCATAGATCATGTAAGAAATTCCAAAATCGCATCAATTAAACCATTAAAAATTCAACAAATACATAGATCCCTAATCCATCAAGTGACTAGCCTCACAAGAGGTCTAGCCAACAACAAACATCATGAAAACATAATTACAATACTTACAAATATCCATTGTTTCAATCAAAACAAAGAAATTACAAAGTAAAGATAAATTTCTCCCCTACTTGGATTTGGGTTGAATCTTCCCTTCAAATTGCAAATCTCACTCCTCAAGCCTCAATTCTCCATAGATTTGTGATGAGTAGATGGAAGGTGTGAAGATCCATGGATGTTGAAGAGTAATTGAGTGAAAATTTGGTGGAAAATGGATTGGGGATGATAGTGTGTGAAAAAATGGTGAATGAGTGTTTGTGGGCGATTTTGGTCTTCCCCAATTCTCTCTCAATCAAACTTGGGGAAAAGGTTTAAAAAATGGGAATTAAAACTGATTTTCTGAACAGGTAGTAAAATTCAAGAAAATTCAACAAGAGGGACGTCGAATTTTTTTGCAAAGCTGCAGTAAAATTCGATCGAGTTTACGCTGGTCTAATTTTCCTTACAGCGTGCTTAGCCTCTGATGCTCTGTTTGGCCCTTGTTTTTCTAAAAATTCACAAAAATTCGCTCTAGGTTGAATTTTTGTGACAGCTTCGCCTTACTTCACTGTTTTAGCTCGTTCTCCCTCGTTTTAACTCTGAATTGAGATCTTCTTTTTTCTACATTTTCCTCTTCACTTCTATAATCCATTTATATCTAAAAATCACAAAAATTCCATCAGAGTATCAATTCTTCAAATATTTATAAATATCGAGCAATTTAGGACACTTAAACATTCAAATCAAGCATAATTGTATGGAATCATGATGTAAATGGACCCTAAATTTTATATGTTATGACTCGAGTGCACAGAATAATTTTTCATACAAATATATATAATCTCAAATTGAAATATCCGATAAATAATAAAATTTTACAATTTATAAATCAAAATTGTACTTATTTGTAAAAATAACATATATAAAAATAATAATAAAAGGTTAAACGTTCCAAAAGAAAAGGCAAACTTCTTTTCTTTTTGTGCAAAAACTGCTTGAAAATTTCTAGTAAATCTGAGTTTTTCGTTTCTAAACCGTTGAGTCTACTTCGAAAGATAAGCAGACTTTGCCGTAGAATCAATCTATGGTCGCTGAATCCTCCTTTTCCTCTCTAGCTTATGACACTAGCAACATCCCACCCGGGAGTAACATTTATTTTTTGATGAATTCAATTTATACAAAATAGATGAAAAAAATTATATACCTTTAATTTAAATAATAATATTGAATAAATGTAACTTTATTAATAATTTCTATATTAAATTAAAAAAACTACAAAAAATTCTTAATTTTAAGGGGGAAAAAAAGAAAGAAAAAAAAAGTAAATTTTGAATATTAAAATGAGACTCTCCTAAAAAACTCCAATGACCCAAAATTGAAAATAATAATAATAATAATAATAAATAAAATAAAATGCCTTTGCTTAAAATTTTATATTAATATAATTCATAAACATAAAAGTAATTTAAGTTATATATATATTATCCTTTTTTTTAAAAAAAATTAACATTTGAATAAAATATTCTCTTAAAAAAATATTCAGGAAGACATTATCTAATGCATAAGCAAATATAAATAAATCTTAATGGATAAGCTTTTTCTAGTTTGAATATTTTGATAAGATCGTTCTCAGCATACCGTACCCTCAAATTCGATGCTTAAAGTTGTACAGGCCTCAGATTGAGAATATTACTATTATGGCTTTTAGTATAATACCTTTGATTTTCGAAAGAAAATTTTTTTAATCAAACATACTTACTTTTCATATTTTAGCTAATATTTTTAATAAAAAAATCATACTTTTATTAATTAAAGTGTATATTCTTAAAATAAAATGTTATACCTTTATATGAGTTGATATTAGGTACACCAGGTTGCAAGGGTGCACAGATATGTGTGTATAATTTTTTTATTATATTTTGTATACATGTTATTTTATTTTGTATAATACGTGTTTCTTAATAATTGTATACTTTTTTCACACTATGTTTTCATTAAAAAAACTAGCATCTATATGTGTATAGTTTTTTATTCAATAGTGTATACTCCTTCCATCACATCCTAATAGTTACATATTTCCATTTTGGGCGTCTCATCCTAATGGTTACATTTTCCATTTTAGCATATGAGATCCACACAAATTAATTATTTCTCTCCATGGACCCACACATTTCACTAATACATCTATCCACTTTACATTAAATTATCATTTCTCTCACCTCAATACACTGTAAAATACTATATTTATTAATCCCCGTGCAAAAAGCAAACGACGGGACGGAGGGAGTACTTGTTTTTTAATAATTGTATATCTTTTTAAATTCAATTTTTCATTCAAAAAACTAACAATTAAATTGTATACATTTTTTTCATAATTGTATATACTTTTATTTATATTTGTATACGTTTTTTAAAGTGAGTACACCTTATCTTAGGGTGCACCCTATTAGCCTATACATATTATGCATCCAAGGTACAAGACACCAATCCTATTATTTTTTTAAGGGTTTATTACATGAAAAATTTGAACAGTTTTGCTAATTATAAAATAGTACAAACTTTTTAGATATTTGAAAATAACTACCCACTAAATATGGTTGATGTTGGACTAAATATGTTTTGTTGGTTATTTTTCATGTATCAAAGATGTGGATCTATCCAAACCCAATTTTGACTTCACTACCATCAAGGTATCACATCTACATCATAATCAACTCTAAGCATCAAACTTTTTTCAAAATTAGGAAATTTTAAAATTTACAATTTTATTCTAAACTATTTAAAAAATTAAGAATATATATATATATATAGATGACACAGTTTTCATTTTGGGCTGTCCTACAAAAGTTTGCACATCCCAAAAAAGCAAAGAGTAAAAAACAATTATAATTTCTCATACACTTTATTTACAAAAAAATCATCTCTACCTAACATACTTTATCATTTATTTATTACAAAAAATATCATTATACCCCTAAAAGTCATCACTTTCTTAATCTCCATGTCGAAAAGAGGGGCGTAAACTTTTTTGGGACGGAGGGAGTATATTATTTCATGTATCAAAGATGTAGATCTATCCCAAACCCAATTTTGACTTCACTACAATCAAGGTATCACATCTCTCTCCGTCTCATTTCAGATGACACACTTTTCATTTTGGGCTGTCCCACAAAAGTTTGCACATTTAAAAAAAAACAAAAAGTAAAAAACAATCACCCTTCCCCATACACTTTAATTACAAAAAAAATCATCTCTATCTACCATATTTTATCATTTATATATTACATAAAAATATCATTATACCCCTAAACGTTATCAATTTCTTAATCTACTTGCCGAAAAGAGGGGTGCAAGCTTTTTAGAGACGGAGGGAGTACATCATAATCAACCCCGAACATCAAACTTTTTTCAAAATTAGGAAATTTTAAAATTTACAATTTTATTTTAACTATTTAAAAAATTAAGAATATATATATATATATATATATATATATATATATATATATATATATATATATATATATATATATATATATATACCATTAAATTTTATGAGTGAGGCTTGCGCCTTTATAATTTAATATCATGGGTAAGGGGACTTTTATTTTTCTTTAGAAAATAAAAAATACAAATCTTTATATTAAAGATTATACAAGCCCGGGTACACACAAGTTTTTGCCAAATTTTATTTCATTATAGACTCGAAAACGCTTGGAAGTGTTAGATAAATTTGTATACTACGAGCAATGGTTCCATAAAAAGTAATGATGAAATCATTTTTTGGTAAATGACAGACAATCTCTCTTCTATCAATAATAATTACTATATATTTTTAACTAAATTTTTATTTATTATTTTTGTGTAAGATATATCTACAAGTGTTTATAGGATGATTTTTTAAAAAAAATAATAAAAACATTTATGTCAGTTTTTTTTATCAAAATTGAGATATAAATTTTCAATTTTCAAAATAAACATTTAAGTTTTGTTTTTAATTGTTTGGAGAAGCGTTGGAAAAGACAGCCTTACAACCATTTTATACTTTTTTAATTAGTTATTTTTTTATTAAATTTTTTTTATCATTTTTTTATAAATATTATCATTTTTTATTTATACTATAAATTATTCATAAAATAGTTTATTGCACTATTATCAATTGGGGCAAGTCTTGTGTGAGACCGTCTCACGTACGTAAGCCCTTACGTGAGACAGATAAAAAATGATAGCTTCATCAATGAAAAGAGATACTAAATCAATAAAAAGTAATAATGTACAATAAACTATTTTATGAACAATTCATAATATTAATAAAAGTAATAAATTTTATAGCGAAAGTGATAAATACTAATAATGATGTTATCACTTTTTATACGTCTCAGGTAAGGGTTTACGTGAGACGGTTTCGCACAAGTTTGTGCTGTCACTTTTCACCAATTCAACTTTTTATTAAAACGTTATCATTTTTATCCGTCTCATGTAAGGTTTTATGTGAAAACGGTTTAACACAAGTCTTTACTTATCACTTTTTATCAATTGAATATCACTTTTTTTTAAAAATTTTATCACTTTTTATCTGTCTTACAAAGACATTCTGAGTCTATATTTATGTGAAAAAAAAGAAGAAGCATTTTTTCCCTATTAATATTAATATGAATCCAATAAAAAAAATTAAGTCAAATTATTTTGCATGCGAGTGTGCATATATCTAAACTTTACTCTTAAACAAGAAATATTACTATTTTTTAGGATATTGAATTTATACTCTCCTAAATAATCTTTATGAAAGACTCCCTTGTAAGACGGATAGTGAGACAGATCAATTCGTTATTAAAGTATTTATTATATTGGTAAAGTATGTTTATTAATATTTAAAATATGTTTATAGTTAATTATTCTATAATACTTCAACAAATTTTAATTCAGTGTAATTATCGTCTTACAAGAGATTTTGTCAAAGATTATTACTTTTTTAAAATTCTACTATATTATGATTTTATATTTCTATTAACATAATAATTTATTATTTTGAAAGAATAATAATTTATTGACCTTAAATATAATTTAAAATTAATTGCATGTAAAATCACGAACTTTTTTCGTATTGCAAATTAATTTTGACTTTTGTAAATTAGCAAAAAAGGACTAGACCTTTAGGGTTCGTGCAATTTGCACACAGCTACCTCTTGGGTGCGTTTTGCAACAATGTTTAAAGTTGTGAGTCTTTTTTGCTATTTTTCAAAGGTGAAGATTAAATTTACAATTTCTCAAAGTTCATGGTTTTTCTAGCAATTAAAGTTCGTAATTTTTCTTGCAAGTACCTCATTAAGATATAATTATTTTAATTTAATTATAAAATACATGGCATTTATCTTTAGGCAATGTCTTGCGTGCACACAGCCACACGGAACTAGTTTTGTTCAACCAAATCCAATTTTATACTCTCTCCGTCCCGGAACAAGGTATACGTATATATATATATATATATATTCAAATTTTGATGCTCTTCATATTAATTTCAAGGACTTTTTCATTGAAAAAATAGTACTCTCATTAATTAAAGTGTATATCCATTAGAGCAAAATATTATTTTCTTGAACACCCTATGCACCCGGATGCACAAGAGACCAACTCTAATCTTAAATAGATAGGGCAAATTTTCCCGTACATTCGCATTTAGAAATTTATATAAAAATATATGCACTAATGAATAAAAATTTATACACCTTTTTAACGAAATTTTTGTTAGCTTTTTAAATGAAAATTTGAATGTAAAAAATTATATACAATTATTAAGAAAAACATATACACTATTGATAAAAATAAATAAAAATATGAGTACATGTGTACACCCAAATGCACTGGATATCAATTCAATAAATAATCAAATCAATCCATTAATCTCATCAGTAATTATTTTACTTTATTATTATTATTAATCAATCCATTAAATTTCTACTTTCTATTTTATTCATCACACATTAAACTTCATCATCCAAAAGAGGATACATTATATCAATTTTCAACGTACATTTTAATTATAAATTTATCTCTCATTTAACACACATAAGGTACTTTATAATTTATTTATTACCCTCCAAAAATTAATAAAGTTAGTTAAAAAATATATTTTCTTAAATTCCTTATCTACAGCGAGGTGCAATTTAATGTGGGATGGAGGGAGTAATATATTTTTTAAAAGAAAATACTTAGCACTCAATTAAAATATGAGCTAATTGTAATAAAAACCACGAAATTTAATTGCAAGAAAAATCATAAAGTTTGAGTAATGGTAAATTAATCTTCACCTTTAAGAATTTCAAAAAAGGCCCCCACTTTAAGCATTATTGCAAATGCACCCAACTGGCAGCCTTAAAAGTCTAGTTTTGATTTGTTAATTCACAAAAGTCAGGATTAATTTGTAATACGAGAAAATTTAGTGATTTTATATACAATCAAGGGTTAATTACATTAAAAGTTACAGCATTTTCGTCGATTGCGGATTAATCTAAACTTTTCAATATTATTTACAAATAAATACTCGACATTAAACCCATTTTTCAAATCTAGTCACCGAATAACTAGGTGGCTGACGAGTCACTGTTTCTTCTAACTCTTGATTAACCACAATTGAAGATCCAATGTTTTTTTAATCAGATGGCCGACAATGGTGATATCAATGGCGGTCGTCGTCCTCAAGCTCACCCAACCCTGCGCACCATCAAACCTTACCATCTACTACGGCGATCCCAACTACGAATTACAATGCGAGAACAATGTCTCCACAATTTTGTAACTCATTCCACATTTTCCAAAATAAGAATAAGAATTACCAGAATAACTATGACAAACGAACTCACAAGTGTATCAATCTGGGAAATTATATTTGCATAATGTAGTGAAAGTCCAGCAGATCCTAATTTCTGATGATTATTCTTCACCGGCTTGTTTCCATCTTTAACAGTAACTCCATCATAAAAGCAAAATATTATAATTGTATCCCATTATTGAACAAAATATTATTACACAACCATGAACACGATTGACGCTGTTGTTGAAATCAGCGTCATCACTGGAGGAGATTAGGGCCCTTCTCCATGGAATGCATGTTCTGGAAGTGGACTGGTGGGGCATCTGGTGGCGACATCGTCGGCGACCTCCTGCCTGTGGATGAGGGTGACGGTCTCCTTAGGGGACTAACAAGGCGGGATGAGGCAAAGGGAGGTGGAGGGAAGAGCGAGGGTAGCGG
Source organism: Pogostemon cablin (assembly GCA_023678885.1). Classification (NCBI taxonomy): domain Eukaryota; kingdom Viridiplantae; phylum Streptophyta; class Magnoliopsida; order Lamiales; family Lamiaceae; genus Pogostemon; species Pogostemon cablin. The sequence continues at coordinate 21,703,866 of CM042952.1, read as the reverse complement.
TGGGGATATAGTCGTCGTCGTGGGTGGATGTGGAGGAGGGGGAGAAGATGGTGCACTAATTTCATGACAGATGGGATAAATTTGAAAGTCATTTTGACACGTAGGATGTAATTTGGGAGTCAAAATGACATGTCACCCCCGGACAGGCCTCCAGCTGCCCAGTGGTTCGATTTGTAATATGGGTTTGAGGTCGAGTACTTATTTATAAATATTTGAAAGTTTTGACTAATCCGGCGAAAATGTTGAGACTTTTAATGAAATTAACCTTACAATTAACTTTTTTTTTAAAAAAAAATTAAAATTTAAATATATGTACAACTTATTCACCCAATGTAGCTAAAAATTAGATATAGACTTTAGTTCACCCGACAATATATAGAAATTAAACTCCTACAAATGAAAGGGCCCAAGTCGTCGTATTTGACTTAACATGTGTTTCCATTAGTCTAACACGTTTTATTGAACGACAACATTTCCAAAATTTAGTGCATCTCCATAAATACATCAAACTAAATCTATTTTTATTTTCATTTTTTTCTTTTCTAATCTTGATCAAGTTTTAAGTCATAATATTTGCATGTTTCTCCCGCTAATTTGTAGTAAATTATGTGTACGCAACGCAACTATATATAGGATTATAAATAATTTATTGGGATTGGAATAATTTACAAATAAATTGGAGTATCATAAATCATTGATTCGTAGTCCAAGTTATCTGAATGATTCGTAGTCCAAGTTATCTGAATATAATACTAAGTAGACTGTAGAAGGATCATTCAACTATTGGCCGCACATTAAAAAAATAAAAAATGAAAATTTATCAATAAAATATTTTATTGCTAAAAATTTTAATTTAATTGTTAAATTAAATTATTAATGAATTTAGTTTTTCGTTGGTAAAATTTTAGCAACTAAAATTCAATTATGTTGATTAATAATCTCATTGGTAATTCTCATTTTAATAGTTTTGTTTTTAATTTATATAATGATTTCGTTGGTAAAACCAGAATAAATCCGTTTTATTTCATTGCTAGAAGAAAATTGTAATTTTTGTTCGGAGTAAATTGATAAATTCTGTTTCTAAAAAACTTTTTTTAAGTGTTGTATCATGTGCAAATTAATACTCTCTCCGTCCCGCGTTAAGATTTATATTTTTCATTTTGGGTTGTCCAAGTTAAAGTTTACATTTCTTTTTTTTGACATTTTTCATTTTGGGTTGTCCCAAGTTAAGGTTTTACATCTCTTTTTTTTTTGACATGTTGGGTCTACACAAAATAATTATTTCATGTAGGCCCACACACAACACTAATACAACTACCCACTTCATATTAAATATTATTTCTCTCACCTCACTACACATTAAAATATTATATTTCTTAATCTCCGTACAAGAAGCAAACGTCAATGTTAACGCGGGACGGAAGGAATATATTTTAAGGATAAATTAATTAATATCCAAAATAATGTACATACACGTGTGTGAGATCATCTCACGATGAGATAGTTTTTTTTTAATTAGTTATCACATTTTAATAAAAATATTATCAATTTTAATTAAAATGAAGTATTACTTTATATTTATTTTATATTAAAAATTATTTATTACATAGTACAGTTGAAAAGTTATAACTTTGCATCGATTAGCTATTATAATTTATTTTAATTAAAATGTTGTTATTTTTTTTTTCTCTAATAAAATCATTCAATATTCTCAATTTTTGGTCTCTAATTAGTTGAGTAACTGTATTTTACTCTCCACTATTTGTAGGATTGTGGGGTGGGGGAGTATGGGCCGGGCAATTTCATCCTTTTCAGTAATGTTCTTAATTTTTTTTTTTGCCAAATATTAATAATAAATACAATAATAAATAAATACTAAATAAAATTAGGAAATTCGTACTTTAAATATACTGAATTAAAGGCAGTGCATGTGATGTGGGAGAGAGGTGACGTAATATTTGTAGATTCCATGGTCAGATTTTTGTAATGAGATTGTAACATTATTTGTTGTTTTGCTGCTTTTCTACAGGGTTCAAGATATAAATAAACCAAAGATGATACCCCATCCCTCCAGCATTAATATTACTTTTTTTATATTTTGATTCTTAAGATTTACATTTTTTTTAAGTAAGATCACACAAAACAAATAATTATTTTATATGTGACACACACAACACTAATACAACTATCCACTATATATTAAACACTATATTATAATTTTTCAATTCATTATTTATTAAAATATCACTATATCTCTTAATCTAAATGCAAAAGGTAAATGTAAACGTTAACGCAGATGAAGGGAGTACATGACAAAGTATATGTTAAGAAAAATCTTGGAGTAACTCAAGTTTGATTCCCATTATAAACGAATTAAGAATGAAGTTATAAGATGAGTTTGGAGAAATTTTGAAGCATTTGGGCTTAGTGAACTAACTTTTAACTACACTAACAACTAACATTTACCCAATAAAAAAAATGTTAAGAAAAATAACAACTTTTAGGAATATTATATAAATATTTTATAATAAATGATAAAGTATTTTAAGTGTGTTAAATAGAGATGATTTTGTTTAAATAAAGTAGTGAAGATGATTGTTTTCGCTTTTTGTTAATTTTTTAAGGATACAAACTTTTGTAAGACAGCACATAATGAAAAATGTTATTATTATGAGTTAAACTGCATTACACCTGATCGCTACATGCATATGGATAATCTAAATTATTAAATTAAAATTTCATTTAATTCCTACTACTAAATAAAATAAAATAATAAAAAATAAACTACTCACCAAACTTTAATATTTTAGGTGACGCCCTACTACTACTATTATTATTATTATTATTATTATTATTATTATTATTATTAGGGTTAATTGTAAAAAAAATTCAACCTTTACTTTTATTGTAAATAAATCCCAACCTTTGAGAAATTGCAAAAAAAAAATCTCGACCTTTAAATTTTGTGTAAAACGCACCCAACGGGCAGGAGAGGGCTGCCCGACGTCTGACGTGGCATTAACCTTTGACATGTCAGCTTTGAGTTTATTGCAAAAAAAAAAACCTCAACCTTTACTTCTATTGCAAATAAATCCTAACCTTTGAGATTTTGGCAAAAATAACCATCAAATTTTTTTTAAAAAAAGAATTGCACCAATCTAATAAAAAAATTACATTTTATATCAAAATTATATTCACAAAAATTATTATGTAGTAATATTTAAAACTTACATTTCAATGCTTACGTTTGTTTTAATGCTAGCTTACGTTTGTTTTTTGCACTTTGATTAAGGAATACTCCATCCGTCCTACAAAAGTTTGCATGTTTTTTCCGACACGGAGATTAAGAAAAGTGATAACTTTTAGGGGTATTATGGTATTTTTAATAATAAATAAATGATAAAGTATGTTAGGTGTGTTAGGTAAAGATTATTTTTTTTGTAAATAAATTGTATGGAGAAGAGTGATTGTGATTGACTTTTTATTTTTTTAAGAATGCGCAAACTTTTGTGGGACAACCCAAAATGGAAAGTATGACATCTGAAATGGGACTGAGGGAATATAGTATTTTAATGGATAGTGAGTTTAAAGATATAATATTTAATGCAAGTAGGTAAGTGAATTATTATTGTATGTGGGTCCCATGGTAATGTATTAATTATTTTAGGTGGGTCATATGCTAAAAAGATAAACATAAAGATTGAAATAAAATGCCAAAAAGAGTACATGAAAATTTGGTTTGTATAAATTAAAACATAACTAATACTATTTTTTATCTGTATAAAACTATGAGTTTATAAATTAAGTCTACATAAATTATAAAATATTTTTGTATAAATTTTTTGTCATCTATATATATATATATATATATATATATATATATATATATATAGTCATATTAAATATAACATGAAATTACGAAAAAATCTTAAGACATGTTCAAGAATACTTTGATTTTATAAATTATAAAAATTTTGTAATGCATAAAATATTTTAAAAACTAAAATAAATTTATTATTTTATTTAATAATTTTTTAGAATTTAAATTTTAAATATAAAATATAATGCGTGCAATTTAAAATAAAAAATAAAAATATGATGTTCTTTTTTTTGCAAAATTTTAAAGGTTGTGATTAAATCGCAATTTAAGTAAATGTTGATTTTTTTTTTTTGCAATAACTCAAAGCTGATGTGGCAAAGGTCAACGCCACGTCATACGTCGGGCAAGCCTCTCCTGCCCGTTGGGTGCGTTTTGCACGAAACCAAAAAGTTGAGATTTTTTTGCAATTTTTTAAAAGTTAAAATTTATTTGCAATAAAAGTAAAGGTTGAATTTTTTTTTGCAATTAACTCTTGTTATTATTATCCGTAATTCTATATATATTGTTAAATCATTATAAGAAATTTTTTATCTTTAATTTAAAGCTTATTAATCTCAATCAACGTCATTTTTAATAGTTTATTTTTAAAAAATGTCATTCACTATAATTTTTTTTAAAAAAAATGGCACTTTTAAAAATTTTTAATAATAAGATTTATCTGTATAGAAAGGATGATTCATTTGGAACGCCAGAGCCCAATCCATATTATCTATTTAAAAATTGACCTTTTTGTTTCTCTCATGTGAACAACGAGCCCCTTTTCTCCTCGGCCCACATAGACAAAATGTAGAACTGGTGCCAACATCACGAAGGAGTAACTCACCAAGCCGAGATCATTAACTAATCTAAATCACTAATTAATACTAATCTAATATAATAAAAAATACTAATATAATAGAAAAGAAACTTTATTTTTTGTATACTTTTCTCGGTTCCATTGCTAGCTGTCGCGAGCTTTTCACAATCGATTGGAATAGATAGATATCCCTTCAACATAGGTCATCAAAAGGATCTTGGAGTCCACCAAAATACAAAAGCCAGGATCTTTCAGAAAAAAGATTTTGAATTTGGTCATAATGATCAAATTATATACGGTCTTATTTCCACTGTTCTAGCTATTCTTGTTGCTATTTTTAAATATTGGATTTTTCTTTATTTAAATTGTGTATCTCCATCACTTGTAGTTAGTTATTTAATATATGCTTATTTGAAATTAAAATATACTTGTATATTACTCCTTTGTAATAATAATTTAATGCATTATTTATCATATATTTAAAAAAATATACTTTAATTAGCATATTTTATTTATATAACAATTATATTTTAATATATTTTATAAAGCGTATCACAAAAATAAATACCGTGTCACATGACTTTAATAATAATAATAATAATATAAATTGTAGAATATATCTGTTCCGATAAACTATGGTTGAATTGTTAGTTTCAATCCCTATTCAACACATGCCACGTTTGTTTTCTAGTTTTTAAATCAGTTTTCTATAATTAAAATTTACATTTAAAATTTCACAAAGTCTCTTGTAGACGAGTTGAGACGAGTTGATTAGTTAATTTGTAGGTAAAATATGCTTCTTTAAAATATGATAAATAATGAATTAAAGTATGCTTTAAAGTGTTATAGAATAATTTACTATAAACATACTTTAATTATTAAATATACTTTATATATATAACAATCATACTTTAACAACGAGTTGACCCGTCTTACTATCAGTCTCACATAAACTCATCTCAAAAGAGAATTCCTCTTAAAATTTTAATATCATTCATACATACATCTATTAGCAATATTAAACTCCATTTCATCCACATTTTATACATTTTTTTTAATTATTTTTTTTCTGCTTCTCTTCACATTAATAATACTCTTTTATTAGTATCACTACTTACATATTTTCACATTAATTTGGCATAAATTTAAAAATTACTCTACAAAAACAAAAACAAATACTTCGTATAAGAATAAATTTTCAAACCTTACATACACTCAAGACAAACAGAGTTGGTGAAGTATATATTTATTTTGAATTTTGAATTGAGTAAAGTATTAATTATACGTCAAATTAATGAATAATAAAAATTTTATTTGTTTATAATGTAAAAGAAGAGATGAAAGAGAAGTGACAAAGAAAAAAAAAACTCTTATGAGAGATGAATGATTAGATAATTTGTAGGTGTATATTTATAGGTAGTTTTTTTTTTCAAGTGTGATTTTGAAAATAAAAATCTAATTTTCAAAATCCAAAACATAGATCACTTATACTTAATTTCAAGCGAGGGTATATACTATTTTTTAACGTATTTATTTATTTAATAAGATCATTTTTTTTTATTTATTAAAAGAGACTTTCTCTTGAAATTCAAGAGTATTTTGATTAATAAATTATTTCCTTAATTTAAAAAATTAAGGTAATAATTTTTACGCTTAATAGTGGAGTATATTACGACTCCATAATTTAATAGTTGTATTACTTCTTAGATTGATTGGGTTTTGATTCGATTTTGAATCCAAACTATTGGTTCCGATTTTGGAAAATTAGGACCGAAATCAAACCAGTATTAGAATAATTTCAGTTTGAGTTGAAACTGCCAGTTCCAATTCCTATTTTTTTATTCCGTCAGTTCTACAAAATACTAAGAAATTAAAAACAAACCGAAATATATCCAATTTCGATTTTATTTTAACCGATTTCAATTAAAATATATGTGTCTAGATTTGAGTGCACGTATTTATATTTTAAGAAAACTTTGTCAAATATATCAAAAGTGAAAAATCATTATCACTCAAAATTCAAATTTAGATTATTTAAAAATCCAAATATATGGAGTATTATTTTGTTGGGCTTTGACATCTGGTTCTATGATGATGGTGTTGGACATGATATCGCTATTTTGTGTTGAGACTCCGACACCATGATTGACATCGAATCCGACATTTGATGCTTTGACGATGGTGTTGAACATGATGTTGGTATCATGCGTCGCTGACATTGAACAATTAAATTATTAAAAAATATAGTGTGAGGGGGTATTTAGATCAAAAAATTATAAAGTGTGTAAAATTACAATAAATCTAATTGATGGTTAATAATTTTAAATTTAAGGGTGATTCTGCAGTGCACTTGGTCCACCTGGGATTAATAGGTTAAAAATAAGAGTAATGGGTAGTTATTTTTAAAAAAAAATTAATTATTTTATTTTATTTGATGATGAAGATCCAATTAAAATTTAATCTAATGGTTAAGATCATATAGGTGCACCAGATACACAACATTTGGACTCAAAATTTGAATATATACTCCCCCGTCCATCAATAAAGTAACTATTTACTTTTATACGTAAATTTTATTTTATATAGCATGAATAGTTGTATTAAATAATGAGTAATATGTTATATGTGAGAGTTTTTTTTTTATTATTAAAATCGCAAAATGGATATATATCCGATGGAGAGAGTAGTATTTTGTTTTCCAAAATATATTCCATATGGTCGCATATTTACATTTAGGGGAAATAAAATCTGAACTAAAAAAAAAAAATATATATATATATAGTAATGCCTAAGGAAATAAATTTAAATTACTTTTTGACTCAATTAATGAGCAGAAAATAAGAACTTAACGGATACTAAAATTGGCTTCTTTTACATTTTTCTTTTTGTCATGCTCCATTATTTATTTTTAAATTTGAGTTATTAATTTAGTCTCGTACTTAAAAAAATTGTAATAATTATAAAGTTTAATTAATAAACGTTACAATTTGAATCACATTTAAAAAATAAAAAATAAAAAAATTATTGAATTTTATTGAAGAAGATAATAAATGAGATTTTTATAATTATACGAAATAATAAAAAAATAACTGATTCCAATATAATTCCCATATAACACTTTTATACTCCTCACAACAGCGGATCCGAAAGAGTTGCAGTCGATTTGACTCGTCACCTTACCAAGCTCGCTCCCCCACCATTTCTGCCCCTCTCTCTCTCTCCTCCATTCTCTCTCTATTTAGTCAAACTAGCTATTCTCACTACTCTGAATCGCAACCCTCCCTCCCATGGGCAAGGCCTCCAAGTGGTTCAGAGGCCTTCTCGGACTCAAGACCGCCGACAGCCAGCCTCAGAAACCGCCGACCAGGAAGAAATGGACCCTCGCTAAGTCTCAGAAGGATCGGCTCAAGTCTCAGCACTCCACAATTCCAGGTGCGGAGGACGACGATGAAGCCAGCAAGCACGCCATCGCCGTCGCCGCCGCCACCGCCGCTGTCGCCGAGGCCGCCGTTGCCGCCGCTCAAGCTGCCGCCGCCGTAGTCCAGCTCACGAGCAGCGGCCGGAACATTTCTACGCCGGGGAGCGGTTGTGATGTGATTGTTACGGCGTCGACCGTTACACAGAGCGGGTCGGGTTACCGGAGCCGGGAGGAGTGGGCGGCCGTTACGATTCAGTCACATTTTCGTGCCTATCTGGTTAGTTTTTTCTGCATACATTTTCCATGCCGTTATAGCCATTTATTGTCCATTTATGCCCTTCCTTGATCGTTCAATTTTCGGAATGTTAACACGAATAGTAATAGTTCTGTCCTCGAGGGGTAGAAATGTCTTTTTAACTCTCTCTTTCCGGTAAAACCTCTCTGACCGCCGTCCGGCGAACTTCACCACTACCGTAGATTTACACCTACGAATGTGTGAACTGTGTGTAAATGGAAAGTGAAAAATAATACTACAGTGAATGTCGTTCACGTGCGCGTTGAAACGACGACGTAATTATTTATCCCAAGTTTTCATGCTGCTGAAACTTCCAGATTAAATCATTGCATCAGCCACATCTTGAATCCGTAGGCTAATTTGTCGTTTTACTTACCTCCTTATCTGCTTGTTGAGTCTTTAATCTTAGCTTTTCTTGGTCATTTGGTTTTATATATATGTACATCTACAACTTTTCTCTCTGTATGTATGTATCTTTTGTTTAAGTTTGGATGTGGAGATTTATGGGTCAATGCTATGTTGAAGCGTGTGGACTAACAAAGATCTGGTTCTAATAGTTGTCTCACACTGGTGTTAATTTTTTCATTCCAAATATAAATGTGGTGGAGCTTTCAAGCACACTGTGTGAGGGTGGAATGATCATCAAATTGTACTTTTTAATTGCTTGAGTTGATGAATATTTAATGGATTTGGTCTAAAAGACATGGTTGTTTTGGGTCGGTGCAACATTTCGTTTTCTGTACATATTATATTATCTTTAAATTGTGTACTATCATTTGAAGTCAAGATTTCACACTACATGTGTATTAATGCATTGTCCAGCACTTGAGCATTAATTTCTTATGCTATTATTTTTCTATTTCTATTGGGCAATGGAAAGTATGTGAAGATTTTACCTTCTACATCTTCTTACATCTTGTTCTAATTAATTTATTTCATGTGGAAGTGGCATAAATGTTGTATAGTTTATAGTAGTACTATTTTTTTTTTATTAGGAATATTTACTCCATGTTTATAGGATGAGATGAGTGATGGATACTTTTAAGCCTTTAGGGTGTGTAACATTTTATTAACAAAAGGCTAACAATTACAGAACCCCTATATCTAACCTCCAAGAAGATTTCTGCATATGTTTGGATATAAAGTTGACTGAGTAAGAATTATACTTTATATTATTTAATAGTACATCTTTAGCTCTTTGGTTTACTTTTTCTTCACTTTGTAATACTTTTTGAATGACATGTCTCTATCTTCTATGATGTCAGACTTTTAGCATAAAGTAAAAAATATTAATTTCCTTGGTGGCGCCAACGAAGAAGTTTCAAAAAAATTCACTGTTGTCTGCGTAATCCCACATTATTCCCTCATTAGGTGGTTGGTTGTATAGCCTGAAGTTATTTGGATGCACTGTTTTTAACTTTATTTCATTTTTACTGAAAATTACTATTAGACTTTATTCTGATTATTTACCAAGCTGGTGTTTAGCTTCAATAAGCTGTATCTAAAATTAATCTTTTGATGAAAATATTTAGTCAAGAAGAGCATTACGGGCATTGAAAGCATTGGTGAAGCTTCAAGCGCTGGTTAGAGGTCACCTTGTGAGGAAGCAAACAGCATATGCTCTTCGACGGTTGCAGGCGCTTGTACGAGCGCAAGCAAGAGCTCGGGCAGGGCGCACCCCAATTTCTGAATCACCACATTCGAGCATGAAGGCCTCTCACTTCAATTATCCAGTAAGTCAAAATTATATTTCCCTCCCAGCTGTTTGAACTTTAATTAATAGTTAGATGGGATTATAGAAAGGTTAATGAAGTAGTATTGGGGCCCCCATTGTTGAATTTGAAGCAGGGAAAAGTGGGTAGCCATTCCACTGAACATAGGGGATTAGGGGGAAAATATTGTACTTTTATCATGCAACAAACTGAGTCAATAAAAGATCACCCACCCCACACCCGACATACTTGAAAATAAGTTGATACTCCATACTAATATTGGTTGATACAATTAATAAAGGATGCTTAAACCTCTTGATGAACTTATAGGGACCAGCAACTCCTGAGAAATTTGAGCATGCTAATCGAGCAAGGAGCGAGAAGCACGAACAGTTGGTGATGCTCAAGGTTTGTTATCAGAAGCTTCTCTTTATTCAGTTAACATGGTTTTGTTTACAACTATGTAGCTAATTGTCTCGTGATGAATGCAGAGAAATGGTTCAAAACCAAACAGCAGCGACCATGATCCAGAAAAATCACGAGCTAGCCGCCGGTTAATTGACAACAGAACGAGTGGGAGATTGTCGGAACATGGATCTTTCACTCGAACTCATCCCATGGAAGATGACAGGAGTTATAAGATTCTTGAAGTGGACATGGGGAATTCACACGCAACCACCAAGCATAGGACTCTCTTCTACTCTTCTCATCTTAATCTGAACTCGGATCAAATCTGCCAAAGCTTTTCAACCTCGAAGGACTCCACAGCCCGTCAGTCCATTCTGAGCCCATCATCTGGTGAAATTCAATCTTTGAGCCCCTTGAAATATGCAGAGCATGAGGATGAAAGTGCTTTCTGCACTGCTTATAACAGCCCGACATACTATTCGGTATCATCCAGAGATGGAAGCACAAAGAGAAAAGTGTTTACCCCGACCAAGAGTGATGGTTCAAGGAGCTGCCTTAGTGGTTACTCCGATCATCCTAACTATATGGCTTTCACAAAATCATCGAAAGCTAAGGTGAGGTCCCTGAGTGCCCCTAAACAGCGGCCCCAGTTCGAAAGATCAAGCTCTGCAAAGAGGTATTCAGTTCATGGATATGGAGACTCAAGATCAACACAGTTCACAAACAAAGCTTATCCGGGATCAGGCCGGTTGGACCGGCTTGGAATGCCGGTTAGAGGCTAACACACCGGAGGCCAGTGGCAGAGATATTAGTTAACTTGTCCCAATGGATCTTCACTAATATATGTAGATCAAATTTATGGTAATTGGATGTTAAAAATTAGCGTAAGCATGCAGTTATAACATGGGAAATGTCACTTGTGGAGAAATATAACGTATTCTGGTCAAATTTTATTTTCTTCATCAGTTTACTTTAACATTGCCATGAGTTGAAATGGGTTGTACGTATGATGTGAAAGGTGTGCATTAATTAGTTGTACTTTGGTGGGTTCATTGCTAGGCCTGATTAGAGGATATGGGTGTACCAGTATACATGGAAAATGGCTATTTCCAGTTTCTTTCTTGAGTGCAATATAGTGATGTGATATTAAATTAGGTCTCCAAGAGTAGTAAATTGAAGATGATAGCAGTAAATGAATGGTTAGGTAGGCAGCCAACTACACCGGAATTGTGGCGTGGGCCTATTTTAATGTACTCAAAGGCAGGCCCTATTATTAGTACGTGATTATTTGATTGTCACTTGAGAAAAAAGACTTTTAACAATTGTCTTATTTAAAGAATTTAAGAATTCTATCACCTTAAAGAATTTATAACGCGTCACACATTGAAGAAAAAATACACTGAAGTGGGAAAATCCGAACAAGGTAAACTTTCTCCTTGATTTTATTTGACTATATTGTAGTTAATTTTTCATTAATTGAATGTGATATTGTGACACAACACTTTCTACATTATATTTTATAAGGCCTCTTATTCTTTTATAAACGGATTTAGAAGAAAAATAAGTAGGTGCGCCTCTTATTAATATTAGAACAATAGCCGCTTTCTTCTTGTTGTATCCCTATTGTTATTTTTTTTTTTGCAATCAAGAAAAATGATTTTATTAAAACAAAGGGTAAGAAATTTACCCATTTATTACATCAGTAGAACAAGTAGGGGCAAAAGGTATATAAGACTTACAAGAACACAGTCTACATCTCCTCTTGGTCACAATTTCTAACTTTTTTAACTAAATTTTTAATATCTTCATTCCACTTCTAAATACCTTCTCTTTACAACAATATATTCTTTTTAAGAGTAATCCATCCCAAACTAGTATCCCAATTGTTATTAAACAACCTGGGAACTCATGTGATCTCGACTATCATATACTCCATGTCATAAGTTTTGTTTCAAGTGAAGAAGATCTTCTATGGGATCTAATGAGTTAATGAGCTTCCCATCTGAGCATTCCTGCGTTAGTTGCCACTTCCGATTACTTCCAAAATTAATAAATCTACCGTCCTTTAAATATCCAGCAAAGTAGTCACCTCTTTCTCTCTCTGGCATACCTCTATTGGCAATTTTTATGATATATTTGAAAATTATAGATCATCTCCAACTAGCCATACTACTAGCACTTTCTACTAATTCTTATTCTTCATATATTCTTCCACCCATTAAAAGATTACAGGTGAAAATCTCCATCTTGGTAAACACATTAATACTTCATTTTTATTTTCCAAAAGAATACTTACCAACATTTTCTTAACCCCTCCCATTTCATTTACCTATCATACTTGTGATTTTCACTACTATTTATTTGGGAATTCCTTAGGTTTTACATTATCTTCATGCAAAGCATTCCCATTTCCATCAAAAATAAATCTTGCATTCAAAGTTAACATTCTTGGTTTCATTAATTTTCTCAGTAATCTAATGTAAGTAATAGGTAAATATATCATTTTTTTATATAAAATTACTTAGTCCAATATTCCAGAGTGTATATAGTGGGTCTAGGAAAAGAATAAAACAAGGTATAAGCAGTGTAGAGTACTAAAACAAAAGAATAGTATTCTCTCATAAAAATTAAAAAAGTAAGACATAAGGTATGAAAAGTGGGTGAGAAAACAAGGTATAACATGAGGGATGCTATGGCAATATACATAAGAGAGCACGTGATTGTAAACAATATACAGACAACCAAAGTTGTAAGAGAAGAAGATAAGGATCAAGAGTCATAGTAATATAAAACAGATGTTGGAGTATTCCTCAATTGTTACAGCTCCATCTTGATGTAGGAACACAGCTTAAATAATGGCACCAGCTGCACTTGTCGTTCCCGTTTTTGCCCTTGAACAGCATCACCAGCCCGACTGTGAATCTGCAGGAAAGGGAATGGATGTGATCTCAGACGGGATACAAAGGATGAAATGGCAAATGTGGTATGTGATCTTACCCTATGATGAACAGAACTATGGCAGCAATCCAGAAAATGTATTGGTAAACCGTGTACTTGGACTTGAGATGGGACTCTACTGGACGGGTTCGCCCTCCCGACCAACCAAACTGGGGTCGGATCAGAAACACAAAGCCCAGGAGAAAACCACTCAAAAACCCTCCAATGTGCGCAAAATTGTCCACGTGTGGAAGAATTCCAACAGCCAGGTTAATTGCAATTATTACCAACAGAGTAAACAGAGCCGCAACCTATAGTAAGGACGAGATAAATGAGTTAAGTAAATTTCGAACAAGAATCTAACACTAGGTAAAGGTTCTTCTGTTGTCATTTAGCATGTGGTAAGAACATGTATACCTTGTTAGTATAGATTGTCCAGTTGGTAAGTAACTCGGATAGCATTGCTCCAAGAAGCCCAAACAGAGCACCAGAAGCCCCCACAGATATGTTCTTCTGAATAAATAAGGAAGACAAAATGCTCCCCCCAATTCCCGACAGCAAGTATATTACCCCGACTCTTACTGCATCACAGACAAGGAACTTCCATTAGTAATGAAAGCCAGTGCAGAAAGGTCGACCAAAATATGGCTGTAGGATTAAAATGTATAGAAGAATCAAGATTTTTTGAAGATGCTAACCGAATCCAAATTGTTGCTCCAGACGGATCCCGATGAAAACCAAGCTCAGCATGTTTGCAAGTAAATGAATGACACCAGCATGCAGCCAGATACAAGTTATGAGCCTCCAAGCTTGGTTCTGGTGCACAATTTTGTTCCATTCGAGTGCTCCCAGTTTTTCCAATCTGCAAGAGCACAAGAGTAATTGAATTTCTGGTGATGGTAAATGAAAATACAAGCAACATTTTTTCCATCAGAAGCGACAACCGACAACTAACAGAAAACATATTCCGAAAAGGACTGTCTATATGTTGGAATGTTAGAATCATAAATAACCACAAGGTAACAATCCGTACATTCTCGTTATTAAGCTTCTTTCCGAAGCCATCATAAGCTAAGAAAAATCAAGTTTACAAATCTCTTATAGCACAAAAGTAAAGGTTCAAAAGGAAGGCAAATGTAAATTTCCGGAGTCCGGATAAAATTGTATATATATTTAAAATATTTGAAAAATCCATATATTTGTATTTCAGACTTAATAACATATCAAGGTATAGAGTTTCTCAATAATAAAGCGAAGGTATAGTTAAATAAAATAGATACACTATGCATGATTATATCATTATATTAGCTATCAGAAAGTGACTTAAACATAATTTCTATGATCATTCACAGCTCAACATCGAGTTCGTCAGATCATCTTCAAAAGTACGCAATTTGTAAGAATGTTCAACATCTACAACAATACTATTGATACTAATTAAGAATTTATAAATAAATGTATAAATGTGAATATCGTGTAAAGAATTAATTCCAGACACCTTTACTATTTCTATACACGAGCTAAACACCAAAACAGGAATTTGTTATGTTACTTTGGTTGGATGATGACAAATCCAACCACCAAAACAGAATTTAAATGCTTTACTTTGTTTGAATGATCTGTGTAATCCAAACACCTATTTGGCCACCTAATTTTGGTACACCAATTTCATAATCAGCTACACCAAGGCACAATAGAAATTCAAGATCCATAAACGTGGAACATACTATAGAAGCTAACAACAGCTTGATCGCACAACGGCACATTATATTAAAGGCACTAAACCAGGAATGAACATCACATGTTATGCATCAGAGAATCACAAAAACAAAATACCAGGAAAGTAGTCCATCTCACCAAATGTAATTATGTAAATCCAAGGTACGATCAAACTTATAACGCAAATATTGCAGCTAAATAGATCATGTTTGAAATCAAGAAATTTCATATCCAAAATTCACAGCCCTTTCTTGATAAGATGCAAGAACTCAATATCTCAGATTTGATGTTAATTAGCATTAAAGATTTAGCAACCAACTATATATAAAGAACAAATGAAGGCTTAATAAAGAAGAACAACATAACATAACCTAGATATCCAAAAGTAAGCATTTTGAGATGTCCATAAATGGAATACATTTGTGGTGGACAACTAAAAGTTGGTTGGTCACAAGAACCCTACAATCCAACACCAAATTCAAAAGCACTTTTTCAGAAGAAAAAATTCATAAAAGGAAGCCCACAATCAATTCTCAAAACCCCTCCCCCATTCAAAAGCATCAATTCAAACCTCAACCCATAAATCCAAACCAAAGAATTCAATCCAAAAAACGGTTAAATCAACCCACCCCACAAACAAACGGAAGGACAACAATAATCAATGATGAAAGATAGAAAAGGGGGATTACGTCGAAGAAGAGGGGCCAAAGAGAGGGTTTTCCCTAAGAGGCTGAAAGGAAATCCTGCCAAGAAACCTGGCGACACAATCACCCTGAAGGCGATCATGATTCTTGGGGCAATTGTTGACGAACATGATCACCACAAACATGGCAACATTGGCGACAACGATCATGGGGACAAGCCAAGAAGTCCATTGGGTGTCGGAATACTCCATGTCATAAGCCCCTGCTCCCCCTGCTGCGTAGTAGGTCTGAGGGTTTCTGGTTTTAGACGGTGGCCCTCGCTCCAGATCTCCATTCCCCATCTTTGTTGCAACAATCAGGCGTTATTGAGGGCTATGCAGTTGCCCTATTTATGTCAAATGGGAGGTGGAGTAGCTTAGGGACAATTCTAAGAACTGGTAGAGAGAGAGAGAGGGGGAGAGGGGAAGTGGGGTGGGGTTTTCAGTTTTGGAGAAGTTAAAATGGAAGAGGGTATTGCAGTTTTGGACAGCTTTCCGTTTCGATTTGACTAAGATAGTGGACCAAGTTTCACACTTATTTGCAAATTTCCCAATCTTTTACATATCACACTAAATTGGCTAATTGCACATAAACTTTCGATGTTTATATTTTTATTATTATTATTTATATTTTGGTATTATTCTATTTTTTTCAAATATTTAGTGAAATGTAGATCGATGCACAAAAAAATGTCAAAAACCTTTTTCCTTATGTTTATATTTTCCTAGGGTATGAATGAATTTTACCTCTTTCTTATGTACCTTCACTAATATAGAATGTTGCCTTTTAATTTCAGATGATTACTCTTTTGCAAGAGTTATAGCTTATCACACATAATAATAATAATAATAATAATAATAATAATAATAATAATAATAATAATTTTCTTTCATCTTATATACTAGAAAAGTATAAATGGAGCATGTGTCACAGGATATACTCACTCGTTATTTTGAGAGTAATCTATTTTAGCATTTTGGTTCATTTTAGGGTTAATTGCGTCAAAAGTCCTAACTTTTTTGTGAATTTCAAATTAGTCTAAATTTTTCAATATTTACAAATAAGTTCTCGACCTTTAATCTTTTTTTCAAATCAAGTCACCAGACAGAGGGAGATCTGCACACTTGCTGACGTGTCACGGTTTATTACACGACGATACCAAAATGACGCCATTTTACACAATATGTTTAATGCACTCATAACCACTCTCTCAACACCTTTCTCACTCTCCACCGCACCCCCCTTCTTTCTCTCTCACTGTATATACCTATATATGTGTGTGTGATAGTGCTGAAAGCTTCTCCTCCTCCTCGACGAACTTCACCAAGCCGACGTGCTGATTCCATTGTTATCCTAATTTTCTCTTTTTTATCATGGTGTCGTCGGAGGCTGTCACTCGGAAATGTATTTCTTGTGAGGCATTGTTGTAATTAGTTTACATTTTAAATTTACCAATTCGTGTCAAGAAGTTTAAAAGAATCAAACTTCATAAACTCAGTGAAAGAAATATAAGACAAATAGTTTATACTCTCAAGATAATCAAGAAAAAGAAACAAAAAATCTTAGACTCCATTACTTATAGATACATTCTAAGCACCATTATTACTAATAGGTACATAATTATATTAGTAATGAGTGAAATATCATCCCCATGATTTTCTTCCTAAAAATAGGTGGAAGTTTAATGCAATTCCAAAAGTCATAAGAATTTAAAATTTATTGAGACCGTGAGATACTCCCACATTCCCACATCCTGCATACTCGTGTATGTCTATTCAATATTTCGGAATTCAGAAATATATACAATGATGATATTCAATGTTTCAGTATTCAAAAATATATGCAATGATGGTGTTCGATATTTCAGTATTCAAAATTATATATAATGATGGTGTTCAATATTTTGGTATTCAAAAATATTTCGGGATTAAAAATATATAGAATGATCGTGTTCAATTTTTTATATTCAGAAATAATTTAAAGAGAGAACGTGGGAAAATTACATAACTATACACAATATTGTAGATGTATAATTTGCAGATGATGGTAAAGTGAGAATTGAACAGTAATGATGAGTGGTTTTGAAGAAACCAATATAGAAACATTCGATTTTTTTTAAAAAGTATTATAATCCATCTAGGATAGTTAGAAATATATTAGGATAATCAGGGATATATGAAGTATATCATCCTATTTATTTATACTCAGTAGTAATAATATTTTAATATTAATATATTTTTATCTTTTGAAAGCTAATACTAATGTATCTAAGAGTAATATTAATGTATAAATTATATTAAACAGTAATAATTTCAAAAATGTAATTGATACAAAAGTAAGAGTTTGTCCACTAAGTCAATTTTGAACCATTAAATTTGGAGGTGATTAATCTTAATCATTAAAATTTTATTTATAATTCAAAAGATCGCATTGAAAAATATTATTCTCAGCTTCAATTGCTCCATATACTAGAATAGTTTGTTACTCTTCAAAAATACTATTTTCTACTTGAATCGCTCAATCGAAATAAATTTTTATACTGACTTGAATCGATTCTTTAGAGAAACTTAAAAAAAGCTCTTAGTTTTTCAGGAGAATCGAACATGTGTGTTTATAATTAATGACAAAAAAAAACTTATTTATAAGTAACATAAGAGAGAATATTATGAAATATTCTATTTTTTCCTCCATATATTAATTTAATTTGATCCTAATTAATATATTTATATATATATTGAAAGATTTAATAATTGATTGCAATTAATTTACTAAAATAAATAAATAAGTGTATAAAGAATAAAGATATTAATACATTATTTTAAAAAATATATATATAATAAGAAAATTAATTAAAACTAAATAAGAAAAATATTAAAAAAATATTTAAAAACCAAAAAAATAAGAAAATTATACGTCACATTAGAGAGCTATGGAAACAATAACTAATGATATTTTCTGCCTACGTCGTCTCCAGAGCTTTCAGATGTGACATGATATTTTTAATTTTTTTTATATTTTCCTTATTTACTTACATTTAATTTCCTTATTCTATATTTTCCTTTTTAAATAATCTATGAATATCTTTATTCTTTATACACTTATAATAATTTATTTATTTTAGTATACTAATTGTAATCAATTATAAAATCTTTTTATTTAAAAATAATAATTAAATGATCCCGTACGAGTTATTTGTGAGACTAGTTCGCCCATCATTAAAGCTTATTGTATAGATAAAGTATGTTTAATGATCATTAAAGTATATTTTTTAAAGTATGCTTGATTATGCATTAAAGTATAATTTTAGCGTGCTAAAATATGAAATATTATTAATATATTATGTTTTAACTAAAAATAAATATACTTTATCTATACAATAAATATATTTTATCTATATAATAAATATACTTTAGCCGTGTTCCATCTCTCCCAAGAGAATCTCCCTATTTTTTTGAAATACAACTTTATTTACACCCTATTATTTTGAAATACAACTTTATTTACATTGAAATAGCGTGTAATGCAATTAAATGACCAACATTTTCAAGATAACGTGAATAACACAAAATTCTTACATGGGCTGACTTTGTCTTTCTTACTCTCATTTATTAGTGCAACTTGAATCCTACTAGCCACGATTTTTTTTTAATAATTGAGTTTTGGAAATAAACAATTAACTATAGGGTAAGTTTTGTATGAGAACATCTTACGTGAGATTATTTTATACTTTTTTAAAATAACTCTCACTTTTGCTTTCGCTATAAAATGATACTCCATTATTTCATTTATACTAATATATTATTATTACTTTCATTAATTAAGTGTAAATTTTTATTATAAAAAGTTATCATTTTTTAAGTTTTTACCTTAATAAATTGAAAACGAAAATAAAACCATTTTAAATATTGCAAACTGCCTTTTTAATACAGCGTAAGCCGAAAGAATGCGTTAATTGTACTCCATTTAATTTATTTAACATTCGTATTCTTGATGTACAAAAATTGAGTTGAAGAATATCCAGATTAAGACCATAAAGAGCACATTGTTAAGCATCTCTTAAAAGTTATTCAAATAAAAAATATTCTTTATTTGAAATAGTTATTCAGCATAAAATCCTACATCAACTAACATTTTAATTTAGTTTTTAGTATTAAAAACTTTACACGTTTATTAATCTTTTTTATGCATAAATGGTGTAAGATATGTTAGGAATATTTTGAACTACTCAGTGTCTACATGGTGCGTATTAGAGTGACTTAATTAATTATTGAATAATTTTTCTCTCTACAAGCTTTAGTTATTAGATGAAGTGTTCATTTGAAGATATTTTTTCAAATCGAAATCGACGGCTTCAAACCAAAACCGAAACCGTCCTAAAATTAATTCAATTCCGATTCTTAATTTTTTGGAATTGTACAGTCTCGGGTGAATATCTATACATTCAGGCAAGAATTAATATGTTTACAGAAAAGACCTTTCAACGGAGCTTGTAGCTGCAGTGTGTGGTTCGAATCCTGCATTTGACATGAATTTGGCCCCTTACAAGTACAAGTTAAATAGTGAACCCTGTCTATAAGACACTTGAAGCACATCTTGCGATTTACCTCCTCCACTAATCCACGAGGCAAGGACTATGGGCCCCTTACGGTGGAATACACCATAAGAATTGATATGCTTACGTAATATTCTACGCGTTGATGAATTAAAATGCTTTCATTTATGCACTGAATGAACGCGCAAACCCGCTTTACACACTCGAAAAAGAGAAAGCGCCATTTGGCGATAGTTCATTATTTGGATGTAAACGCGTGATAAGTCGATCAGGATTCCGATCGCCGACTACGCGATTATAAGTTTGCACAAATTCACGCATATTTCTTCACATAAAAATCTATAACTATTAAGTTGACTTCTTTTATAGAAAAAAAATGTAGAAACTTTTAAATTATGTTTGGCAAAAGCTGGTGTGTGTCCGGGCGCACGAGAGCACATTCCGTGTGCCTTTAGAATTTTGTACTAAATTGTTTACCATTTAGTATAAAGATGTGTACCCTTTATTTTATAAGGAAAAAACTTGTGTGCACCCGGGCGCACGGAAGCACACTCCGTGTGCTTTTAGAATTTTGTGTTAAATTGTATACCCTTTAGTATAAAGATGTGTATCCTTTATTTTCTGAAGAAAAATAAAAAATATAATTAAAAGTGTATACTCTTTAGAACAAAATGGTGTACCTTATTAATTAAAGTGTATATCCTTTAGAACAAAATAATGTACCCTTATCCATAATACTAAATTCTAAAGGCGCACTCACTTATTATGTTTATTTCTTGAGCCATAAATCTCTTATTCACACAAAAATAAATTAATTTGAGGATATACATAAAAAAAATTAATTGATTGGAGGTACAGAGATATGATCATTCAAAATAAATTAAATTAAAATTGGCGTGCACTACAAAAAATGTATTTTTAAGCAACTGAATTTATTAACGGAATTCAATCTGTTGCTAATTACCAATGGATTAACAACAAAAATGACATTTTTGTTTTAGCAACGGAATGCCAATGAAATTATTCTCTATTTTAGCAACATAAATCAATCCGTTGCTAATTACCAACGGATTACTAAGGGAATCATTGTATAAATTACCAACGGAATTATTAGCAACGGATTACCAATGAAATTATTTAGCAATGAAATTATTTTTTCGTTACTAAAAATTTAGCAACCACCACTTTACCAATGGATTCCGTTGCTAATCCGTTGGTAAACCAATTTAACAATGAAATTAAGGCTTTTACTAACTGAATATTCAATTGGTAAAAAACAGTTTTTTTGTAGTGGTATTAGATTTTAATGTGAAAATAATAGTGAAGACGTCATGTGAAGATAAAAACGCTCTTTTAGTAGTATGTTGGTAGAT
Source organism: Pogostemon cablin (assembly GCA_023678885.1). Taxonomy (NCBI): domain Eukaryota; kingdom Viridiplantae; phylum Streptophyta; class Magnoliopsida; order Lamiales; family Lamiaceae; genus Pogostemon; species Pogostemon cablin. The sequence goes on along the minus strand of CM042952.1, from coordinate 21,682,093 downwards.
TTAAGTTTAATTATATTTTAATTACAAAATTTCCTTTAGTGTACTGTCCATTGACCAATTATTAGTATGATTATTATATAGGTAAGAATGATATATTAAGTTACAAATTATTATTAAAGTATACTCTCTTTGCACCGTTTTAATGTTTACGTTTTTATTTTGCGCATCTCATTTTAATATTTACGTTTTTCTTTTTGGAATATGGGACCCTCCTAAAACAATTAATATATCATCTAACACTAATACACCTACTCACTTTGCATTAAATATTATATTTTTCCATCCACTATCTATTAAAATATTATACTTCTTAATCAACGTGCAAAAAGTAAACGTAAACATTAAAACGGGACGGATGAAGTAATTATTATATAGATAAAATATAATGGATGATATATTAATTACGACCTATTATTACATTATAATTATTATATAAGTAAAATATGATGAATGATGTATTGAGATGTGATTTTAAGATATTGTACGATTTATTAAAATATAATTAGTAGATAGTAAATTATATTACTCGCTTCATCCCATTAAAAGAGTTACACTTCCTTTGTAAGTACAAAATATGTGTAACTCTTTTAACGGGATGGAGGGAGTATAACACATTAAAATTATACATTAATGTACCATTTCTTATATTTTAATAAATTATATTTTAATTACCCAATAATTATACCTTACTTATATATAATTATCACATTTGGATAATGAGTTAACTCGTTTGATATGCACACGTCTCACAAAAGAGTGTCCATTAATTGTGATGTGTAGCTCTATTTGATTATATACAATTAAATTTTTGGCAAACCTTTATTAAGATCGTTTCACATTTCTAATAAGGAGTGATAGATTAATAAAAAGTGATCATTTTTAAAATTAATTATTTCATAAATTATTTATAGTTAAATGAAAAGTGATAATATCTTTAATAATTAAAAAATATTATAATATTTAATAAAAATATATAAAAAAGTTTAAAACTCATCTAAAATAGGTGTGGATTTTTAAAACTCATAACCGATTTCAAAACCGCAAACTAAAACCTTAAAGAGTATAGTAATATAAATTTTAAGGCATGATGGTATTTTTCATTTAACAAGGTTGTACATACCCTCACAATTGAATGATTTATTGTATGCAATACATGGGATATTTAATTAAATATATATTCTTTTAAATTTATTTATTTATGTATTTATAGTGTATCCAAAAAGTGCATCTCTTGAAGATTCTCACGTTTGAATTGTATTTATTATTGTCCATGTCCAAATCTAAAATAACAATTGCATGAATAACATAGTGTTAAGTTAATAATATTTATTTAATTGCAAATTTAGGTTTTAAGTTACCCCAATGCACCACGAATAAGTGCCTTAGCAGGTTTTGTAGCGTTACAAAGCTCACGATACAAAATGCTAATTAGACACTATCCCAACTATACTACCCAACCTCTTTTATATGTCAACAAAGTAAATTAAATTTAAAGAATAAAAATAATTCAAAATATTAAAAAATTATACATACTTTTAAAATAATTTTATTTTGATGCATAATAAAAATAATTCAAATTATTTTAATAGGAATGAAACTAAATGAATAAAAAAATACCACAATGTGTAATAAGTCTCTCAAGTCTCAATGAAGTTGGACGAGTGAAAAAAATTTGAAAGTGAAATCATGTTCACTGCCTCCTCTCATTTATAATGGAAAATCTATCATCTCAACATTATTATGTTGGTAAAAAAAAAAATTTACTGCAAAAGACCATAGACCACATATCACCACTAGTAGTGGTGACTTTATTATTCACGTACCTTAGATGTCAGAAAGTCTAATTACAATGGTGACTTTCCTTAATTTGATAAGAAAAAAAAAAAATTCCCTCATATAATTTGATAATTTTTTTTTTAGACATCACTCATAGTATTATTAAATTTGCCGCAACAAATGCATACATGCCCTTTATATTATCATATTGACGTATGACAAAAGAATATAGTAAGAGTAAGTATTGTTTAAGTGGGCACCTATGGAGATTGGTACTACATCTAATCAATTTATATATCAAAACTATACACAAATATGTTATAGGTGTAGCATGGCCTTTCAGTGATGTGTACCCCAAGGCACGGCTGAGTAGATTAAGGCAAAAGAAATGTACAAATTGGTAATTGCATCTTTTCCTAATTGCATCATTTTAAGCAATATCCAATGTTGCACAACATAATCTACTATGTGGAGACACATAGTAGACTGAACATCAACATACGGGAGACCAATCAATTTCTGGGTTCGTCTGGTTCAAGAAGGTTATGAGACGAGTATGGACTCCAGTCACATGAAGCCCAATGATGATATTGAGAAGATAACGAAGGGATAGCATAGTAAAATAAGAAGTAATGCAATGTATTCTAACCAAAAAAAACCAATGTCATATCAATCTTACAAGCCAATATGCTTGAAACAAGGAGCAAGAAGGGTGTCAAAACTAGATCGGTACAAAAAGTAATGGATTCGATCAAAATGTCCATTTCAATAACCTTCATGATAGAGTAGTTAAACAAATAAGATTGGAAGAAAATTTATCTCTTTCCACCACCACCACCGATCTTAGGACCCTTGGGTACAGCACCCTTGGCTACATTACCCTTGGAAGTCTTCTGCTTGGATACCAACTCTGCCTTCTTAGCTTTCTTCTCATCCTTGGTTTTCTTGATTCTCTCCTTGATTTCACTGAAAATAGAAAAACAAGGGTCATATAGGGTTCTAGTTCAACAGCTCACTTGTTATCACCCGACAATTGAAATGCATACATACCGTAAAGCAGCTTCACGGGCCGCATCACGGACCTCTGGTTTCTCCTGTCTTTTCTTCTGAATAACTTCCAATGTGGCACCAACGATGGACCTTGAGTATGGCTTCTTTGTGGCCCTGCGCCTCTTCTTTACAGCTTCAGCAGCAATATCCTACACATACAATCAGTCACAGAACCATTTAGTTCAAAGGACAAGAACAAGAAAATGAAGGAGGTGCAAAGATAATGTTAGCAAAATCAAAAATTTTGGAAAATCATCATGTTTTTACCTTCTTATGCTGCTTCCTGTACATAGCAGTCCAGGTGAGCTTCGCAGGCCTCAGGCGGTTGTGGAAATACCTCTTGCATTTTGAGTTGATAAAGAGGAAAACCTAAATCAACATGAAATCACGAGGCAGGAGGATAAAAATTACTCATACAATGTCAAAATGAAGTGGCAAATGTAAGGTTACATTGATCAGTAAATCAAATAATTACTACTCTTGTCAAATGTAAGAACATAGTAACCATAAGAACCCGCAACCACCTCCCTTTAACCCACCTGGGAGTCCGCACGAATAAACCTGATGCCCCTTCCAGGATATATCTTGGCACCACTGAATCGGCAGAGCTCGGTCCTGATAAACCAAGACAAACCAACAGTAAGCAGATGAATCCACCAAATAATACAAGATCTTATATTAAATCCGGGATCCAAGTATTTGGAAGATAACTTAGCTAAACTGAACGCAATCCACACCACAAACCAAAATGCATCAACTTTTACATAATAATCTAAAGAAAAAATGAACTAACCCTCAGGCTATGTTTGGTTTAGGTTGGGCTATGTTTTTTTTGGTTTATAAGGGGGTTTAAAAACCATGAATATGAGAGAATAGATGAGAAAATGGAAAGAAAAAGAGAAAAAATGTTAATTTTGGAAAAAAAAAATGTATGTAACGTGGAGGTGGATGACTTGAAACTTGAGAATTAATAAGATTTAAAGTTGTACATAGCTATGGTTTTAAAAAATTAGGTGTTGAAACATAAAATGATTTTCAAAATCCAAATGTACACTACTAAAATCCAAGAATGGAACAATTTCAACAATGTCAAGCAAATTACGCTGCCTAAATTGGCTTTGACATCTCCATTAGCATCATACCTCACCTAAAGGAAGGGGCTCGCAATCATAAATTATTGAACGCCATTATAATTTATTTATCATTTATTGTTTAGAGCACAACATCTCCCATTCAAGATTCAAAACCCATAAAGCGATCAACAAGATGTATACCGCGCGATTCATACGGATTCTTCTTTTTTAAAAAAATGGATGCATATGAACATCAAAATTAACAGCCGAAGGAACCCATTATATACTACAAGGACTGTAAACAGAAACTGGGAGACAAATTCAAATAATTAAAAAGCTCAGAAATGGCACACACATCAAATTATAGAAGTCGAAATAAAAATACATAAACAAAATGAATTCGCATTTCACGTCAATGAGTATTAATATGATTTCAGATAAACACTTACTTGAGAACCATTGTTGTGAGATGCTGGTTATCACCACCGCTACGTTCTTCACTGCAGCTTTGCGAAACCCTAAATCTGTGGCAGTATGGTTTTAAAGGGCTTCGAGCCCATCAAAATGAGAAGAGGCTCTTGGGCTAAGGATAGTCCAACAAGTTGCAGCCTTTGGGCCCAGTTATGGGCTTTGACGACAACAATCTCTATTTATTTGATTCCAATATCCGTCATAAGGTTATATACAAAATATACATTTAAAAAAAAAAAACTCTCTCCATCTCGTTAAAGGTTTCACACTTACTCGATTGGTATGATTGAATGAAATTATGATGGAATGGAAACATTCAATATAATTTTTTTTTCTGATTAACAAAGAAATACAAGAAGAATAACGATGAGTGAATGCCACCAAGAATAATTAGAAATTCAGAAATAAAAAAATTCAAAAAATACATGAATTTAATATTTTGTGGAATAGAGATAGGAAAGAAATGATTAAAAATGATTTATATCATGATTGACATGGTTCAAGAATTACTCAAGGAATAGAAAATATATATTCCTTAAGGCTGTGTTTGGATGGACGGATTTGAGAAATGATTTATAAATCTCTCCCTCAAATTCATCCATCATGTTTGGATGCTACTTGAAATCAACGGATTTATAAATTCAAAATTTTAAATCAATGGATTTCAAATCATGGATTTGATTTTGAATTTTTTTAATTATTTTTTAATGGATTTCAAATCTTTACTCAAATCGTGTTATTTGAAATTCTTCCGTTAGTATGTAATTGATTATATTATATAAAAATAGTATAAAAAATTAATAAATTTATATATATATAAATATATTTTTTAATTTTATTTCAAACTCAACCCTCCAGCCTACTCCTACCCACCCCACCACCCCCACCCTCAAAATTTTTTTTTTATAAAATTTAAAATTTTTAATATTTGAATAATAAAAATATTATCACTCATCCCCACCCAAACCCAAACCCACCCCCAAGCCAAAAAAAATTTTTTAATAAAATTTTAGATTTGAATATTTAAATAATAAAAATATTACAATCCAACCTACCCCCTACCCACCCCTCACCCCCAACCCAAAAAAAAAATTTATAAAATTTTAAATTTTAATATTTAAATAATGAAATTATTTCCACCCAAACCCAACCTACCCCTCCACACCCCTACACTACCCCTCCCCCCAAAAAAATTTAAAAATAAAATTTTAGATTTTATTTTTTAAATATTAAAATTAATTTTTTTAAAAAAAAAATTGATGGGTGGGGGTGGTGGGGATGGGTGGGGGTGGATGGATAGAGTGGTAGGATTGAGCGATAATATTTTTATTATTTAAATATTAAAAAGTAAAGTTTTATATAAATTTATTTTGTGAGGGGGTGGGCAGGGTTGGGTGGTAATATTTTTATTATTCAAATATTAAAAATCTAAAATTTTATAAAAAAATTTTTTGGGTGGGGGTGGGTAGGGGGTAGGCTAGGTGGTATAGTACTCTCCCAAAAAATTATTTTTAATAAAATTTTAATATTAATATAATAAAATTTTATTATTTTTATTTATCATATATATAATTATATTTTAAAAATAATTTTTGAATAATAGATTTGAAATCCTTTCAAAGATTCATAGTTTATCCAAATAGGGGAATTCAAATGAATTGATTTAAAATTCAAAGAATTTAAAATCCACTCATTTTCAAATCCATTTGATTTGAAATGAGTCAATCCAAACACAATCTAAGAAAAAGTCTCTTGTGAAACATTACTTATGTGAGACGTGTTAAAATATGTCTGTTATTTAGATAAAATATATTTAATGGTTGTTAAAATATATTTTCTAAAGTATGCTGAATTATGCATTAAAGTATGATTTTATTGTCTTATAATTTGATTTATTATCGACATACTTTAACTGCAAATAAGCATACTTTATCTATACAATAAGCATACTTTAGTGATGGGTCAACTCGTCTCACACGAGAGTGTCAATTTTTTTATAATACTAAATTAATTTATATAAAATTATTAAATTAATTAAAATTTTAATGAAAATTTTAATTATTTTAATAATTATACAAAAATTAAATTAATTTTTTAATATTATTAAAATATAAATAAAACATCTACTATAAATAAAAATTTTATATATTATTAAACTTTCAAAAATAATTATAATTTAATAATATTTTTTATAAATAATTTAGTAATTTTATTTTGAATAAATATTAAATTAATTATATAAATTTTTATTATATTTCTTAAGAATTTAATTTAATTTTATATTTTTTCTAATGAGATGAGCATATAAAAATATATAATTTTTTATTTAGATATTAAATGATTTAATATTTTATTAAATAATTTAATATCAATATTTTTTAATTTTTTACCACATTAAATACATGTAATTAAAAAAATTATAAATGAATTAATATTTTTTCTGCTTGAAATGTAATATTATATATATATAATTAATAATATTATTTTTTATAAATAATTTAGCAATTTTTATTTAGAATAAATATTAAATTAATTATATAAATTTTTATTATATTTCTTAAGAATTTAATTTTATTTTATATTTTGACAATGTCTCTTGTGAGACGCTAATTAGGTGAGACAGTTTGTGAGACGTGTTAAAGTATGTCTATTATTTAGATAAAGTATGTTTAATGGTTGTTAAAATATGTTTTCTAAAGTATGTTAGATTATGAATTAAAGTATGATTTTAGTGTATTATAATTTAATTTATTATTAACATACTTTAACTGCAAATAAGCATACTTTATCTATGCAATAAACATACTTTAATGATGGGTCGACCCATCTCATACCCATCTCACAAGAGAGTATCTCTTATATTTTTTCTAATGAGATGAGCATATAAAAATAAATAATTTTTTTATTTAGATTTTAAATGATTTAATATTTTATTTTTTATTAAATAATTTAATATCAAAATTTTTAATTAATATTACATTTTAAGCAGAATTTTTTTTAATTTATTTATAATATTTTTAATTACATATATTTAATGTGGTAAAAATAAAAAAATATTATTTACAACTTTTTATATATCTTAGCTACATATATTTGAAAAAATAAAAATAAAAAATTGATTACAAATGGTGTGGAATAGCTAATACCATGAGGGTGAGATGAATCAACATTCCCATGTTTGAGAGAATGGTGATTTGATGAGAGTGAAAATAAGCGTGTTTTAGTGTCCAATTTAACACATTTTTATGGGAATTATTGTATATATTAGCACAAGTGTCTTATATTTAATATATTTGAGAAAAATGTGCGTTTGAGGTGTTTTATTGTATTTTAGGTGGAAAAAAGATAAAAAGTGTAAAGTTGGAGAAAAGGTGCAACTTGTGTATGAATGCTGAAAAATACACATCCAACTTGTATAATTTTTCTGTATTCATATGGAGCTCAAACCTATAAGTGTGATATATGGTTGGAAAGCCACAGAAGAGAAGGTCGTTTTGGCGTAAAGAACACCCCAATCGAAGTCCAAACGAGAAAATTATGATCGAAATGGTAACGTCACGCAAGCTGTGCCACTTTGCATGACTTGTTACACATTCGAATATTGGAGTTTCTATGAGTTCTTTTATCGATAGAAAGTCAAGGAAGATAGGATCGCGTGAGTGTAAGAATCACTCAGATCGGAGCTTGGATGTGAAAGTTATGCGCGAAATGGTGAGACTGCGCATGCAGTTTCAGCTTACAGACATGCAGTTTGACCAAAACCACTTTGGTCGAACTGGGACACGGAATTATGATTTCTATTGGTTTTACACCCTCAGTTCGTGTATTTTCGTATTATCCAAGAAAAAGTCCATCCAAGGTCCATAAGGAGAGCTTACAAGTATAAAATGGGATGTAGATCACATCATTATTGGAGAACCGCAACACAATCATCCTACACCCCCAACCATCATCCACATCCTTTCCTCCATCTATCCATCACTGTGAAGATTCATCTGTGGAATCAAGAAGGAGAACCAAGAGGATTTTAAGAGACGGAAGAGAGAATGAATGAGACTTCTACACCAAGGGTTTTCCTAATTCTTTTCTTCTACTTTCTAATTTTTCGGACATATGGGTAAGATCTATCCAACCCCCATGATTATTTTTCGCAACATCATAGGCTAGAACCGTTTTGGTAGATTTAGGATTTTGATGGTTTTTATAAATTAATTGAACTTTCGTGTGTATACTTGATGAGAGTGGAAATCTACGTCTTTTCGGTCGTTTATTACCGTGTTTCTGCTAGGGTAATGCCATATTTTCATGTTAGAATGCATGGTTTATGTATTTTACAAGATTATGGTGCTTCTAATGGTTTTTATGGAGTTTTGAAGGTTAAAACAGGATAAGAATGAAGCAAAATCGAAGATGGGAAAGAAACGAGCTAAAAAGGAGCTTACTCGAGTTGTATGAGTCAACACGACTCAGCAACTCGAGTCGAGTAAGGTGCCGTAGAGGTTTAGAATTGGTCAGTGAGCTAACTTGACTTGTCTTGAGCAGCTCGACTTGCAGCTCGAGTCGAGCTGCATATGGGGCAAGCCGAGTTGCATGTCGTGTGAGACAGAGCAGCACCGAATTTTATCAAGAGAGCCAAAACGAGTTGACAGACGATGACACGACTTGCCAGCTTGACTCATGTTGATGTATAGAGGAAAATCAGTTTCAGAGCATGACAACTCGACTTAACAGGCAGACGGACGACTTGGTAGCACGACTCGAGTTGGGTTACTCGAGTTGCAACATAAGACAACTCGAGTCGTGCTGGCAACTCGAGCTGGTCACTCCAACTCGTGTTGCGTTAGTTTAGGCCGAAAATTGGGATTTTTAATCCCCTGTGTGTGACAAACGTGAAGAATAGCCCAGCAAAGTCAGTTTTGTGGCCTAAGGTATAAAAAGAATCAGATCACTTGAAGAGGGAAGACCGATCATTCACCACAGAACAGAACGTGAATTCAATTCATGAACCATCCACCCACATTTACACATATCAAAATCCATCCATCCCATCGGTCCGGAGGAAGAATCAAGTGCGGTTGAGACAGCATTCCAATCGGAGAGACGGAGGAAAGACACGAACCACGTGACACTAGGGTTTCGATTTCTTTTCTTAATTTCTTCTTTTATGATTTTGTTATGTATTTGATAGCCATGAGGGTTGCTTGTGACCTCATGGGCCAAATACTTTTATAGTTCTAAGGATTGAGGGTTAGATGTAGCTGATTAGGGAACCTAGACTAAACTGGTCAATTCATAATGTGATAATCCTTATTTATTCGTTTCATCAAAACTTTGTCATGCGCTTGTAACGTCTTCATCGCATATTTTTGATATTGCCCGTGATGCTTGATATGCTATGTTAGCTTGTGTGCAGTGTACTTGATACTGTTTGATTGCTAAGAATTGAAGTAGTTTGTCCGTGAACAAGTTAATCCTAAGAGCTAGTAAATAAGGTACTTGATTATCTTAGTGGAACAATGCAATTAAGAAGTCAAGTAGGAAGTGAATAAGATTGAATAGGAATTCCAGAGAATATATGTTAGTCGAATTGGTCATTCGGAGATTTATAAAATTCGCCTTATTAGTATCTAGGAAGGAGGTTCAAAACTACTCACGCATTGAATCATGATGTAAATCCATTAAAACGGTATGAACGAACAGTAGGACGTTTAGGAAACCAAATCAATCGCATTAAACCTGATACCTTAGAGCTGTTATTTATCTCTTGATTAATCTTGAATTACTCCTTGCTTTTGTTTATTAAGTTATTTAATATTTCAATACTTTAGATTATAATCATAGTCAAACAATTGGAAATTGGTTACAATAGTTCTAATGAATAGTAATATAAATTAAATAAATAGTTAGCTATCTCAGTGAGAACGATATTATTTTTAACTGGGGGTACTTGCCTCTACAATTGATATCCCTACATTTGGGGATTTAATTGGAGTGCGCAAAATATGCCTAACAATACTCCGTACAATACTACTTGTGGTTTAGTTTATATATGACTATGCGTTTTTAATTCATACTTAGGGTTGTTTTGTATATCATTAACTGTTATGTAGAGTCTGAATACGTATCTTGGTTATTGATTGAGTGCGTACACTGCTGAGCGGGATTCCATGTTATGATTCTAAGTGAGGGGACTCCGAAACTTCATTAGAATTGTCATATATGAATACTTGTTAATTGAATCTAATTCGGGTTAATAAGTAGGATAAAGAGGATGATTTTATAATACCTATAAAGGGAGATCATATTGCGTTAGAGTACCAAACGTGTCGGGAAATAATTGATACTTATAGTACCTAGAAAGTGGGGGTGAAATTATATCTCTTACTCCGAGGTTATTCACACGTGTTACGCGCATATTTACTTGTGTCTATAGAGTAGATTTGCATAGTTTAGTGATGCGTCCATATTCCACAAGGTAGAGTCGGACATTGATATACGAAAGGGAGATTAATGAGTAAAATTGGATTATCTTAGAGCTACCTATTCTCCTACTTGATCCACTTTCGTATTCTTCCAGTGATACTTTATGTTATTTGTTACTTTAATTACTTGTTAGTAGTTGATAATTAAATTAAATCTACCAACCTTATTGACTTTTGCCTTAATTAATTTAGTAAATAATTAAATTGATAATACACCATCCTTTCGGTTCGATATTTAACTTGGTCGCTTATTTAAGCTACAATAACAACCTTCATACTTGGGGATTAATTATGTGTTGAGAAAAATGCTTATCATGATTCCATTTGGAATCGAGATTCCCATTCATTGAACATACCAATCGTGATATTAGGAATAAAATTAGGAATTGTGATTCCATTTCTAATCGATTCCAACCTATCAATCATGTCGTTACTGTTATATATTATTTTAAAAAATTTACTAGTACAAAATCCCACGTAATACATGGGATAAAATTATTTAAAAAATATGTTTTTATTTAATAATTAAATCAATTTGTAATTGTGTTATGAAATTATAATAAATTTTATTATATATACTAATAAAATTAAATAAAAGTAAATTAATTTAAATTGGTATTAATAAAAGAGATTAAAAAAAACTATAGTTAAATAAATAAAATTAAATGTGATTTTAAATAAAAATTAATAAAAACTTTAAAGAAACAAAATTAATAGATTAAAAATTTGACAAACTCTATTGTGAGACGGTTCGAGAGACGTGTTAAAGTATGATTGTTATATAGATAAAGTATGTTTAATGATTATTAAAGTAGGGGTGTGCGGATCGGGAATCGGTACTGATTTTAAAAAAATTCATACCGAAATTCGGATCATTTTTTTTAAAAAAATAATCCGATATTGAATCAGTACCGAAATTCGATTTGATTCAGTTCGGAACGGATTTTTGGCAAAATAAATTTTGACGGTGCGGAGCGAATCGAAGATAATATTATATTTTTTTAATAAAAGGTAATAATACTTTAAAAATAAGAAAATACTTCTGTAATACTGCTTCACAATTCACATTAAGAGTTTCATGAGACATATAAAAAGAGATTATATTTGAATAAAAAGTTATACTCGAATTGATGAAAAGTGAGAGTGGTGCATTGCATTATTTCATAAACAATTCATATTATATATAAAGAATGACAAAGTTTTAATGAAAAGTGATAATATATATAATAAAAATTGATAATTACTTAAAAAATGTAAAATAGTCTTACATAACACGACCTTATGTGTTGTCCGGATCTGGATCCTCTCCATTTCATACTCCGTCAATTTACGTAAATTTCTCTACCCATAATTTCCACCAATCACTACTTGACATGTCATCCACCATTATCTAATTAAATTTTAAATTTTAATTGAATTTTTTATTTTTTTTTCTCACGTCGTACTTGTGGTGACGTGGCAAATTAATATTCATAGATACTCCCTCAGTCCCAGATTAAGAGGGTCAGGACCTTATGTTTAACATAAGGTCTCTGACTCTCTTAACTTGGGACGGAGGAAGTATTAATTAAACGACACAGATTAAACGAAATTGAGGAAATTTACAGAAAGGTAAAGGGAGATGATTCATATCCTGTGTTGCCCTAAATAATAATAGTACTAAGATAAAGAAAATTAATAATTTTAGATTTTTTTTAAACCTTTAACTTTAAATTTAAGGTGTATTTTAATTAAAGTCTATCTAATACTAATATTTTAGACATAAATATGAATTATCATTTAATCTTTGCATTTTATCTTCATTAAATAAATATAAAATATAATAATTATTTATTAAATTTACGATTGAATTTAGACTTTGGAGATACCATTTACTTTATTCATTATATTCTCTAAAATAATACTATGAACATATTATTTATTTATTTCTTATTTTTTTAGAAATTTATTTTACTTTATGAAATACATATATTCTAATATACACTAATAAATAAATATTTAGAGCATAAGATATATTTTTAAATTATTATTTGGTAGTATATTATAAATAATTTTAATTTATTAATTATGATTACATTATAATTAGTAGAGTAGAATTAATTAATTCATGACATATAAAGTATAAACTATAAATAATAAGATAAATATATTATATATAATTTTAATTTATAATTTAAATTTGGTTTTTCTGTATGGTTCGGTTTGGTACGGTTCGGTCCGGTTATATCCAATATTCGATACGAGAAAATGAAAAATATTCAAGTCCGTACCAAACGAAAATCGGTTCGGTTCGGTTCGATTCGATTCAGAAAAAGTTAAAAAGTCAACGATTTTTTCGGTTCAGGATTAATTTGGTGCGGTTTCGGTTAAATCCAATATCCGTGCACACCCTTATGTTAAAGTATGTTTTCTAAAATATGATAAATGATGAATTAAAGTATGATTTTATAGTGTTATTATATGATTCATTATTAACATACTTTATCTACAGATAAACGTACTTTCTTTATATGATAAACATATTTTAGTAATGGGTCAACCCGTCTCACAACCGTCTCTCAAAAAATCCGTCACACAAGATAGTATCTCTAAAATTTTTTACTAATAAAAAATTTTAAAAACAGAAAGAAATTAATAAAAATTATAAATACTCCATGAATTTGAGAGTCAAAGAAAAAATATAAAAAAATTCAATAGAATTTAATTTATCATATGTATGAAAAAATATATAATAACATCAATTAAAATAAATTAAATTAAAAAACACAAAATCATACTGATGAATTAAATTATAAATAAATTAATAAAAATTAAAAAATATACCTTATGAATTTGAGAATCGAAGAAAAAAATATTAAAAAATTCAAAAGAATTTAATTTAATATGATTATATATGTATGAACCAAAAATAATAATAATAAAATCAATTAATAACTAAATTTAAAAATACAAAACATATTGTAAATTTGACAACTAAAATAAGTATACCAAAATTAATACACAAATTAGTTAAAGAAATATAATTTAAAATATATATTATAAATAAATAAATCACATACCGTCAATTCTTTGGAACTTGGAGAAACTTTCATAGTATAGTTTATGTGTGTCGAGGAGAACCTTATTTATAGGTGGGGAGATAAGTATATGTATTTATTTATATAAATTTTTGTTAATAAAAAAAATTAAAAAGCTTTATCAAATCAAATATTAAAATTAATTATATATGGATCCTATAAGAATTTTCTTTAAGATAAATATCAAATATTTTAAATATTTATCTTTTAGTTGTAAATTTAAAGATATTATATTTCAAATAATTAAATCAAATAAATAAATAAATAATTAATTAAATTAATTCAAATAAACCACAATTTGACACGTCACCGCGGAGGCTCCTGGAAGCGACACGTAGGCAAAAAATAACTCTTAATTAGTATATTAATGATTTATTTTTTACTAACTTTATTGACTTTTAAGAGAATTTTAGTATTTTTAGGTAATAAATAAAATATAAAGTGATGTCATGAGTGTGAAAAAGTATTGTCAAATTTGAAATTAAAGTAATTTTTACAGTTATCAGATAAAATTTTATTCCCTCCGTCCCATTTCAACCTTTATATATTTTTAATTTGGGTGTCTTATTTCAATCTTTATATTTCTTTTTTTGGTAAATGAGGCCCACACAAATTAATTTTTTTATCTCTTCATGAGCCCACACATCATACTAATACAACTACTTATCTCACGTCACTATATATTAAAATATTATATTCCTTAATCTCTGTGTATAAAGCAAGCATAAATTTTGAAACGGGACGAATAGAGTATTTTTTTTTGGTGCGAAGCTTATGTGAGACAAATATGATAATAGGATTTAAAGTTGCTACACTGGTAATATTAGTATTGTAATGCATCTTAGTTTATGGCAAAAATCTCTATTTCATGTTTATTAGCTGAACAAATGTCTACTGTTTCAGGAACTTGATTTTATATATAAAATTGAAATGCATATTAGTTTACATTTCATGTTTATTGGTTGTGCAATTATCAATCGTTTTTGGAATATATTTTTTATGCATAAAACAACACTACTCCATGAAATTCATGAACATTAGTCTATGGAATTTGAAATTATGAAAACTAGAGACTTGTGCAGTTTCTTTGATTTCCATGCAATTTCTTAGATTTTAGCGTGTGATTTATTTCATTTAACAAATATCATCGTACGTTTAAGAGAGAGATTTGTTTACCTACAATTTTTAAGATTTTAGCGTGAAATTTCTTTCATTTAACAAATATTTCATTTAACAAATATCATCGTACGTTTAAAAGAGAGATTCATTGTTTACCGTTATTTATTTGAGAAATTCGTGTAGTCAAAGTTTTGGTTACTCCAACCGTCCCGTTTTGCTTTTTTTCACATAAATTAAGAAGTATTATTATTTAATGTGTAGTTAGTAGTTGTATTAGTGGGAGTGTGGACCCCATATTTTAATTGTATTAGCGGATGAATGTGAAATCCATGTGTATAAAAAAGGGAAGTGAACCTTTTGGGTGAGACAATCAAAATGGAAAAAAAGAGACCATTGGTGCGGGACGGAGGGAATATTATTTATGAAATATTAATATTTGTTTAAAATTAGAGAATAAGAGTAAGGCCAAAAATAAAAATATAACACAATTTATTCATGTGTTATAATTTGAATCAATGTATGTATTAGAGTATTAGTAATTTCACTTATATATTAGTAATATTAATTAATTACTTAAACACTATTATCGTGAGATACATATATTCAAATTTATTATTATTAGATAAAAAAAAGTTGGAGTGATATACCTAATATAACCTTAATATTAATTAAATATTTTAAAATTAAAACTTTATTTATAATCAACCCCACCCCATCCCTCCTTGGTACGCGCCTAATTAATAGACAGAATCACCACGCCTTGGTTGATAGTTTGGTCGCATCCAATGCAGGGGATATTCAATTCCTGACCACAGCCAAATAGTATAGATTTAGCGAGTAATATAGCAGTTGAGGCATGCGTATGGGAGGCTCTTGCTTGGTTTCCATGATTGGGCATTTATTACTGAACTGCTTAGTTGAGAATGATCTTAATTGATTTACACATATGGTGAATTGGTTTTGGTTATCTGTGGTGATTCCTATTGTGTTTATGGTGGGTCTAGAAAGATTTTGTAGTATTATAATGGATCGTGCATACTTTTTAACTTATGCCACAATATAATAGATTGTGCAACAATTTAATTTATTGTGTGGCAAATCAATTTACGCACAAAAACAGAAACTTCAATAAACATATATGTATAATTTATTTCCTACAAATAAATACACTTTCAATAATAGTAATGTTGGGCAGTTTTTTACAGAAATTGTGCAGAAACAAAACTAGTTATGCAGTCTTATTCACAAATTGAGATGTGCAGATACGAAGCTAGTTGTGCACACAAATTATAAATGACAAAGACTTGTGTGAGACCGTCTCATGTAAGCCCTTACGTGAGATGTTAGAAAGTGATAACTTTTATACTGAAAAAGTGATAATAAATTAATAAAAAAATGATAATGTTATTTTATGAATAATTTATAATATAAATTCTCTTTTTATTTTTTCTGCCGTATTCATATTTATTTATCATAGTTTCCGCCGAAGCTGATCGGCCTCAACAACGCAAGAATCCTGTCTTTAGACCCTTTTCTCTTGGATTAGCCGTAAGAGTTTCAAAAAAATACGCCGCCTTGGGGCTTTACCAGGACTAACGAATAAAAGGCCTAAAGCCGGAAGTGAAATCTACTGTAAAAAAGATATAAAAAGCTTGGACAGAACGAGAAGTGAGCGAGATGATAAGCTTTTTATGTGGGCGTATGTAAAAGGTGGGTCTTTTGTGAATGAAAATTGATAACATTTTATAGTAAAAGTGATAATGTTTTATAGCAAAAATAATAATTATTTAAAAAAGTATAAAATGATCTTACGCAAGACCTAACCATTATAAATATATATGTAGACAAGGAGTCTTATTCAAATCCATCCGATTCCAAATTATGAATGCAAATTACATCCTACTGGTTAATGATTATGACTAATTATGAAAAATAAATACCATTTTAATCACAAATTGACTGTAAATACGGGGCGATGGTACAATCTGTTGTAACTTTCATGATAGATATTGTAGAAAATAAATTGGGAGGGTAAAATTGAATTTTTGTAGTATAATATTGTATCTATTAATTTAAATTTTAACCATAATAATGCTCCCTCCATCCACCGTAAATATATACATTTTGTTATTTTGGACGTCAACCCAAAGATATATATTTCCCTTTTTAAACACATGAGACCTACATTTAATTTAATATATGGGTCACACACACTCACTAATACAACTACATACTACAAATTAAATTATAATACTCGTAAAAAAAACAAGTGTATATGTCTCGGGCGGAATAGGATATATGTGGTATCTAAAAATAAACCTCCTTAGTAATAATATTAATCCCTATTCTCTTTCTTAAATTTAATTTTTAATATTTGTATTGCACATCATTATTCACCCTAATCATTCATGTGCAGGATTGCAGACCCCACGTGGTTAGTTCGGCTTTCTCCATTTCCAGCTTCAAATCTTGCATACTTTATCGAAATTCTTTTTTTTTTTTTTTTTGTAAAAGTTTACATCGACTGGAAGTTGAACGGTGGACGTGCTTGCTATAGTTGTGGTGTTTGTTTCCTTCACGTAATGACACCTAAATCACGCACAAAACACTGTGTGTGGCTTGCAGGATTCTTGATTTATAACTGTCCATTTTTGCTTCTTGGCCCATTTGAATTTTTCTATTTTTTAAAACAACATTTTAGGACACGATTCTCAAGCACTGCGTGAAGAGTGTGTTACTGAGAGTCCATTTTCTCTGCTCTTCATTTTATCATAATTTCTTGAAGTTTGGAGTGTTCAATTTCCATGGCTTCAGCTGTAAAGAATTTTGGGTTATTACCACCCTGTTTTACTTTAAATTTGGAGAAGAAATTCCGTTCTAGATATCAAATTAGGTGTTTGGCTAGCAGGGATTCAACAGCTGAGCAAAAATCTGATTCAGTTAAAGTTAATGGGGTAGTAAATGGAGTGTCTTCTGCAGTGAAGGAGGAGAGAGAGAAATGGGGTAGTGTTCTTACAAGCTCAGTTATTGAGGAGCAGAAGAGAGAGAAGGGTTTTGAGGAGGTAAAGTTGGACCCTTTGTGGGATAAGGGTTTTGAGGAGGTAAAGTTGGACCCTTTGTGGGATGATGGATATGGGACTGAAACAGTGAAAGATTATCTTGATTATGCCAAAGACATTGTTAAGCCCGATGGAGGCCCAGCCCGGTGGTTCACTCCGATTACGTGTGGCCCTCATTTAAGGGGCTCTCCAATCTTGCTTTTCTTACCTGGTAATTGATTGATTAAATCATGAGGAAGTAGAAAGTCTCATTGAATTTATTACATGTATAACAAAGTAGGCCCGTTGATGCAGGAATGGATGGGCTCGGGCTTGGCCTTATTCTGCATCACAAGTCCCTTGGAAAGTGAGTTTCTGTTAAAATCATTTGGGAAGTGAATACATATGCAAACGTAGCGAGTACAATTCATTATTGTGGTTGCTGAAAAAAAAAAAAATAGTAAAACAAATCAAGTGCATGAGTTTATTGATTTATACTTTTCTTGATTCTTTAATAAGAACAGCTGCTGCGTTGGCCTTTTTTGTTACAATTATATCCATTGTTGTAGATGTAGGAGAACTGCTTATGATGATTAGAATCTGGAATTTATGCTGACCAATCATTGTTTCATTTATTGTTCATTAGAGTGGCTCTGTCTTTGGTCTCAGGGTCTTTGACATGCGGTGTATGCATATTCCTGTGCAGGATCGAACCCCGTTTGAAGGTCCTCTTTTATTCCTTTCAATAAGTTAATATTGGTCATCTTTCACTTTCTTCCCGAAAGAAAGTCATATAGAGTGGTGTGATATTCACATCTTTTTACTGGCAAAAACTTGTTTGAGATCGTCTTATGAAATGAGTTCCATGGTACTGATAAAAAAGTGATAACACTTTTAATAAAAAGTGATGTTTGATTGATGAAAAGTGATTGTTAACTGTCCAATTGAAATATTTCATGAACATTCGTAGTATAAATGAAACATCTTTTATGAAAAGTGATAACTAATCAAGAAAAAGTGAAACGATCTCACACAAGACTTGCTCTTTTTTATTTTGTTGTTCCCTCGCTCTTTCTTTTGTAGCATATTATTGTCGGTGATTCCCTACGTTCTTCTTTATTTTCATAAAATTTCAGAGTTGGTATTATGGGTTGAAGAATCTCTCAGAGCTGAGTACTCCTCATCTCCAAGTAAACCTATTTATTTGGTTGGTGATTCATTTGGTGGATGCTTGGCACTTGCAGTTGCAGCACGAAACCCTGATATTGACCTTGTACTAATACTGAGCAATCCTGGTTTGTGCATTGTCATAATTTCTCGTTATTCTCTTGCGGCAGCTGTTGTTTTGGTGTACGAAGTTTAACTGATAAATCATTCTTTCAGCAACTTCATTTGGCAGGTCACAACTGCAACCTTTGCTTCCTTTGTTGGAAGCATTGCCTGATCAACTTCATATCACAGTTCCATATCTCTTAAGTTTTGTTATGGGTACATTACTCACTACTTTTATATATTGCATGATTTGGGTAATATCTTTTAGATAGTGATAGTGCAACTATCCCAAAGCATCATGTGATCATCTATAATATGAACATTTGTTAGACCATTACGATGTGGTTTGAAACATTTCTGAGTTTTTTTTTTGAGAGGGTTACTAATAAACTATGGTAGAATAGGTGATAACTTTGTTAACCTTTACGTGGTACAAATGTTTTTCTTGTTTTCCATTTTCATTATTGAGAATCACTTAACAAAGTTCTCAGCCATTGTCATTATGATGTGCTTGTGATATTTGCTAAAAGTTAGCACTCTAAACGTATCTAACATGAGAATCACTTGTTCTGTGACTCTGTCTCTTTGACGATCTCCAAGTCTCTGCTGATCACTTTCTCCTTTTTCTTGATTTCAAGAGACAGATGCTTTTTCACTTAACTAAGCTTTTCATCTTTAAAGCCCTTTCTCCCATGTGTCTTTTTCAGATGCATTTGTTATGGCGAACTCTCAAATTATGAATATCAGTAAACTGATGTAGTACAACCCACTAAACCATTTTGTTCGATCCTGTAACAGAATGTTAGAAATCCTCTGAACTGAGTAAATTTGAAACAGATAGAACTTACTCGATGCTGCACCACCTTCATGTGCTTAATACAACCGTTGTATACCTCATAACTTTTTCTGTGTTCTAGTCCCTTATCATGCATAGTCATTACTCAAGAGGTTTCTTGTCTATATGGATTTTTTTACACATATTGTAGAAATTCTCAACGTTTGTTAGAAATTGTAGACAACCGTCTCCTTGTCTTTGAACTAGCTAACAGCTGGACATTGTTGCTGTTTTTATGAACTTCTTAAGCTGAAAGTACAGGGTCCAGAAACTCAGGCTATTTGTTCCTCTAATTTACTTGATCCAAAACATTCTCTCTCTCATATATCAGGTGACCCAGTGAAGATGGCGGCTGTAAATATTAATAAAGTGTTGCCCTCCCCACAGTATTTTGAAGAGTTAGCAGGCAACATGACTGCTCTGCTTCCACGTCTTTCTGTAAGCACCCACACGCTTTTCTTGAGTTAATCTAAATTTGGTTTTCAAAATAGTGTCAACTGGGATGGTGATTCAGCTTTAGGAACTTTGCTACAATACTCTTAAAATTTTTAGGAGGAAATCTGAAGCAAAAAACGGTGCTCTTTAGAACTTCTGCGTCAATCATCATATTCAATAAAGCTGTTTTACTGTGGGATTCATGTTTCTTCATTAATAATTCTTACTGGACGTATTTATACAACAAGTCTCTTTGAAAGTACTTACACTTTTCAATGGAACTTGGATAGGGGTTGGCTGATATCTTACCGAAAGAAACCATGCTTTGGAAACTGAAGCTACTCAGAGATGGTGCTGCTTATGCCAATTCTCGCCTTCATGCGATTAAAGCTGAAGTACTCCTTCTTGCTAGGTATCTTCTCTATCTTTTAATAATTTATTTTTCTGATGGTCATGAGGAGAAGACACCACACTCTTCATTTTACAAGAATTCTCTTCAGGCTTATATATAAGGATTAGGACAATCTTACTTGAAGTCACAGAAGATGAGAACTTGGTTTCTCTATAGAATGAATAATAAAGAAAAAAAAAAGATGTAGAAAGAAAGATGGAATGATAGAAGGTAGTGGGTGTCATGCTGTTAATGTACTGAAAAAAAATTCTGTTAATGTATTATTTGGTATCTTCCTAATTTTTTTTGTATGCTGTATTTTTCGTGTCTTGCTCTCTATGCAAGACGTTTACGATGCATATTTGTAAATCAAAATTGAGAAAAATGAACACTTTGCATTTCAGTGGTAAGGATAACATGCTTCCCAGTAGAGATGAAGCTTGGAGACTTTCAAAGTCAATACAGAAGTGCAAAATAAAATATTTTAAAGACAATGGGCACACCCTATTAATGGTAGGTGAGGATTTTATCTGGGTTTTCTCAGAGATTATAATTACTATCATGCCTTCATGATTACGAGATAAATGTCTGAATTCATTTTTGTTCATCGCATACTGGTTTGAATTTCTAAAATGCCTCTTAAAACATTAAAGTATGTAAACATTGTACTCGTATTTAGGACATCTATGCCACAGTTCTGAACCACCAGGTTAACATTTTGCAGGAGGACGGCATTAATTTGTTGACTATTATTAAAGGTACTAGCAAGTATCGCCATTCAAGAAACCATGACTATGTCGTGGATTTCATACCTCCTAGTAAGTCTGAGTTTAAGCAAGCACTCGATGGAAATAGGTAAAATATTCATACTTCCATTTTTAAAATAAGAAGACTTAATGATGCTTGCTTTCAGAATAAATGATTGCCTTTTAAAGGATTTGTGCACTGCATATTCAGTATGTTGTACCTGAGTTCGTAAAACTGAGGTTGAGTGAATCCAATGCAGAGTTCTACGCAATTTTACGAGTCCAGTACTGTTGTCTACTATGGAAGATGGGAAGATAGTGAGGGGGCTGGCAGGAGTTCCGGATGAAGGCCCGGTCATTTTAGTTGGTTATCACATGCTTATGGGTATAGAACTTGTTCCGTTAGTCGAAGAATTTCTACAGGAGAAGAAGATCTTGGTGCGTGGTATAGCACACCCCACATTGTTTTCTAGTGTCATTGAAGGTGAAGGTAATGAGTTTACATTTTATGACTACGTAAGGATATATGGTGCATTGCCCGTGAGCCCAAAAAATCTTTTCAAGTTGTTGAAAACGAAGTCGCACGTGTTGTTATATCCTGGTGGTGCTCGTGAGGCTCTGCACCTTAAGGTTCGATATATTCTTTGTTATTTCCTCGTTCAATATCACATTCTTTTGTCTCTATTCATGTGAACACTCCTCAATATAACTTGAATGATGCAATTTGTTATGGTGGTATTGCTTGTATACAATTTTGAAGTGGTTTGTTCCGAGTCCATGAATTCCATTTTTCTGTGGGCATGAATTAAAGAAATTAATGGAAGTTTATATATGATCAGGGTGAAGAGTATAAATTGTTCTGGCCCGACCAGCCAGAGTTCGTGAGGATGGCTGCAAGATTTGGGGCCACAATTGTACCATTTGGAGTCATTGGAGAGGATGACTTAGTTGAGGTATTCTCACTTCTGTGAATTGTACTTGCCTATGCTTGATGCTGAATTGGTTTAATATCTTCATCCATGAAACCCAACATGGGATTTCCTGCGCCGCTCGTTGTATGAGCAAAACATGGACATTGAATAAAATTTGAACCCTTTCCCCTAGGTTTTAGCTTTTTCTTAGGATGTTCGTTTGAGGTTTATGTGGGCTTAGAATACCTAATTTTAAAGACTTTGAATTTTGAAATCCAATAGTCTATGCTTTTTTGAGTTTTTTTAAGGGCACGGGATGTTCTGTGACACATTGGTGTGACATCTCCTGTGACACTTGCTTATGAAATGACACGTGTCGGGGTGGAGAAATCCAATCCCTTGCCCCAAGGGTTGACTGGTTGAATTAGAGAATAGTTTCCCTTATCTCTCTTACGTGTCACTCATCCAATGGAGTGACACAAGAGATGTCACACCAAAGTGACACAGAAGATCCAGACCCTTTTGTAAGCTAGGTTTTAACTTTATGTTAAACCAATATGTAAGAGGTAAGTGATGATATGTGTAAGAGAGTATTAGTTGATGTGAGATTAGAGACGAGAGATGAAAGAGAAATTGTACTAATTGACTGGAGAGATTCTGTGGAAGATGAGTGGATTGAGAATTAATAAGGTTTGTAGATGATGTAGGGTGGTCCTTGAAATAAAAGGCGAAGTATTGTGTACAATCTTGTAGTTCATGACATTTTATATTTATGGCCCGTGACTTATTTTAAGGGCATAATTTGTAATTTCACACGTGGTACATGTAATATTATGTCTATATGAATCATGGTCTATTTTACCCCATGGTTAGGATTTACCCTTAAGATATGGAGTAGTTTTAATTTTCAAGGTATAATTGTCTTTTCAACTCATATATATAAAAAAGTTATATGTACACCTTGTTGCATGCAATAAATGCTTGTTTTAAAAAACGCAAACTAGAACAAGTGTTGATTTCAAAATCCAAAACAAACATACATATACTCCTTTGTCTCCTACCCATCCAACAGCCTGGTTAAGGAGATAATATGTTGTGATGGCACAGGACATCCGAATAAGTGAAATCCTCTTATAAAAAGTCTCATTTGCATATTTAGTTACTTTTTAAATTGACATAGTTAACCTAGGCTTAATCTATGTTTTTATCTGTACTGTAATAAATAGCAAATTTTCCTTGCACCGGGTTCAAAATGCACCCTAGTGTTTTATGTCCTATTATATCCCTAGGGTTTAAAATATTTAAGGGTATAAGTGTTTTTGCAACTCATAATAAGGAGGGTTTACCGTTGTGATTCACAGGAGACTAGCTATTTATAAAATCTAAAAGTGGAACTTGATTACTAATGGTTTTAAGCCCCATATTTGATATTATGTTGTTACAGAATTCATCTCTAATGAGTTAACACTTTCAAATTTCCATTTTGTAATAAAAAGAATGCACAGTATAATTTTCTTTTAACCCTGTTCATTTATTTCAAATTAGCAAGATACCTAGGGTAAGGAATAAGGAAAAAAAATATGGAATAAATTGATGTTTCCATATATATATATATATATATATATATATATTAACAATAGCATATTATGTTCTCTGTTAGAAAATATATGTATAGTCTTTATTTGTATCCTATAAAAAATGTAGATATTTTATCGGTAGATTGAAGTTGAATGTTAGTGTTGAAAAGAATGGCTGATTTGCTTGCTAACTCAAATGAAGGCCATTTTATCAACAAGCATGTTTCAATTCGTAGCAAGCTATGAATCGACTATGATGACTGGATGAAATGCAGAGAGGCGCGTGAATTTAAATATATGGACACTTATTGTGTACACTGTGAAACTGAAGCATGAAAAAACTTTAATGATGATCAGTGGACTTACATTTCGAATGTATTGGCAGCTGGTATTGGACTACAATGACCTGATGAAAATCCCTATCATAAGGGACCGTATAAGAAGTGATAACGACAAGTACAAATCGTTCAACTTCAGGTAAAAATCGACTACCTACGCTATACTCATCTTATTTTCCAGTGCATTTTCTTTTGATTAGCGTCAAAGCTGAATCTAACGTTTTTGCATGGCCTTAGAGCTGGAGTGAGCGGTGAGGTCGCCAATCAAAAACTGTATCTTCCGGGACTTCTACCGAAGGTTCCCGGACGTTTCTACTACCTGTTTGGAAAGCCAATTCACACAAAAGGGAAGGAGGAGATGTTAAAAGATAGAGAAACGGCAAGGGAACTCTACCTGCAAATAAAATCTGAGGTAGAAACGAACATGTCGTACCTGCTTAGAAAGAGGGATGAAGACCCATACAGAGGTATCGTTGACAGGACGGTATATCGAACGTTTCTTGCCCCGATGGATTCGATCCCTACTTTTGAACCATGAAAGAGACAAAGTCAAGGTAGCTAACTGCTCATTGTTCTTGTTTCTGTATTATTATCCTTGTGTTCAGGGCAAGAACTGAGTTATTACAAATGTGGTCCATTTGTATATATTAGGTGTGAACTTCAGAATATATAGCGTGTACAAGTGAGGAACATAAGGTGAAGCTGTTGAAGGCACACTGATTCGTTGTATCACCATTGTATTTTATACATTACTATTTTTATAATTATTTATTTATTTATCTCTAAAGTATGTGATTGATTTTGTTAACCCTTCTAATCCCAAGAAAAGTAAATTTAAATTTGATAAAGTCTCTTGTGAGACGATTTGTGAGACATGTTAAAGTATGTCTATTATTTAGATAAAATATGTTTAATCATTATTAAAGTATGTTTTGTAAAGTATGTTGGATTATGGGTTAAAGTATGATTTTAACGTGTTATAATATAATTTATTATTGAAATACTTTAACTACAAATAAGCATACTTTATTTCTATAATATGTATACTATAGTGATGGATCAACTCGTCTCACACCCGTCTTACAAATAATCCGTCTCACAAGAGAGTCTCTTTAAATTTATGAAAAGTCAGGGAAAATGGAAAGTTTGGGCAAAGGGTCAATAGAGATCCCTAATCTTATTCCAAAAGATCAATTAATTTTTGGTTCATGCAAGCCCTCCATCTATTTTAGGGGGATCGAACTGCCTCTTTTCCAAAAAAATTAAATATCAAAATCTTTATATTTTTTTTCTCCTAATTAATTTTGGATTAAAAAAGACAATAACCCCTTTAACCCGCCACCACCTCCCCCTGCCCTTGCCCAACAGAGATAAATATTGACATCCCACTCGCACCCGGCGGTGCTGGCGGCAGCAACACCGTGCCGGAATAGAGAGCATCACGAAACTAACGTGCAGCGTGATCTCAGGCCCCTTGTCAGGCGTAGAGTGACGTTGGGACGGTGCCGCCGCCACTGCTAACCCCTTGGGGTATTTGGATAGTGATAATCGGAAGCTTGAGCTTGTTCTTAGAGCCGGTGGGGTGACATTAGAGTGGCGGTTGGTTGTAGGTTTTAGATAGAGATTTGGCAAGAAGCGGTGGCCAGTGATCCAATTTTTGGCTTTAATCAATTTTTAACGAAAATTAATTAGTAGAGAAGAAAAAAAAAGTTATTTAATATTTAATTTTTCTAGAAAGGTCGTTTGACTTTGAGCCATTAAAATTGATTGAGGGCCTGAATGAGCCCATTAAAATTGATTGAGGGCCTAAATGAGCAAAAAATTAAGTGAGGGGCCGACTTGGGCGTTGGATGTCCTGTTACATTTTGGTGTTACATCTTTTGTTATACGTGTTAGATGAGTGACACGTGTGCGGAGAGATTAATCTCAACCTTTCCCTTAGAGTTGATTGTTAGGGTATATATTAGTCTATCCTACGTGTTAATCATCCAACGGTTTGTAACAGGAGATGTAACACTAAATGTAACAGAAGATCCGAACCAGCCAACTTGATCCTGGAAAAAGATGAGGGTCCAATTTGACTTTTCACCCTGAAAAGTTTAAAAGAGAAAAGGATAATTGTTAACGAAATATTTCATTGAACGGTCATTATTTTTTATTAAAATATTACTATTTTCATTTGAAGTAAAATTTACGTTTGTCACTAGCACTTAAATTAATAATTGGAATGAGTCTATTAAAAGGTTGATTAAACTCACTATCAACCATTACAAATTATACTTGTAATTCTCATTTATTTTTTACGAGTGAAGAGTATTATTAATTTACACGGAGTGGGTAGGGTGGGTAATTTTTTTTAAAATCGCCAAAATCGATCGAGCCACTCCGCATTGCACTTCACTTAGTAATTTTTTACCTAACAGCGGTTAATTCTATCGAAGAAAATCGCACCGCTTGAATGGTGCAATTTCAATTTTCATGTAAAATTACACTGTACGACAATCTATTATATAAATTATAAATATATTATATAAATTATATATATATATATATATATATTTAAATATTTGTATATGTATTATAAAAAAATTCAAAGATATACATAAGGTTAAATACTTTGGATCGAAAAATAATTTTAATATAAGTTGCTTTATGTTATGAATATTATTTCGATTATTTATAGAGTTCGAATGATAATTATATAATTTTAAGATCTTATTATCTATTTTGATAAGTGTTATAATATTTTATTTTTAAAGGTGTAGAAACACTTTAAATTAAGCATTTCATTATATTTATTTTTGGGTAAATCTTGGGTGAGACCGTCTCACGGATCTTATTATGTGACACGAATCCTCTACCAACCCATTTATATAATTTTCTTTTAAAAAAATAAAAGCGCTGTGAGCGCCTATCTAGCGTGTAAATGCAATTAACTTATGACAAAGTATTTTGTGAGACGTTAATTACATGAGACGGTTTGTGAGACGTGTTAAAGTATGTCTGTTATTTAGATAAAGTATGTTTAATGATTGTTAAACTATGCTTTCTAAAGTAAGTTGAATTATGCATTAAAGTATGATTTTAGTGTGTTATAATTTGATTTATTATTGACATACTTTAACTGCAAATAAACATATTTTATATATACAATAAACATACTTTAACTGTAAATAAACATACTTTATATATACAATAAGCATATTTTAATGATGGATCGACTCGTCACACATCCATCTTATAAATTACCCTATAAATTACTCATCTCACAAAAGTGTATCTCTTAACTTAATTTCCGGTAAATGCTTAATCCAATTATTTATTTATTTAAACAATTAACAGCCTATTCTATATTTTAAAAGTTTTTTTTTTTGTTTTCTTCTCTTTCATTATTTTTCTATTATTTTTTAATGTAAATTAATTCCTTTATTTCAGTTTTAATAAAAATATAAAATAAATACTTGAATAAAAATTAAAATTAATCAAATTTAGTATTTTATTTTAATAAAGTTAATATATTTAAGACAAAGACTTGTGTGAGATCGTCTCACGTAAACCCTTGCGTAAGACGGATAAAAAATGATATGATTATTATCATTTTCGCTATAAAATGTTATCACATTTTATTTATACTATAAATTGTTCATGAAATAATTCAGAGTATCACTTTTGCTATTATCAATTTTTATCCGTCTCATGTAAGAGTTTACGTGAGACTGTCTCATACAAGACCTACCATATATTTAATTAAATTATTTTAAATAAGACATTACATTTTATTCGTCCTAAAAATTGTTCATGAAAAAAATAATTTAATTGATAATGATCACTTTTCTATAATCAAGTATCACTTTTTCTTAAAATTATTATCACTTTATATTTGTATTATAAATTATTAATATTTGAAGTAGTTCAACTAATAGAGTATCACTTTTTCTTGATATGTATCACTTTTTATAACAAATATTATCACTTATTATCTTTTATATAAATTGTTCATGAAATAATATAGTAGAATTGATTATCACTTTTTTTTGATCATTTATCACTTTTTAAAAAAAACTATTATCACTTTTTATTTGTACTAATATAAATTAGGGTTGTAGATAGCCAGATTTAATTCCTTACTAATGGTGGATTAATGTGGCTTTTTATGGGTAGTTAGGGGATTATCTGTACTAATCTAACATAATATGTAAGAGAGATGATTGCCCCCAGGCAGTTGTGTGCCTTTTCTGGGGTGAATGTTGTTGTTATTGTCATGGGTTATTCCCATATTTATATTGTATGATTTGACATCATCCGTATCTGGATATATCATTAGGTCACATCACAATATATGCCTATAGTGTGGCCATTAAATGCACTAGCCTCTCGTGCCTATTTCTAGGATTCGATTTTGGATATCCCCTATGTAAATATCTTAGGGGATATCCGTATAGCTTCCTAGCAGAAGGGAGCAAGTGGCCAACTTGAATAGGGTGGCCGAGTCGTCACGGCCCGATGGGTGGTGGACACGCAATTGGACGCTCGCAGGGTTGGGATCTTCGCTAATGGGCCTGGTGAGTTTGGGCCGCAGCGGTGTTTTATTTGGGCCCTAACCTCGTGGCCGCAACTGTCGTGTCCAAGGGCCCAGCTCCTTGGGACCTACTACATTAGCCCCAGGCCCTGTTGTTAAGAGGCTTGGGCGAGTGAGAGCGGGGCTTGCTCTAATAGGCGCGTGCGCCCTAGCTTCCCAATTTTAAATTTTAAAATCTGTGAATTGATGCGTTGACTTCCCAAATATTTTGAGGCGACGTTTCGAGATTTTGGGTTGCCTTCTCAATGGGCCCTTTCATCATTAGGTTGCTTAAAAGGGTGTTATTCATTAATTTCTTATCTGCCAAGGGTTGCGTCGATCGAGGGGAGACGTATAAAAAGGCATTTTCTTCCACTTCAATTCTCGTATTCCTCCTGATGTTCCAGATTCCGATTTGTTACCTTCAATCAGTTTTCCTCTTTCAATTGTTAAACACCCTAAATGAATCCAGACGACCATTTCGTAGGTCAGTCGGACTCGAGATGAGTGGCGAGTGGCGGAGAAGGGGTGTTGGAATCCCTTGAGAGGGCCTTCCGGGACCTGCGGGACGAAACTGAAGTATCCTCGTCATTGTGGAGACTTCCGGCGGTATCTCGCTCCCTACCTACCTCGTTTGCAATGGCGGAGGATGTGCCGGACCCGGAGAACATATAGGCCGTATTGCTTTGCACAGGATATCTCAATTCCTCTTTCCCAATTTGAAGAACTGTCTTCAAAATACGCGGTGCTAGGGGTGAAATTCATTAGACCAGTCGAGAATGATAGGGAAAGCAAGACGACTCAAGGGCGGGTGACGGTGAATGTCCAGATGCTGAAGCTAGGGTTTCATCTGTCCATTTATCCTTGTTTGCCAGAACTCCTCGATTATTGGAATTTGGCACCGGCTCAGCTATCCCCAAATGCTTGGGTCATAGTAATTGGATTTATTATCCTGTTCTGTAAGAAGGGGTATCGCCATTTATCCCCTAAGGAAATCGATTATCTGTGTTATATTTTGAAGGAAAGTTTGCATACAGGATTTTATCGAGTCAATCCTTCACGCGGAATAACTCTCTCAAGGAAGTCTTCTTCCATAAAGAATTGGAAGGAATGGTGGTGCTGGGTGGTAGACGCGTGGAAGCCGGCGCAAATTAGGGTTCCCTCTGCCTTTCAGCTTATTCGTTCTCGTGGAGGTACACACGTCTATACTTTTGTTTGACTCCATTTTTCTAAGAGGTGTAGTGACTATGCTTTTTATCCTCATCCACAGATAGGGACACTCGTCCAGGACCTCCCCTTTCTAAAGAGTTCTTGGAGCTAGCGGGCGTTATTAGCAAAATGAGTGCCCAAGAGAAAAGCACCGGCATTATTACCGACAAGCTCTTGATAAAGTATGAACTTATGGTGGACCCAAAAGCACCGGCTTCCTCGTTGGGTGTGACTGTGGATGCTCATGTCGGTGCGAGTTCGGAGCCTCAAGGGAACTCTCTTATTGGCTCAGACATTCCTGTTGGTGTAGCAACGATTCCAGTATAGTTGTCCGTCCCCTCGGGTCCAGAGGTGGTGAGGCCGAACGCCTTAGTAGAAATAGTTGAAGTGGATGAGGCCTCTCCCGTGGGTCTAAGCCCCCAGGCTCCTCAAGAAGGCGTAATCGTGTTGGATTCAGAGACTGGTGCCCACACTGGCGAGGGGGCCACTCGGCAAGGCATGGGTCATGAGGCTCCAGTCATTACGCAACAGAAGGGATTCGACAACATGATAACCACTTCGGAAGGAGAGCATGAGGAGGATTTTTTGCTTTTCGAATCCGGCTACTCCTCTCCAGTCGTCAGTTCAGTACAACGACGTCCTGGGGATTCCAGTGGTGATCCTTCTGTCAAGCGGTGATACTTCTGAGCCCCCATGTAAGAGAGTTAGAGTTGAAAGCTTTGGTCTTTTTACTGGCGGTGTCACTTCTGGGGTCCTTCCAATCGAGACCCCTTATTTGGGTTTCAAGGTTGACGTTTCTCCGTCTAATGTCCACCCTCTCTCGCCGGTAGTCCACAGCCTTTATGGGTTGGATGTTTATAATTTTCCTTAGTTGGATTTGCCATCTATATGCAGAGGGCCATGGAGTCTATTCTGGTAAGCTTCACTCAGGAAGAGATTGATGCCATGGAGACTTTGAATTATGATGATTTGCTTCATGCAGCGACTGGGTATCAGTCTCGGGCTCTGAGTTATATGAGCCAGACATTAGTTGTTTTGGCCCGTAGGAGTCATGATATGGCTCAGTCGGCTGCTCTGAACCATCAACTTGAGGCGGATTTGGCCAAGGTGAGGCGAGAGATGGAGGAGGCTGAGCAGAGGCATTCAGGCGACCTTGCAGCGATGCGGGAAGAGTCGGCCCGATAGCGTAAGGCGTTGGAGGAGGCTTTGGACGCCGTCAAGGGGGAGTTAAAGCTGGCGGAAGAGAAGTTGCCTTCTTTCAAAGCAGAATTGAAGGTCGCTCAAGAGGCGCGTAAGGAGTCGGAAGATAAAGCCGAGCATCTTGTTCAAGAATTGGGAGAGGCTATCAAGCGGCTTACCGAGTGTCAGAGAGAATTGGAGGCGAAGGCAGTCGAAGCCAATACTATCACTGCTAGATATCAGGCTGACTTTTCGGCCTTGATAAATTTCGAGAGGCAGGTGGCCGGCATAGTCGGGTTTGCGAAGGCTCTGGCGCACTCTACGCGTTTGGCTACTAGGGTCCGGTCTACTGGCCTTTTAGAAAATTTTCGCAGGATGCTACACGCTCGGATTGCCACCTCGGTGTTATCGACTAGTATTGATTGAGAGTCGGAGGGGATAAATCTTGCTCCACTTGGATATGTGTCTGACTTCTTCCCCGTCCCAGGCTTTGGTAGTCGGGTGGCCTCTCAGGCGTCCACAACATCGACTTATACAGTGGCTTCTTCTCATCCTACTCCTGCTCCTGCTCCGACTGGCCATTCTGGTGGGACTTAGTTTTTTAGGATGAAAACCTTTGTATTCTTTTGGTTTCCCATTTTTGGTTTTTACTTAGCTTGTATTTTTGTTCTTCAATGGCAATGATTGCATTTAATAGTAGTTCTAACATGCATTAATTATGCATTTAATGTATTTGATTCCCCCATATCTTCGCTGCCAGTTATTTTTTCGAATTGTCACATTGGTTATCATTCTCCCCACGTTTTCTTATTCGATTGCGGCCACGTGTCAAAATTGACGGTTCTCGTTTCGCCCTTGGTTGATCGTTTCAAATTCTAGGAGGGGAGGGCAGTTATCTCCTCTCTTCCCCCTTTTTTCTTCTATAAAAGCGAGAAGTCATGCAAACATCAAGGCAACACTTAATTCTTCCCTTTGCTATTTCCGTAACCCATCTTCTTTCTTAATCACTTCTGCAACATATTTTGCCATGACTCTTACTTTTCATTTCAGTGTGTTTATGCTTGCCCTTCTATTTTTCGTTGGTCTCCTTTTTCCCCTTATGGCTGTCGATTCAAGATCCTCTCAGGAGTTCCTCAGTTCTGAGGAAGACGAAGAGGCTAGCAATGCTAGGGCTCCTTCTATTGCTCCCGTAACTTGAAGCGGACGCCGTTCAGTTCTGCTGCCACCGCATTATAAAATTCCTCGAGAATCCACTCCCGTTGGAGAAGGATCATCGCGGCGGCGCGTAGTCCCTAAAACTAAAGGTCGGGCCTCCCCTTCTTTTGTGAACTTAGAGGATTCTACTGAACCTGACAGCGTGAGCCGTCCTTCCGGTCGGGGTCATGCGGTGACTAACTCCACTTTGAGGGGTTATTCCACCAGCATGTAGAATGAGGATGTAGATGGTGCCTTCATCCTTTATAGTTACCTCGGAATTAAATTTGGGACTCCTGATTATCGTGAATGCCCTTGGAGCAGCGAGCCTGACTATGCCGCCTTCAACAAGGGTACGTTTGCCATTGGCGTTAGGCTGCCGTTGGCTCACGTCATCGGACGGGTGTTGATCAATTGGGGTTTGGCCCCAATGCAGATAATCCCTTCAGCATTGGCTAATTTGATAGGTTTGCTAGTGTTGCTTCATGAGAATGAGTGCCTTTCTCATTCTGCACGAGATATTGATTATGTTTACCGTTACGTTCGTGATCCCGATTGCCACGGCCATTATTATCTGTAGGTGCAGCGATGAGGTTTATCCTAGTTTTAATATAAACTCCATTGGCAGCCAGCATTGGTGATGTCAATGGTTTTGGGATTGAGGGTTTGAATGTCGAGACCCGCTTGAAAATTATCTGCCCGTACCGTATGCCTTTCGAACTCCCGAGTCTCGTAAGCCTTCCTACAACATCTTTTCCTTATGTATATGTCACTTATGATTTTTGATTCTAACCTGTGTTGTATTAGTTGGTAGTCCCACTCTGTCCGGCTGAGGAAGAACTATCTCTTGGTTTTTATCGGGTTTTCAATGCGATCAACCGAATGACCATTCCTCGTGATATCTCTTCACTCTTGACTGACAAACGGCTCTTGGAGGCCAACCTTTATCAAGATCCGACTCGGGCTCCTCCGGTAAGCTTCGAGGGGAGAGTAAGTGATAATTTCACATCTTGGGATGCCGTCTTTGACGAATATTTTTCCGATCAGGTTGTGTATCCTCTGTTTCGAAGACCCCGTCAAGAAGCCAGCCCGAGTTCAGTCGCAGCCGAAGGTGCTTCCGTCGCTGTTGGGGCAGATCTAGGCACCGTGGTGTGGTGGCTGTTAATACTGACGGGACTAAGGAAGCGATACAGGAGGCGGCGCAGAGTATGGTTGGAGTTGTAGATAGGGTTTCCATTGGCGCTGGCGAAACGGTACACGCTCGTCCATCAGATAAGTGGAAAGCCCCGATGGAGGAGGCTGAGACACGTAAGAGCGATGCTTTTGAGCCCGTTTTCCATGCCAGCAAGAGTACCGGTATTTGGATAAACACCCTATCGAGGATCCACTAGATACCAGCCAGCCTCAATCCCTCCATACCGACAATGATCCAATCCTTATGGGAAAAGGCTTGGCAGTAGTGTCCGTCAGCAGAGAAGGCTCGCGCAACAGAAGGCGGTGTTGGCGGGGGGTTTCCTTGGTTGCTTTGGAGGAATTGCTACGACTACAGAGTATGGGCAAGACTCGATCGGCCATTGAAATAGAGCTGAGCGTTTTGGAGGCCGACTTCGTTCCCGCTCGTTCATGGAATCCAATGTTGTCTCACTGGCTGCAAAGCGCTAGGCCCCATGAAATTGAAAATGCCACTTTGGTAAGTGTTGGGCAAGCCCTGACTTTCCTATGCCGCTTTCTTCTCTTGGCGGAGTCTGGTCAGGCCATCCCTCCTGGCGTTGGTCTTAGTGCGGGGGCTTCTACTCGTGCTGAAGGGCTAGTGAAGGAAGCCCGTCAGACTTTGGTGGCCGAGCAGCTCATCACCACTGCTAATACTCGGGCTATGGCTTATAGAGAGAGAGAGAGCAGAGCACGATTGGCTGAAAGCCAAGTTCATCAGCTTGAGGTTGCCCGCTATCTGGCCGAACTTGAATTGGAGCGTGAAAGGAAGCGCGTTGCTCAACTTGACATGGAGGTGGTGTGGATGAGGAGTCTTCACAACTTTTCTGGTGGTGGCGACAGTGCAGGTCCTAGTGGTGCCGGTCCCAGTGGCGTTTGATGGGAGGCCTCTTTAATTTCATCATTTTTTTATTTTATTATTAGGTCCTTACTGGACTTTTCTGTAGCCTCCTTGGGGCGTATTATGAATATGTTTTTTTGGGTTATAATATTCTAGTAGGTTTTGTGGTACAATGTGCATCTCAGCTTTTTCTTGCACTTTTGCTTATTATGGGCTTTCACATGGCCTTATGCTCATGCAGCCTTACCACCTTTTCTACAATTTGTACATGTAGCGATTTGGCTAGGTGTGTTCAAGCATAGAAGCACTTTACATTCTGGGCGTTCTACAGATGCTTAATATTTTCGCCATTAAGTTCGCTGTGCTCATACGCTCCATTATCCAATTTTCTTTTTACTAAGTACGAGCCTTCCCAATTCGCACCAAACACTCCACCACCTTGTTGAATGATCTTCCTCATGACTAGGTCTTCAGCCACAAAATATCTACGATGCACTTTCTTATTGTACTGGGCCTCCAATCTTGACTTGTAGATTGCATGCCTCTCCGCCGCTTGTAGCCGAAGCTCCTCTAATAAATCAAGGTTGAGCTCGAATGCCTTAGGATTGGTGCCCTCTTGCTGGTGGGATACTCGAAAAGTCAGGCAAGCTACTTCCACTGGGATAATCGCTTCCGTGTCGTATGTTAGGGAGAAGGAGGTCTCACCAGTAGACGTCCTGGCTGTAGTGCGGTACGACCAGAGGACTCCAGGTAACTGCGGGGCCCAACTTTTCTTGAGGCTTTCTAGTCTGGTTTAAAGAGTGTGTTCAATCACCTTGTTTATCGCCTCGATTTGTCCGTTTTACTGGGGGTAATACGGTGATGAAAATAGCTTCTTGATTCCCAAACCGTCATAAAATTTTTAGAGCCGCGCGCCCTCGAACTGTTTCCCATTGTCAGTTACTATGGCGTTGGATATTCTGAAGTGGTAAACACTGTTTTTCCATATGAAGGCGATCATATTGGCTTAGCTGATGGTGGCTATACCTCAGCCTTCGCCCATTTCGAAAAATAATCCACTGCGACAACTGC
This sequence comes from Pogostemon cablin, assembly GCA_023678885.1. Lineage (NCBI taxonomy): Eukaryota > Viridiplantae > Streptophyta > Magnoliopsida > Lamiales > Lamiaceae > Pogostemon > Pogostemon cablin. The sequence goes on along the minus strand of CM042952.1, from coordinate 21,646,241 downwards.
AAACTTGACGCCTCCTTTCCTCGGTGGGAATGAGCCTATTAGATTGATTTCCCATTTTGTGAAGGGCTAAAGAGCGGTCGTATTGACCAACTCGGTGGCGGGAGACTTGATGATGGGGGCGTACGCCTGGCAGCTTTTGCATGCTCTTGCAAACTCGATCGCGTCTTTCCTGAGGGTAGCCAGAAATACCCCTGTCTGATTATTTTCAGGGCTAAAGCTTGACCTCCTGAATGGTTTCCACAGACTCCTCCATGGATTTCTGCCAGGACTTTGGGGGCTTCTTTTTTATCTAAGAATCTTAGTAATGGCATCAAGTACCCTTTTTTATACAGCACATCATTTATCATGGTGTACCTTGCGGCTCGGAGTCATAGTCGCCTATCTTCTATTTTGTCTTTCAGCTATTTTTCTTCTCTTAGGAAAGCCTTGATGGGAGTCATCCATGTCTGTTCTTCATCGATTTGCCAGATCAATTTATCACTCAGGCCTTCTTGTTTTATCACGCTGATGCTTCCCAGTTGTTCAGTATTTTCCGAAGTTGCCAGCCGGGCCAATGCGTTCGCTTGTGTGTTCTGCTGCCTGGAAACTCGTGTGATGTATATGTGATCGAATTTTCGGATCATATCTGCTATTAACTTTCGGTAGCCTGCTAATTGCTGGTCTTTGGCCTCGTAATCTCCTAGTATCCTCCATAGGGTACTAGATTTAAGCACTACCCTAGGGTGTTTGTTTCCATGGAGTACTAAATTTGAGCACTATTCCAAGAATTTTCCTTTTAATCTTAAGACTATTCTTTCATCATCCTTATCATTCCTCAAATCACCACTCTCTTCAATTAAATTTTATTGACTATTAAAAGAATAGATGTACAAAAGCTCAAGCGGGCTGACTAAGGATTTAATGAATTTAGGTAAAGTATATGGGAAAATATGGGCTATTCAAAGATGACCTAATATCATCTCCATAATCCGCTAGACTAATCTTGAATATTCAAGAAGACTCAATGCAAGTTCTAGAATACATGCACAAGAACGATACTCACCAGAAAAGAAAATATCATGTGATTATGTACATGATCAACAAGGCTCAAATTCTCACATGAGTTTTTAACAAGTAACAGAGCACTCTTCATGGTAAGCAATATCCCACAAGTACACATAGAACTTCATACCACAATATAACTCAAGTACGATTCCTTCATCAATTTTAAGAGTATATGAATTTCAGGAAAAATTAAAAATAATATAAGCTCACATGGATCACCACCAAAAACTCAATCCTTCCACTCCTACTAATTAAAAGCATACATAAAAATTAGAATAAGGAAACAAAGGCACCTGATTTCTCCTTCAAAGTATACACGAGCTCCTCGAGTTGTTCCACTCGATCAAGTCAAGCCTCAGTTACCTGTTTCTATCATCAAAACTCAATATACCTCATCATCACATGATTCATAAATAATAATATAAGAGAACTATAAGAAAGACTCAATTGACTATCTAATTGACTCCACATACTAGGAGCACCACTGAACACTAGGCAAATTGCAAAAAATCTGCACATCAAAACCAATTAATGTTTCAACATACCGCAAAAAACAACTCCCCTATCAAACATTATAAAGAAAAGATTATACTCTTGGTTCTTCAATGAGGTAATAACATCACCCCCAAACTTAGTAAAAACGTAAGTTGAAACTCAGTAAGAGATGTAATTGTCGATTTGTAAACACCTTAAATATAAAAATTTCTTACTCACATAATAGAAACAAAACAATAAAATAGAAGGACAAGCCCCTAACAAGCGCTCATGTTTAACGTCGGAGAGTCACGATGGAATACCGCTTTTTTGAACTACTGGATCCTTAGAATTTTCTTCCTCCCATGGCTGTTTAGACACCTCTTTGTCAATATTCCACTTAAATTCAGAATCATCTGTCCTATTAAAATCAAGATTAAACAAGTTAGAAATCACATCTATGCTCTTGCATGATTGAGTCTCCATGGGCATCTTCATTGCTTGATCAAGAGAGAAAACCACATCTTCATTATCCATCTGCAGTCTAAGTTGCTCAGCTCTTAACCTCTTTGCTCTTTCTCACTTCTTCTCAACTACTGTTTCATTATTCTACTCTTGAGATGGTACTAAGATGTTCTGATCAATAGGTGTAGCATTTGGTATCGAAACGGGCATTGAATGAAGTTGTTCGACCTCTGTCGACCAGAGTAGTCTGGTCGAACAACAGTGGTGTGGTCGAACGAAGGCTCTGTAAGCTGGTTTCATTTGTTCAGCGCCTGTTCGACCAGAATGGTCTAGTCGAACAAGATTAGTCGGGTCGAATGAAGACCCTGTATACTGAATGCGATCCTTCTCCTCCACAGGTGTTCGTTCGATCATGGTTCGGCCAAAGTGATCTGGTCGAGCAAGGGTGTCTTGGTCGAACAGTGGAGCATAAAACAGAACATCGGGATTCTATTTTTTCGAAAGCTGTTCGACCTCAGTTCGACCATCAGGTCTGGTCAAACAAGGTTGTGTTGGTCGAACAGTTCTCTTATTTTCATCATTTTCACTCACCGATTTCATCGGACCTTCGTATTATATCCCAGACCTCAATGTGATGGCATTATTCTCCAATGTTTGTGTAAATTGATTCACGTTCCCAACCATCTGCCCCATAATCAAAGTCAGGTCCTTCAACTGCTTAGATAAATCTGCATGATCAACATTTATGGTATCCTCAAGACGATCAACCCTTTCATCATTCTCAGCCATGTATCGATTGGAGGTATCTTCAACACTCTTTACTTCTTGCTGCTACATACTAGACCCTCTTTGTGTCAACTTTGTGATCTGCCTTTGCTGGGATTCTAGTAGCTTGTTGATGTTAGCTAGATTAGAGACGATCTCATCATCCCTATTCGGCTTTACCACTTGATGTTCAACCTGTGCCATCTTGCCAAGTACATATGATCCTCTATCTCTCTCTATAGGTCGATCACGTGAATTCATAGAGATGTCTTCAAACAACTTTTCTGCTTCAAGTGCTGTTTTAGATAAAAGCGCTCCTCCTGATGATGCATCAATAAAAACACGCGACTCACAATCCAATCCATAGTAGAAGATGCTTATATATTGGCCTTTGACATTCCATGCTGCGGACACCTCCTAAGCATATCTTTAAACTTATCCCACGCCTCATGAAATTGCTCACCCTGATTCATAATAAATTGAGTGATGTCTTGCTTCATTCTTAACATCCTTGAGGGTGGCATGTATCTGTCCAAGAATTTATGCTGCAGTTGGCCCCATGTAGTGTAATCTGTGGCATCAAGAGTCTCATACCAAGCCTCCACCGTATCAATCAATGAGAACTTAAATAGAGCGATCCGCCTAATATTATCATTAGCTCCAGCACCCTTTTGAATGTTTTTATAACCAAGGAATCTTTTGAGATGAATCTTCAAAACAACCTCCAGAAAAGGGATTCTTTTCCACCATGTTAATAAGAGAGGGATGTATCTCAAAATCGTCATCTTCGCCCCTTGCTCCTATCAAACCCATGTTGCCAATCCCATAGTTCGTGAAAATTTTACGTATGGCAACATCATTCGAATTCTGTCTTACTCCGACCATGCTTAACTCAATATGTTATTCCTTCTTTCCTTCCTCTCCTTTTCCTAGTGCACAAGTACCTCAGAAAAATTTATGGTTAGATAAAAAAATATAATCACAAATAGAAGTTTTAATCAACTAGAAATAATAAAATCAATAATAATAGCCGTCCCCGGCAACGGCGCCAAAAACTTGATGCGCGTTTTCTTTGCACGCAAAATTAATCCCCAAGTATTAAGGATTTCAATTGCAACTTAAGCAAGCGACCAAGTAAAATATCAAACACAAAGGACGGCGTATTATCAATTTAATTATTTACTAAAGTATTTAAGACGTAAGACAATAAAAGTTGTGGAATTAATCTAATAAATAATTAATTAAAATAACAAACAAAATAAAATATCACTCGAAGAATACGAAAGTGGATCAAGTAGGAGAACATGTAGCTCTAGGATAATCTAGTTTCACGCATTAATTTCCCTTCCGTGTGTTGATATCCGACTCTACCATGTGGAATATGGACGCATCACTAAACCATGCATATCTACTCTATAGACACAAGTAAACATACGTGTAACACATGTGAATAATCTCGGAGCAAGAGATATAATTCCACCCCCTTTTCTAGGTACTATCAGTATCAATTATTTCCCTGACCAATTGGTACTCTGACCCGATATGATCTCCCTTTATATGTACTGTAAAATTATCCTCTTTATCATACTTAATAACCTGAATTCAATTCAATTAATAAGTATTCATATATGATAGTTCTAATGAAGTTTCGGAGTCCCCTCACTTAGAATCATAACATGGAATCCTATTTAGCGGTGAACGCACTCAATCTACAACCAAGATATATATTCAGATTCTATATACCAATTGAAGATGCACAAAACGACTGTGAATATGGATTAAGAAAGCACAATAATATATAAAATAAATTCACAAGTAGTATTTTACGGAGTTTACACACGAAAGTTCAATTAATTCGTAAAAACTTTCACAATCCTAGTTCTACCAAAAAGGCTCTAGCTCATGATGTTACGAAGAACAATCATGGGTGTTGGATAAATCTTACCCGAATGTCTGGAAAGTTACAAAATAAATTAGGAAATGAAATAAACCCTAGATGTGGCGTCGTTGCGTCCTTCTCCACCTTGAATTCTCCTCTTAGTTCTCCTCTTGATTCCACAAACGAATCTTCAAAGTGATGGATGGATAGATGAAAGGATGTTGATGATGGTTGGGGGATGATCCCCCCTTGTGGGGTGTAGTATCGTTGTGGCCTCTCTCCAATCCAATATCAAATATGATGAATAATGATGTGATCTACACTCCTTTTATACTTGTAAGCTCTCCTTATGGGTCTTGGATGAGCTTTTACTTGAGATATACGTCAAATTTGGCAAAAGAAACCCAGAATTACCAAAAATAGCATCAGCGCAATTCTGTTCGACCAAATCAATTTTGGTCGAACAAGTCCCCCCTGGGTGAACGCTGGTCGAACAACCTTTCTGTAAGAATTTGGACATTTTGTTTGACCAAACTTCATCCGTTCGACCAAGATGATTCTGGTCGAATGGACTCCCACTGGTCGAACAATCTTGCGCCGTCTCACCCTTTCATACATAACTTCCACATCCGACCTCCGATTTTCGTAATTCTTGCGCTCACGCGATCCTCTTTTCCTTGGCTTTCTATCAATATAAATAAATCATAGAAAATCTAACATTTGAAGGTGTAAAAAGTCATGAATAGTAAAACAACCATTTTGTTCGGCACAGCTTGCGCGATGTCACCACTTTGATCATAACTTTCTCGTTTGGAATCCGATTGGGGTGTTCTTTACGCCAAAACGACCCTATCTTCTGTGGCTTTCCAAAAATGTATCATACTTCTAATTCAGAGCTCTATAGGAACACAGAAAAATTATATAAGTTGGACTTGCGTTTTTCAGCATTCTTGCACAATTTGCACCTTTTCACCAACTTTGAACTTTTGATCTTTTTTCCACCTAAAATACAACAAAATACCTCAAGTCCACTTTTTTCTCCAATATATTGAATATAAGATACTCGTGATAATATATGACAATCATTCTCATCAAAAAGATATTAAATTAGAAACTAAAACACGCTTATTTTCACTCTCATCAGTCTCATAGTCCAAAAAAGAAAATGAATAGATTAAGGATGAACGGCCGTAAAATGGATAGATTGACAGTGGACGGAGGGAGTACTTCTTAATCCACGTGCAAAAAATAAACGGACACGTTAAAACCGGACGGAGGGAGTATATTATAAACTCTTGATAAAATATACTCCCTCCGTCCGGCGTTTGCTTTTCGCACATAGATTAAGAGATAAAATATTTTAATGTGTAGTGAGGTAAAAGAAATAATATAATATTTGGCTAATTATACTGTGCACCCATTTTCAAAAATATATATAAATATAAACAAAAATATATACAATTATAAGAGTGAGGCTTGTGTGCGGCCGGGCGCACGGGAACACATTTCGTGCGCCTTTAGAATTTAGTATTATGTGTAAGGATACATTGTTTTGGTCTAAAGTGCATACATTTTAATTAATAAAGGTACATCATTTTGTTCTAAAGGGTATACATTTTATTAATATTTTTTATTTTTCTTCAGAAAATAAAGGGTACACATATTTATACTAAAGGGTATACAATTTAACACAAAATTTCAAAGGCGCACGGAATGTGTTCCCGTACGTCCTGGCACACACAAATTTTTGTCATGGTACATATCTTTATACTAAAGGGTATACAATTTAACATAAAATTCTAAAGGCGTACGGAATGTGCTTCCGTGCGCCCGGGCGCACACAAGTTTTTGCCCAATTATAAACAAAAATGTATACAATTTAATTGTTAGTTTTTTAATAAAAAATTGAGTGTAAAAAAATATACAATTATTAAAAAACATGTATACACTATTAAATAAAAAATTATACACATATGGATGCTAGTATTTTTAATAAAAAACTCAGTGTGAAAAAAATATACAATTATTAAGAAACACGTATACAAAATAGAATAACATGTACTCCATACGAAATAGAATAAACAGTTATACACATATGGGTGCACCTTGCACCCGGGTACACCTAATATCAACTTCTAATATTTAATATAAAGTGGATAGTTGTATTTGTATTGTGTGTGGGCCCTATATGAAATAATTGATTTTTTTGTTTGGGCCCAACTTGACAAAAATGAAACGTAAATCTTAACTTGAGATAATTCAAAATAAAAAACGTAAACCTTAACGTGGAATGAAGGGTTAAATATTTATAATCTAATATACACACGAAGATCATGATGATTTAATGATGGATGTGAAACTTACATTTTGTATATACAAGGGCATATAAGGAAATTTACATCCATTTTGTATTTATCATAAATAAAAAACCCTATACCTTAAAAATAAATTTGCATGAAACCGTATTACAAAACTCATTCAAACTGAATAAAAAAAATAATACTCTCTCCGTCCGCTTTTAAGGTGTCAATTTTACTATTTTTGACGTCCGATTTAAAGGTATCAATTTCCCCTATTTAATAAAAATATACACAATATGACCCACCAATTCTCTCTAATACAACTACTCACTTTAAATATAATAATAATACTCTTTAATCTACATGCATAAAGTAAACGGACACCTTGATGATCACCATTCTGTAAACTACCATTTCATAAACGAATTACAATACAATCATGCAAACTTTACAAATTCTATCTAACCAATTATACGATCGATACTCGTAATAATACAATATGAAACTTGGTCGATCTGTTTAGAATTTTAATTTTATTATCTTTATGAAAAATCTGTTTTGAATTTTTTTTATTTTGCATATGATCAGTTTTATTATTTTTATTTGGGAGAAACTTATTTTTATACAAATTTTAATTTTGAAAATTAAAATCAACGCTTTTGTTCTGAAATTATCAATTCTATCAAATAAACACTTTTTGGACACTATTACCCTCCAACATTAACCCTAAACACTAATAAACCCCAAACCCTTAAATCCTAAAACCCCCCACCCACTCACCTGCCGCCGACCACCTCTCCACCGGTGACCGGTGACCGACAGCCACCGCTGACCACCCTTCCGCCGCCAATCGGTGACCGACGGCAACCGCCGCCGCCGGAGATGGTGGTGGATGTAGGGTAGATTAGAATACAATGAGTAATATAGTAAAAAAATATCAATTAATTAAAAAATATAATTAAATTAAATGATATAGTTGGTATTAATTTTTCTTTCTTTGGCTATTTTTAGCCATTGATACTTTTTATTTTATGTTTAATGGTAGATTTTACATATATATTATTTTTATTTTTTATATGAGAATTTTATTATTTTTATGTTATAGTGTAGATTTTACACTTGTGAACAATAAAAGTATTTTTTTTTTACCTTTTATTTTACATGAAATATGGGTTTTATTATTTTATGTTGAATAACAAATTTTACATACTCAATATTTTTATTATTATTTTGAATTTCATTGCAATTAAAATATTTAATGTCACAGTCAAATGCAGTCGTGCAAAAACCAATTTTAAATTGGTAGGTCTTGTGTGAGACCATTATACGGATCCAATTATGTGAGACGAATCCTTCCGAACCCATTAACAATAAAAATAAATATATAAAAGATACGGTATTCTGTTAATTAACCGGTAGTTTTCAAATAAATTAGGTAATAGGTTGGCCGGCCCTGTTATTTGCTGTACTAACCTTTTTTGGTTTTTTGTTACTTAGAAAAAAATATTTACACTAATTTTAATTATTTTATTTTAACAATTTTAATTAAAATATAATATAAATATTCCCTAAAATGTAAAATAAATTAAATATATTTTTCTATTGACTTAACTTAATTGAACAATTTTTTTTTAAAATAAAGTATCACATTTTATAAAATAAGGAAAATTGATACAGTTGAAGTGAACTATTTTCTTCGTATTATGAATTGTTAGTAAATATATAATTTAATTTCGATTATCACTTTTTTATAATAATATATCACTTTTAATTTAAAATGTTATCACTTTATATATTTCTTATAAATTTTTATGCACAAAATAGTTCAATGAATGTTATATCACTTTTGCTTTATTACAAGTTACTTTTTACTAAAAATGTAATAATTTTATTTTTTATTTATCATACGAATTCTTCATAATAATTTAATTGGAAGATTATCATTTTTTATTTTTTCATATAACTTTTTATTAAAAATATTATCACTTTTTATTTGATTAATCAAATTATTACATAAATAAACAATTAGTAAGAAAAACAAAAAGTAATAACATTTTTAATTAAAAGTAATACTTGATTAAGAAAAAGTGATACACATTCAATTATAATATTTAATGAAAATTTTATAGGACGGATAAAAAGTGATAACATTTTTAATAAAAAATAATATTTGATAAAAAAAGTGATAAATATCCAATTAAATTATTTAATGAATATATTTTTAAAAAAATAAATTTGATAATATCTTTTATGAAAAATAATGCTCGATAAAGAAAAGTGATAATCAATTAAAGTTTAGGGTATAACTGTAGTTTCACCCTATTGGTTTAGGGTATATTTTACTCCTACGATTTTGGGTTTAGAGTATAATGGTTTTTAAATATAGCAAACTTAAAAAAAAAAACATTAATGAAGGAATAAAAATTAATTAGAAAGTGCAGGTTCCACCAATTTATTTTGTGAGACTGGTTCTACCCAAATTACTCTTTTTTGTTAAATATTATCATCTTTTATTTATATTATGAATCATTTATAAAATAATTAACTGCACAACTATCGCTTTTATTAATTCGCGTAACATTTTTTATTAGAATATTAGATTTTTATACGTCTCAAGACACGAATCTTTGCCAAATAAAAAGGTGGGCGATATTCTTTTAATTTTAAACTCTCCATTATATTTGTGCATTCAAATTCTACTCAATTCAAAAAGTGATGTTCTTATTATTTAAATCAAATACACCTTTTAATAAAAAATAATATTCCATTTGTTTCACAAAATGCTTCACGTTTACTGTTCCACGTTGTTTAAAAAAAATTATTCTTTTTTACCAATTTTGTTGACTTTAGGAGATATAGTATTTTTAAATAATAAAAAGTATAAAGTAATAATAGTATGTGTGTGAAAAATGAGTAACAAATTTGAAATTAAAGTAACTTTTGATATTATTGGATAAAATGATATTTTCTTTTTTGAAACAAATGAGAAATGTGTGAAGGGTTTTGTGTGATGGAAGAAGTAATACTTTACCTTCTATAATAAAACATAATACCCTCAAATATAGCAATAGACCAACCCTTAAATATAAGACAAACACTTGTGTAAATCGGGTTTATGGTGTCAGTTCTATGATTTCCCTTTCAATTTTATTATACTCTATATATTGCTAGGATTTAAATTAAAGGAGACACGGGGTTTATACCGTAAACAACTCGGTTGACAGGAGAGTAACTCTAAATATAATTAAACCATTTAATGATCTTACTCTCTATTTAATTTATTTTTTGGGATTTAATAACTTCAATCCAAAAAATTAATGACATGGACCAAAATTGCAATTATTGAGAAAAAATTTATAGACCAAAAATGAAATAAAACTGCTCGTATGGGGACAAAAATGCAATTATCATAAGAGACATCTCATAAGAGAGTTTATCTTAATAGAAAAGATAGAGTTTAAAACATAACCGTCCCGTATCTTTTACTTTTTTTATAAAGGTCCCAAAATAGTTAGGATATTTATTTTGGTTCCAAACCTTTCAATTTTACTCCGATTTCGTCCCAAAATAATATTTTTTATCAATTTTGTCCCAAAACAATATTAGTTTACCACTTTCATCACATAACTTTGTAAAAACATTGATTCAATCTCAAACCATGAAATTAGAAAAATTGAACATTTTAAGTAAAATAGATCATTTTGAAGAAGATTTAAAAGTTATGGGACTATTTTGGAAAACTTAGGTTTCTTGGGATTATTTTAAAAAAACTAAATTTGTGTGGGACGATTTTGATTTTAAACTCTAAAAAGATAATATAATAAAGTGGCTAAAAGACTATCACATTGTGTCCCATACATAGTGGATCATAGTCATTTTTTATTTGTGAAGAAAGAAATATGAGAGACTGCATCATATTTGCCCAAGAAGTATTTAGAGGCTATGGTTGGAAGGACTCCAATATTAGTCAAAGAGTTGCAGTTAAAGGTTGATATCAAGAAAGCCTATGCCTAAGTCATGAGTTGGAAGTTTCTCCCAGAATTGTTAACCAAGTTAGCTTTTCATAATAAGGTGCACTACAAAATAAACTATTTTTTAACAACGAAATATTCCGTTGATAATTAAAGTCTTAATTTTATTGTTAAATTGACTTATCAATGGATTAGCAACAGAATCCGTTGGTAAAATTCTGTTGGTAAAGTGGTGGTTGGTAAATTTTTAGTAACAAAAAATCAATTACGTTGGTAAATAATTTCGTTGGTAATAATTCTGTTGGTAATTTATATAATGATTCCCTTGGTAATCCATTGATAATTACCAACGGATTGAATTTCGTTGCTAAAATAGAGAATAAATCTGTTTGCATTCCGTTGCTAAAACAAAAAAGTCATTTTTGTTGTTAATCCATTGGTAATTACCTACAAATTGAATTCTGTTGGTAAATTCGGTTGCTAAAAATACTTTTTCCATAGTGTAATTTCAACCTTGTGGTTCATGGTATAATTTATTCCTACGGTTTAGGGTATAATTGTAATTTTACCTTCGTGGTTTTTAGGGTATAATTGTAATTTTACCTTCGTGGTTTAGGGTATAATTTATCACAGGATTTTAGGTATACAATTAAACTTAAAATATGATTAAAAGTGGTATATTTGATTGATTCATTTTGTTATATTAATTTTTGTTTATTTATGATTATATATATTAAGATTGTATTTTGTATATATTATTATACTTCTTTATTCCAAAATTATCATTACATTTTTTCATTTTATTCATTCATCACATAATAATAATAACTTGTACTACTGAAAATTTAAAAAAAAAAACACACAAACATATAAAATAGGTAACTAACAAACTTCATAATTTATTTAAAAAGACTTAAAAAAAATGCAATAACGTTATTAAAAATATTTTTTTCAAACTCAATATCCAAAACACCAGTGAATTCTATTATAAAATATAAATTTCAAACTCCATTGGATCACTCTATCTAGGCATTTAGTGCATTTTGTAAATTTCATTCCATCTAAACTGTGTATTATATGTAAGATTCAAATTGTACCACATTACCATTTTTATTAATTATTCTTAAATTAACGATCAATTTTCTTTCTAATCAAGTTCACTGCTTTTTTCTTTTTTATTTATTTATAATTATTAATTATAATTTTCATTATTACATGTAATATTTTACTTTATTCGTTCATGATTTATTTTAACCCCTCAATTTAATAGAATCGTGTGGTTTAGGATTTATTTTAAATTTTAATTATAGAGTTTAATAATTATTCTTAAAATTTAGTGTTTATTTGAAGAGTATAGTTATAATTTTACTCTTATGATTTATGGTTTATTTTGCCCATAGAGTTTAATGTTCATTCTTTGAGTTTATTATTAATTTTAAGAATGTAACTATAATTTTATCCTTATAATTTATAATATATCTTTTCCTAGCTAGGGTTTAATATTTATTTTTACAGCTAATGTTCATTTTAAGAATATAATTGTAATTTTACCCTTGTGGTTTGTGGTATATTTTATTCTTATAATTTAATATTTATTTTTAGGGTTTAATGTTAATTAATTTTTAGAAAATAATTATAATTAGCAGTAATTAATTTATAAAAGAATTAAAAAATGGTAGATCTTGTGTGAGACCGTCTCACGTGAGACAATTTTACACTTTTTAAAATAATTATTACTTTCCTATAAAATGTTATCACTTTTCATTTACATCATAAATTGTTCATGACATTGCATTATCATTTTTCATTGATTTTGTGTCACTTATCGTTATGAAAGTTATCACTTTCCATCCATCTCAAAAGGTCTTACGTGAGACGGACTTTGCCTAAAAAAAAGGGGACACACTCTTGTGAGACAGGTCAAGTATACAATAATGAAGTGTCACTTACTATTGAATACATAAAATAATGCATAATTGCTATAAACTACATGACTCAAAGCACTAATACTCATAACTACACAATTATGATTGTTATACCATAAATACCCCTATGCGTTTGCATAATTTTATTTTTGCACATTTTGTTTGCACATTTTAACTTCCAGCGGATGCCTGGCGACCGACCGACGGTGGTCCTGCAATGGGTGGGTGGGTGAGGGGTAGGATTTGCACAATTTGTTTTGCACATTTTTATTTTGCACAATTTGTTTTGCATATTTTTTATTAAATTGTGCAAAATTAATTTTTGCATAATGGTTTTGCATAGTTCTTAACCTAAATCGTCTTTTACATGTACCTTGACTCCACATAGAAAATTGTGCAAAATTGATTAAATTGTGCAAAATTGCACATTTCTTAACCTAAGTCGTCATTTACACGTATCCCAACACATTGAGCAAAAAAGGGAAGGAGGAGAGACTTGCAACTTAATCCTGACATTGAAAAAGATCCAATTACAGATGTAATGTCAATACTGCCACTCTAAACCTGATGGACACAATATATATGTAGCATCATCTACTATGCATCATGTCACTGTTTATACTTGTTTTGTGTGACTTGCTTTGTGCGAGATTGAGAAAAAAATCAATAAATATATGCTCTAGCATTTTTCCATACCCTGCCACCACCAAATGTGACGAGTTTAGTATAAACATAATTTTTTAATTATATATGCTTCGACAGTGAAGAGCAGTTCATAATTTACATAATTCTTCATAATTAAGGCGTATTTAGAACGTGTAAGAACAAGTTTCATCAATTTCAATGATTATTTTTAGATGTATTAATTCATATTAAAAGAAAGTGATAACAATATAATATTAATACATAATATTTCTAAGAATTAGACAAATCACTCCAGGTGTTCCTCTCTTCTAATCCATTTAGTGGCCACCCATTTCTCCCCTTCACCACTATACAGCTTCCATGGAGAGAAGTCTGCAAGTTTAGACCACGCACTCTCATTACAACATAGAATATCCAAAATAAATCTAGTTTTAATGATCTCAATTGCTCCTCATCTTAAAGTAATCAATTTAGATAATCTGAAGAATGTGTGCCTTTACCGGATCAATCGTCCCGTTTGGGAATAATGAATAGAACAGAAGCCCATCTCCTCGCCGTGGCCTCAGCTTCAAACCTATGCGCTTCTCGTAATCATATCCTGCATCCATGTTCGAGCCATTCTGCATCCAGGATATCAGATGCTGGTTATCTCCATCAGATATGCCATAGTGCATTGTTTACTTTTGATTCAAAATTCTCTGATATTTGCAGCAACACATAAGGTAAATGAAGATGCTTATTTACCTCGTATGGGAATATGGTTTCTCCACCTTCTTCCACATCAGATAAGTCCAATAAGAAGGAAGAAATCTGAAGAGCAAGTCAATTAGTTTCTATAGAAGTAACGATTAATTCAAACAACTCTTATCCATTGAAACAAGGTCATCCATTCGCATATCATGTCCATCTAATGAAAATTTTCCAAAAAATTCTTACATTCATAATTGCATTTATCTATTGATGCACGAAAACCTGCATAGAAAAACATGAATGTCATCAATTATAAGGTATTTTAACACACCCCGAAATCAATTTTTTTACTAATAAAAGCACATAAACGAACCTACATATAATCTTCACGAATCTGTAAAAAAAATTAGCTCCGTCGGGATTTCAATGACATTGAATCAGCTCAATTAAGACAAAAAAAATCTTCCACTATGCTAATAAGAGAGAAGGAGAGAAATTCAACTAAAATTAGCACCTAAATTCCCAAAAACACAATCCTTGGATAAAATTAAATTTAAATCCAAGCATTTTTTTGTTATGGAAAATAAAATTAAATTAAAGCAATAAATTACAAATTGAAATTGTTAAGATTTTGAAAATGGAATTAAGGTTTGAGATTACAGAATTTACCTGAAATTTATTAGTTATTGCCCTTCCATCAGAGCTGACTAGAGGAGTAATCCAGTCAGCCAACAAATTCTGAGATAAACAGTGAGAAGAAACTCACTAGGGGGGAATATATTGAACCTGATAAGCCCTGTTCTGGTTTGGGCCTGGAGCATATCGGGTAAAAATTAGGTAAGGGAGATGCCCAAGGAAGGGACTCCAACCATCGAGAGGCGGCGTGTCCAGCGCACCACCAGCTTAAGGATCTGACTGGTCACAGGGCGACAAGTGCAGAGGCGAGAGTCGATGGTGAACATGAGGTGCAGGGAAACCATCGATATGCGGCATAGAGTCCGACAGACCCACATAACGCAGCCAACGCGAGCCACCTGGTCAAAGGACGGCGAGAGAGAACTTAAGCCAAAGACATCAACCAACTGGGAGCGCCAATGCGAACCACCAGTGGTAGGTCGCCGGAGGTGCGGAATTGAACGTATTCAGTGTGGGTTGAGGATTCACACAAGGCGGTCGGGCAGCCTGAATAAGTAGCGGCCGCCATGAGGAATCCCATAGCAGTGACAATCCCATCTTTAATAAAGGGTACTTCAGGGAGATTAACATGAATTTATGTATCTGAGAGTTATTTTTATTTTCTATTGTATTGGGATGTAATTAACCTCAAAATTATGTATCCCCAAGTAATAAACCCCAATAATGAATCATATTATAACACCATAAAATCATCCTTAAATGCATTATTCATCATACTTTAAAAAATTTACATTAATAATTATTAAACACACTTTATCTATATAAAAAACATACTTTAACATTGTAAGCAGTTAAAATTTGCGGTCCAATTAAATAGTGACATATGAATTTTTCTGATTAAAATATCAATATTAATTTATTACTCCCTCCGTCCCCTTGATAAGTGTCCATTTTGCTATTTTGGTCCGTCCCAAATACAAAGTGTTCATTTTCTTTTTGGGATGATATGACACACACAATAATATTATTATACTCAACCCACTACACATGAGACCCACACTCAACATTAATTACAACTAATCACTACATACTAAAATATTATTTCTCTCACCTCATCACACTTTAAAATATTATATATTCCTTAGTTCACGAGCAAAAAATAAACGGACACTTATCAAGGGACGGAGGGAGTATTTATTTTGAAATTTAATAAATTAATTTCTAAAATAAATTAATAAATAATTGATATTAATTTAAGCCCAACAAATTAAATGAGATTTAAATTAAATGAGGCCTGACCAAAGTCAAATAAGTTCAATTCAAATGTGGCCTGACCCGAGTCAAACAAACTCAAGTCAAACAAAGCCTGAAAAGGGCCAAGCCTGCAGAATCAGGTCAAATCAATATTGACCAATCAAATTGCAAGAATAAAAAGGCCCAAGCCTGCAGAATTAAGTCAAATCAGCCATTGACTAATCAAATTGTGAGTTATATATGTGGCTTCCTCACCCTTCACCTATATAAGGAGCCCTCCTTCATTCATTCAAAATACACCGAGAGCGATTCTCTCGGAAGATCAAAGACTTTAGAGTTGTCTGAATAGTTCTTCGAATTCTTCAACGAAAATCAACTCAAGAATGGAATACATCTGGAATTCATGTTTTAAATAGTCCAATCAAGCGTTCTTAAGTCAAGTTCTTCGATGAACGGCCTATAATCTGTTTAAATATATGAATATTAATCATTTAGTGCTAAAATACGAACATAAAATCCACAAAACGGTGCTAAATCGGACTTTAAAATATGTAGATTTTCACACTAAATAATAAGCCATCTTAAGCCGGTGTTCTTCCAAGAACGGCCTATAGTCTAGGATTCAGGTGCTAAACGCCCCGGATTTAAGCGCAAATCAAATTCTTCAAAGAAAGACCTATAATCTGAGATTCAGGTGCTAAAACCACCCAAATTTAAGCGTTCATAAGTCAAGTTCTTCAAAGAACAGCCTATAATTTGGGATTCAGGTGCTAAACCGCCCGAATTTAAGCGTTCATAAGTCAAGTTCTTTCAAGAAAGACCTATAGTCTGGGATTCAAGTGCTCAACCGTCCGAATTTAAGTGTTCTTAAGTCAAAGTTCTTCGGCGTTCTTCGTAAAGTTAAGACGTTCTAATATATTGAACAACGTTTTTCACCGGAAAGCTTCAAGAATCAACATTGAATCCGAATAAAGGCGTAGCCTCTGGATTAACGTTATAATCCTCATATCCGAGTTTGGACAAGTTTCATCTGAAGATCTAGCTCAACACACTCCAGTCAAAGTCAAGTCAAAGTCAACACAAGCAAGGCAAAGTTAAGCCAAATTGTTCGAGAGAAAAATAGAGGATTGATTAGAGATTGTAATCTACTTCCATATCTTTTAAATTAAATTCATCTGAATTATTTTTGTACCCAATTTTTATTTATGTTATTATAATTACAAAATTTGTTGTAACAAACATGTCTTACAAATCGTCTCACATTTGTTAAAAAAAAGTTAGACATTAAATTAGTTAGAGGTGAGGTGCCTTTATAGTTAATTTTAGATATAGTAAATGGTGTAGATTTAAAAAAAAAGTTGTATGAAATTTATGTCTTTCCAAATGCAGATGATTCAGGTCCAAGTACTTTAAGTGATTAGCCCCGTCCAAAATTTATGGGTTCTTTGCTAAACTTATTCATTATTTCTTAAAATATCACATCTCATAATAATTTACATTTAAAAAAAAAACTACTCCCTTTATCCCACAAATGTTTGTACCACTCATTCGGCACAAAAATTAAAAATACCCCTCATTCGGCACAAAAATTAAAAAAAGTGATAATTTTTAAGAGTATTATGATATTTTTTTGATAATAAATAAATGATAAAATAGATTAGGTAAAAATGATTTTTCTTTAAAATAAAGTGTACGGAGAGGGTGATTGTGTTTGATTTTTTTCTTTTTTTAAATATGCAAACTGCTGTGAAACAATCTAAAATGAGAAGTGTGTTATTTGAAATGTACTAGGGCAGTATATATACATTAATATGAGAAGCAAATGTGTATATTGACATAAAATGTTTACATTAATATGAGAAGCAAATGTGTATATTGACAGAAAATGTTAAAAATACAAGCGAATGAGAAGCAACTACGGTAGGAGGGAGTATAATTATTATTACCATTTACCAGCCTCAAACAATATAAAGACAAAGTCTCCTGAGACTTACTTGTATGAGATGATTTGTGAGACGTGTTAAAGTATGTCCATTATTTAGATAAAATATGTTTAATAGTTGTTAAAATATGTTTTCTAAAGCATGATGAATTATGCATTAAAGTATGATTTTATTGTGTTATAATTTGATTTATTATTAATATACTATAATTACAAACAAGTATGCTTTATCTATACAATAAATATACTTTAGTGATGGATCGACCTATCTCATATCTGTCTCACAAATAACCTGTCTCACAAGAGAATGTCTCAAATATTAAAAAGAAGAAAGAAAAAAAAATCGCACTTTAAACTTTGAAAATTTGAACATAAATTACAGAATAATCAACGGCAGCGAAAGAATGAAAGGTGAAAAGTAGGAAGACGACTTTGGCTTTTATACCGTCGGCTTTTCGCGCTCCTCGAAAAATAACTCCTTTTCTTTTCACACTAAATAAATTAATTTATGGAGTATTAATAATTAATTAATTTCACCTCCTTGTGCATCGCATTGTTCACGCCGAACTTCTATGTGAGAGAGCTCTCCAATGGAGTCTTCGAATCCTCTGCTGTGGAGATACCGCAGCGATCGCCGGAAGCTCCTGGAGTTCCTCTTCTCTTCCGCCCTCGTCAAAGGAATCACTACACCGGAGGGTCCGACCACCTCCCTTTCCGACATCGAATTCGATTCCCTCAGCACTGATTACGTTCTTCAATGCATTCAAACCGGTAACTAAGAGTTTGTGTGTGTGTGAAATGGCCGCGAGCTAGTTTTTTTTTCCTTGTTTCTGTGCTTGAGCTGAATTTTCTTCTGATGAAATGCTCCATGAGAGAGAACAGAATGCTTATTTTAGGAGTTTCTGTAGTACAAAAGTTCATTGATTTCACCGTCAGCTGGTTTCTTGTGTATTTGATCAGTTGATTGATTGTTTTTTCATTCAAATGGGAGCTGAGTCCTAGTATCGTAATTGTTTCTGTTGATGGTACAGATTGTGTGTGCTTGGTGGATCATGCTTATTTTACACTTATTTTTGGTTGTTTAACTGGTAGAATGTTAACGATTCTAGTTATTGTTTAGGTCGTGTGCTGGATGTTTCCTTAGCAGAAAAGAAATATTACGACGAATCTTCACATCCGATAGCGGTGAGATACGCTGATTATTTCTGGTATTTCTCTGTTTTTTTATTTTGTTTGTCTTGTTTGGTATTTTTTTGGATGTTAATTATGATTTTTAGCTGATCTTAAACAAGAATTTGAAATTCATGTCCTCTGGACTTATCATCATCTTCCTTATATTGTGCATTAAATTATTCAAAATCTGCAAAATTTGAGTTTCTACAGAAGTTGAGAAATTTCTGTGCACAATATCAGGATGTATTTTAAACTGAGGTGTTATTATGTGTCTTTATTTGTTATAGGTAGCATAAATAATGGAAACTATTTTTTATGCATGATGGTGATGCGCAATGCAATTTTTGTCTTTGTTCATTTGTTATTGGTTTCATAATAGTTGAGAGAATGGGCCACTCTGTCATGACACTATCTTAAAGTTCTGTGAAACAAATAGGTACTGCCGTATGGGTACGTATATATTTATAAAAAAGGTGCCAGCTTTGTGTATATACATGTGTGGAGTATGCTTGTATATTTCTGACAGAGTCTGTATTGTGCCTTTCCATTTGTTTTAATTATCAAATTTGATTTTCGCCTTAGTTATACTGTCAGAGACAGTTACCTTGTGTTTTGTTACTTTCATTTTATTGGATAAATTATTGGTTCTGTTTGTAGAGGCGCTTGCAATCAGGAGATGCTTTTTACCTTTGCTCTAATCCAGACTCAGCTGGATCTCCACCTCGTCGTGTTCCGCCACCATTCATCATGAACCAGAGAGAGAACAAAAGAGACTTTGTAGAATCATGTAATTATCCATTGTCAAACAATCCAGCTGGTGAGAGATCATACCTCTCCGGTCATGATTCTACTGTGAATTGTGAAGAAACCACATCTCCTTATACAAATTCTCTGCATACAAATAATCTTTCAGTTGGATTACCAGCTCTAAAAACAGGTAGGATGTATATTCTTTTTTACCTCTTGATCAAATATTTGTTCTCCTCTACATTTGTTGAACATGTTAGTTTGCTTTATTTTCCTTGACTACATTTTGCAAGTTTTTTTTTAAATAACTTCTCACTTTCAAAGCCTACATCCTATTTCATTAGAGCCTATCATTCTACAGGATTTTGAGGAATGGTTTTCTCATATAAACTTGCACTTACTAGATTAAACTTTGCAATTCACTTGTCCTAAACCATTTTCTGTTTTTTGAGTTAGAAAAATGTAGTTTAATTTTATTTTAAAGTAACATTTCTGTTTTAAATTTTCAAGATAAGTTTGGATTCTCTTCTTTTGTGGTTTAATTACTCCAAAATCTGAACTATTTATGGCTCACTTGAAACCTTTTTTATATTTTGTTATGTAATTGTAAACCATCTCTCTCTTGAATTATTTACACATCCATTGCTCACTCTGTATTTTTGAATCACACGTTTTTAATTTGTAATGTGCTTATAAATGAAAACTTTCAAATATAAATATCAGTCATTACCAAAATAATGTTGCAAAGTATTTTCACTTTGTGCATGGCAATCACATGAAACTTATCGAACAAAGAGCATCTTTTTGTATAATACTCATGATTTCTGAGAGATTGCATGATTTTTTTTATTTTTTTTTTGCCCTCCACTTAGAAGTAACTCACACTATGTGTTGCTCTTAAGGGGAATGCCGACTACGGTACTTATACAAGAAGTATCTGCAAGGAAATTAGGAAATTGCTGTTAGTTCCACTACTATATATGTTTTTTTTCTAGATCAACTCTTGAACTGTGTGGCTGCCTGGGTCTATGATATTTGTTCTTTCAATTCACTTTCATTTTGAGGTATTCTCTGAAACCTTAATTTGGTTTGGCTTGACTTTATGTTGACAACTCAAAAACCATTGTGTATGGTATAGACTAACTTTTCTGTATTGTCTTGTCCCAGGGAAAGCATCTCTTTAATTTATCGGAGATTTTATATAATTACTTATTTTGTAGCCTAGTCATAGCTTCTCCTGAGTTTGTGTTTGTGTTTGTTATTCTAAAGTTCTGCTCAACATTTAGAACTCCAATTTTGAGTAAACTGATTAAAATTTTAGGAATCATGAAGGTTTACGAGATGATGACTTGCGAGAATCTGCTTATGAAGTGTTGATTGCATGTGTGATGTTTTCCGGGTAATATTTTCCTTTATCCTTTTTTTATTGTTTATTTTGCTTGAAAACCTTGCTTCAGTAACTACGCTATTCTCTCTCCTTTCTATACACATTTTTGTTAATTCTAATATTGGATAATGCACTTACTTATTTCCTTCTGGCTCACAGGTTTGAAATAAACTCAACAGAGGTTAGAAAGAGAGAAAAGAATCATAAGTTCCTTTCTGGGCTAAAAAGTAGAAAAGAGAAACGACATATAGAATCTGAATCAAGTGAAAAGCATTTGAAGCTCCTTGACACAATTCGCATGCAAATGCAGGTACACTATTACTTTTCCTTTTACACATGTTTTTTAGAGCAAATAATGCTTTGTGTATCACTATAGTAGGGTGATGTAATAATTTTGACTGGTTGTTCCACTTTTGTCTTGGCTTTTTGTTTCTCGTTTTGGAATATTGTAGTATCTACTGACTTACAGACTTAGCTAAGCAAGTATGTTTTGCTTAGGAAAGAGGGTTGTAGAAAGTAGAAATGAATATCAAACATAGCTGACTTACAGACTTAGCTTCAAAACATGATAAAAGTGGAACAATGAGTCAAAATTATTTGATAATTGATATTGCTTAGGGTGTTAGTAGCTCAGGTTTGTAAAGTCCAGCACGTGATAATTTGTTTCTACGTTTCTGGATTTAATTTGAATAATTTACTTTCTTTTTATGTAAACTTTCCTTCGCATGTAGACATTTGGTGCTAAGACTGACTGTTTTCATATTCTGCATTAGATTTCTGAAGAGGCAGATGCATTTATTAAGAGAAGATTGATGCAGTATGCTGCGGGAAAAGCTAGTGAACAAATTGATGTCCCACAATTATCTTTGGTGCTGTTGACTGGTTTATTGAAATCTGATTTTTCAAGCGATAAATCGTACTTTCACTGGAAGAACAGACAAGTAACTATTAATTGTTTTGTAGTTTTTTTCATTCTTGCAGCATCTTCTTTTGTTTCATGCTTATTCACTTTGTCCCACACTTCACTGTTAGAGTGTGCTTTTGTAGCTAAGCATGCATTTACTTTTATACTTATTCAATTTGACTGTTGTGTTATGTGTTTAGAAACAGAATCTCAGACTTCGTATGATCTGCTTGAAATCAATGAGGATGGAATAGGGAGAGAACCTATTGAGTTAATATATTAAGTTTCCCTTTGAACTGAATGGTACTATAAATTCAAAGAAAAGTGGGAATGTAAAAAGTAAGATATTCTATAAAGGGCAGGAGTTTGGCATTATAGAGACCCATGTCAACATCATTGAACAGCAATACTCTTAAAAGGATTTTTTTGCACTAATGAATTGAAGCAGCAATCATTATGCTGAATTTCATTTGGAATTGTTGCTCTTGCTGGGGGGATAGAATTGCTAACGACAATGGTCCTATTAGTTAGTAACAGATGGTGAAATGGGGACTAAGGAAGAGGTTAGAATAGAAGGAGCTTTGGATCTCTAGGAATGTGAAGAAAGTGGAAGGGGGTTAGGAGGCTGGGCTTGAATATCTAAATATGACTTATCTTTTGACTTAGTATTGGGCTGACTGTCAAAATAGGTTTTATTCTAGTATATAAAACTCCATTGCAACAGAATACAGATTAGATAATTAATTTAATAGAAAATTTGTATATTTGTATCATACTGGAAATACAAATACATGTACATACACTACTAAATCCAGCTCTGATATCAACAAAATCACATGCATGTATATTTGAATATATTGTTAACCACTCCATAATAAGAGGAATTTAATTGACACTCCTGAGTAAACTCATTAATTTCTTAGAATCAGACTATCAGTTGTCATTAGCTTTACCGAACCACAAAGAATGATTCTCTTCTTCTGCCCCCAGGGGCTAGTCCAGTTGATGAGGAGACAAGAAAGGGACCTCAATGTCCTGGGTCCTAATCTCACTACTGCAACTACTCCTGATGTGTCTTTGGGGCCAGGTGTTTGAGTGTGACTTGTGAGTAGGTGGCCCCTGATTTTGGCAGTTGTGGGCAGGCCTACTCTGTAACATTTGATCATTGAGCTGCTTGGTCATAAAAAATACACGGAAATAATGCTTTTCTTCTTTTTACTTTTTAAGTACTTTTCCATGAGCATTTAACTCTTTGGAATCCAAGTTTTCTGTTGCCTCAGATGTTTTCAGTTCATAACTCTAGTTTTAAAATCTTAATAAAGGTAAATATTCTTGAAGAAATAATTTACTCTGATCATAAGACGAATGAAAAGCAGCTGATCGAGGCTTCACTTGCAAAAATTAGAAATCCCAAGGTATATCTTGAGTTGTCTTGATTTTTAACAGCAGTGTCAAATTCCCGCTTAGACAATTTGCTTTCTTATGGTCAGGAATGGGATATTAAGATGTCTCCTTCAGAACGGAGTAATGTTCTTTTAACTCTTCGACAAGTTGCCTTGACATTCTCATCTATACCTGAACGCTTTGGGATTGAGGGAGAAACATACTACTGGACTAGTTGTTATCATTTGAACATTAGACTCTATGAGAAGTTACTCTTTGGTGTGTTTGACATTCTGGAAGAGAGCCAGTTCATAGAGGTTAGGTTTTTCTCTTTGATATTAAGATTTTTTTTTCAAAATGTCTATGTATTTAAATTATCGAATTGACTTCTTTATCAGGAAACAGAAGAGATCCTGAAGTTTGTGAAATTGACTTGGTCAATGCTTGGCATCACGAATAGTTTGCATCATGCATTATTTGCTTGGGTGCTTTTTCAGCAGGTATAAGTTTCTTTTACAATGATTCATGACTTCTGAAATTGATTAGGTGAACTTTCGGTTTTGTAGCCAGTGTACATGTTTCCTTTCCAAAAATAAATCTATGCATGATTTAGGATTTACGACATGAATCCACAAGTCAACTGTAACATGGTGAACTGATTGCATGGGTCGTAAAGACTTTCATTTTTATGTGTTTATTTTACCATTCGTGATCACTGAAAATTTGACTAATCAATTGTCATAACTGATGAAGTTATATATTTTTTTTTATGGAAGTTTGTTGCAACTGAAGAAGCAGTACTACTGGACTATGCAATTCGTGAAGTTGAGCATGTTCTATCTGCTGAAGTGATTGATGACAAAGACATGGCTTACATGAAGTGCTTGACATGTTTGAATATTAGCAATGGATGTGAATCGAGAATGAACATGCTGGAGTCTATATTTTTTTCCATCAGCTCATGGTGTGACATTAAATTGCAGGATTATCATCTATATTTTAGTCAGGTAGTCTGTTTTTATGGCAGTGCCAGTTATTTGGTTTTTAGTTTTGTGATCTTGGAGTAATATTGTAGCATGCTCCACCTTGAAATATTCTGTCTATATGGATCTTCAATTTTCAGAAATCATCTTTCTTTGAGAAGGTTTTGACTATGGGATTATCCACTGGGACTAGTGATTTTGTTCCTCATGCAAACATCCAGGTATCTTTACTGCCGACTAATTAATTAATTTTGATGCGAAAGAGTAATGTATTTCAGATTGCCATACTTCCATTTTCTTCTGCATCCCGTTACAATGATGAGATGTGATTTATTGCATCAAGTTATACGATCCAACTTGCATAGTTGTTAAGGCGCGCCTCAAGCATAGAGACTTATAGGCTAGGACCATGTGCCCATTTTTTTTCTTTCAGTTTTTTGGTGATTTAAGGAGGTGTACAAGGGTGTCACCTTTCTTCATCTCAAGAGGCGCTCCTCTAATACATGGTCTGTGGTCCTCCTCCTAATCTTCATTCTCCTCTTCACCATCACATTGTTCATTATATCCATTAAATTCTTCCTCTTCATGAAAAATATAGAAAAACAAGAAGAAAAAAAAAACTAAAATTGTTGTGGTAGCTGGCGGTGAGCAACGGTGGTGGCAGGCAGTATTATTTCTTTCTAAAAACCTTAATGGTTTGTGGAGAAGAGTGAAAGTGTGAAAGTGAATATTTTACTAATAAAAGTGTGTTTACCATGCGACAACTTGAGAAAAAATCATTCATAAATTGACTATCTTTGGAATTGTACGCTCCTTTTGACTTCCAGAAAGGCGCACAAAGGCGAGGTTTTTTTTTTTTTTGAACATCAACCTAAACCCCAAAAACTAAGAATCCCAAACGATGAGGGCTTCGCCTCGCCTAAGGCGCGCCTTTAACGACTATGCAACTTGTGCAAATTTAATCCTCCTTTAGATATGGATTTGAAGCAAACATGTTTTTAATGTATGAGACTTTCACAACTTGTTTTATGTACAACTTGTTTGTATGAGACTTTGCCCTCAGGTTCTCTCTGAGTACTACAACCTCCTGATGAGTGCTGAAAGATCTTTTTAATTTGCGAACTATTCTTGACATCCTGACAGTTTACAGGATCTTGTCTTAAAGAGCTTGCTACAGAAAAGATCAGAACTTATGTTGAAATGTCTTTGTATGCTGCATGCAAGAGGGTAAGCCATGTATGTATGTTGGAACTTGATTGTTAGTCATTATTCATGACAGTTGATACTTGATATCTTAAACATCTCAGGTTAGTGGTGTTACTACTATTGGGTCTACAAAAGATAGGATGCATCCACTGGCTATCCTTGCTAGTGAACTAAGATTCATTGCTGATAAGGATCTCTCTATATTCAGCCCAGTCTTAAGTCATTGGTGTCCTGATTGTGCAATGGTCTCAGCCAAAATGTTACACCAGTTTTATGGTGAAAGACTGGTATGGATTTGCGATTTGGTGAAAATTAACGTCTCTCTACGAGATAATTCCATATTCATTCTGCTTCTTTCTTTTGTCTTAGAAACCATTTATCAAGGGTATTACATGCTTCACTGAGGATGTCAGGAAAGTACTTCCTGCTGCTTATGCACTGGAGCATTGCCTTATCAAACTCAGTTATTCAGCTCGTAAAGATAACAATTTGCGCTATGTCCAAGAATTTGAATACTATCCGGTCCGTATTTTTTTGAAACCTATTAACGTGTGGATTTTTTTTTTACAAATAAATTAGTTATTATGTAGATTTGGATTTCATAAAATTGGATTAGTTATTATGCAAATGATTTGAATTTTGATCCTGGAACGTATCTTATGGTGTAGCCTAACCACTTTTTCAATGAAATCCATTCTATGTGGGCGGAATACATCTACTGTTTTTGAGGTATAAAAAATTGATAGTTCTCAAACTTCATCTGCTTTTTTTTGTGGTCTTGTGATAAGTTAATCTGAGTGCAAGGATAAAGGATCATAGTTTTTAAGCTGATTGTCTAAATTAATTTCCTTCTCCGAATGCAATCTTGTATGCTTTGTTTATATCACTGGAAAAACCGAAAAACTAGGGTATTCATCGTTCTTACTTGAGCTAATTTCTAATTGAGTTTGGAGGATTGCAGTGTAGCCTCCCATTGGCCGATATATTTGAGATTTTGTGACATCTTCTTTAACCCTTTCCCCCTAGTAGGATGTATGGTATAACTGCCACTAATTCATGTAGATTGACACTCATATGTAATTTTGTAGTAATAGGTTATGGACTTGAAGTTTCCTTCGAAGGTGTTAATTGTCCTATCTGCTAAGTTCTGAGAATTTTTTACGAGTTGAATTTTGATATTTACTAATAACCCTTCATCAATTTGATCATCTTTAGCTTTAGGATGATGAGCATGATACAATTTCAAGGATTATATGTGTTCGTATTGTGTAAGCTTTAATTTTCTATTCATGCAAAGGACCACAAGTTTTTTCCATTAAGTATCACTTCTATGTCACCACTTTCTATTCATAAATGTTTTCTATGAGAGCCATTTCAAGAATAACTCTGACATGGATGATCTGTCATGTGTGCTTGAAGCTTTGTATTTCTTTGTTGAACTGAAATGAATTTTAAATGGTCCTTGACTTTCACATAACGCGGCAGACGTTTACAGAAAAGGGCTTATGGTAGGAAGATTCTCTTATATTTATCTAATCCAAGCAGGATAAATGCGTGATTGCCTTGAGTTAAAATTATAGCAAGCTTACTGCAACTAAATGAAGCAAATAATCCTGTTACCAAGTTTTGTCTTTTTCTGGCTAAAATTGTCAAAATCACTAGAAGTTGGAGTATGTAAATACTTTATGTTATTTTTGTATCACCAGCTTGCAAACCCATAAATGATGGATTATAGTGCATTATTTGAAGATGTTGGATTGCACAATAGAATTTGAAGATGGCGCCTGTATATGGACCTGCTCATAAGGTATTAGTGATGAGGCGTATGCTCACACTTCTCTCATCTCTGCAGATAGTTGAAGTATCCAAAACCATCATTCTTGACTGGGTCGTTGCACAACATGAAAGAATTCTTGAATGGACAGGACGTGCTTTTGATCTTGAGGTCTGTTTCATACTTGGTTATGATACTGTAATTTATAACAGCACAAACCATGGTATACCAAATCATTGAAGTATATCTACATTCCATTCATATTCAGGAGTTTTTCATTTATGTTACAGATTTTTTCCATGGGAAAACTTAAAAATGTAAATGTTGTATATATTTATTTATATATACATATATGTTTTTCATATTGGCAGGACTGGGAACCTTTATCGTCTCAGCAGAAGCACGCAGCTTCAGCAGTTGAAGTGTTCAGGATCATAGAGGAGGTATACATAGTTTCAGTAATGTGACTATCCTGTATATATGGACTGTGGTGCTGATTAAATGAGCAGGTTCCTTTTTCTGTGTGCACTTAGATGGTTTTAAGTGAATATGTTTCTTGTTTTTTGGGGACTTCTCATCCGTATTGAAACTATTAATAAATTTCTGTTTCCTTTTCAAAAAAAAAAAAAAAAAAAAAGAAATTGTACCTGTTTAGATCCCTGACCAAATTGTCTAATTTTAATGTGGTGTGAAATATTTTATATTCTTGTATTGTGTTTACCTTAAGGACTAACAGTAATTCTGACATCTGCCTGGAAAAACAGTAATTCTGACTGCTGTTTAGATCCTCATTTCTTTGTCTGGCAATGCATCCATCATTTATAGCTCATTATATACAGGCTAAAAATGGATCGTTTTTTGTATATTAACTTTAAAATAACTGCATCGAAACAGCTAAGATGTTTTTGTGGTTTAATGCAATGGGTTTCTGGCAGGTTACCTGGTCATGGGAAAGAATTTTTCTGATTTTTTTAGTTTCAAAAATTAATGTAGCGTGGCCTAGTTTAAATTAGTGTAATAATTATTCAGTTGTCTGAGATTTGTCTGAACAGAATTGTTTGACACTGTGGGTTGAATTTCCAATTTTGCTATGACATTAGACGTCCTATTCTTGAGATTTGGCTCTAGTTTTTCTAATTCTGCAATATTTGGCCCATGGAACTTGGTAAAATATGTTTAATATGTGATATTTTATCAAGGAATGTCTCAAGTGTGTTTTTTTACTATATAGTTGGCAATCTTTATTTTTTTATCTTCATCACACTTGTGTTTAATCCCCCAGGTTTTCATTCCTCTTTGTCATTAGATTACAAAGTTGCCTTTGTTACTGTTACAGATCCCAGACTCTTTTTACAAGGGGGCACAAATAAATACAAATGATAATTACATAAAGCACAATTTTAATAAGTAAAAAGTTAAGAAAGGATATTGGAAATTTCTGAAACAAACTTGCAGTTTATGTGGATGAAGAAATAACTCTTGAGTGGCTCCGTCTTTGCTTAGTTGTACCTCTTAAATTCATAGAAAAAAAAGTCCAAACATACACTCCCTCTGTCCCACTAAAGCATTCACATTTTCTATTTTGTTTGTCGCACAAAAGTTTTCACATTTCATAAATGGCAATAAAGTTTATACAACTAACCCCAGTACATTTTATTTTCATAAATATAACACCCACCTAACACTATTTACACTTTATTTATTTACCCAAAAATACCAAATTACCCCAAAAAGTAACAATTTTTCTTATTCTTGTTATATGCATCTTTATTTATTAAATCAAGCAAAATTCTTTGATTTGTTCTGTAATATATTTTTTGCAGATAAAACATTGTTTCATTTAAGTAAATATTTGCAATTATATTCTTGATTATCTTATCTTTGTCATCTATTTATTTATGCTAAAGAAATTGTCTTCTACCTGGAAGAAGGTCTCCTCTTATCTATTTACTACAGCTTGTTGATTTTTCTGATTTATCTGTGAATTTGACATGCAAGTTATTTTGCAGACTGTAGATCAATTTTTCGATTGGAGCTTACCAATGGACATAACCCATTTACAAGCTCTACTATCCATAATTTTCCATAGCCTGGATGCCTATCTACTGAAAGTGGTTAGCCAGCTAGGTAAGGAATGCTTGTTGTTATAGTATAGTTGCTGTAACTGTAATTGTCTCTTTGTTTATGCTATGAGTTGGTTCTTACCCTTTTCTTAAATTGAAATAATTATATGGGTACAGTTTACCAACTATATAGCTAATCTACTAGAGATTCAGAAACTGCACAAAAAGTGGGTGGGACAAGTTACCCGCTATGATAATTAACTTGACCGGGCTGAATATGAAATCACATTCAAATCAAAATTTCACTTTAATGCTTACATGTGATGATTATCACGTTTGCTTATCTCCTTTCGATGACTAGCTCATGGTAGAAATGCGATTGATTCAATCATTCAAAATTGAATTTCACAGCTCCCTCCCTTCTGGAAAATTGAATTAAATGACACAATTTATCAAAATTATATAGATTTAGAGAAACAATTTGTGATAGTAGGTGACAGCTCACTGATTTTCTCCTGGATATTTTTTGGTTCCAAGAAGGGTTAAAGCTGCAACAGGTAAATAAAGATAAAAGAAGTGTGTGTGCTCTATTGTCATACATGTAAATGTTCAGATTATTGGTGCATAGATCTTCTTTTTACTTTATTTGTTCTTTTGGAGCCTGATTCTGGAAACCTACGTAAACACAAATGAGAAATAACAATGATATTTTCGTTGTGCAGTTGACAAGCAAAAGTTGTATCCATGTACTCCTCCATTGACTCGCTATAAGGAGGCAACATTTCCTATTGTCAAGAAAAAGTTGGGGGAGACCATGATTATAGATGATGGGATTTATAAGCATTTGGATGAGTTGACAACTGCCAAGCTCTGTATACGTCTGAATACTTATAGAGTGAGTAAAAGTTTAATTCTTATTCATTTGCAATAAGTTCGAATCATCTCCACTTTTCTTGACTAGTTCATTCACACATTTTCTTTGATTAGTTTAAGACATATTAGCGGCAGGACTGATAATTCTTGTATCTTCAACAATTTTTTGAAATATTTCTTTATACTCAATCAAAAGTGTCTAATATGATAGTTTCTTTTACTGTCTTGTCATTTGTGGAAGACAATGCTCAAATAAATAAGAAGTATTTAACGTTCAAATAAATTTATAAAAAGTATTTTTGCTTGTATAATTTTCAAGTGGCATGCTGATGTGGAAAATAATAGTTATCAATGGCAACTGACATTATCATTACTTGGAGAGTTATTGTTATTCTCATTTAATTTTTATAACTTAAGACTTATAAAAATTACACTCCCCTCGTCCCATTACACCCTTCACGCTTTCTTCATTTGTTTGTCCCGTTACACTCTTCAAACTTTTAAAAAATGTAAAAGTTTCAAAACGAATAACCTCTCCATACATTATATATTCAAAATTGTCATACCCACCTAATACACATAACTTACTTAATCATTTATTTATTACTAAAAAAGATACATTACCCTCAAAAGTCAATAAAATTGAACATAAAGCAACATCTTTTAAACTCCGTATCTAGAGTAAAGGTGAATAGCCTAACTGGATGGAGGGAGTAAGATATTTTTAAGAAGGAACTATATGTCGGTACCAAAGATCTTGGTATTGAAGTAGGATGCATTGGTTATGTTGGGTGCAAATTTTTGGAGCCGATTGAAATTTGCTCACTTTCTACCGAACATATAAAATTTTCCTTTTCGAAATCTTTATAGATTCTTTTTTTTTTTTTTGTGGTGCAGTATATTCAAAAGCAAATTGCTGCACTTGAAGAAGGCATTAGGAAGTCATGGGTATCTGTGGCATCATACCGAATAAACAGCTGTAAGTTTTTGAATTTGCTAGAAAAAGTAAATTAGAATTCAATCTACTTTCCAACCTTTGTTCGTCTCTTGATGCTCCACCCTACACAGAAATCACTCATCAATATCAGATCTGAATGCTTATCTCTTACAATGTCATTTAACACTCGTATCAATTGGAGAATTACCTTGTCACTGTTAATAATGATCTGAAATTTATTTAACTTGTAAAAATTACTTAGTCTGGCTCAAGTTTTGCCTTTCAAAACGTTACAGTTAAGTCAATGAGTTCAGTCTATGCTCAAGCTGAAACACAGTAAAAAAATATTGATCTAGATCTCATCTTTTTTACGATCAAGCTTATTCAATCTTAGATGTTTATAGTAGCTAATTATGTTACTTGAATCAATGTGAACCTTTATTTTTTGATCGGTACATGTAAGTATATTATCTTTTTATCGTAGTATATATATTTATTGTGTAATCATAATTAGCTACTATCTCATATTCATGTTTCTTGCATTATTAGTAAAAGTATAATCTCATAAATATCATCTGATTATTAACATGCATCATGCTCAACTATTAAATATTATAATATAAGTATTGCTATTAGAAAGTAGAAACTACTTGTAAGTTATAGCACAGTTAAAAATACAAAGAAATTCAGTAAGCTCCTGAGCTGACTTGCTAACGTTCAAATATTCATAATTAAGCTCCATTTATGGAGTTGAGCTTGAACACAGAACACCTCCATCTATAGATGAGTATTAATCAAAGAGGCTCTGCTCATGGCTACCTAAGGAATTTAAACATTTAAATTCATTACTATACAAATTACATTATCTTTCAAGTTCTTTTCTAAATGCAGTTGTAGACTTTCCTTATGGGCTCGCCCGCTCACCTTGATTTATATATGTTGAAGCACAATATGGTTATTGCATAGATAGAGTACACTGAAGCCTTATTCTGAATCTTAATTGTGTTCGTAGGTGGCAATGTCTCGTGTCTCTTCGGGAATTAGCTACAGTGGTTCTCTGTGGCTCTCAAGTTGTTGGTTACTTGAGCCCTTTTGAAGGAGAATCCTTTACTATAGCTATTATTTTTTTAACTGTTATTTATTTCATTCAAATTTGTAGCCTTCAAATTTTCAATCCTTCCATATACTACTACTAATACTGTTAAATGCTTGCACAAATTAAGCGTGTGCTGTTTGTCATGACACAAAAATTTGCTAGGTTCCCTCATTGTGATTAGAAAGAAATTATTATGTTCTAATAGTTTCTTGACTGCGCTTATCTGTTTCTGTTTACATGGAAATACATATTAGGACTTTCATGGATCCTGAATGTGTGTTTAACTGTTTATCATCGCTACATCTGTAATAAAAGTGTACATAAATTTTCTTTAGTTTTAGCATAATATTAGCAATCCATTTTATTCAGCAACAGAAAGAACTCCTCTGACTTTGGAGCCAACAGATGTGAATGGCGAATCAGTTTCTGAGCTTTTCGTCGCCACCTTGGACTGCATTAGGGATTCTGCTTCTGATGCAATTAAGAAGACCAGCGATTTTCTTGGTAAGTTATGCCTGATCCCAACTGTTACCTTTGACCACTGATCTTAATAACACTTTCTTATTGCCTTGATTACATATTAATGGCTGTTACCCACATGAGTACATATTTCCAGCCTTATTAATGATGCCATCATGGCTCACCTCAGCCCCATCATGCCACCCATTGTATACCCGTTTAGCATAATGGTCCAAATACTCTTCATTAGGATTTCAAATCTACTGGATTTTGAAAACTGATTTTCAAAATTAACTTGAAACCCAAAAAGAGCATAGCCTTATTAGGGTTTGGGTTTCCACTTTAAAAAACAAGTCTATTAGGAGTTGGGTTTCCACTTTAAAAACAAGTCTCCGTGCTCCGAGATTCTTTTATCTAGAGTGATCAGATTAGCTCTTCTGACTACTGCTCAAGATATCAATTACTTTAGAAAGAATATATGAGAAATCAAAGTTAAATATTTTGTGCCCTGTGATCAAATTTAGTGAGGTTGGCAGTCCATTCAATCACAGGAACTTCCACTCTTAATATTTCTATGCTTAAAATGAGTAACTGAGAATAAGTGGCAGTTATTCATTACTTTGACAGTGAGCATACTTAGTTCTGCACTATTTTAAGAAGTTGGGATTTTGTTTATAGACATCAGTGAAGCAAAGTGGAGTTTAAACTTCAGATCAGTGAAGTATCATGTCCTTACTGCACGTGATTTCTGGTTTTTTGGTTGCTTTTGTTGTAAGCGTTCCTTAATTTGAATTGTATCATCATTATGATCAGACTTTAAATAATCGTCACTAATTAAAGAAGGTCCTAGGTTATAAACTAAGTCTCAACTATTTGTGAAAATCATATGTGAACAGCCACAAGAAAAATAGTAAACAAACATGAGAAGGGATCTGACAGATATATAACAAAAATGCTCTTTTCTTGTAGTTCCCTTTCAATGACTTGATCTTGCAATCATTGAGTTGAAATTGCATATAGAAGATCTTTGTTGATTCTCAAACATAAGGTTTTGTTGACCTTGTCGTTTATTAATGTTTTTCAGAACTCCTAACAGAAAACTTGGCCTTTTTTTCATAATCAATATTATTTAAAATTTCTTAAGTAAAGCTTTTTGGTGTTAGGTAAGGAATGGCATACATGTTGCGTTTTCTTTAATTTACTCTTCATGCTGAGCCTAAACCCATGCCTTGGTTAATTTCTTTACGCAGCCAGATTTTTGTTGAGCCCAATAATGCATCTTAAAGTAGAGGTTAGAAAATAAAGGTATAGGTCTCTAAAATGTGGGATGTGACTTGTGAGATTGAAAATGTATTTGCTATTCTTTTCAATTGATTCTTTTGTGCCTGACCAGCTACTATGTGTTCTTCCTTGGACTTTCAGGGGCCAAAATTGTGTTCTGGGATATGAGAGAGTCATTTCTGTCCCATTTATATTATGGAGGTGTAGCAGGAAATCGCTTAGATGGCGTACTGCCACAGTTTGATAAAGTAAGATTTAATAATTTATCTTCCCTTTCCCCCCACTTTTTTGTTATCTTTGTAATATGAACAAAGATAAATGCATTAGGACTGATATTCGTGCCATCTTACTTACATGCATAATAGAGGCAGATGACCTTTTGAAGTTATGCTGAATGTTCTTTCTTTTATTGGAACGACTGAACGAGTTATTTACATCCTTATTTAGGCAACCTGTGGTTAGCAGAACCTGTGGTTAGCAATGCAGTCTGCCCTAAAGAGAAACAGAATTCCTATTAGTTAGGAATCCCAATAGGTTATTAAATAAATTACAATAAAGAACAAGATAAGAAACAGAAACTAAAATCTGATCTATATGACACAAGTAAAGGAAATGACACCCTAACTAAATACATTAAGGGTCAACCTTTCTATAGTTCTACACCTACATTATTTATGTGGATTATAAAAATGTAACTCTCTGGATACAATTTTCTAAATTAATCTTATTGTCATTTCACCATATATTCTAGTGAATGATTTTCCTGTAAATCTCTTTTTGTTGGTTTGCTACTTCTCTGCTATGGTTCACCCAGAACTTCATATAGTCCTGTCCATGGCATCTTATCCTTTAGTGTCCTTGTCTATTTCCACTTGCTAAAAAATATCATCTCTCAAATGTAATCTTCATGAGTTATCTTGTTTTGCTTAACATTAAATGTGAAAGGTACTCTTTAAGTCTTAATACTGTTATTTGATAATAGTATAACGTTTTTGTTTTTTGTTTTGTTGTTTTATTTCTTTTTTGTAGAATTGATAGTTTTTTTGCTGTCTGCTAAAAATTTCCCTTATTCTATAAAAAAACGAGGATTAGATGACAAAAGTCTACATGCACCCTTCAACAAAAACATATTTAGAAACACAATTGAAATGGTATATTATTCTTCTACCTATTTATTCATCATAACATTTAATGTCATGCTTTTAGGTCCTTAATGATGTATGTAGTGTGGTTGACAATACAATCAGAGACCTTGTAGTGTCAAGCATTTGGAAGGCATCACTGGTATGTTCTTGCTTGTGGTATCTGTATGCATCATTTGTTTATTTCTTCCTATATTCTGATTTTTTGCATATCAATATGTATTGAAAGGAAGGATTCATGTGGGTGTTGCTCGATGGAGGCCCTTCACGCGCATTCTCTGATACAGATATGTCTTTCATTGACGAAGATTATAATATTTTAAAGGTAAAGGAAAGTAGTACTATCCAATAGCATAGTTTTAATTTCACTCGGTAACATAATAATTCCAATGTACTAAAGGTTTTAATTTAGTTATTGGCAATACATTTCACTATACATGTGCAGTCTTGAGTAAGTGGTTAATTGGTAGCACAGGAATAGCTCAGTAATTGGTCAAGTCACTCATGCTAATATTCCTGAAAATCATGTATGTGGCATTTGTTTTTCTTCGCGAAGTTGTAAAATGGAGAAGAATATTTAGTTTTTGGCAGATGGAATCTGGTCCTATATTCTTTAAAAATTATATGTGGAGTTTTATATTATTTCTCTGTTTTTTTTTGCATGATAAGATTTTTCTGAGGGTTTGTATAGGCTGCTAGCTTACATATGAAGATATTTTATCTGATAGTAATTAATTTGCATGCAATGTTCATTTTTTTCTAGGAATTGTTTGTTGCTGATGGGGAAGGCCTTCCTCGTTCATTGGTTGAACAGGAAGCAAAATTTTACTGTCAAATTCTGAGCTTGTTTTCCCTTCAGGTAGATGATTAACACTTTTAAGTTGCTACCATCAAAGAGATTTATTTTTCCTGATTTACTTTTCCTGATAATTTGGCCAGTCGGA
This sequence comes from Pogostemon cablin, assembly GCA_023678885.1. Lineage (NCBI taxonomy): Eukaryota > Viridiplantae > Streptophyta > Magnoliopsida > Lamiales > Lamiaceae > Pogostemon > Pogostemon cablin. The sequence continues at coordinate 21,609,899 of CM042952.1, read as the reverse complement.
ATCCTTGATCAAGATGCTGATGGCTTCCAGCGAAAATATTTCAGCCGGTGTGAATATTCATAAGTATGGTCAACGGTATATGGGAGATGCGCACACATTAATACGAGTCTTATGCCACAAGAAAGATAAGGTGGCCTCGAGATTCTTGAAAAGGCAGTATCGGCTACCTTCATCTTCTGGTAACCATTTATTCCATGCTCAATTGATTCTTATTATGTTTGAAGCCACCTTTCAACCAAGTTGGTTAGTTTATGTGATTGAGTGGTTGTTTATATTGACATTTATTACTTCTTGTCTTGTTTACTGATCTGGAGGGTCCATAATTTACTGATGAATACACCTGTGTGAAATTACTAGCATGTATAATATTTGACAAACAATAGTTATGTCAAGCTTCTGACAATTAATGACATAAATGTGTTTTGTTAATCTTGATTTTAATAATTAATGGTAGAGTCACATGAAAGATAAAGCTGTGGTGTCCATTATTATTGTTGGTTCATGTTGTTACAATATACAACAATTGATTCCCCACAAAAGTGTGGGACATATAAATGGAGGTGGGAGTCAATTATTTACTTTCAACAGCGGTTTTGGGTTAAGCTAAAGTTCCCTAGATTATATGCCTAACAACCTGTGGAATATGGATGGGCTGCGTAAAGAGGCTGCCTTATATGGTGTGCCCAGAGGTTGTCATTCTGGATGTGGGCTAGGGGGTTGCCACCCTGAGGTACGTCCAGTTCGAAGGAGTATGGATTGTTATGATATCCTACTTTGATTCCTGATGGAAGTTGGGTTCAATCCTTTACCATCGGTAATGGTTTTTTGTAAGTTAGGGCTGCCTAGCTTGTATGCCTAACTCTTGCTTTGTGCTTAGTATTTAATTATTTCTCCTACTTTTCTTAAACCATGCTGCGTGCATACTTTGATGTGCTGTTAGACATATAATATATGGAACCATAACTTTATCCAAAATCATGGTCAAAAGTAAATGGTTGATCCCTACTTATATGTCATTCCACGCTTTCGTGTGAATCGATGTGGAATATCATAACAATCAATTCCTCTTCAGACCGGACGACACATGCTTGGTAGCAACCCACATACCAAGGCCCATCTCTTGGTGGCAACCCCTGGGTAAACCATCAGGCAGCCCCTTTCTCCAGCCCATCCAAATCCTGTAGGTCGCACTAAATTGTTAGGCATAAAATCTAGGGAATCCTAAATCCCAAACCCCCCCCCCCCCCCACCCATCACCACCCACCACCACATATATGCCCTCCTACACTTTCATGTGGAATATCATAACATGTGCATGATGACAGAAATAAGAATTGAGCTTCATTTTGTTTTATGGAATTAATAAGGCTAGTCTCTCCTAGTACTAGTTCCCTCCTCACTCAACCTATGAAAACAACCATTCCTTGGAAATTCTCATCATAAATGATTGGAGAGAATGACGAAGCTAATAAATATTACTCCTTTCGTCCCATGTTTGTTTGCACCGTTACTATAGATATGAAGTTTAAGAAAAGTTGTTTTTCGACCAACTTTATTGACTTTTGGAGGGTATTGTAGTATTTTAGGTACTAAATAAATTATAAAGTATGTTATGTGTGTTAGGTTTGAGTGGTGAATTTATAATTATGATGTACTTTTAAGGTTGAGAATTGATGTGATGTTCCTTTTTTGGGTGGTGAAGTTTAATATGAGACGGACTAAAATGGAAAGTGTGAAATTTAATGTGGGGCGGAGGGAGTACAAAACTTATCGAGAAGTTTATAAATTCTTCTTGTTGATTGTAATGAAGAGAGTGAATTCATGAGTGTCTGGCCTAATTTTTTGTGGTTTTTTGCTCTTTCATCATCCCCAAATTTTTAGTTCTTTATAAATTTTTTTTTATTTTCCTCTTTATTTCCCCCTCTACATTCAGTTGTTTTTTACGAAGCTGGTCTAATTCTTACCTAGTTTATGGTGCACATAACCAAGTCTCTATATCAATTATGTTAATAATGAAGCTGCTCATTGCAGATTATGACGAGAGTGGAATAGAGAATTCGAGCATGGGTTCCCCTTTTGTCGCAGATCTCTTGAAAAGAAGTGCTTCGTTTCGTTGGTCTGATAAAGGTCATAGCAGCTTCAGTTCTATAAGGAAGAGATTTCAAGAAGCAACATGGAGATAAAGGTAGAGACGAATTAGTGTGTCGTTCTATTGATCGAAAGAGAGGGCATCTTGTTGCTTTAAACTGTCCCGTAATCTGTAAAATAGTAGTAATCAAGCCTCTGCTTTCAGCAAAGGGCTGAAAGGTTTAATCGAATAAGAACTTGTATGTGCAGGAAAACTATGAACTGGAAGAGCACTTTGATCTTCACATGATCACATCATATAGCTTGGAGTTGCTTGCTTTATTAGTATCATTTTATTGATGTTTAATTATGGGTGAAATTACATTAGGGTTAAGAATCATTTGTTTGGGTTAAGAATAATTTGTTTGACATTTTAACATAGGGGATTCATTTTTGGGGCACAATGTTTTCTTTTTTACTTTGAGATTCTGAAAAATGTGAAATAAATGCAGCCAAGTTTTTTTTTTTCTTCCATAAATTCGTGATTGGATATTCGAAGAATTGTGTGAATTTTATATTTTGCAAGTAAAAATGATGTGCGGTCATGCCGTCATGGTTTATATCTATATCTATACTATACTATACTATACCATACTATACTATACTATATATAACGGGGAGGGGAAATAGCCGGTTTTCGGCCTGTTTCTTCCCCGTTACCGGTTGCTCCCCGTCTAACTCCACCACCCTCTCTATACGCGTTTGAAAGAATAGGAATTCACCCGCCCTCTTCCATCGGACAAAGCTTAGTTTATCTCCTGTGCCTTACAAGTTCCATCTGCCATCTTTTACAGCCTTTTCTCGCCGGCAAAGCTTATCTCCTGTGCCGTCCATCTCTCATCCTCATATGTCTGTTCCGCTCTCTCCGTCGACCGTCTTCGTTGTGCCTCCCTTCTCACTTTGTCGCGTTAGTGTGCGTCTACTTTCCTTCTCGCCCCTGCAAATGTTTCCTCACCCGCCACGTGTTTCATCTTCTATACACGAAGTCATTTTCTACACCGCCCTTTTCTCACCCCCGTTTGAGCTCCATTCTACTTCCTCGTTGCTCCGCTCTCTGTATGTTTCTGGATTTTCGAATCGTTTTGAGTTTATCTAATTATTTGTTGTTCGTTATCTTTAATTTTTTGTTTAGGGAAAATCTGATTCTATTGTGTATGATAACATTAAGCTGCTGTTATACTGACTACCTTTCTCCTGTGGAAACAGAACAGCTGACTAATTCCTTCATGTTACAGTTCCAGGTTGCTGAAATCGATTCCCCATTTGATAAAAGAATTGGCATTCAGGTGCCCTAAATAGATCAACGTTGCTTGTTTGATTGGGTTTTGTTATTTTACATTAACGGCAAATTACTTTTTAGCATTTTACTAATTCGATCATCATTCATTGTGAAATGTTTTATAGCTCTAAAAGTGGCAACTTGTGAAATAGACTTCCGACTCTACTAGATTTGATTGAATATGTCTACATGGACTACATTGCTAATCACAATTAACTTTTTTGTTTTAGCTGAATTATTCTTATAAGCTTACATATATTAGCATGGTTAAGTTTTGGTATATGAGGTCACTATATGAGTTAGCTCATTTGTACGGTGGGCTCAAACACATTTCGTGAACTTTAGTAGAATAGAAAAGTTATTACCCGAATAAATTGACTACCTTGCAGCGAGTAAGAAATTGGTAGGAGTTATTTAGAAATACAACATTGTTTTGTATAGGTTTTCCCATGAACTTAAAATTTAGTTATTACCAACTCACAAATCAAAAGCTTCATTAAGTATAAATTCAAGATTTAGATGGCCAACCAGCAACAAGTTATAGTCTTGTAGGAAAGAAGTTTTAAAGCCTAACCAAAATTAAAGTTACAACTAAAAATGCAAAGATTGGAGATCCTGCATCATATGAGACCTGTATAAATCTTCTTGTTCTTCAGTACTAATGGATGGCATATCCACTGCATGCAACATCAAAAAAATGTTTAGGAGCATTTGCCTAAATCAAAATATAATGAAAATTGTGGAATTAAAGGTAGGATCCTCATGAAGAAAAAAGATAGAAATATAACATAGGCTTTATCTGGCCCTAGCTCCTACAATTCAATAAAATCTAGAAAATAGGTAAGCACAAGCGGTTTAATTGGGCTTGCGACTATTAACATTTGAACAACAAGTTAGAATAATTTGTCTTGACCGGAAGAACAAACAAGCCGATACCCTGAAGCAGAGGTCCTGAATGATGAATATAATGAACTCCTTGAGCTGCAAAACGGTGGATATCCTGTGATGATGACATCTCATTGGCCGACTGAGTTCCTATTCTTGTTAACTATAAGAATTTGTTTTCCCTATTGCACGATGATCCTTATTGTTTAGTTCAGAATTGGGTTGGTACCAGCTCGTTGGAAACTAATTCCTTGTATGGCTTTTTAGTTCCAGCTCTGGAAATTTAGCTAGACTTCCTGCGGAAAATTACATTATTAATTGGTGTTTTGTGTTATTAATTATATATATATGCTGCTTCATGTTAGGCATAATTTGCGTACCTCAATTAAAATCCCCAATTAAAATCCCCAAGTGTAGGGATGTCAATTGTAATGGCAAGTACCCCAGTTAAAAATAATATTGTTCCCACGGAGACAACTAATTATCTATTTAATTTATATTACTATTCAATTAGAATTATGGTAACCAAATTTTCAAGTGTTTGAATTGAAGTAATATCTAAGAATTTAATTGAAAATTAACAAATAAATAAAAGCAATAGGAATTATTCAAGATTGATCAAGAGAAAAATAACAGCTCTAAGATATCAGGTGTAGTGTAATTGATTTGATCTCCTAGACGTCCTATTGTTCATTCATACTGTTTTAATGGAAATACATCATAAGATGATGCGCAAATAGTTTTAAACCTCCTTCCTAGATACTAATAAAGCAAATTTCATAAACCTCCGGATGTCCAATTCGACTAACATATATTCTCTAAAAATACTATTCAATCTTATTCACTTCCTACTTGATTTCTTAATTGCATTGTTCCACTAAGAATATCAAGTATCTTATTTACCAGCCCTTAGGATTATCGTGTTCACTGGCAAACTACTATAATACCTAGCAAATAGACAATATTAACTATGTATGCACACAAGCTAACACAATATACCAAGCATCACAGACAACAACAATGATATAATGCGAAGATGTTACACACATGTAAACAAGGTCTTAATCAATCATATAAATAAGAATCTTAAAAGCATGCATTCACAAAATTTTATCAGGGTTCCCAAATCAACTACTCTAACCTTCATTCCTTAGAACTGTAAAAGAGTTTTAGCCCATGAGGTCACACACAACCCTCATGGCTGATAATTTTATAACAAAATCAACAATTGAAAAGAATAGAAGAAAATACGAAACCCTAGTATCACGTGATTCACATTCTCCCTCCGTCTATCAGATTGAATTGGCTCTCGAAACTGCACTTGATACACGCGGGATAATGGATGGTTGAAGTAGGTGGAATGGCGAGAAAGGGTGCGTGGTGGTGTTCGCGTTCTGTCCACCAGAGTTGTGCGTTGGTACAGGGGGCGTCAATTCCCTGTTTTTCTTATTTCGCGTTCTCCCCCCTGTTTTTCACGCTGCCCAATGGAGTAATGGCGTGTGTGTGATGGGATTCAATCTTGGGCTATAATGAGTAAGTGGCCTATTAATGGAACAATTGTTTATTCACGTTCCATGCCAACAATTGAAATCACTTTTGCATGGCCCACTTTCCAAATTTTCAATTCTTCAATACATCCTTGCATGTTGACGTTCTTTCCGCTGAAAAAGTATCCCTTTTTTCTTTGGGGAAGAAGGAGTTGTCAGGATAGAAAAGAAGAATGAAAAATAAAGTTGTTCACTTTAAAAAAAAATGAATAATTGGAGGTGGCAATGGGCCCATTAATGTCCTGCTCTTCAAAAATTCAAATCTTACTGCATCAATTTAGCTAGTGACGTGGTATGAGGACTTATTTTGGGCCAACATTTGACAAGTTTTGAAAATTTCGTCAATAGCTGCGCAGTTCCACCGTTTTAGTCATAATTTCTTCATTCAAACTCTGATTAAGGTGATTCTTGTGGCTACGCGTTCCTCTCTTCCGTGGCTTTCCAATTATGTCTCACACGATCATTTTTAACTTCCACACGAATACAGAAAAATTATGAAAAGTAGACGTCTGTTTGCTTGCAAGTAGCACAAGTTCACCATTTATTCCAACTTTGCATTTTTTTATCCCTTATTCCTATCAAAATACAACAAAATACCTTAGTAGCACCATAATCATGCAAAATACGTAAACTACGCAATCCCACACGAATATATGACCTTATTCTAACAAAAATAGTGTATTATGAGACCGAAAATACGTAAATTTTCACTCTCATCAACCCCCAAACTACCATGTTGTTTGTCCCCGAATAACAAATTCAAAACAAAAGAGAGATGAGAGTTGAAATTTTACAGCAAATAAGGGAGCACACACCTCCAAACCAAGATAAACACCCAAATGCCAAAATTCTATCAACTGAAACACGCACGTCAAATTAGTCACTTTCCATTTCAGAATGCTCATCATCCATTCTCACAGAAGGTATTTACACTCATCACTCAAGTGTGAGCTATACACTCTCATGGCTAAAATATATGCATTCAAATCAATTTACATGCACGCGTAACTATAAGCTTGACAATTATCTAGACTCTCCACTAACTTGAAAAACTTAACGATGGAATCACAAAAGACTTGTTTTGGGCTGTAACGTTGGCTCTTTAGACAAGGGTCAGTAAATATGGAATAAGTGACTTGATCACTAGTAGAGAATCAATAATAGAGATACATTTCAACACATATGCTTGACAAATCAATCTCATTTTTTTCCTCTTTCAATTTCTTTTCATCATTTCAATCCTCCCCTTACTTTCAAGCTCAACGTCTTCTTTTCATCTCTTTCTCTTCCTTTTAAACTAGGGTAGCAGTTTCAGGCACTACCCTATAACTGGGGTACCAATTTCGAGCATTACCCCACCTTTTTGCAAGTTTTAACTATTCTAGAACTTCAATCACTTTCCGCCAACATTCATCTTTCCAGATTTTTACACATCACCAATCCGACTCCTTCATTCTCTACTAGGATAGGTATTTAAAAGCTTTTAAAGGATTAAATTGGTTATCTTTATAGACTTCCAATGAATAAGGCTTTCAGGCTCAAACGAGAAGCTATTGATAATATAACAAGGTAGGATAAACATTTGGCCAGTGACTCAAATAAAAACAAAATGACTTAAGATCATTTCCCATCATCTAATCAATCATCTAGCCTCAAGTAGATTAAAAGTCAAGTTCTAGAATACATACATGTAAACGATGCTCTCAAGAATAAAATCAATCATCTGTAATTTTATGATCTATCAAAGCTCAAATTCTCATATGGGTGTAACGGAATAACGAGCACTACTTCATAGGCTTATGAACCAATTTTAATACATGCAACAATCTCAAGCATTCCAACATTCACATATATCTTTAGCTGGATTATCACAATTATTTCACAACACCACATTATCAATTAATCACAAATTCAATTCAATCAAGTGCTTAGAAAGATCCAACAATCATACTCAAGAACCCAAAAATTAACCAAGTTGAAACTAGGATAAACACGCAACAAAAACAAATAAACGACACACACCTGGACAATCACAAAAAAATCAACCTCTTAATATAATCAAATGAATCAAGAATATAGAAAAAATAAAAAAAAATTAATCATTCAAGCACACAACACAATGAAGTAACTTTACTTTGGTACAGCAAGACGCAAGTATACACGTATTCCCCTCAAACTTAGATCAAACAAAAGGAGAGCATAAGTTTGAAAAGAAGTGTATACTGTAGTCGAGCACACCTAATAAAATTTCTACATTGACACAAACTCAATAAAGCAATTAAAAATGGGAGGGTCGACCCCCAACAAGTGCTCAAGTTTAACATCGTCGAGTCTCGATGGATACCTCTAACTTAAGTACTCTAGAGAGAGCACTTGCTTATCAAGCAACGATTTGTAATATTTCAACCTTTGTCCATTCGTCACTATAGTTTTACCTTTTTCATCCTTCAATTCGAAACTCTCCCCTCCACAGGTTCTATGTATGACATAAGGTCCAATCCACTTGGACTTCAACTTACCTGCAAACAATTTGAGACGAGAATTGAAAAGAAGTACCTGATCACCAACGTTGAACTCTTTAAAACGGATCTTCGCATCATGCCATCTCTTCATCCTTGCCTTGAAGATCCTCGAATTCTCATAGGCTCTCTCTGAACTCATCTAACTCATTGATTTGAGTAAGACGAAAATCCTTTGTATCCTCCATGCTCAAGTTCAAATGCCTTATCGCCCAAAGAGCTTTATGTTCAATCTTCACCGGAAGATGGCAAGATTTCTCATAAACTATTTGGTATGGCGACATTCCTAAGACCGTCTTGAACACAGTCCTGAATCCCCCAAAGCATCCTCAAGCTTTGTGAACCAATCCTTCCTTGTGCTTCCCACTGTCTTCTCCAACACCTGCTTAATCTGACGGTTAGACACCTCAGCCTGCCCATTTGCTTGTGGATGATAGGATGTAGTAACCTATGATTCACTCCATACTCTCGAAGCACCTTCTCCAACATCTTATTCACAAAATGGCTACCTTCATCACTAATGAGTGTCTTCGGTACCCCATACCTGTTGAAAATATTCTTCTTTAAGAACTCCTGCACCACTCTTGCCTCATTTGTCCTGGTTGGAATTGCTTCCATCCATTTTGATACGTAGTCCACTGCAAGCAGGATGTAGAGGAATCCATTAGATGGGGGAAATGGCCCCATAAAATTGATCCCCCACACATAATAAATCTCCACTACGATGCTAGGCTGCAAAGGCATCTCATCTCTCTTTGAAATATTCCCCATTCGCTGGCATCTATCACATGTATCAACATACTCTTGACAGCTTTTGAATAGGGTTGGCCAATATAAACCAGACTGAAGCACTTTCTGAGCAGTCTTTTGGGCGCCGAAGTGACCCCCATTCGGCTGAGAGTGACAAAAATCCAGCACACTCTCCCATTCTACCTCAGGAACACACCTCCGGATAATGGAATCATGTAGATTTTGTAGACCCATGGCTTCTCCTATAATATAGTTTGTACATCATGCAGAAACTTGACCATCTGGTGTCTACTCAACTGATATGGTTTGACCCTCGTTGCAATGTAGTTCACGCAGTCAGTATACCAGGGGGCATCTATTTCCTTTGTCCCAGGGTATGTCTTCGAAACAGCGAAGACCTATTTGATGTCCACCATCAGTATCTTCTCATCAGGAAAGTACTATTTGATTACCTCATCTGTGTTGTCACAATGCTCCTTCGTCTCAAGTCATGACAGGTGGTCGGCTAGGACATTCTCGCTATCTTTCTTGTCTCGAATCTCCATGTCGAACTCTTGTAGCAAGAGGATCCATCTGATTATCCTTGGCTTTGCATTTTTCTTATCCATCAAGTATTTGATAGCCGAGTGATCAGTGTACACCACAGTTTTCATGCCAACCAAGTAAGGTCGAAACTTATCAAAAGCATACACCACCGCCAAGAATTCCTTCTCGGTGACAGTATAATTCTTTTGAGCAGAGTCGAACATCTTACTTGCATAATATATCGCATGAAACTTTTTGTCTCACATCTGTCCCAACACAACTCCAAACGTTGTATCACTGGCATCACTTTCCAGCATAAAGGGCTGAATCCAATCCGGAGTAATGAGAATCGGAGCAGTTATCAATGCTTCCTTGAGAACCTGAAAAGCATGCAAGCAAGTATCATCAAAATCAAAAGTAACATCTTTTTCAAGCAACCTGGACAGCGGTTTTGAATATTTGGAGAAATCTTTAATGAATCTCATATAGAATCCCGCATGCCCCAAGAAAGATCAAACTCTTTTTTCATTAGTGGGCGATGGAAGTTTCTCAATTGCCACCACCTTGGCACGATCAACCTGAGGACCTACAATAGAAACATGATGTCCCAAGACTATCCCTTCTCTCACCATGAAATGACATTTTTCCCAGTTCAAGACGAGGTTAGTCTCTTCACATCTTTCTAAGACTAAAGACATGTTAGATAAACAAAGTCAAAAGAAGAACCAAATACAGAGAAATCATCCATGAACACTTCCATTACTTTTTCAATTATACCCTCAAAAATGGCCATCATACACCTTTGAAAAATCGCAGGTGCATTATACAAACCGAATGGTAATTTCATAAAGGCAAACGTGCCATAAGGGCAGGTAAATGTTGTCTTTTCCTGATCCCCTGGTGCAATCATTATCTGATTATAACCCGAGTACCTGTCCAAGAAACAGTAGAAATCATACCCTGCAAGTTTATCTAGCATATGGTCCATAAAGGGTAAAGGAAAATGATCCTTACGCGTGTTCTCATTCAACTTCCTATAATCAACACACACACGCCACCCTGTAGGTACTCTAGTCGCAAGAACTTCACCTTTATCAGATAAAATTATAGTCATTCCTCTTTTCGTAGCTACCACATGCAATGGACTCACATAGGTACTATCGCTAATAGGGTAGATAATGCCTGCATCTAACCATGTAAGCACTTGTTTCCTAACCACCTCTTTCATAGCAGGGTTCAACCTCCGCTGATGCTGCACAGAACATTTAGTTTCATCATCTAACCTAATCTTATGCATACAAAAAGCCGATTAATCCCTTCTAAGTTTTCAATTGTCCACCCTATAGCGGACTTATACTTTCTCAACACAATTAGCAATTTGTCAAGTTCACATTTAGATAAGGTAGAAGATACTATTACCAGAAAAGTTTCTTCCTCTCCCAAATAAGCGTACATCATATGATCTGGAAGTGGCTTAAGCTCAGTCTTCTTATCCTCCTTTATATTGTCTCCTTCAACTCGAAGAGGCAGATATCCCCTTGTCCACATGGCTTCTTCCACTGGTGGGTCCTCTTTCTTGTACCTGTTCTCATCAAAATTAAGTAAGGTCTCAAGAAAATCAATAGCAGGTTCATTAGACATACTATCAAGATCAGAAGTAGGTAAAGTTAAAGATTTGCTTATGCACGTTTCCATTGGATCCTTAGATAGGATCAATGGCAAGTCCTCCCCCAAAATCTCCTCTACTACTTCAACCAACTTACACTACTTATTTTCTGTGGGCCACTGCATCACCTTGTTCAATGAAAAGATATTTCCTTATCGTTTACCCTTAACCTCACCTCACCCTTAAATACATCAATCAGGGCTCTCCTAGTAGCTAGAAAAGGACGCCCCAAGATCAGAGGTGCCCCCTCTAAATCATCTTCTATATCTAGAACCAAAAAGTCAACAGGAAATACCAGGTTGGAGACTTTCACCAACACATCTTCAATAACCCCTGCGGGGTAAGTCAATGATCTGTCTACTAACTGTAAAGACACTGATGTAGGCCTCAACTCCCCCAAACCAAACTTTTTGAACACTGACAGAGGTATCAAATTAATACTGGCTCCAAGGTCACACAACGCTTTCCTTGTAGGCCCTTTTCCTATCTCACAAGGGATCATGAAGTTACCAGGATCCTTCAGCTTTTCAGGTAACTTTATCTGGATAATGGAGCTACAATTTTCTGTCAGGTTTACCGTCTCCACACTATTCAGACTTCTCTTCCTAGAGATGAATTCTTTGATAAACCTTGCATAGTAAGGCATCTGATCCAAAGCATCCGAAAATGGAATTGTGATCTGAATGCTCCTCATTACCTCAGCAAACTTTCTTAATTTCTTATCGAGGCTCTTTGGAAGCAATCTTTGAGGAAATGGAATTGGCACCCTTGTTTTTGGTAGACCCAAACTATCCTTCTCAAGCACCTCTTCTGTCTCTCTCAATTTTTTTGCTCGCTGCCATTTTTTATCTGTAATTGCTTGATCCGATTGGCTCACTACTGTATTCGGACATGTAGGAAACCTGGAGCTGAGCTTGTATCTAGCTGGGGTTCTACTGAACCTTGATGTTCTTCCTGATCTGCAGGTACACTGGGCTCAACTTTATCAGCCCCCAATCTTGGCTCCTCTTGAACTGCTTCCGAGCTAGTACCTGAGTGTCTTTGCTGTGCCTCTGTCTTATCCTGCATTAGTTCTGGCCCCTCATATTGCTTCCCGGACCTCAGAGTGATTGCTTTTGTAGTTTTCTTAGGGTTTATTTCCGTATCTGATGGAAACTTCCCTTTTGAAAATGCTGCTGTTGCTGGTTTACCATGGTAGAGATCTGCCCCATTGAATATGTCAGATTCTGCAACTGCTTGTTCACTTTCTCATTTTGTTTTGTCATGTTCGAGTCCATGAGTACTATACAGTTGTTGATCTTGTTGATGTCAGTATTATTTTTTTTGCATGTATTTTGCTAACACATCATCAATACTGGGCTTCCCCTCTTCAGGCTTGGCTCCATGGTCAAAGTTTGGAGGGTATGAGACTGCATTGTTGGGATTAGAATAAGAAAAGTTTTCGTATCTCTTCTGATTCTGCTAACCTCCTTGATTGCTTGAACCTACTTGACTGCTAGGTCCTCCCCCTTGGTTATTCTCTAGTTGGAATTGCTTTGAGGGTATCTGTTTCCCTGCCAAGTCTGCGGTGCTCTTGAACCTTGGAGACTGTGCCCTATAACTCAATTTGCGTCTTCTACTTCTTGCACATTCATCACCACATTATCACTAGCAGGTCCTTGGTTGACTCTCACACTGTTACCTGATATCAAAGTAACCAGGTGTTTATTCACTGTTCTAAATGGGAGACAACTTTATCATTTCTATCCGCCTCAGAAAACTTTTCCTCAACCTTAATAACTTTCCCAAGTATATAAGTCCCTCTAATCCTTTCCGATGGCCAATCTCTAGAGTTTATCGAGATGTCATCGAACAACTTCTCCACTACATTTGATGTTTTTTCAAAGATCGTTCGTCCAGCAAAAGCATCGACTAGCACTCTAGACTCATTGTCAAGACCATTGTAAAAGACACTGATGAGCAGTGACTTTTGAGTCCATGCTGTGGACATCTCCTTAATGCATCAGTGAATCTCTCCCAAGCTTCTCCAAACGATTCGTCTCTCATCTGTTTGAACTGATTAATTTCTTGCTTCAGCGCAAGAATCTTCCCTGGTGGCATAAAACGATCCACAAACAACTGCTGCAACTCAATCCAATTAGCACAGCTGTCCCCAGTCAACTTGTCAAACCATTCCCTTGCCTTGTCAGCTAGAGAAAATTGGAAAAGCCTCATCTTCCATCTATCATTAGTATTGTCAGCGGCTTTAATTGTATCCATGTAGTTGTTGAAGCGCTTCAAATGTCCATAGGGTTCATCGAAAATACCTCCGGCGAAAGGATTTTTCTCCACCATGTTGATCAGGGCTGGTCTTATATCATTTGCTTTATCAGCTTGAATGGCCCCAACTACGCCTGATCCTCCAAGATTGGTAGACTTGAACGTCTCCCGGATGACAATGTTATCTTTATGTGTTCTATCTCCCATAATTGTTGATTCTACTACTGTTTCTGCTTCAACTTCTGACTCAGCTTCTGACTCAACTTCTTTTGGGATAACCTGATATTCAATCTTTTCTTTCTCATCCTCTACAACTGCTTTAGGTGCTGATGTATCCGCTTTCTTTTTCGGATTTGGTACCTTAACAGCCTTAGGATGCGTTTTGATCTTCTTTGCTGCTCCTCTCCTTTTTCTAGCAGACGCTTCAACCTTCGGATCAAATTCAAGATTTTGTGTTCCCTTCTTTGACCTGGTATGCATGCAACTTCAAGAAAATTCAAAGTGTAGACAATTAAATCTCAAAGTAAATATTCTAATTTAATCAGTAACAAAAGCAAATAAATAATTTACTATCCCAAGCAGCGGCGCCACAAACTTGTTAGGCATAATTTGCGCACCTCAATTAAAATCCCCAAGTGTAGGGATGTCAAATGTAATGGCAAGTACCACTGTTAAAAATAATATCATTCCCACTGAGACAGCTAACTATCTATTTAATTTATATTGCTATTCAATTAGAATTATCGTAACCAAATTTCCAAGTGTTTGAATTGAATTAATATCTAAGAATTTAAATGACAATTAACAAATAAATAAAAGCAATAAGAATTATTCAAGATTGATCAAGAGAAAAATAACAGCTCTAAGGTATCAGGTGTAGTACAATTGATTTGGTCTCCTAGACGTCCTATTGTTCATTCATACTGTTTTAATGGAAATACATCATAAGATGATGCACAAATAGTTTTGAACCTCCTTCCTAGTACTCCTCTGAATCTTGCACGTCATAACTCTATCAATTTTTGAGCATGAAGTACCATTCGACCAAGTATAGAAGCAACATGTTGAATGAGTATCTTCCACTCCCAAAATGGAGTAAGTTTTATGCATTTCTCTAGTCCCCGTGTTCTGAGAGGAATTGTTTCTTTCACCCTCAAATCTCACACAATTGAAATCTCCTCCAATGATCCATGGTAGTGTGTTCGAATAAAAAAAGGAGATGAGATGTTGTCACAAAAGTCTTCTAGCAACATAACGGTCATTTAATAACGTATAATTCCAAGTTATTATCAAAGAGCTTTTATTACTATATACGAAAGCATAATTACGTAACACACACTCAAATAGTGTAATAGAACCAGTTTCAAATTTTTTATTGAATCAAATTTATATAGAAAAATCCATCACTTCGAATGTACAATCCTACCAACATACTCATCATGCCAATGTACAATTCAAAACATATCTATATATAATTAATGTAGAAAATATATACAAAAAAGAAAAATCCATCACATCGAATGCACAATGCTACCAAGATGCCTATCATGACCACATACAATTCAGAACATATCTACATACAATAAACGGATAAAACATATACAATTAAAATAATCCACCATACAAATCATGCCCAATATACAATTCAAACCATACCTATATACAATTAACGGAGAAAACATATACACTTAAAATAATCCACCATACTCATTATGTCCATGTATAATTCATACCATACCTATATACAGTTAACAGAGAAAAGATATGCAGTAAATAAAAATCTATCACATAGAATGCACATTGCTACATAGATACCCTTCATGCTCACATACAATTCAAAACATACATATATACAATTAATGGAGAAAACATATACAATTAAAATAATCCACCATACAAATCATCCACATGTACAATTCAGATCATACCTATATACAGTTAACAGAGAAAGCATATACAGTAAAGAAAAATCTATAACATCGAATGCACAATGCTACAAAGATATCCATCATGCCCACTTACAATTCGGAACATACATATATACAATTAACGAAGAAAATATATACAATTAAAATAATCCACCATACAAATTATGCCCATGCACAATTTAGACCATACATGTATACAATTAACGAAGAAAACATATACAATTAGATTAAACAGAAACCAATACTAATTGTATGCAGCATTAAACAGCAAAATAGAAATGTATACGATTGGTTTCAAAAAGTTATACAGTAAAACATAAAACATAAAACATATATAATTATATTCTGACCCTACCCAATAGGCTTTACCTACAATAAATATTATTCCAGACAAGAAAAACACAACAAAAGGATATTCAGATACATTTGATTATCAATGCTTGTACAATAATAATCAACACCATAAGCATTGATTTAAAGGCACATATAGACATACTGAAGTAAAATATCAAAGATTTTAGAGAAGAAATTGAATGATTATTATTTGTAATTAGAGATTAATTAAATTCACGAGAATGAATCATAGATTAGAAAAAAAAAATCTAACAATATTATTTGAAATAAGAAACTGTAATTAGAGATAAGATTAACTTTATCTAATTTTGGATTGAAACTTCTTCTTCTACGATGAAGGTTTGGAGGCAAAATCGGCAAAATACAACAGCTGTGACGAAATCGGCAGAACACAACGTCGGAATCTGGTAGAAGGTGGCGGCAAAATCTGGCGGCGGAATCGACAGAAGGCGACGACGCAATCTGATGGCGAAATCCATAGAAGGCGGCGTCAGAATCCGGCGGCGTGACAAAATTGTAGGGAACGAATAGCAGTGGCGACCGTAGGGAACGAATAGCAGTGGCGATCGTTGAGAGAATCGTAGGTGGACAGAGAGTGAATCTTAGAGAATTGAGAGAGTATAACGGAACTCTGGAATCATTGATTTAGATGGAGTGAAAGGGAACAGTTTTGGAATGATTTTTTACACTTGATTTTTAGGTTTTATATGACCCATTTAAAAATGGGTTGGTCCGATGCACAATTGTAAAATCATGAAACTAGTTGCATCCAATATATACTCAAATATAAAATATAGAATACTTGTAAAATACTTTCCTTTATTTCTATTCTGCCTTTATTTCTATTACCCATGTTTCGTTTATGGGTATACATACTTTTAATGTGTACGGTCATTCTTTTACCTTCTCTTCAATGGATTCTTTTACCATTCTCCCACTTCTATTTCGTCTATCTACCTTCTCTATAATATTGTTTTCAATATTATTCTTATTCTTATCAATATTATTAAGAAAATAATAATTGTTGGAAAATTAAGGTGAACGGAAAAGTCACCTTAAAATGGTGTCTATTAGATTAAAGTGTGTCTATGAATAGTTGTGATTGATTGATGTAATTGTTGAATAAGTTGCGTCATTTCATTAAAAGACATATGAATTTGAATTCAAAATCAAATCCAATGGTCGGATTAATTCACGTAAAGACGCCTCGAAATCGATAAATAGGCCCTTTCATTCCATAATCCATCACTTGATTTTCACTCCGAATTGAATTTCACTTGAGTTACTTGGTCACTTGTCACAAAGTCGTGGATGTCCGAAAAAGTTCAATAAAGTTGTGTCGTTGTAACTGGTCATAGTGTATTCTCAAGTCATCCTACTCCTAAGGTGAGTTCATAATACCGATTGGTTCGCCGTATCTTGTGATTTATAGTACAACTATCATAAGATGTGAGTCGTTGTATCTTGGAGATGATTGCCGTCGAACCGTAAGTACCAGAGCGGGGCAATTTCGTCTTAAGGAGAAAGAGTGTAACTCTTGACTCGACTCAAATTCCGTTCTTATTATTTTTGTCATATTTTTCTAGTCAACATATTATACCGAAACCCAAATATATCCAACAATCTTAAGACGAAATTTTATGCCCATTGCGCGCGCGTACATATATATATATATATATATATATATATATATATATATATATATATATATATATTAGTTTGCAATTTGCATGCAGTGCAATTATTAGTGGTTGAAGGTATTAATTCATTGAGGTATTCGGGCTATCTGTTGACAAATTACATTTGAAAAATTGCAACCCTTGGTTTTTAATTGCAACCGTTTGAAAATAAATAAATAAATAGAAAAAAACATTTTTTTTAACGGTTGCATTGTTAATACAGTTTCCTAATTGTGATCATGGCTATTTTCATAATTGTTTGGGCACTAATCCCATTAAGAGATTGGGGATGGCACTTTGTTCGTAGATTTATCTGTTTGATTAAATTATGATTTGAATATATGGACCATGAATTGGTAGTGACTAATTAATCTTTCTTTTCGAAAAGGAAAGAGCAGTTGCATGCGCATATTTGAAATTTTCCACCGTTTTCATTTTTTCAATTATTAGAGTTGTCATGGTGAAAGATATAATATGCAGTTAGATCTATTGATTAATTTCTTAAAATAGAGTGAATAAATTTTGAATTGATGACCAACATTAACTTGCTTGTGAATTGATGCCTATCAAAGTGTGAGAAATCATGATGATATTCTCATGGTGGAAAATATATGCAAACAATTTTTACAGAAACATACTTGAAGTTTCCAGAATATGTATTCCTCTTCAGCAAATATGCTTTGGTTATACATCGGTGATTATGATATTAACATGAATATTTGTTGGTTATTAATTTATGTATGTTCTGAGCATTCATAATTACATTATTAGATCTTACTCTATGTATGTTCTGAGCATTCATAATTACATTTTAGATCTTACTCCGACAGTCTTTTCTTATGTTCATTCTGATCTGTTGCGACTTAGTGAGAAAGATTAAAAATAAAGGTTGCGTGGGTTTGATTTCTTAATTTGGAAGATGGTTAAAGATCATATTTCTTCATGAAAAGACATTTTTATTGGTGAAGAGTCGTATCACTTCATGAAAAATTACGTCTCATCTTGGGAAGGGTTGTGTCTCTTCGTGAAGAGTCGCATTTATTGGAGAAGAGTCGTGTCTTTTCATTAAAAATCGCATCCTTTGTGAATGAGTTGTGTCTTTATAAAGAGTTGTATCTCCACATGAAAAGTCATCATGTCGTAATTAAATAATTATGTCTCTTCGTGAGAAGTAAAAATAAGATGACTTGTGGGGAGGAGTAAGAAAAGAAATGAACTTATAGTTCAAATAATTATATCAATCAATTGATTAATTATTACAAAAGGTCAACCGACCCAAATGTGGGAGATCCACGTAGACATTCAAATGTAGGGTAAGGGCGTAGCTCCTAATAAAGTTAAAATTATGTTGGCCTAAGGCAATTGATCTCAAGAAAATTAAACAGATCCGTGAAAAGATTTATTGGAGATCAAATGTTGCATGTCTGAGAGGAATGGAATAAAAAATTACACACTAAAAAATATTTATAGCGGTAACTCAACCATGATGAGTGGAGATCCCACAAACTTGGTTCAATGAGACAACTAAGTTATATTTATTCAGGTGTGCACTTGAAATAAATTAATTAATTCATTCCTAGAGACAATTCAAGTGCAAATGAACATGTTGACGTGTGGTAAGGGTAAGCTATAAAAGCTTTTAATGACTCTTATACACCTAATAAAGGTGGGTATGACATGATACTCTTGATAAGAGGTCACCTATGTAAGTGCGAGAAAGGCCGCCTCAATGAAGCGCTTATGAATCCAAGATATGGTCCACGGCCGAAATGGACACAACCATGAAAACCAAAGGTATTAGGAGAGGTATTATGTTGGTACTGTTGTCTTGTCATACACAAAACAGAGTAGTTCAAGGTATCGCGTCCACTAAACTGCGAGTATGTCCGATAGTATTCAACTAGGGAAGGTTCAAAGCCAGAAGCTACCTATCCAGATGTAATATCTTTTCGTTTGTACTCACTTTATCGTCAGTCTCCCGTGTCGTAATCTTTTTAGTTGACTTTATCCATTTATGTGAGGATTGTTGGAAAATTAAGGTGAATGGAAAAGTCACCTTAAAATAGTGTCTATTAAATTAAAGTGTGTCTATGAGTAGTTGTGATCGATTGATGTAATTGTTGAATAAGTTGCGTCTTTTCATTAAAAGACATATGAATTTGAATTCAAAATCAAATTCAATAGTCGCATCAATTCACGTAAAGATGCCTTGAAATCTATAAATAGGCTCTTTCATTCCATAATCCATCACTTGATTTTCACTCCAAAATTGAATTTCACTTGAGTTACTTGGGTACTTGTCACAAAGTCGTGGATATCCGAAAAAGTCCAATAAAGTTGTGTCGTTGTAACTGATTCATAGTGTATTCTCAAGTAATCCAACTCCTAAAGTGAGTTCATAATACCGGTTGGTTCGCCGTATCTTGTGATTTGTAGTGCAACTATCACAAGATATGAGTCGTTGTATCTTGGAGATGATTATCGTCGAACCGTAAGCACCAGAGTGGGGCAATTTCATCTTAAGGAGAAAGAGTGTAATTCTTGACTCGACTCAAATTCCATTCTTATTATTTCTGTCATATTTTTCTAGTCAACATATTATACCGAAACTCAAATATACTCAACAATAATTTGTCAATTCTTATCAATATTATTTATTTGATTATCAATTTAATGATTTCACAATAATAATTACTACTATTCCATTAAATAATAAATAAATTTATTCTTGATAATTAATTTTTGAATTTTGATATTATTTTTATTAAAATAATTTGTATTGTAATTAATTTTTTAATTTTGATATTATTTTTATTTAAAAAAAGCAAGAAAGTATTAATTTGAATGTCTTTTATCCCATTTTATTTACAAAAATATATACTACGAAAATTATTACTCCCTCCCTCCTGAGTATTTTCACCCATTTGTACTGGCACGGAGATTAGGACGTGTGTTTTTTATATATATAATGTAAGAAAAAGTTGGGATAAATTAGTAATTTTGAAAGAAAAAGTAAATAAAGTTGTTGAGAATGATGAATAAAGTGTAAAAAAGTAATTAAAGATGTTGGGATTGTAAAAAGTAGGTAGTAAAATATTATGTATTTTTACCATAATGAAATGGGTAAAAATACGTGGAACAGCTCAAAATGAAAAATGAGTAAAAATACATGGGATGGAGGGAGTATAAAAAATTCAGTGCAAGTTAATATACCTTAAACTTTCATCACCTCTTATGGTCAGGGCCAGCCTTGACATTTTGAGGGCCCTGGGCGAGCTAAAAAAGTGAGGCCCTATATGGTCCTTTCACTTTTAGTTATATACTTCATCTTTTTAATTCATATATGATTGTTTTTCTCATTTTTTTCTGTTATTTTCATATTTATATTCATACTAAAAAATAAAATGGTACTCAATATCACAACCTTAAAAATATACTTTAAAATTAACATTCATTTCTAACAAGTATAATTTATTTTAAAATTATTTATTATCTAATAATATCAATCTACCTTAATTTTTTAAAAATAAAATAAGAAAAATCAATTTATTTTAATATCGGTGAAAAGAAAAGTGTGAACATTTGAATAGGGTGGAACTTTAAATAAAAAAATTTAAATTTTATTCCTATTATTTACTAAACACTTTTTATTCTTGTCAATTCTAAATGTTATGCATATTTCTAAAGTAGAAATTCATATAATACCAATATGCTCACAATACTATAACAATTTACTTTTATTTTACATTTAATATAATTTTACATACTTTTCTCAACAAAATGTCACCTTATTATCTTACTTTAAAAACCTAAAAAAAAATTATTTATTTCCACACGCAAAAATATTTTTTCTTTAATTCCACACACAAAAATATTTACTCAAATTATTAGAACGTGGGGAATGTTATATGAGAATTTTTTTATAAAATATATGTTATTTATAATAAATTTGTAAAAATATATAAATTAATTATTAAAATATATAATATAATTTATTTTTTGTGGGGCCCTCAAAATTGGGGGCCCTGGACCGTCGCCCCTCCAGAAACCCTCAGGGCGGGCACTGCTTACGCTTACCTGATGTGCTCCTGTACCAGCTAGGGCAACAGCAGCCACTGGAAGCCACTGGATTGAGGCCTTCCTCTTGGACCACAAACTTTTCATTTTCAAAAACTTCACATTCAACGCTTTAAGGGCCACAAACTGTTCATTTTCAAAAACAACTCTTTTATTCACATTCAACGCTTTAAGTGCGGCAAATAATAGATAATTTTTCAAATCCTTCGCTTTCAGGACATGATACTGCCTAGTAAGACTATCAAAGTCCATCACTATGATTGAGCTAGGGAGATTTTTTTTAAGTATATAAGAGTATAATATTTTTTTTATAAAGATATACTTTAATTAATAAGAATATAAGTTTTCTTTAAAAAAATCGATTAAAATATGAACAATATAAATTCTTGTTTAAAAAAATCAATTTTTT
This sequence comes from Pogostemon cablin, assembly GCA_023678885.1. Taxonomy (NCBI): domain Eukaryota; kingdom Viridiplantae; phylum Streptophyta; class Magnoliopsida; order Lamiales; family Lamiaceae; genus Pogostemon; species Pogostemon cablin. Next base: position 21,587,895 of record CM042952.1, on the reverse strand, counting down.
TTGTATAAGTTTTTAGTATAACATTTAGAGTTAATATCCTCTCTAATATCATATGTATTATGGCATTCAGGTGCACTCGTACAACAATATATGTATAATTTTTCATTCAATAGTGTAAATATGTTTTTTTAATAATTTTATAGTTTTTTTAAATTCAAATTTTTAATAAAAAAATTAACAAAAAATTCGCTAATAAAAGGGTTTATTAAAAAAAATTAACAGAAAAATCGCTAAATGTATTCATTAATGTATATTATACTCTTATTCATTCATAAGTAATTATAAGTATATAAGTTTTTAAAAGTGGATGAATGGTGCACCCAGCTACATATGATAATTTGTGTAACGTTTAATTTAATATTAAAGGATATACAACTTTTCACAAACATAAAATTTGGAATAATATCTATATTTTATGATTATTTTTTAATATTTTAAGAAATTTTAGATATTGAAATAAAAATTAGATAATATATTATATTATATACTTTTGCAAATTTACTGCCTTAAATATTAAACATTATTTGTTTATTACTTTATTTTAATATCACAATAAATAAAATATTGATAAAATCATATCATGAATATAATGCGAAATGAATGGAGTATATCTGAATCTATTTAGAAAATCAAATTAGATAAAAGGTTAATAGCAAAAAAAAACCACAAACTTTAATCATATTGCAAATTAATCCTCACTTTTGAGAAATTGCAAAAAAAAAATCACAATATTTAAGTATTGTAGCAAAATAAACAAAAAAAACTCTAATTTAGTAAAAAATTGGGTTTATTTTGTAACATTACTTAAAGGTGGTGGTTTTTATTGCAATTTTTCAAAAGTGGAGATTGATTTACAAGTAAAGTTTTTTTTTTTTTTTTTTTTTGAAATTAACCTTAGATAAACGATTATATCTGAATCCATTTAGAAAATCAAATTACATACCCAATTAGAAAGTTATTGTATGCTAATGCACTTAATTCACGCTAATGTCATTTAATTTATTATATTAATACTTTAAATATATATAAAAAAAAGTTTTCTTTTATACTTAATTTATGGATTAGTTACGTTAAAAACCATAAACTTTCAACAGATTGCAATTTAATCCTAACTTTTATAAAATTGCAAAAAAAACCATAACCTTTCATATCTGTGCAATTCGCTCCCATCGGGCAGCTGAAGTCTGCTCGACCGCTGATGTAGCGTTGACCTTGCTACGTCAGCTTTTAGTTGATTGCAAGAAAAACTCTAACATTTACTTAAATTGCAATTTAATCTAAACCTTTGAGATTTTGCCAAAAAAAGACCATCAAAATTTTATTTTTATTTTTAAATTGCATCATCTAATAAAAAATTTATATTTTATTTTAAAATTTAAATTCATAACTAAAGATTATATTAAATATTTATTTTTATTTTGTATTTTCATACTAAATGTTATACTCCATCCGTCCGCACGAAAGAGAGTATTTTTTTCATTTTGGTAGTCCGCCCCAAAGAGAGTCATTTCCTTTTTTACATACATGAGACACACACACCCACTAATACAACTAAAATATGGGGTTCATACTCCCACTAATACAACTACCCACAATATATTAAATAATAATACTCCATGCGTCCCTTGGTAAGAGTCTCATTTGCTTTTGGGCAAGTGGATTAAGGAGTATTATTATTTAGACAGTAGTGGGTAATTGTATTATTGGGTGTGTGAGCTCCATGTTTTAATTGTATTAGTAGGTGTGGGTGGGTCTTATATGTTCAAAAAATGAAATGAGATCCTTTGGGTGGGACAACCAAAATGGTAAAATGAGACTCTTATCTAGGGACGAAGGGAGTACTTCTTAATCCGCGTGCACAAAAGTAAAAGACCCTCTTTCGGGCGGACGGAGTGAGTATTAAATATTTATTTTTTTTACAAAGTCTTTTAAATTTTTATTTATTAATTTTTTACTACTCCCTCTGTCCCGTGGTTATCTTCACTAGTACGGTAGATATTCAGCTTTAAAAAAGTTATTTTTTGATAATTTTTTTTTTACTTTTTAAGGACATTGTAGTATTTTAAGATAATAAATAAAGTATAAAATATGTTAGGTGTGAGTGTTATTTTTTAAATTAATATATAATTTTTTGAGGTTATTGATTGATTTGATATGATGAAGGTAAGTATGAGATTGATGAAAACGGAAAGTATGATGATAAGTACATGAAATTATTTTGGTTTGTATAAATTAAATCTTAACGAATATTTTTTCTCAGTATAAAACTTGAGTTTATAAATTAATTATAAATAATTTTAGTTTATAAATAATAAAAGGGAAAATTACTAATAGATACACACTTTTAACCTAAATTACTATGAAATACAAGGAATTCAAATAATTACTCTCACATACAAAATATTAAAGTAAAATACCAAATATAATCTTATAATCTCATACATTTTTAAACCACCAACCCTACCCCTCAACCACCCACCCGCCGGACCGACCGGCCGGACAGCCGTTGACCGCCGATCGGACAGCCATTGCCCGGCGTTGACATGTGTTGACCGCCGACCGGACAGCTGTTGGCTGCCGCTGACCACCGCCGGAATTTAAAATATGCAAACAAAATATGCAAAAACAAAATTGTGCAAAACCAAATTGTGCAAAATCAAATTGTGCAAACAAATTGTGCAAATACATAGGGATATTTATGATATCATAATCATAATTGTGTAGTTATGAGTAATAGTACTTTGAGTCATGTAGTTTACATCAATTATGCATTATTTTATGTATCCAATAGTAAGTGACCCATAATAAAATTCCTTAAACATCTCATAGGTATATTTGTCATTCTCCTATATATAATGTGAAATTACGAAAAGATATTGAGACATGTTAACGAATACTTTGATTTTATAAATTATAATAATTTTATAATGTATAAAATATTTTAAAAATTAAAAGAATTTAAATATTTAGAGATTGTATAATTTTTTTACTACTTAATAGATATAATTAATTTTATTCACATAATTTAAGTAATAAATATTTTATTCATATAATAATTTTATTATTTTATTTAATAATATTTTAGAGTTTAAATTTAAAAATATAATATAAATTTTTATTAGATGATACAATTTAAAAATAAAAATAAAAATTTATGGTATTTTTTACCAAAATTTCAAAAGTTGGGATTAAATTACAATTTAAATAAAGATTGGGGTTTTTCGTGCAACCAACTAAAAGTTGACGTGGCAAGGTCAACACCATATCAGTTGTCGGGCAGGCTTCAACTGCCCGATGGGTGCGAATTGCACAAACATGAAAGGTCATGATTTTTTTTGCAATTTTATAAAAGTCGGGATTAATTTGTAATTCGTTGAAAGTTCGTGATTTTTAACGTAATTAACCCTTAATTTATTAATTTTATAATTTCAAATGTTATTAGTTAAATTATTTCTAAATTTTTATGAAGAATTCATATGATAAGTAAAAGATGAACAAAATATTTAATATTTATTTTTTATATTTTAATATAGTTATTTAATAAATAAAAATTTTATATTTAAAATAAAAATTGTTCGTGAGATTTATAAAAAACAATAATTTTAAAATAAACTAATTATTCTTTACCCAAAAAAAATCAATTTTAATATGTTTTTAAGATATAGATTTTTATTAGTAGTATAGAGGGTTTATTTTATATATATATATATATATATATATATATATATATATATATATATATATATATATATATATATATATATTTTAAATTATATTACCATGAAAGAGCAAATCTTGTTTGATAGTTAGAATTTTTAAAATTTTCTTTATTAGTTTGATTAGTTATAGTTTTTTTAGAGATGTTATAAATTTTCATTTATCCAAAAAAAAAATATTTTATTTTTTTATTAATGAGTAGATATTATCGTGCGTTGCACGGAAAGAATTATATAACGATTATATACTTTTATATTTAATTTATTTATTATTTTAGCTATAATATTACTTTATTAAGAAATATTACTACCTACCTCCATTACAAATGTATCATTTTGGTCTTTTCAATCTTAAAATATTCATTTTTCTTTTTAGTAAAAAGGTATACACATGGCCCACCACTTACTACTGATACAATTACCCACTTTATATATAAAATAATAATACTCATTAATCTATTACATGCAAACGAATACATTTTCCATGGATGGAGTACTATTTTCTGTATTGTGTGGATAGTTGGATTTTATACTACTCTATTTACCTTTTTTTTTTTTAGTATAAAGTGATGTACATAAGTTATAATTTTGAGAAACTTTTCAATATATTAATTCTACATATGAATATAACCTTTTTCAAAAAGAAAAGGAAATAAATATCTTTGCAAAACGCGGGAATAATTTATAAGTGAAAAGATTAATAATAATTAAATGACATAAATAAATCCAACTAACAACAAGAACACATACACAACCAAAAGTAAGAAGAAAGCCTCAAGTACGTAAATACAACATTTAAGTCGTTTTGAATGCATGTCCAGCAAGACAAGCCCATTAACAGAACAAGGCTAGCCCATAGACTCAGTTCCAAGATTAAGTTAACTCTTCCCTTACTAAAGTTCACCCCTTAAAAAATAAATACACTATCTCAATTAAAAAAAAAACAAAATTACACTTTAATTAATTTTAAAATTAATAAACGCAACATACTTTATATATTTTAGAGTGATTATTTTGTGAGACGGGTTGACCCATTATTAAAGTATGTTTATTATATATGTAAAGTATGTTTATTTGTAGTTAAAGTATGTTAATAATAAATCATATTATAACATCCTAAAATCATACTTTATAAAACATATTTTAAACCATTAAACATACTTTATCTATAAACGTTTCACAAATGGTCTCACATAAATAACACGTTTGTATATTATCTATATAATAAGCATACTTTAACACGTTTCACAAACAGTCTCACATAAATAGCGTCTCACGAGAGACTTTGTCTATTATTTATTATCTAAAAAATATTATACTATCCTTAAAAATTAATAAAATTAATTAAAAATATATTTTTTTTAAACAACATCGAAAAGTAAAATGAATTTAATATTGGAACGAGGGTGTATAAAATATCATGATGTCATTAACTAGATAAGAAGTTATTGATGTACAAAAAGTAAAGACAAAACTTCGGAAAAAAATCAATTCTAAAAATTTGAGATGAAAATAAGTACAGACAATACTTGGGAAAAAAATTAATGCTAGCCTCTTTTAAAACTTAAGATAAGATAAAAGATATGATTAAGATAAAAGAAAGTAAAATACATGAGCAATGCAATATGGATGAAAATTTGAAGTAAATGAATCAAACTTGATTAGTTGAATCTACATAACTGCAACCAGGTACTTTCCTAACTCCTCTCTCACTCATTTTATCCCTCAAACTATATACTTTCAACCATTTCTCAGCATCTGCATAGATATTGGATAAAAGCACATAATTACCGGCATTAAGAGGCTCAATCTCAAAAAGTCTTTGAGCTACTACCTCACCTAATTCAACATCACCATGTAGCCTACACGCCCCCAGAACAGCACCCCAAGCGCCGGCATGCAACTGCACAGGCATCGACTGTATAAGCTCGTATGCATCCTTCAGCCTTCCCAATTTGCCCAGAAGATCGACCATACAAGCGTAATGATCAGGAGATGGATTCATGTAGTAGTTATGGATCATGAGGTTAAAGAATCGACATCCATCATCAACGAGACGGGCGTGACTACATGTTGTCAAGATGACGGTGAAGGCCACTTCATCAGGCCTTATACCTTCATCCAACATTCTATCAAACAAGACAACAGCTTCAGCACCACAGCCGTGAATGCTTAACCCTTGGATCATCGAGCAATATGATATTAGATCACGTTTAGACATCCCTTCGAACAATAGAGTCGCTCTCTCCATGTTCCCACACTTGGCATTCATATCAACAAGAGCTGCAACGACATGAACACGGTCTAAATCAAAGGATGTTTCCATGATGTAGGACTCAATCCAATTTGCTAGCTCCAAGGACCCCAATTGAGAACAAGCTGACATCAGGCTCACCAGTATGAATCCGTCGGGCTTCAAATTCATAGACTGCAATTCACTAAAAGCTTTCAAAGCCTCTCCGGGCTTACCGTTCTGTACATACCCTGACATTAAAGCAGACCACGATACCAAATCCCTCCGAGGCAATTCGTCGAACAAGGACCTTGCAGCTGCCATATCACCAGCCTTGGCATACCCATCGATCAATGTGGTAAAAGATACCTCATTTTTTACAGGCATAGAATCAAACAACTCCCTTGCACTCTTCATATCGCCCTTCTTCACCATCCCCTTAATCATCGCATTCCATGTGGTCTCGTTCCTCTTAGGCATTTGATCAAACAAACATCTCGCAGAATTCAAATTCCCAGAATTCAAGTACCCAACCATCAAAGCCGTCCAAGAAACCTCATTCCTCCAAGACATTTCATTGAACACCTTCCGTGCGAACTCAACCTCCTTACATTTACCATAGAAATCAATCAAACTAGACCCCACAAAAACATCCCTCTCAGTCCCACACCTCACGGTCAATCCATGGATAATCCTTCCCTCCCTCAAAGCCGAAACATTAGTACAAGCCTTAATCAAAGAAGGGAAAGTATACTTATCAGGAGCCACATTCGACTCCCTCCTCATCCTGCTAAAAAGAGAGAAGCATTCACCTAAAGAATCACAGTGGGCTTTTATCAAAATGTTCCAAAGATAAATATTGGGGGCAACAACAGAGTTGAAAACACTAGTTGGGTACAACAAATTGGTGGGTAAAACGGTGGCGCAGATGGAAATGAACTGGGAAATGAAGATATGATCTTGCTCGTACCCTCTGCGGATTATGTGGGTGTGGATTTGATACAGATCTCTGATGGTTTTGCAAGCTTTGAAGAGAGATTGTATGGCAGAATATGAATGCTCCACAGAGAGGAGCATCGGAGGCGATCGATTGGGCGCGCATGTAACAATCCCCCTTTAACCCACCTGGGAGTCCGCACGAATAGACCTGATGCCCTTTCCAGGATATATCTTGGCACCCCTGAATCGGCAGAGGTCGGTCCTGATAAACCAAGACAAACCAACAATAAGCAGATGAATCCACCAAATAATACAAGATCTGATATTAATTCTGGGATCCAAGTATTTGGAAGATAACTTAGCTAAACCGAACGCAATCCACACCACAAACCAAAATGAATCAACTAACCCTCAGGCTATGTTTGGTTTGGGTTGGGTACGTTTGTTTTTGGTTTATAAGGGGGTTTAAAGACCATGAATATGAGAGGGTGAGAAAAAGAGGAAAAATGTTAATTTTGGAGAAAAAATTTATGTAAAGTGGAGGTGGAAGACTTGAGACTTGAAAATTAATAAGATTTATAGTTGTACATAGCTATGGTTTTCAAAAATTAGGTGTTGGTTTTGAACATGGTTTTCAAAACCCAAATGTACACTAATAAAATCCAAGAATGAACAATTTCAACACACATCCATGTCAAGCATATTATGCTGCCTAAATTGGCTTTGACGTCTCCATTAGCATCAAACATCACCTAAAGCCTCCAAGGGGCTCCCAATCATAAACTTATTGAACTTCATTATAATTTATTTAATTTTTAGAGCAAACAATCTCCAATTCAAGATTCAAAACCCATTAAGCAATCAACAAGATATATACCGCACGATTCATGCGGATTCTTCTTTTTCCAAAAAATGGATATGAACATCAAAATTAATAACTGCAGGAACCCAATATATACTACAAGGACTGCAAACAGAAACTGGGAGACAAATTCAAATAATTAAAAAGCTCTCAAAATCTAGAAATGGCACACACATCAAACTATAGAAGTCGAAATAAAAATACACAAACAATATAACGCATTTCACGTCACTGAATATTAATATGTATTCAGATAAACACTTACTTGAGAACCATTGTTCTGAGATGCTGGTTATCACCACCTCTACACGTTCTTCTCTGCAGCTTTGCGAAACCCTAAATCTGTGGCAGTATGGTTTTAAAGGGCTTCGATCCCATCAAAATGAGAAGAGGCTCTTGGGCTAAGGATAGTCCAACAAGTTGCAGCCTTTGGCCCTGTTATGGGCTTTGACACCAACAATCTCTATTTATTTGATTCTCTCTATCCGTCATAAGGCTATTCTGATCCGAGTGCGTTTAGTTTTGGGTAGGGATAAGGTTTATAAACCTTTGGTGAAGGTTTACTAAAGGTTGAGTTAATATTAAGCAAGTGTGGTTAACGTTGAAGTATGTGTTTACTTTTTTATTTTTAAGTGTTTTACTAAAATACCCATATCTAAATAATTAATATCCACCAAATTAAAATAAATATAAAAATTCTTATTCTAAATAAATAAATAAATGTTAAAATCCAATTTCTTTTTTCCAAATATATCCCGATTATATAATATTAAAAAAAAGAATAAATCATTCATCTTCTTCAACTGCCACAACCAAGAAACCTAATCCCTAAATCATGTAAATTGATGTCCATTAATTTGAACCCTACCAAGAACAAAGCATGTCCCATCAAGAAATAATCATCAAAGCATTTCTATAATTATCATAACATATTTTTGCATCCGTCTTTATGAACGAAAAACCAGTGCCAGATCAAGAAATGAAAAATATGTCTGAAATTCATGGCGACCAAATCAGATCTACGTTTTGGAGAGCGGGGATGCAGGTTTGGACGAGCCGTGGGACGATGTGATAGGGGATGAGGAAGTGGTTGAAGGAGATTTCAGTCTTGGTGACCAGTGGCGGGACTATGTAGGTGGGAGGGGGGCACTGGGCGCTGAACTCTCACAAATAATATATATATATATATATATATATAAAGTACTATAAAATTCTTTGGTGGCCTAATGGTGAGATAAACAAATTAACCTTTTGAAGGTCTGGTGTTCGAATCACTAGCATTTTTTATTTATTTTCTCCCCTCTTGGGCCCTCCGACCAAAATTCTGCGTCCACCATTGACGGTGACGGAGGTGGAGTGGACGGCAGCGTGGTGGTTGGGGATGAACAGATTGTGGGAGGAGGGGGATGAACAGATTGGGGGAGGGGTATGTTCAATCAATAGGGATTCACGATTCTTTATTTCTTTATGTTGTAATAGTAGGGCAAAATTATAATTTCACAATCTTAATTCTGGGTTGAGAATTATCCCTAGTTTGAGGGTTGGGTTAGTCTTCTATCAACCTTATTTAAGATCGGGGCCGTAAAAAACCTGGAGGTCCTCAAAGTAAATAATAATTAATCAGGGTTGAACGGGGAATAACCCCGTTAACCCTTAATGTAAACGCACTCTTATTCTTTATTATTTATAGAGTGTCTAAGTGGATAGAACTTGAATGGTAATTGTGGCGGTTTCTGTAGATTGATTTACAGAAAAATTTGTGACAAAATCATATCAACAAGATTGTGTATAACTTATTTATTGGAGCTAATCTCCTATGGATTAGTGTATATAGTAAATTCTTATTATTTATGGGGTTAAAATATAATTTTACAATTAAGTATTTTGAATTCTAAGAATAAACGGCCACTAGTATGTCATTTGAACTTGTTCAGGAAATTGATTGCCTAGTTATTGATAACGTATTGCTAAATACTAATAAATATACTTATTAAAGTATAATTATATTGAAGTGTTAGCGTGACTCGATTAAGTATTAAATGATTTATCTCTTTATCACTTTAAGCTTTTAGATGAGTTTGTCATTTAACATGAAGTATAACGAGTTTGAGTACAGATCCACTCACAAAAATTTGAATTGGTCATTTAACATGAAGTATAACGAGTTTGAGTACAGATCCACTCACAAAAGTTTTCTTATAAACAAGTTTGTCCAGTGGGAAATTTATTACTTTTTCATTGGAATTATCTTACAACAATACCCTCCTCGTGTATATTAACCCTTAATGTAAAAGCACTCTTATTCTTTACTCTCTCCGTCCCAAGAATACATTTGCATATTCTTGGGCACGGAGTTTAAGAAGAGTAACTTTTTGGTGGTGTGATGTAAGAAAGAGAAGGGGTATTTTGGGTAATTGAGTAGAATAAAGTGTATGATATAGTTGACTTTGACTAAATTGTGTGTAAAAAGAAAGTGGCATTTTTGTAATATTGTAGTATTGTAAGGTTATTGATATTGTGTATTGTTTCTATTTTTAGGGGGTGAATGTATTTTTGGGATGTACCAAAATAAAAAGTGCGAATGTATTCTTGGGACGGAGGGAGTATTATTTATAGACTGTCGAGTGGATAGAACTTGAATGGTAATTGTGGCGGTTTCTGTAGATTGATTTACAGAAAAATTTGTGACTAAATCATATCAACAAGATTGTGTATAACTTATTTATTGGAGCTAATCTCCTATGGATTAGTGTATATAGTAAATTCTTACTCCCTCTGTCCTAGGTAAGAGTCTCATTTTACCATTTTGGTTGTCTCACACAAAGAATCCCATTTCTTTTTTGGACATATGGGACACACTCACACCCACTAATACAATTAAAACATGGAGTCCACACACTCACTAATACAACTACCCACTACATATTAAATAATAATACTCCTTAATTCATGTGCCCAAAAGCAAATGAAACTCTTACCAATGGACGGAGGGAGTATTATTTATGGGGTTAAAATATAATTTTACAATAAAGTATTTTGAATTCTAAGAATAAACGGCCACTAGTATGTCATTTGAACTTGTTCAGGGAATTGATTGCCTAGTTATTGATAACGTATTGCTAAATACTAATAAATATACTTATTAAAGTATAATTATATTGAAGTATTACTGTGACTCGATTAAATATTAAATGATTTATTTCTCTATCACTTTAAGCTTTAGATGAATTGATCATTTAATATAGTATGTTCAGGGTTCGAACATCACTGCCACCCATTTATGAGAAAATTTCACATGCAATTTTAAGTATTAAACAATTTATCTCTCTATAAGCTTAAGCTTTGAAATGAGTTGGTCACATGAAGTATAACGAGTTTGAGTACAGATCCACTCACAAAAATTTTGTCTTATAAACAAGTTTGTCCAGTGGGAAATTTATTACTTTTTCATTGGAATTATCTTAGAACAATACCCTCCTCGTGTATATTAAAAAATAGAGTTAAACTGTTATGTACTTGGTACACTATACCTGAACGATCATAACGATTAAATTAAGTTTTAATTTAATTTCAACTATTAAATAAAATAAATAATAAAAAATAAGACAAATAACCACCCACTAACCCTTAATTTATAACTATAAACTCTAAGTACATCAAGTGCACCCTAAAATTACCCTAAAAAATATTAATATTTTCAAGGAATGAAAAGTGTACCTCATTCAGCCACTCAATAAGGTAATCAACTAATCATTTGTTTTTTTCCCACATGTATTAAGAAATATTACTAACTCCGTCCATCACAAAGGTATTCATTTTGTCATTTTGGTTCATTTAATCTTGAAGAATCTATTTTCCTTTTTAGTAAAAAAGGCACACACATGGTCCATTACTCACCACTAATACAACTACCTACTTTATACTCCATCTGACCACTTACAAGGTATCAATTTTACTATTTTAGGCATCCACTTCAAAGGTATTCATTTTCTCTATTTAGTAAAAAAAGTACATCATATGACTCACCACTTCCTTGTAATATAACTACCCACTTTATATATAATAATAATACTCCCACGCGCAAAAAGCAAATGAGTACCTTTCAAGTGGCCGGAGAGAGTATAAAATAATAATAGTCCTTAATCTATATATAAAAAGCAAATGAATATTTTTGCGATGGACTGAAGAAGTACTATTTTCTGTATTGTGTGGATAATTGGATTTTATACTACTCTACCTTTGTTTTTTTAGTATAAAAGTGATGGACATAAGTTATAATTTTGTGAAACTTTTCAAGGAATTAATTCTACATATGAATATCACCTTTTTCAAAAAGAAAAGGAAATAAAAACCTTTGCAAAACAGCGTTCAAAATTAGTAAATGTTAGTTGTTAGTATAGGCAGTGGTTAGTGTACACCAAGTCTCCTTACTCTCTCTTCTCCATGTCTCCTTGTATCTCCACTCGTTCCCAATGAGAATCGAACCGGTAAGTGAGGAGCCCAATAGCCAGGTGAGCTAGCCCACCTTGTTAGTAAAATGACTAATTTATAAGTGAAAAGATTAATAATAATTAAATGACATAAATAAGTCCAACTAGCAAGAAGAACATATACACAACCAAAAGTAAGAAGAAAGTCAAGTATGTAAATACAACATTTAAACATCATCTGAATACATGGAGCTCCCAAAGTATATACTTTATGCTTAATCTCATGTTCCACCGTCCATATGATTCTGCATATCAAGTTCGAATTTGTTACTACATAACATAACCTCACGTCATATCTACAAAATGGTAAGTTACGATGAAATTTACATTTTACATCACATACATTCCAGTAGAAAATACTACAAGACCACATATTTATATTTTACAATAACATTAGCGGGTAAAGTTCCCTGTACCACTTAGGTTTTATAACATCCAAGTAATTTGATAAACTCAACACTTTATCAAATTCTTCAAAATTTGTGTTTGGATGGGTCTTGCTTGACAACTAACTAAAAACCAGACGGGTCGGGTCGAACCCATATGGACACGGATACGTCAAGCGCACACAATAACCCAACCAATCCCAACTCCCTGGCCCACTTTTGAGCATTACCACAGAAAGCACCCGAAGAGTACGTTGGTATTTCACAACACTATTATTGGGCGAACACGTGTTACATTATCCACTGTGCGACGGTCCACTGGTCCACCCTACTCCCACAAGCAACACCAAACGTCTTCTCTCATAGCTTATCAATCCAGGGGTCGTGATGTTCACTGCTCCCACGATCCGACGACTCAGATTTAACATCCGATCCACGCAACCCCACCTGATCGTCACCTTCGCCCACTTTACACCTCTTCGGCCGCTTCAGCCCGATCGAAACCCCAAATATCCTCGGACACATTTCCTCCTCCTCCTCCCCCTCCACGGCGGCGAACGACGGCGAGGCGGTGTGTTCCTGTGCTTCCTGCGTCGCTCCGCCATCCGACAACGCCTGGTTGGTGGCGTAACTCGACATTAGGCTGTATATGTTGCCGCACAAGCTCCTCAACCGGTTTAGATCTTGGCTCAGCTGTGTATTCTCTTTCCTTAATCTGTCGTTTTCTTCGAAAATTTCTAGTGTCGATGCGCAGGCTCGCTGCGGCGGCGTCGGCCGCGGAGTGGTGGCTACTGCAATCGCCGCCGGGGAAGAGTTGGATGAGAGGACCTGCTCGTCGCCTGAATTTGCAGGAGAAATTTGAATTGCTACAGCCGGTGGCACTGCTACCGTTACCGTTTGCGCATTTGCGTCGAGTGCTGTCGCCGCGGCGGCGCCGCCACTGGATGATATTTTCCGGCGTTGGATTTCTTTCAGAAGTGCCTTTTCGCCTCTTTTAAAGCAACTGTTGACGAACTCCCATCTATCCGGAACAAGTTTTCGAAATCCCTGCAAAATCAAATCCATAAAGGATGGAAAAAAGATCATCAACTTTCAACTCGAATTATCAAATATAATAATAAAAAAGAGAAAATTATGAAACAGAAATACTCCATAATAATAATACTAGTTGAAAGAGGAAGAAGAGCTTACGTAAGTGTTGAGTTGACGCACGAAACTGGAGAAATTGTTGTGTTTAAAATATTTGGGCAGCAAATCTCGAGCAAATTCGGCCGGTCGCCACACGATAAACGTGGTTCCATCTTCATTCCACGAGATCAAATTGTCAATGCTTGGATCGTCAACCAGCTGGTACGTTTTCGTCAAAAACGGCGTCGGAATTGACCTCTGCGACTGTCCGCCGCCGCCGGTGCCCTCGCCGCTCATCTCGTACAACAACACCGCCAATCAAAACCTAAAATGGTAAGAACACCTGCTTCTGTTAATCTTCAACAATTTCTTTGGTTCTAAACTGTAAATCGAGATCTCAACAACAAGCCAAAACATCATGAATATGTATACAACAGAACAGAAATAGCTGCGCTGCAAATCACATCGAATATCATTACCCAACTTTTTTGCAGATAAAATCAAGAATAAGCGTCCATATCAGCGATTACACATAAATAAATAACCGTAAAAATAAACTGTTACGAAATGCAATTAAATCAATAATTTCTGAAAACATTCATAAACACACAATAACAACAAATCAACGCGGATAAACAAACAAAAATCCTCAAACATACCTTACAGAAAATGAAAGAAGCCTGGAGTCTCCAATTATTTCAGTTCAACAGAACAGCTAAAGTAGAAGAATCATCGAACAGCAGCAGCAGATGAATCTGAAAAGCGCACAAAGCACGCAGTGAAGGTGCGAGAATGGGAGAGGTAATATATCTTTTTCTAGAAAGTTCCCAATGGAGAGAAGATTGTGGAATATGTTAGAAAATGTTAATCATTAATGTGTGGGCCGATTGAGTCCTAGGGAGAGAAATTTCCGGAGGTTCGAGAAGAGAAACGGGTCTAGCGGGGTCCGATTAGAGTCGGGGCCCCGGTGAGAGAAGTTGCCAGAACGTATGAAAATATCTTCTTTTCCAGAAGGTTCTTTGCCACTCTATATTGAGAATCTATACGCTGTAGTCGCGCCCACGTTACAGATTTAGAGGTTGCGCTGACAAGTGTTGTACGCTGACGCTGTGGTGAAACAATGTTGTTAACATTTAAAGAGCTGAGGCGAACAGCGGTGTAGACGGTGAGTAGCAGGGGATTGTAATCCATCTTTGATATGTAGTAATGGAATTCTTTGGATTTGGGTACGTGTCCAAAAGCTATTATAAGAGTTTAAATTCAGGTTTGGATAAGGAAGTTGATGTCTTTTGGTCCCAACTATATAAGGTACTCCATCCTCCCTTCATAAGAGAATTTTTTTTATGTAGATTAAAGAGTATTATTATTTAATGTGTAGTGGATAATTATATTAGTAGGAATGTTGATCTCAATATTTAATTGTATTAGAGGGGGTGTGTGGGTTTCATGTGTGTAAAAAAGGAAAGAGGACTCTTTAGTTGAGACGACCAAAATGAAAAAATGACCCTCTTAACCTAGGACGAAGGGAGTAAAATATATGATGAAAATATCCAAGTAAAAATAAGCTAATGTATGTTAAGATATTAATAAAGAGTTAAATAATATATATATATATATATATATATATATATATATATATATATATTTTTTTTTTTTAATTTTAAGGTTTTGGTTGCTTACGATTTAAATAGATTTAATAAACTAATCAATATTAATAATTCATTTTTTTTATAATTTTGATGGAGTATATTTAAACTTTATTTAAATTTAATGTATTAATTGATACAAGAAAAAATATAGAAAAATAAAGAAAGAAAATATTATGATGAGAGATATTTTAAGATAGGTGAGTGATACAAGTATTAATAAGGTATGCAAGACGGATGATTTATTAAATTTAAACATGGAAGAATAAAACATAAACAAACACAATCTAAGAATATATATATATATATATATATATATATATATATATATATATATATATATATATATATATATATATATATATATATATATATATATATATACATATATATCATAAATTTAAACATGGAAGAATAAAACATAAACAAACACAATCTAAGAATATATATAACATAAACTAGAAACATTTACACGGGAATAGATTTTAAAAATTTAGAGCATATAATAAATATTATTTCTTGAAATGGTCAATTTTTTTTATATAGAAATCTTTTATATATATATTCTTTTTTACAGATATTCACTGTATGTAAGCATCATAAATTAAAAAAATAAAATTGCAAGTTCTTATTATTTTTTAGGTTTTATGTAATTATATTTAATAAAAAAAATTAATGCCATGTATTGATTTTTTTTGTTGACATGCAATCCATTCTTAAACAAACGATTATTTTTTATTAGACCTGTGACTGAATACCTCACAAACTGTTGGAATTTACCCTTTCCTATCCATTACCCGTGCGTAGCACAGACATAATTTTTAAAGATTTAATAATTTCTCCGTATCGAAGATTTATTCCAATTTGAATGAGAAAGTAGATTAATATTTATGCCTCATTTAATTTTGAAGTGAAATTAATAAGCATATTTTATCAATCATACTTTAACATTAAATCAACTCATCTCACACATAAAAAACAATAGATTAAAAAATAATTCAAAATTATACAATTATTTTTTGTATACAGTATGAACATATATATATCTGAATGCTCAATTGAATTAACTATTGAGAGCCACCTTCCAAATATATAAAAATGCAAGATTAATCATTGGAGTTAATTATCAAAACAGTTACAAATGCGAGAAATTAAATGACGATAGAAGAAACAATAATAATTTGGGGATATATCGAAATGGAATTGTTTAGGCGACAAATGAAAAACTTTTCATATATGGACATTTATTGCTTTTATATATATAGATTATTAACATTTAAGGTAAACCTAATGCAATGAATACTTTTGTCAATAAAAATATTGACCATTTTTATAAAATTATCAATAAAAATATTGACTATTTTTAGAAAATTATCTAAATAGATGGTATTGTGATATATTTTTCTGAAATTAATTCTATTTTCCTATAATGTAAATATGTAATACTCTCTCCGTCTCATAATATTTTTTACCACTTTCTACATTTGGACGTCCCACAATATTTTTCACATCCCATTTTTAGTAAAAAAATATTACCATTATATCCTTCAATTACACAACAATTTCAAATGGCCCAACTTCATTAGGCCCACACTTAATTTTAATTGTTGGATTTGGGCCAACTAATTACAATTTCAATCCACTTAATATTACCCAACTAATCCTAACCCTAATCACCCCACAAGCCTCTCACACTCATTTCTCACCTTCGATTTCAGATCTGATATCATCCTTTCCTCTCTCTCTCTCGTCTTCTTCCCGTGAACAAACCCTAGTGTTTTCTCACGCCGATCTGAACCTCATCGACTCAGCCTTAAATCTTAACCCCCTCTTTTGCTCCCACCTTCCTTCGATATACCCCTCTCTTCTGTAAATCTTACCTCCTCTTGAAAATATGATGTTGAATTCGAATCCAAACTCTTTTCTGTTCGATCTAAACTTTTCTCCATCAAATAACGTTCCGTCGCCTGAAATCAAAGATGTGTGGTCAGGATCTAAGAAGAGGCGGAGTGAGTTGGAGGTTGGGGTTCAGTGTGTGCCCTCGGTTGGAAACAACCATGACTTCGCAAGAAATATCACCGGAACCACCTCCAACGTGGTGGTTCCTGACTCCTTCGCGATGGATTCTGTTCCTGACTCCCTCTTTCCCGAGTCTAAGGAATCCGACGAAGTGGCTGAGGACTCCGAGGTTGAAGATGATTTAGGGTTTAGCCCCCGTCCATCTCTTTTCCGTAGATACCCAACCCTTTGTGATTCCGGCAGTGTAAAAGGGGGTCAAGGAGTCCAACAAGGGTTTTGTTGGAACTGTTCAATATTCACCTATTGTCCAGAATGAACAGTTAGATGAATATCAAAAATCCATCTACGAGATGATTTGTCTCTTCCTTCCTGCTTATCGGTACATTCCTATCCTTTGTGTTTTACTTTGCCCTGTAAGGCTTTTCTGTGGCCCTGTGAGGCGTTTCTGTGGCCCTATGAAGCATGTGTGTGGCTGTATTGGATATTTGGTGTGGATGATGCTTAATTTGTACTGTATATTTCCCTATGAGGCATGTTTGTGGCTGTGTGAGATATTTGGTGCCTGATTATGCATAATTTTGACTTTGCTTTGCCCCTGTGAGGCATGTGTGTTGATGTGTGAGATAGTTGGTGTCTGATGATGGATCATATGTACTTAACTTTGCCATGTAAGGCATGTGTGTGGCTGTGTGAGATATTTGATGCCTGATTATGCATATTTTAAACTTTACTTTACCTTATGAGGCATGTGTGTGGCTGTTGTAAGATATTTGGTGCCTGATGATGCATAATTTGGACAGTTTCTGTTATAATTTGAGGCATTCGTTGGGTAATGATGCTCACTTTGTTTTTTACTTGGCCCTGTGAGGCGTCTATGTGGCCCTGTGAGGCATTTGGTGGCTGATTATGGTGGATTTGGTCTTTACTTAGCCCTGTGAGGCTTTCATGCTTGGTTATATAACTATATTGATGATGTTAAACCAATGTGGGGTTAAATGTATGACTAAAATAGCCCTGTGACGAATCTATTCCGAGGGCTGAGGCTGTTGTCTAATGATGATCATGTTTGGTGAAACTGTTCCAGTAATTTGTGTATATTGAGTCACCAATAGGTATTTTTGCCTATTTAGGAAACCATTCACCCAATGACGATGTTATTCAGAGGGTTAAGTTCCCATTGAAGCCTAGTAGTACCTTTGTTGATACTAAATGCTTACTTAAGCTTGTTCTTGTCCCTCATATTAGGTGTTTAAAGTCACCATTATGTTTCTTACCTATTTTGGAGACTATTGATATTTTTTTTGATATCATAATAGTTACCAATAGGTAGTAGAGACCTTTTAGGAGGCCGTGCTCGGTGATGAAATTTTTTCTGAGAGCATGTTGAACAAAAAAGTCATACCATACTATAGAATGCTTGTTTACAACTTACACAAAACATAAACATCAAAAGGACTTCATACACTCCATTATTTACATTGTAAACAACAAAAACAGGCCATACAATAACTATAGGAAGTTTGTTTATAACTTAAACAACACATAAACATCAAAAGGACGTTCTTCAGTCCATTATTTATGCTGTAAACAACAAAAAAGGGTCTTTCTTAGAGCCTAAACAACCCAAACATAGATAATCCAAACTTGATGATCAAACACCTAAATATTGCACAAGTTCTGCAATATCATAAACCAACTTGTGAGTGGATTCCTCTTCTAGTAGCTTCATTATGCATCCCATTACCAATTCTCCATTAATCTCAAGATTGATTGGCAAAGTTCCCTCTCTTATCATCTTAGCTTTTCCCATGTGTGGCACATTGTAATTGTAACCCCCTTCCACATTTATTATTTCAATTAGGCAAGCTTGTAGACTAAAAAACACATTGTTGAGTGTACCTTGAGTTAGGTTTTCAAAGGAGATCCTCACATTCCTGATTAGTTCATCCACATTGTAGCTTGCTGTTTCCCATTGAATTGACTGTAGAGCCCTAAATCACCCTAAGTTATTGATATTAGTGTCTGGAGAGTTTGGAGGCTGATTAATTAGTCTGATATTGAATCCATCAGATCTTGCAGCCACTCCAAACTCCACATCACTATCAATTATGTATGGTTTTGCATTATCCTGTTGGATAACTATATCCTTACTCATAAATGGTGGTCATTTAGCCTTTATGGCTGGAATAATCTGTGAAAATATTTCAATATGCATATAAAATTGTTTTTGTATGCATAAACTAAAGCATATGTGCCTAAAATATGTTTCAAACTGTAAATGTTGTCAAATAGAAGATCATGGTTACCTGATTGATTATGCAGTCTCTTATCACTTCTTTGTTGACTGTGTCACATGGTTTAGTAACCATTGTCCCCCTTTCCCTATTCTTTGACCTTCTTTTTGCTTGCTTAGTCCTTGAGAAAGGAAAGATGCATATTTTACCATCAAAAAACACTTCTCCCTCACTTTCAAATATAGGCTTAGACATCACACACATGAACATTACTTTGGTAATGAATTTCTTTGACTTGCATGTCCTATGTGGCTCTTTCTCCCCTGGAATGATGTAGTACCTCTCATTGACCCTTGTCATGTAGAACCATTTTTCATAAATATGAATCACATTGCATATTTCATCAAACATCAGTTTCTCTGCACTCATATCATGATGAATCTGATGCAAACAATAATTGAACCTTTGAAGCTTGTTCTCCGGAGTTAGCTCAGGCTTGATTGAGTTTGTATGAGCATTTATGTCTCCCAATTTTATCCACCTGCCAACTGTGGATTTGCTCACCTTTAGCTGCCCTACAAGCTCTCTTATTGTACCTCTATTTTCAAAAGTTATCTCCTTCATTTGTTCAGGGTCTAGTTTAACTCTCTTGGTCTTTGAAAAACCCTTTTTGTTGGAAATGAAGGTGATTGCTCTCCTGCTTCAATCTGCCTTTTTGCATCAGCCCATATGTTGAATATAGTTCTTCTAGTAACTCCAAAAATCTGTGCTGCCTCCATTGCTTTCCCAAAGTTGATCTTTCCATCAGTGCAATGCCTTAAAAGAAATTGACCAATCAGATTTTTGGTATGTGGAGAGAGGTTTGGCTTTGAAGTTTCCATTAAATGTTAACTAAGTGCATTAATATTTGATAACATGTCCCACCATATTTATTGTGAAGATATTATTGGAGGGAAATTTTCAGAATTAGAGGAAAAAAAGAGGTTTACTGAAATTTTTGGTGGGAACATATGGAAAAATGACAATTTTGGAGGAAAGACATCTTTTTAAGATGACTTAGGAGGGAAACAAATCCCAATGATGATTTTATAATTTAAGGTCACTTTTTTTTTAATGAATATTGCTCTTAACATTTTATTTATGCCTCATATTCTCTAACTTTTGTTATGATTTCACTATATTGTTGTATTTTCATAAATCTATGAACAGGGAAGCATGAGTTTTCCTAACTTATGTGCTTCCCTAACTTATGTTATGGAGAAGAATCTATAATTTCATTTATGTTTTTTTCTTTTAAATTTTTGTAAGTCATGCCCTATTACTGTAATTTTAAATTGGAGTGTAACAAATTCCTGTAATTTCTAGAAGAAGTGTAGCAAATTTATGTAATTTTAGCATATTTATGTAATGTTTCTATAACTTTTTAATTTTCTGTAATTTTTTTATGATACATCATTTTTTTAGATTTTTTTCTGGACTTTCAAAAATTTTATTATTTCAATTTTTTTTGGGTGATTAGGGATTGAATTAACTTTAATGATAAAATTAATTTAAACTTCTAAACCCAGCTGCATGGACCAAATTACCCCTGAAAAAATGAGTTGAAAAAGTAAAAAAAAAAACTTTTCTTAAATAACATGGAACAGTAAACGTGAAAGATTTTCCGGGACGGAGAGAGTATTAGGGAAGAAAAAATTACTCCCTCCGTCCCGAAGAAGTTGGTATATTTTTTTTGGGCACGGAGATTAAGGAGTATAATAATTTAATGTAAAGTGAAGTGAGAGAAATAATATTTAATGTGTAGTGAGTAGTTGTATTAGAGGTGATATGTGGGGTCCATGAGAATAGATTAATTGATTTTGTGTGGGTCCCATGTATTAAAAAGGAAATGTGTCAACTTTAGTTGGACAAACCAAAAAGGAAAATACGTCAACTTCTATGGGACGGAGGGAGTAAAAGATTTCATAAAATTATTGTTCAGAAAGTAGGTACTTCTCATGTCTATTAAGGCCCGTTTGATAGTTTCTACTATAGCAATTCGCACACAGAATACCCCTTGATGCGATGATTGGTAGTTATTCAAATATTAGATATGGGACAGTATTAATATGCTAGCAGTTGGTAGGCAGTGTTTCTCCCCACAAAATTTATACAACAAAAATTATGGTATATTTTTTTTCTCAAAACGAAAGGATTTCATTTATATACTAAGCCCTCCAGCTACAAGTGTCTCTTCGGTAACAATACACCGAGAGAACGGAGCCCCACATGGGGATACAATAATTCCATATAGGAGACTTAACACCTCAATAAATGAGGACTCCGACACTCTCTAGGGAGACAACATAACAATGCTCAAAAATGCGAGTAAGTAAGTAACACATCTACAATCTAACGGATGCAAACTGTTGAACAAAACAACCTATGCGATTTAGATCGATAGACGAAATCACCTAAATACAAGACGTTCTACCAACAACATAAGAAACAATAGATAAGCAGATATGACTGAAAAGAAGAAAAAAATAAGTAGATGAGGAGCCTCCTCTCCCCCATTCACCACACCCTGAGTCCACCGCCAGATCGAGGACCCACCACCACCAAAAATGGCCGACTCCCTCTAAAACCCTCTCAAACCTAGGATCCTTTCGCAAGGTTGGAGAAAGCCACCCCTCTGAAGCCTTCCACGGTACACAACAAGTGCAAAAATCGAAGATACACAGATCTAAAGCCCCAAAGCAATAGGACAGATCCAAAGTCCCCACAGCAAGACGGACGAATAGCACACCTCCATATCACAGAAGGGAGGATCTAAGGGAAGAAAATGAGAGGGTTGAAAGAAAAAACAGACTTGGGGTTGTAGGAGCCTCGCCGACGGCCTTGAGGCCACCGGCGAGTGACGGCTGGAGCTGGTGTAGGTTTTGGGGGAGAGGGGGGGAGAGAAAAGAATAGAGAGAGAAATTTTTGTGTGTCACAACTGTACTTTTATATTTGTTTAATTATTAATGAAATGAAACAACTTTACAACTCGAAAGGGTTCGAATTGGCAGGTGGAAGAGCAACAAAAATTGTGGTATTTGAAAGTTGAATTGCACACAATTTATACAACAAAAATTGTGGTACTTGAAAGTTGAATTGCACATGAAGTCAAATTAATAAAATGAAATTATAAAAATATCCTCAAAAATAAGAATTTCTTTAAGATTTGGGAAACTCTCATTTCACGCTCAGAGCACTCTATGCTCAAGAAACCAAAATCCTCAACTCTCACCGTTCTTCTACCACTAAATGAAGAAATCATAGGATAGGTTGACTCCTGGGAGTACTAATCGGTGGCGGTCGACTATTTTTCCTACTTCATATCGGATATTTCGGAGTCTTCGGTGCCTGGGCTTTCTTAAGTGAGCTCACCGAGCACATTCTTTGTTTGGTGATTCTGTAAGACGTAGGTCCAATCTACCTGTGTTTTTGTCTAACAATTTATTGGTTTAGTTCCAACATTATAAGCGATAAAGAGAAGGTGAGAATAAATGTCAAAAAAAGAGAGTTTATAGTCTGTAAAATTTTTGAGTGTAATTAAATAGGTTCTTAGCATTGTCTTGATGGAGGAGTCAAATTCATGCTAAAGGCAGGATTCGAACCCCCCATAATGGGGCAACCAAGCTTAGTTGGAAGGTATTTCCACCTTCTCCTCTACCACTTGAGCTGTGTTTTTTTTCTAAAAAATGTGTATGATATGATTTCTTTGTATTGCCTATATGATATCAATTGCATGTGCTCTGACATTTTATAAGCTTTTCCAAAATTTTATATGGATAGGTTGTGTTAGAATATGTGAGCAAGATTGTGACAATAATTTGAGAATGTATAGTAATGCATTCGGTCGACTCTGTTTGTTCTTGATAGAATTAGGTGGCTTGTCGAACTCTATGTAAGAGCAGATGAACAGGTTGGTGGGTAGTGGTCTAGCCCATATTGATTAGTTGAATCACCGTGATTAACCTCTCCACCACTCTGTCGGGCCGGGGTATAGAGGTGTCTGGGTGGGCGATTCCACCTTTGTATCAGTAGATGAACAGGTTGAACTTTTTATTATTTGTGCTTGCCCGTCACAAGAAAAATAGGATCATTCAATTTGATTTCAACAGAATGGTCAAACGGTATCCCATTCACGTCACGTGATTCTTAGATACTTATTAAAATTGTATTCCCTCATCTTGATCCGACCCACCCCGTACCCGACGATTCAACCCATCCGAGATAGAAATTGTTTAAGGTATCGAGTTCCACTATTTCAATTCATTTAGTAAAAAATATTTTCCTTTTATGTACTTAATTACTAGTGTCATGTTTTTTTCAATAAACATTGTATTGTGTTGTCTAATAGGTTTGTCTAAGAGCACTAGATGGCATGCATATTCTTGATACCGTCCGAGCAAATGATAAAGTAAAATATAAGGATGGAAATGAAAATTACACCATAGATGTGTTAATTGTATGTGACTAGAATGCAAATTTTATTCAAGTTCTTCCAACGTGGGAGTGTTCGGTTGCAGATGGGACCATACGGTCAAAAAGTTCCAAACACTTGTAAAACACTTGTATGAATCGGGTTTATCGTTCACTCTAATGTATCGGTTACTCTTTAATATATGAAAAGAAAGATTCTTTAGAGTAATAATTATCTTTTCAAAGAAAATTTTATATTTTCTTAATTAATTATAACTTTTTAATTGTATTATTATTATTTATATATAATATTTTATTAAAATGTTATATTTTTTTTGTTTTTCTCACAATTTCATTTGTCAAGATTAAATCGACAAAAAAATCAAATTAAATAAAATAAATAAAAATGCATGGAAATATTGGTGATTGAAACGTGTTTTTAAAAAGGTAAAAACTTGGATGCACCCGGGCACAGAGATCACACTCCGTGCGCCTTTAAAATTTTGTGTTAAATTGTATACCCTTTATTTTCTAAAGAAAAATAAAAAATATTAATGAAAATTATATACCCTTCACAACAAAATGGTGTACCCTTATTAATTAAAGTGTATACCCTTTAGAACAAAACAATGTATCTTTACACATAATACTAAATTTTAAAGACGCATGGTGTGCCCCCGGGGCATAAGAGCCTCACTCTTTTAAAACAAAATATTATTATTATTATTATTATTATTATTATTATTATTATCTAAAATCCAATAAAACTATAAAAGTCTATGACAAATCAAACATAATATCTTAACGTGCAATTGAGTAAATTATGCCCTTAAATAATTATTGTAAGTAATCAAATAAATCCTTGAAATACTTTTTCAGTAGAAATAAACAATTTATTTTTATAAAGAAAATAATTATGCTCTTTATATTTTGAAATTAAAAATTATACTATTTATTTATTAAAAATGAATATCCATGTTGAAACGACTCACTTTATCATAAAAACGTAAATAACTTTTTAAGAGAAAATTTTAGGCCCAATAAGATTTAATTAAAATAAACTGACAAATTTTAGGAACATATAAAATTATTTGCAGCGAAATTTAAAATTAAAAGAATAATAATTAAAAGTGAACCACATTTCATAGCATAGTTAAAATTGGAGCTTTCTTTCAAAAATAAATGATCATGAAATTGAACATTAAACACTTTATTTAAAGTAGAGGTAAATACATTAAAAGATTCTCATTAAATTGAATCACCTCTAATGAAATAACAATTAGGAAGCTCTTACTATTAAATAACTATTAAAAGAGTTTATCATGATAAACATGTTAATGTATATAAACAATGAAACAATAAAGCCAAACAAATACCAAATAATTGATTTATCACCCATTGTCTCTCTCCATACTCCATCTCATTTAATCTGTAAAATATTTATATGATGGGATGAGCAAACCACAGCTCAGTGGAAAAACACTTGTCTACAATATATAACTCACGTATAAATATTAATAAATCACAACTAACAGATATAACCTTTCTGTGAACATGTTTGTGAATGATCGATCATGAAGTACGGTGGGCGTTACCCGATGATTACATAAAATTCCGACACCTGAAAGTGTCCTGGCTTATATAAATGTAATAGCACGGCGAGCCTTCCAATGACCTTTTACAATCCAAGTATTCTCGAGGGCCTTTTTATCAGTCCCGGACCCATAACGCGGTTCCTAGCTACATGTCTATGAATAGTATTACGAATACTCTATGTCCGTGGACAGTACTACGAGTAATACTCTATGACTATGATGCAAGCAGTAACTTACCAACGCAAACACATAAGCACATACGATAGACAAAGTTTAGATTTCTCCACCTGGAATGAATGTTGATGATGAATGGAAGCACTTGAATGCGTATGATGATCCGTGTCTTGTAATAATTTTCATCTATCATCAAACTATATTTATCTCAGATTAATATGCAAACTTGAAATAGAAATAAGATAATGAGTTTAAATCATTATAAAATAATGGAAGTGTAACTCAATATTTGAAATAAGAGAGATTAAAAGAATTTACTATGAATGGTTTGATTAAAAGTCAATGTATAGATAATTATTATAACTGATAAAATAAAAATATGATTAGTCCAAAATATAATATACATGTAATCTTTTGTGATAGAAAGAACATATCCAAATTTAATAAATTAATAAGGTGTAAAACTCTATGTTTTGGATTTTCAAAGTGATTGTAGTAAAAGCTGAAATTTCTCATATTCACTTATAATAATTTAATATGTTTAAATTTAAACAATGAAATCATAAGAAAATCATATGAAATATAAAATATACAGTAATATACAACATATCCAAAAATAATGATTTTTAAGGATTAGTAAATATGATTTTTATATTTTAAAAGATTAAGATAAAATAATCTTGAAACAATTTAAGCAGCAATAAAATATTTATAATAAATATTATATAATATCTATGAATGTGAAAATTATACAGTAGATTTGAAATCTTAAAATATATGATATATGAAAATCAGATTATTTGAATTTGTTAAAGTGTTTATTTCATAATTTCAAATCAGAAAGAAGAAGTTTGGACGGATCAGATATTATTGTGATATAAAATCAATATAAAATCATACATATTCTCAAAATTATTAAAAATATTATTTTAACTTTAAAACCATGTAGGATATGACATATAATAAAATCATAATAATTTGAGGTCATTTAAAAGGGTTTTGAGATAGTAAAATTGAAAAAAGAGTACATAACAGTTCATATATAGAAATCGGTATACATTTAATTTAAAATAATTTACTCATTTATTCAATAGGATATTTTTATTGTGCATCATAAAAACAGTAATATAAAACATATAAAAATATTATGATGTTTGAAGATGTCTAAATATTTTATTAGTAATTTCAAATAAGTAGTAATTTCATGATCTAAATTGAATGTACTAATATTTTAAAATTTGTATCAAATAATACAGTACTCCAAATGATATAAAATTATCATAGATTACCAATAACACTACAAAGTATAACATATATGAAATAAAGATTTTTAGAGCTCTTTAAATATGCTTTATAATTTCTACATAGAAAACATAACATATTTGACAACATGATCAGAAATATTGAAAATTTAATATAAAGTAATGTAATTGTTCTTTCAGCTTGAAACTTTTACAGAACACCAAACACTTCATGATTCATAACATATCCAAAATTCAGATCGTTTGAAAAGGTATAAGTATATAATTCGAATTTTCTAATCACGTATCCATAAAATTTCAGATTCTGCATACATATGTATAAAATTCATATAAATTAAAATACAACTTCAAAAATTATGAAATTTTAACTACAAGTCAAAAACTTAGTATTACACAACATATAAAAAAATTTCGTATCCATTAGAAATAAATAGATACAGTTTTGAAATTTTAAGAATGAGTTACCTTGAATGTGTAAATTTGGATGAAATCTGAAAATCTCGTTTCCATGGATTTTTTTTTATGATTGAAATGTCTGGATTTTGTGTGTGTTGCGTGTGCATTTTTCATAGGAGAGAAAATGAAGAAAACTGTATTTCTGCTCTTTCTTTCTTAAACCCTAACGGCAATGGAGAAAATGATTTTTTTTTAAAGAACAGATTCATTTCTTTTATTTTAAATGTACGCATCAAACAAATTGGGCTTGAAAATTATTGGACTTGGGCTTACACTATATATTTATTAATATGAAGTGAAAAAAGATTTTAAGTAAAGCCCTTTTAGAATGACTAAAAGTTTATTAGACTTTAAATAAAATATTTATCTTGATTAAAAATACTTAAAAATATCGGGATATTACATATGTTCTCCTACAATAAAAATTAACATTAATGTATAATTTTCTTACAAATTCACCTGCAAACAATTCAATTATTAAAAAATTTCAAACCTTTTAAAAATAAAGAAAATGTATAATTTTCTTACAAATTCATCTTAAAACAATTCAATTATAGTATTAAAAAATTTCAAACCTTCTAAAATAAAGAAGAACTACTCTCTTGTGAGACGAATTTTTTGTGAGACAGTTGTGAGACGGGTCGACCTATTACTAAAGTATGCTTATTATATATGTAAAGTATGTTTATTTGTAGTTAAAGTATTTAAATAATAAATTATATCATAATACTATAAAATCATAATTTAATTCATCATTTATCATACTTTAGAAAACATATTTTTACAACCATTAAGCATACTTTATCTATATAATTGATATATTTTAATACGTCTTACAAACCATCTCACATATATAATGTCTCATAAGAGAGTTTGTCAATAAAGAAACTCTTACAAGCTTCTTATCTATTGTTAAAATTTTAGATTAGAGTATATTTTTATTTATTTATTTATTTTGTGATGCATTGTAAGCTTATTTTAAATTGATTTCCAACTAAATCAACTTTTACAAATTTAATTTCAAAACAAATCTCATTCTTATAAACTTTTCATCTATTTTTCGAATTTTAAATCCAATATGATTAGTTATTTTTACGTCAAAAGTTATTAGGTCACAAAAGAATTTTTTTTTAAAAAAATGTTTTTTAATGAACTTGTTATTAATAAACCAAACGAACAAACAAACATATCAATTATTATTAAATTTAAAATCTAAAACAGACTAAAAGTTCGTAAAGAGAGGTCATTTATAGTATAAACTTTGAAATATTTTAACGATCAAATTGTTTGAAAATTAACCCGTAAAAATGCTTTAAAATAATATTAATAGAGTAGTATAATTGTTCCATTATATAAAAATAAAGAATATATTTATAGCAAAAAACACTTTAATTGAAATCGACATTGATGGATAGCCAGAGAATACATAGGGCACGAGACAACTCTCCCTAAGAAAGAAACTTGGCAAAATAGCCTAGTAACTTTGGGAGGGTTTATTTGATTTTTGGGCAATACATTGGAGAGCTATGATATTCTTTGTCATATCTTAATTGCTACTCCCTCCGTTCCACAAAAGTTTGTATGTCTTTTTCGGCACGAAGATTTAGAAAAGTAAGAACTTTTAGGAATATTATGGTATTTTTTGATAATAAATAAATGATAAAGTATGTTAGGTGTGTTAGGTAATAATGATTTTTTTTTGTAAATAAAGTGTATGAGAAAATGTGATTGCGTTTGACTTTTTGTTTTTTTAGGAATATACAAACTTTGGGACAACCCAAAATAAAAAACGTGTCATCTGAAATGTGATAGAGGGAGTAAATATTAAGGTATAAAAAAGATTATTAGATAAACATTTGTATAAGTTTGTTTCATGAAAAGATTTTCGAGTGAAAATATTTAAATAAAAATAATACTCGAAGTAACTGATAATGATGATTTACAATATAAATAAAATAATAATAAAATTTTTAATAAAATAGGATAATATCTTTAACAAAAATCACAACTATTTAATAATAAAATGTTAAAACGTTCGCGTGATTCAATCATGGAAGTGTTAGCAAAACTCATTATAGTAAATATATATGGAGTAAATGAGAAACATAAAGAATTAAAGGATAATACTTCAAAGAATTTGACGATATTAACAGTCTGTAGCTAACCCTCGCGACACCATACGAGAAGAAGAGCGTTGGATGATACCCACAGACTTTCAAGTCGGTAAACATCTTGCAAAGTAAGGTATTGATTCCATTAACGAGTTTTACTATGAAGTCCATAAATTCACATTGATTTAGAGATAGCACAGAATTTAAGAATCTCAATGCTCATTTGGATTTTATCTGAAATTCCTGTTACCCTCTCTGCGGGTTTGTGTGTGTATGATAGACTCAACATCCACATCACGACACCCTTTGCACATGTATTGGGTGTATTTGTTTTTGTCAAGTAACTGTGCACTCCACATGTTTGATAGAATGACAAGTTTGTGCTAACCCGTCTGTATTTGTATATCTCTTTTTAACTTATGTTTTCTTTGGATTTAGTCTTAGCAAGTTTTTCGTGATTGGGTTTCCTTTTCGATGTATACTTGTTCATTTCGAAGCAATCCCAGAAACTGACTCCCTGCTGATATTTGTCTGACGATCAACTATGCATTCCATTAATTATTCTTTTGCAATTTACAAGACCTTCTTAAGTTTCAAGCTTTAGCATTGAATGATCTCATTGGACTGTTAGATTGCTTGATGATTTGTTTCCTCCAACTAAATTTGCAAGTTTTTTCGTTATTGGGTCTTCATTTAATGTTTATTTATTTGTTGATTTCAGAATAATCCCTGAAGTCGATTCCATGCTGATAATGGTCTGAGAAGTATGCAATCTTATTCTTTATCTTAAGCACTTTTCAAGTTCTTGTTTCAGTTTTCAAGCTCTAAGGACAGCAGCTAAAGAATAAGGAGCGATTGACTTTAGCATCTGATTAAACTGCCAAATAGTAAAATGTGTAGTATAGCTGCAACCAGGGTACTTCTTCTTGTTGGTGATACCTTATCCTCTGGAAAATTTGGTTTACTTTGCTGTGTATCTCCACGATATGGAAATGTACGGTTCTTTGGTAGAGTTAGTGATGAGAGGGAGCCTCTTACTCTGGCAAGTCTTGGTATCAAGAGAGAAGCTCAGATTAGTTGGGGGAACGAGAAGAACAAACTTGAGCAAGGAAGATCCACAATTGAGTTCCCCCAAAGGAGAGAAAAGAAAGTTAGCTCTAGAGAAACCAAGCCAATTAAGAAGAAAGAGAGGGTTGACTTGGCGTCATTGGCTCCATTTGCTGCAAAGTCTTTTACAGAGCTCGGTCTTTCGCCTTTATTGGTTGAGAGGTTAGAGAAGGAAGGCTATAAAGTCCCAACAGATGTTCAGGCAGCAGCAGTTCCTACGATTCTCAAGGATCACGATGTTGTGATTCAATCATACACAGGCTCAGGGAAAACTCTAGCATATCTTCTTCCAATACTCTCTGATTTGGGGCTGTTTAAGAACAAGGATGAAGCTAGGACAAAAACTGATATAGAGGCAGTGGTTGTTGCCCCATCAAGAGAGCTGGGGATGCAGATTGTGAGAGAAGTTGAAAAGCTGCTTGGACCTTCAGATAAGAGATTAGTTCAGCAACTGGTTGGAGGTGCAAACAAGTCGAGGCAAGAAGAGGCACTTAAAAAAAACAAACCCGTTATAGTTGTTGGGACACCCGGACGGATTGCAGAGATAAGTGCTTCAGGGAAGCTTCAAACACACAGCTCTAGGTATTTAGTTTTAGATGAAGTTGATGAACTCCTTGCTTTTAATTTTAGAGAGGATATCCATCGGATACTTGAGCATGTCGGTAGGAGATCTGGTGCGGGTCAAACTGGAACAAGTGGTTCAAAGGATAAGCGAGCTGAGCGTCAGACTATAATGGTTTCAGCAACTGTTCCATTTTCAGTGATCCGTGTTGCTAAGAGTTGGGGTTGTGATCCACTTCTTGTCCAAGCAAATAGTGTCGTCCCACTTGAATCGATTTCCTCTCCTGTACCTAATAATCTGTCAGAAAAGCCTTCTGATTCTAATCCAGTTCAGAGCCTACCGCCTGGTCTAACATACTACTACTCTGTCACGAGGCTACAACACAAGGTGGACACTTTACGAAGATGCATCCACGCACTTGATGTGAAATGCGTGATAGTTTTCATGAACCACACGAAACAGCTGAAAGATACTGTATTCAAGTTAGAGGCGCGTGGAATGAACGCAGCAGAGCTGCATGGAGATCTCAACAAGCTTGCAAGATCAACAATCTTGAAAAGATTCAGGAATGGGGATGTGAGGGTGCTGTTAACCAATGAACTTTCGGCCAGAGGATTAGACATACCTGAATGTGATCTTGTAGTTAATCTAGAGTTGCCTACTGACTCGATTCATTTTGCACACCGAGCAGGGCGTACAGGGCGCTTGGGGAGAAGAGGCACCGTGGTCACTATATGCGAGGAATCGGAAGTATTCGTGGTGAAGAAGATCCAAAAGCAGCTTGGCATTACCATCCATTCTTGCGGGTTTGCAGAGGGGAAACTTGTTATCAATGAAGATGACAAAACTGTGGAACTATCTCATTAGATGGACCATCATTTCCAAGTTAAATGGCACAGCATGTTTTATATGTTCAGTAGATATGTTAACATCTTTACATTTTCATTGTCATTGATATTTTGAAGTTAACTTAATCTAAGGCCTCAATTCATGTCTTTAGTATTCAGAGCTCTAACTAATTGCTTTTATCTTCTGAGCTCTAAGTAATTGCTTTTATCTTCTTTATTAGGAAGTAGGAGTATGTGTCATATATATTATTATATAGTATAAATCCTGGCTGGGCATGAAATTATAATATTAAAAAAATACTAACAAAAAAGTATTATATTGAAATTAAGATATATTAATCGAAAGAAATAAAAAATATTATTAAAAAAATCGACATTGTATCAAAATAAAACTCTCATCTAATATGCTGAAGAAAATTTTATATTAAAACTAATATGGTATATAGCAAAGGAGAATTATAAAAAATTTAATATGGTATATTTTAATTTAAAGAAATAAAAAGAATAAACTTAATTAACAAACTAAAAAACATTAAAATAAAATGAATTATAAAATACAGGGGAAATTTACAATAATGTCACTTTCAATACAATTTTTTTAAAAATATCACCCACAATAATTTTTTTTAAATTTACCACTTTTTAATTTTTTTGGACCCAAATACCCTTTAAACACATAAGCGACCCTACCTGCGACTGTTTGTGCGACCTATTGTGCGACTCTACTCTTCAAGTATAAGCAACTTCTTGTGAAATCAATTATGCAACTGCTTACAAGACAAAATACACGACCATCTATGCGACCTTATGTGCGATCTTGTATGTGACCTCTTGTGCGGTCCTGCATGCGACCAGTTGTGCGACTATAGGCAGAAATATATAGTCGCATAATTGGTCACACAAACAGTCGCAAGAAAAGTCACACAATACCATGCGACCTTTTGTACGATCCTGTACGCAACCTTTTGTGTGATCAACTGTACGACCCTGTACGCGACTTTCTGTATATGACCAACTGTGCGACCTTGTACGCAACCTTTTGTGTGACATTGAAGGTAGACTTTTGTTTAGCAAAAACAAGATGCTGGATTTATGAATGTTACACCCGTGGACAGTAGTATATACTATGTTTGTGATGGTTAGCTACATAGGCAGAGAAAGAGATTGTGGAAGAACTTGGGATCAAGAAAGAGATTGTGGAATTCACAACAAATATCTTTGATCATAAATTAGAATACCACTCTCCTTTCATCCATTTTACTAGTTAGTCCCATAGTTAGTCGCACAACTAGTCGCGTAAATGGTCGCGTGTATTATATTCTAAGAAATTGCATAAAATGTCGCACTTTGGTCGCATAAAAGGTCGCAAAAATAGTCGCATTTAGGGTCGCAGTGCATGCAACCATTTGTGCTACCAACTATGGCTACTGCACATAGTCGCATTATTAGTTGCACAAACAGTCACATGCAAGGTCGCGTGTATGGTTTCGTAAGTAGTAGCATGAAATGTTGCAATGTAGTAGCATAATAGATCGCACAGTTGGTTGCACAAAAGGTACCATGCAGGGTCGCATAGTAGGTCGCACAAACAGTCGCATGCAGGGTCGTGTGTATGGTCTCGTAAAAAGTCACATAATAGGTCGCACAAATAGTCACAGGTATAGCGCTTGTTTAGTCTGGTAACATGCGACCCTTTAGGCGACTACTTGTGTGACCAAATATGCAACTATATTTTTACCCATAGTCGCACAAACGGTCGCATGTAGGGCCTCGTGTGTGATCTCTTAAGCATTTACATGATTGGTTGCACATGAAGTTACTTATAATAGAAGCTCATAGTCGAATGGTTGAAACAAGTAGTACAAAGAACTCTCCCACACATTACAATCCTAAATTCGAAAGCACGTCTAAAAATATGAAAAAGGAACTTCTAATACATAAAAAGTCAGTTGTTCAAACAAAATACCTAAATTTACAATGTTTTTAGTTCACAACTTAACAAAATTGCTACGATAATATAAAGGTATTATGTGTTAACATAATGTAAATAATAAGTAAAAATGAACTAAAATAGACTCAACAAACACTAGACTTAACATTGTTTAGAATCCACTCAATAAAATAGGATGAATTTTTGTTCTGAACATTGATCATCTGCTCATCAACTTCTTACGTGTTCATTATGCCACGGAATATGGCTAAGGTAGTTAGGTACCGACCATGGCGTGGATCCACTGCACACATCACGTTCTTCGCATCCTACATCAACTGAGTGAGTTCAGGTACTGTAAGAGCTCTATACTGCTGGGAGCATCGAGAGGTTAACGGTGCAAATCCAATCATGAAGAAGTGAAGTCGTGGGAATGGGATAAGGTTGATAGCCAGTTTTCTAAGATCAGAGTTCAGTTGCCCCAAAAAATGGAGACAGCACGTTACACCACTCATGGTGGCAGAGATAAAGTGGTTGAGATCGCCAACTAATCTAAAAACAATTGTAATAAATTGGTCAGAAAGATCAAATTCACATCCAAACTGAATATCAACACATATTGATCAACTACTTTACAATAACTTACAGGTGGGAGTGGCGAGCTTAAGTGTTTGGAAGCAGATATCGTAGAGAGGCTTGTTGTCCAAAACCATACACTCATCTGCATTCTCAACGAGTTGATGAACTGACAAGGTGGCATTGTAAGGTTCAACAACAATGTCGGATACCTTCGGAGAAGGAAATACGGAAAATGTCAACATCATTGGTACTCCTTTCTGATCTTGGAGATGAGAAGGGTTCCCATACCAGATCCAGTGCCTCCACCCAAAGAATGGCATACTTGAAATCCTGTTGTAGAATACCACAACATCATCACAATCTAATATAGGATAATATTAAGGAGATTGCACCCTTTGAGTATTGCTACACTACATTAATTTTTCAATACTTGTAATCAATGGAAGAGAAAGAAACTAGAAAACACACATTAATAAAGGATTATAAACACTCAAGAGTTTGGAGTAAATTGATATATATTACCAAATGTACACAGTACATTATAACTGGTAAATGATGCCAAATTTACTAAAAAGATTCAAGCTAGACCTAACCAATACTAGATCTCAAAATTTATAATTTCCAACAGCAAAAAAGGATTGGTATAACATCAAAGAACTCTAATTTCAGCCAAGGGCATTCAGAAAGACAACATTAAAACAAAAATTCATCCTATGGTTCCAATAAATCAAAAAATCTAATTCATCCAACAAAGAGAATTAAATGTGAAATAGATAATTAAAATTAATGAGAACTCCGGGCAAGCTTGATCGAGCGGTGGAGCGTCAGCCTGTGGCACTAGGGTTTCTTCTTCCTCCGTGACAGCCGATTCTTTTGCACGCTTTAATAATCCATTACTTATTCTAGGTTGAGAATGAGAAGGGGTTGTGAATGTGTATGACCTCCAAAGTTTGGTCTCTTTAATCATCTGCAAAATGACAAAAGAAAGAAAAGGAGTTTCAAAAAAGAAGGGCTATTGTGTCACAAAATTTTTAAGAGTGGCATTTTAAAAAAAAAAATTAGGGTGGGTGTCAATTTTAAAAAAAGAAGTATTAAATGGGGCATTTTTGCAAATTTTCCAAAATATAATGGAAAATTATTAAAAAGAAACATAAAATTTAAATTAATAGAAATTAATTTGAAGAAATAAAAAAATTAAAAGTAATAATAACAAAATTAATTTAAAAAATTAAAAATTTAGCCATGAAAAAAATTAATAAAAAATTATAACAAAAGATATATTTAATTTTACGTACTAATAAAAAAACAGAATTAAAAAATAATAATAATAAAAGAATAAAAAATAATCAAAAGAAAAATTTAAAAATATAAAGAGACAATATGATAAGATAGAGAAATTTTGAGTATATTAAAGATTATCTTTTAATCTCCTAATCAAATAATAAATAAAATAAATAATATTATGTAAATACATAGGATATGTGTATATATGAATAGATATCTCCAACTAATTATAATGCATAAATAAATATATTAATTAAGATATGCTTATAAAAGAATTATTAAAAAATATATAATTGAGAATAATTCTTGAGGATTATATCTCATTAAAATTAAACTCTCCAAAATTATAGTGAAATTAATAAATATTTTTATTAAAAGAAATTAAAATATCATTATAAAACTAATTAATAGAAATTAATAAAAAAAATAGCAAAGGAAGAATTATAAAAAAATTAGTACCGTATATTTTAATCTAATCAAAAATTGAAAAGGATAAAATATTAAAACCAAAAACAATAAAAAAAGAAAAAAAACGAAAATTATTAAGAAGAAATATAAAAACTAAGACAAAGAAGTAAAATTAAATTAATATAAATCAATTCGAAGAAATAAGAAAAGAAAAATAAATCATAACAAAATTAATTTAAACTTTTTTAAATTTGATCGTGAAAAAAATTAATAAAAAATATAATAAATGTCAAATTTAATTTACCTACTAAAAAAATGAATTAAGAAAAAATCAAAAATAATCAAAAGAAAATTTAAAAAAATAAATAAAAGAGACAACATGGTATTAATCAACAGAAAGAGAAAAAAAAAAGTACATGTTTTTTAGTACTGAATAAAGCTTTAGAACTTGAAAAAAAAAATTGTTCAATTTATATGGGAGATAATGAATGAATAAAAAATATTATTTATAGGTAGAGAGATCTTTAGTATAATAAAAATATCTCTTATCTCCTAATCAAATAATAATTAATATAAATAATGTTAAGTAAATAACTAAATACTAGTATGTTTCCTCGTGTATTACACTTGTTATTTTTTTTTTTATATAATATGATTTTTTTAAATGATCTTTACTTTGTTATGTTAATTTCGATGACCATGTGTAAAAATGTGTTTCCCTAGGAAAACCCCAACACTCAATAATGGTTGTCCCTGACTCTTGTTTATAGTCATCGCAAAACATACCAACACTGGAAACTGTCTCCTTTGAAACATAACTGGTAGTGTGTTGTCCGTTGGACTCAAAATCATTCTAGGAATTAAAACCAAGTTGTCTTTATTTTTACCACCTAGTATCTTCGCTTCAATAACATGAATCCCCAATTTAGTTACTATCAATCTAGTTTCATTGCACAATCCTGAAGCTGGATCAATGTTTCTGAGAAGCACTATTGGAACTCCTACCTTAAGTACCAAAATATGATTAGGGAGTCCAGATCACTTAAGAGAATTCAAAAAATCTTCCGAATATAGACTATTAATTAGTGTTGGGTGATTTATCGTTTGGACAGATTTTATCTGAACTAAGAGATTCTCTTACTTCCCCAGAAAACATATTTAGCATGTGATCATTGACAGTCTCTACCATTCTATGTGTAGGAGCTAGAATTGCCTTATCCTCAAAATATCCTGGTGTATTACAATTTTCCAACAATGATGGATATATACTGTTCACAATAGTATCCACTGGGTTCTCGTCGTTCAATATTAGTAGGTTCGAAGGGATCTCAATTGTGTACTTTCCATCATTACCTTCCCCAACATCACCATTACCAACTTTCAATATCCAATCAGAGAACTCAGCAATATCATGTTCATTATTTTCAAGATCATTTCTTTCACAACGTAGCCTCATATTTTTTTGTGAGTGTTAGCACTGTACAGTTATCCCATACGCTCAAAGAGTTGATTGTCGCTGATCTTATATCCTCGCGGGTGTCTTTTTTAACCACAGGCGAAATTTGTCTAAAATCTCCACAAAAAACCACCGTTTTCCCTCCAAATGGTTTTTCTTCTAGAATAGGGTTAATCAACCTCATAATGTCTCTCAAACTCCTATTAAGAGCCTCAAAATAATACATTTTTACCATTGGCGCTTCATCCCATATAATGAGACTACTTTTTTGAAGTAATGTGCATAATTCAGTTCCGGGCTTAATATTGCACGTGGAGTTTTCATTCACCTTAGAAATAAAATTAGCCAAGTTATTATATCATAAAATAATTTTGAGTTTTTGTTATCTGTCTTTATTTTTATAAAATTTACTGCCAAAGCTATGTGTAAGTTATGCAATAATTAATTTGATTAAGTTAAAAGTTATAGAAATAAAATTAATACTAAATGATAATATGAAAAATGTAATAAGTTATAGGATCAAATTTACACTGCTAAATTTGTATTAGATTTGCACATATTATTTTGCTCAAGGATCAAATGAAAAAAAGATTTAAAACTTACAGGAATAAAATTAATACTAAATGAGAATATGAAAAATGTAATAAGTTATAGGGTCAATATTTATTTTTATAAAATTATGGGACTAAAATTCTTATTTTCTTTTCTATATGTCTACAAAACTCATTAAAATAATAAATATTAGTTATATTTCTAACATATTCAATTGCTTATTAATTAAATATTTGAATTATAATATAAGTTAATTATGAAATGATAGTGCCTTTTCATTTCTTGACTATTGGTATATTCATTCACATGCCAAATTAATATTTTTACTTTAATAATAATAATAACAACAACTAAATATAATTGAAATTATCGCGTACCTTGTACATTTAGGATCATTTGCTGTCTGTGAGGAATATCTTCCGATAAAAATTGCCAAGTCGAATCCCAAACTCGTTTAGGAGAATCTATGCTACCTGAGACCAAAATATAACTTTCTCACGTACATTGGAAATAAGTGATTTAAAATTCACACCAAATTTATGGATTAAATAAATAATAATAAATTATTAAATTAAATTTACTTATATAAACTTAAAATAATATTATTATGTATTAATTGTAGGATTATTAAATATTTAAATTAAGATGTATTAATGGTAGGATTACAAAATATTAATTATTTTAAATTTAATAAACATTAATTGCGGGATTAACGTGAGGGTGCCACATACACAAAATTTTTCAAGGAGCAACGTGGCGCCGCTACCTCACAATTTAAAAAAAAATATGTTTGGCAAGCACTTATAAATTAATAGTATTAATTAATGATATATGAATAGATATCTCCAACTAATTATAATTAATAAA
The DNA here is from genome assembly GCA_023678885.1 of Pogostemon cablin. NCBI lineage: Eukaryota > Viridiplantae > Streptophyta > Magnoliopsida > Lamiales > Lamiaceae > Pogostemon > Pogostemon cablin. The sequence continues at coordinate 21,548,602 of CM042952.1, read as the reverse complement.
TATAATTAAATTAAACAATTAGATATATTCATAAAATAATTATTAAAAATTAAGAATAATAAAAAATATATATATATATATAATTGAAAGTAATTATGGAGATGATGCATCATTAAAATTAAACTCTCTTTTAATAAAATAAAATAATGAAACTAATTAATAGAAATTAAAAAAGAAAAAAAAAAGAATGGAAAAGGAGAATTATAAAAATTTTAATACGGTATATTTTAGTTTAAAAAAATAAGAAGAATAAACTTAATTTACATACCAAAAAACATTTAAAAAAACACAATAAAAAATATAACGGGAAATTATTAAAAAGAAACATAAAATTTAAATTAATATAAATCAATGTGAAGAAATAAGAAATATAATAGAATTCATATCAAAATTAATTAAAAAAATTTCAAATTAGACCATAAAAAAATTAATAAAAAATAACAAAATATGAATTTAATTTGACGTTAAATAAACAGGATTAAAAAAATTAAAAAGGAACAAAAATAATAAAAAAAATTAAAAAAACTGAAAAGAGACAACATGATATTAATTAATAGAAATTTAAAAAAATAAGATTTAAAAAAAAAAGAAACGGTTACCACTAATTAATAGAAATTAAAAAAAATCAAAGAGGAATTATACAAAAAATAATACAGTATATTTTAATTTAAAAAAAAAGAAATAAAAAGAATAAACTTAATTTACATACTGAAAAACATTAAAATAAGAACAATTAACAAAAATAATGGGAAATTATTAAAAAAAACATAAAATTTAAATCAATTTGAAAAAATATGATAACAAAATTAATTTTAAAAAATTAAAAATCTGACCATGAAAAAAAATTAATAAAAAATTATAACAAAAGATAAATTTAATTCTACGTACTAATGAAAAAAAATTAAAAAAAATAAAAATTAAAAAATAAAATGAAAAAAGAACAAAGAACAAAAAATAATCAAAAGAAAATTTGAAAAACATAAAAGGCACAACATGATGTTAATCGCTAGAAATTTTAGAAATAAGATTAAAAAAAAAAAGCAATAGTACCTTTCTTTAGAACTTGGAGAATGCTTTCGTTCAATTTAATGAATAAATAAAAAAATCTTATTTATAAGTGAAAAAGTTTTAGTATATTGAATATATATCTACATCTTCTAATTAAATAATAATTAGTATAAATAATATTAAGTCAATAATATATGAACAGCTATATCCTACAAATCATAATAAATAAATGAGAGAGACTTCAGTGCAACCGGTCCTACCAATATTTGGTGGAACCGGATCTCACATCTCTGCATATGGATTAAAACGTTGAAATCTGGGCTTTCTCAGGAAGATCCTCAAATTCAAGTTGATCCCCGAGCGTCGGCTGTCATCTTTGTTTTTCTCTCCCGCAAGCGCTCATACTTCGCAAGCTGCAAATCATTCACCCAAATTTCGAACGAGTTCCAACCTCCGACACTCACTTATGGCAGTAGTTTCGTCAGTTCTTTCACATCTACAGAAACAACAATTATGTTTGAGGCTCGTACGGTAGAGGAGAGTGCTCGGCCAATACTGCTGTAATTCTCTCTTACTCCCTCTGCTTTTTAGTTTTGTTGTAAACATGAATTTTAGGTGTGATTTTCCATAGGCTTTTCTTCTCCTGTCTCGTGGGCAGATTGTTTATTGTTCTTCTCCTATCTCACCGGCAGATTTTGTTTCTAAGTGGATTCCCATAATTTTTCTCACAATTTTGAGAGATCGAAGTATAAATCCTTATCTTCGTCGTTATTCTCTTTGCTTTCTCTGCCCAAATCTTTTTATGCATCCTCCTCCTCAAAACGAGTTGTTTAATTTAGGCCTTCAATAATTACAAACCCGTGTTCTTCATTTTAGGTGATGAAGATTGAACAATTCCTCAGTTTATGGTTGTACTTGGATTCTTGAATAAAAGGTATTTGTTATCCATTTAATCTATTCAATGTTAAGGCATGTGGTTTGTTTACAGTTTAAGACTAATGAAGAGCAATTACTAAAAATGTTTGCAATTGAATGCCCCTCGATCCAGTGGCGGACCTACACAGGTGCTGGGGGCACTGGGCCCCCTGAACCATTTAGATTTAGTAATATATATATAGGAAATATTACAATATCTCTTTGTAGCTTAGTGGTGAGGTGGCCAAGTTGGGTAATTGGAGATCCCGTGTTCGATTCTCATCAATTACAAGCATTATTATATTTTTATTTTCCTCTTTTATTTTAATTGATACATCATTTTCTCTTCCAATCATCACTATTAAGGCTTTTTTTTCTCTTTTATTTTTTTTTTTATTTTCCTCTTTTATTTTAATTGATGCATTATTTTCTCTTCCAATACATCACTATTTAGGTTTTTCTTTTCTCTTTTATTTTAATTGATACATTATTTACTTTCTAAAATTTTATTTCTTCTGTCATATAAAAACAAGTTGAATAATATTAATAAAAGTTGATAAAATTTCTCTTAAAAATTATAGAACAATAAATACGAATCGTTGCATGAGAGAGATACGGTATTATTTTGGGCCACTCTTGACATAAATCCTGCGTCCGCCACTGCCTCGATCCATTGAAATGGTGTCAGAGATTCCATTAAGAAGAACACATTAACACCTTTTTCTTTCTACTTCAATGAATGGTGTCAGAGATTCCATTACTGGGGCGATCCAACGTTCGAAGGTAAGCTCAAGTTGTCATAGCTCCTATAACTTGGAAACTCCCAATTATATGATATATGTGTATATGGCTGATTTTCTGAATAACTCACCATGCATGCATTTGATTCTGTAAATTCTTATTAATGGACTACAAATTTTCTCTGCATGAATCTTTATTTTTATCTTTTGTCTTATTCCTGAGAAGTAGCTAGTTTGTCCAAAAAGAAAATGGAGAGTGAATGGGGAAATAGATCATATGTCTATTAAGATAAAGGTTATGTTCTTCGCCCGAGTACGAGACTTGACTGGAAGAGAAGATGTGTCTTTAGGTACGACAGCTCACGACTGCTTGAATAAGCTAATTGCTCGCCTGGAAGAGATCCGTAACTGTATTGTACTCGCACTAAATGAGGAATACACCTTTGAGTCTCCTGTTGTTAAAGATAGAGATGAACTGGCCATTATACCTCCTATAAGTGGAGGGTAGATCTACATCTCGCACCACTTGATTGGAATCATGGATGAACTGACCATTGTAATGAGCTGCCATTGTTGCTTTACTAACCATTTTCTTAATGGGGATTCTTTGTGTTCTTTGTGAGCTGACAATTTTTAGTTCATTCAATGCCTAATTAATTTTGAATTATTGTAACCAATTAATAAAAAAAAGTAAGCTAAAAGATTTTATTCACTATAAATTGCTTTATTTTAAGTGTAATCCAATTTATTATAAAAAATAACCCAATTAATAGAAAAGAGTAATCTAAATGATTTTATTCACTATAAATTACTCTATTTTTAATATTCACTATAAATTATTTTATTTTTAAGTATCACAATTTATTATAAAGAGTAACCCAATTTATAAAGAGTAACCTAATTAATATGAAGAATAATATAGAAACTTGTTTATAGTAACCTAATTATTTATAAAGAGTAACCTAAATAATTGAAAAGAGTACTCTAGAAGATGTTGATCAAGTAAAACAATATCAAAACAATATCAATAAGAAGAATAATCTAGATTTGTTTATAGTAACCTTATAAATGTAATCTAAATAATTAAAAAGAGTAACCTAGAAAATGTTGATAAAACAAAAAATATATATATAATCAAATCAAAATGAAGAGTAATCTAGAAAATTGTTTATAGTAACTGATGAGAGAGTGAAAATAAGCGTGTTATAGTGTCCAATTTAACACCTTGATTGGAATTGTTGTCATATATTAGTACAAGTGTCTTATATTCAATATATGTGAGAAAAAGATGCACTTGAGGTGTTTTATTGTGTATTAGGTAGAAAAATGATCAAAAGTGCAAAGTTGGAGAAAATGTGCAATTTGTGCAATGATGTTGAAAAACACATGTCCAACTTGTGTAATTTTTCTATATTTGTGTGGAGCTCTGAATTATAAGTGTGATATATGGTTGGAAAGCAACAGACGAGGTGGTCGTTTTGGAGTAAAGAACACCCCAATTGGATTCTAAACGAGGAAGTTATGAGCAAAATAGTGACATCGCGCGAGCTGTGCCAAACAGAACGGATGTTCTACTTTCCATGGCTTGTTACAGATTCAAATCTTAGAGTTTTCTGAGTTCTATAAATGAATAGAATACCAAGGAAGATAAGATCACTTGAGCGCAAGAATCACTCAAATCGGAGCTCGGATGTAGAAGTTATATGTGAAACAGTGAGACGGCGCAACTATGATTCGACCACGACAGTTTGGTTCGACCAGACATTTTGGTCGATCCATAGTCATTTTGGTCGAACCAGAAGCCTAAAGTGCGAAAAATTGCCAATTTTGATTTGACCATGGTTCGACCAAGCCCTAGGTCTAACCATATGTCTGGGACACGTTCGAATCTGATTTTTACACCTCTAGTGTATGTTTTTGCCTATTTTCCAAGAAAAAGCCCATTCTAGGTCCATAAGGAGAGCTTGCAAGTATAAAAAGGGATGTAGATCACACCTAAAAGGCATACGGATTGGATACAACACAACACAACCATCCTACACTCCACAAGGGGGTTCACCCCCAACCATCATCCACATTCTTTCCTCCATCTATCCATTACTTTGAAGATTCGTATGTGGAATCAAGAGGAGAACCAAGAGGAGGATCAAGACGGAGAAGGACGCGATGACTCTCACATCTAGGGTTTTATTCGTTTCCTAATTTATCATGTATTTTTCAGACATTCGGATAAGAGCTATCCAACACCCATGATTGTTCTTCGTAACATCATAGGCTAGAGTCTTTTTGGTAGAACTAGGATTGTGAAGGTTTTTACGAATTAATTAAACTTTCGTATGTAAACTCCGTACAATACTACTTGTAGATTTATTTTATATATGATTGCGTATTTTTAATCCATATTCACGGTCGTTTTATGCATCTTCAATTGATATATAGACTCTGAATATATATCTTGGTTGTAGATTGAGTGCGTTCACCGCTGAACAGGATTCAATGTTATGATTCTAAGTGAGGGGACTCCGAAACTTCATTAGAACTATCATATATGAATACTTATTAATTGAATTGAATTCGTGTTATTAAGTAGGATAAAGAGAATAATTTTATAGTACCTATAAAGGGAGATCATATCAGGTTAGAGTACCAATTGGTCAGGGAAATAATTGATACTGATAGTACCTAGAAAGGGGGGTGAAATTATATCTCTTTCTCCGAGATTATTCACACGTGTTACACGCATATTTACTTGTGTCTATAGAGTAGATATGCATGGTTTAATGATGCGTCCATATTTCACAAGACAGAGTCGGACATCAACACACGGAAGGAAAATTAATGAGTGAAATTGGATTACTCTAGGGCTACCTATTCTATCTCTTGAGTCACTTTCAAATTCTTTTAAGTGCTTTTATTTTACTCCCTCCGTCCCGAACTTATGTTCACTGGTACTGTAGATACGGAATTTAAGAAAGTTGCTTTTTGACCAACTTTATTGACTTTTTAGTGGTATTGTGGTATTTTTAGGTAATAAATTAATTATAAATTATATTATGTGTGTTAGGTGAGAGTGATATTTTTGAAATTATGAGAACTTTTGAGGTTGTTGGTTAATGTGAAGTTTCATTTTTTTAGTGGTGAATATAAATGTGGGACAGAGGAAAACGGAAAGTGTGAACATAAATATGGGACATGGGGAGTATTTGTTATTTAAATTAAGTATTTTAGTTATTAGATTAAATCCTCAAACTGAATTTCCTTGTCTTAATTAATTTAGTAAATAATTAAATTAATAATACGTTGTCCTTTGGGTTCGATATTCACTTGGTCCCTTACTTAGCTGCAACTGATATCCTTAATACTTGGGGATTAATTTTGCATGCAAAGAAAACGCGCATCATGTTCTTGGCACCGTTGCCGGGGACGGTTGTTATTATTAGTTTATTATTTCTAGTTGATTAAGACTTTTATTTGTGATTATTTATTTCTATCTAACCTTAAATTTTTTTGAGGTACTTGTGCACAAGGAAAAGGAAAGGAAGGAAAGGAAGAGATAACACACAATAGTAAACATGGCCGGAGCATGGCAGAATTCGAATAATGTTGTTATACGTGAAATTTTCACAAACTATGAAATTGACAACATGGGGTTGATAGGAGCAAGGGGGAACATGATAATTTTTAGATACATCCTGCTCTTATTAACATGGTAGAGAAGAATCTCTTTTCTGGAGGTTGTTTTGAATATTCATATCAGCATTTTAAAAGATTTCTTAGTTATGCAAACACTCAAAAGGGTACTGGAGCTCATGATAATGCTAGACGGATCGCCCTATTCAAGTTTTCATTAATTGATGGGGCAGAACATTGATATGAGACTCTTGATGCAACAGACTGCACTACATGGGACCAACTACAGCAGAAGTTCTTAGAGAGATACATGTCACTCTCAAGGATCTTAAGAATGAGGCAAGAGATCACCCAATTTGTTATGAATCATGGTGAGAAATTTCATGAGGCGTGGGATAGGTTCAAAGACATGCTCAGGAGGTGTCCACAACATAGAATGACTAAAGCTCATTACATAAGCATCTTCTACTATGGATTGAATTGTGAGTTGCGTATTTTTACTGATGTATCATCAAAAGGAGCGTTGTTATCTAAGACAGACTTGAAGCAGAAAAGTTGTTTGAAAACATCTCTATGAATTCACATGACTGGAATACGGAAAGAGTAAGAGGATCATATGTACTTGGTACGGTGGTACAGGTTGAGCATCAAATGGTGAAGCCGAATAGGGATGATGAGATCGTCTCTAGTTTAGCTAACATCAACAAGCTACTAGAGTCCAGCAGAGACAGATTACAAAGTTGACACAAAGGGGGCCTAGTATGCAGCAGCAAGAAGTGAAGAGTATTGAAGATACCTTCAATCGATACATGGCTGAGACTGATACAAGGGTTGATTGTATCGAGGCTACCATGAATGTTGATCATGCAGACTTATCTAAGCAGCTGAAGGACCTTACCTTGATTATGGGGCAGATGGCCGCAAATGTGAATCAATTGACACAAACGTTAGAGAATATGCCATCATATTGAGATCGAGACGCAGTACGAAGGTTCGATAAAGACAGTAGGCAAAAATGAAGGAAGCAGGGGAGTTGTTCGACCATCCCTCATCAGCTCGACCAGACCTGATGGTCGAGCTGAGATCGAACAAACTTCAGAAAAATAAAATTTTGATACTCTATTTTCTGTTCCGCCGTTTGACCAAAACACATCCGTTCAACCAGATCAACTAGGTCGAACACTGGTCGAGCAACAGGAGGAGAACGTGAACTCGTGATCAGAGAAGTTGTTCGACCAAGCACCTTCTGTTTGACCAGACCATTATGGTCGAACAGAGGTCAAACAGTTTTGTCCATTGCCCGTTTCCATACCGAATGCCATACCTGTTGTTTCGAAAACTTCAGTACCATTCCAAGAGCAGAATACTGAGCTTATTGTTGAGAAGAAGTGGGAAAGAGCAAAGAAGTTGAGAGCCGAGAAGCTTAGACTGCAGATGGATAATGAAGATGTGGTTTTCTCTCTTGATAGAGCAATGAAGATGCCAATGGAGACTCAATCGTGCAACAGCATAGATGTGGTTTCTAACTTGTTTAATCTTGATTTTAATAGGACAGATGACTCTGAATTTGAGTGGAAGATTGACAAGGAGGAGTCTAGATAGCCAAGTGAGGAATGTAATTCCAAGCATCATATACTTGTGACCAAGAAATGTGAGGTGATGAGTGTAGACAAGAAGAGGAAAAGAAAGTACTTGAAGGTGAGGATGCGAGAAGACCACCATTCGATCCAGTAAGTCTTAAAAGTGGTATACCGTCATGACTCTCCGACGTTAAACATGAGCGCCTGTTGGGGCTTGCCCTTCCGTTTTAATGCTTTATTTATTTTGTGTGAGTAAGAAATTTTTATATTTAAGGTGCTTATTATTCGGCAATTACATCTCTTTTCAAACTTAGTTTCGACTTATGTTTTTACTAAGTTTGGTGGGGGGTGTGATGTTCTTACCTCACTGAAGCACCAAGAGTATAATCTTTTCTTTGTAATATTTGCTAGGGGAGTTAATTTTTTGCATTATGTTGAAACTTTAATCGGGTTTGACGAGTCGATTTTTTGCAATTTACCTAGTGTTCAGTGGTGTGTCTAGTGTGTGGAGTTAATTAGATAGTCAATTGAGTCATTCTTATAGTTCTCTTATTTTATTATTGATGAATCTGTGATGATGATGTATGTTTGAGCTTTGATGCTAGAAAAGGATAACTAGGTGGCAAGACGAGTTCTACATTGAGGCTTTGACTCCCGGAGCTCGTGCACGTTTTGAAAAAGAAAAATCAGGTGCCCTCGTTTTCTTATTCTAATTTTTATATGTGCTTTTAATTCATGGAGTGGAAGGATTGAGTTTATATTTTTGGTGATCTACATGAGCTTATTTTGTTTAAATTGTGCCTAGAATTCATATGCTCTTGAAATTGATTAAGGAAGTGTACTTGAGTTATATTGTTGTATGAAGTTCTATTTGTACTTGTGTGATATTGTTTACCATGAAAAGTGCTCTGTTACTTGTTAAAACTCATGTGAGATTTTGAGTCTTATTCATGTACATAATCACATGATATTTCTTTTCTTGTGAGTATCGTTCTTGTGCGTGTATTCTAGAACTTGCCTTTTGTCTTACTTGAAACTATATGTGTTAAATGATTGGAGATGATTTTAGGTCATTCTTGAATTTATGAGTCACTTTGTCAAATAATTTTATATCCGTAATTAGCCCTTTTTAGCCTAAAGCTTTATTTCTTTGGCAACCTACGAAGATAACTACTTTGATATCCTATTTGGGCCTTAAATTCCTATATTTAGTGAAGAATTAAATGTTGTCAAAGTGTGTGAATTGATTTTCATGGAGTTTGGAATGAATAAAATATTTGAAGTTGTACAAGTGATTATGAGCTGAAAAATAAGTTGCTTAGGGGCAGTGCCCGAAACTGGTACCCCGAGATGTTAGACGTAGTGCCCGAAACTGGTACCTCGAGAAAAAGAAAGGAAAGAAAAAGTATGTTGAGCTTGAAGGACATGAGAGAAAAGAAAATTAGAAGAGCATGAAGTTGGATAGTCTTGAAGTGTAAAAATCTGCAGTACATAAGATCTCCGGTTTAATTATTTTCTAATTGAGTTACTTTATCTATATGTTCCCTACCCTTACCAAAGAGCCGACATTACATCCTATTAAAAGTCCTTTTTGATCCAATTGTCGAATCATACTTTTAAGTGGTGGAGAGTTTGAGACGTTTGACAAGCTTATGGTTACACATGCACTTGAATTGAATCTGAGCGTAAACACCTTAACCTATAAGTGTACATCTTTTACACAAGTGATATATACTTCCCGTGAGAATATGTGGATGGAGCATTTGAATTGGTGGTGATTGTCTTATCTTGTATGCTATGAATTGATTATTACATGTAATGAGAGTTGCATGACCTAAGTTGAGGACAATTGTATTATGAATGGGGTATTTGTCATAGTCCTTGTTTGCCCGCTAATTTTCTTACTCTCTTTCTCTTTATTTTTATTTTGTTGCCTCGAGACGAGCAACGGGTAAGTTTGGGGATTGATGAGAGTGAAAATAAGTGTGTTATAGTGTCCAATTTTACACATTTTTTATTGGAATTGTTGTCATATATTAGCACAAGTGTCTTATATTCAATATATGTGAGAAAAATGTGTACTTGAGGTATTTTATTGTATTTTAGGTGGAAAAAAGATCAAAAGTGCAAAGTTGGAGAAAAGGTGCAATTTGTGCAATGATGCTGAAAAATACACATCCAACTTGTGTAATTTTTCTGTGTTCGTGTGGAGCTCTGAATTAGAAGTATGATATATGGTTGGAAAGCCACAGAAGAGAGGGTTATTTTGGCATAAAGAACACCCCAATTGGATTCCAAATGAGGAAGTTATGAACAAAAAAGTGACATCGCGCGAGCTGTGCCGAACAGAACGGATGTTCTACTTTCCATGGCTTGTTACAGATTCAAATCTTAGAGTTTTCTTGAGTTCTTTATACGGATAGAAATCCAAGGAAGATAGAATCACGTGAGCGTAAGAATCACTCAAATTGGAGCTTGGATGTGGAAGTTATATGCGAAACAGTGAGGAAGCGCAAGTGTGATTCGACCACGACAATTTGGTTCGACAAGACATTTTGGTTGAACCACAGTCATTTTGGTCGAACCAGAAGCCTGAAGTGCGAAAAATCGCTGATTTTGATTCGACCATGGTTCGACCAAGCCCTAGGTCGAACCCTAGGTTTAACCACATGCCTAGGACGCATCCGAATTCTATTTTTACACCCCTAGTGCGTGTTTTTGCGTGTTTTCAAAGAAAAAGCTCATCCTAGGTCCATAAGGAGAGCTTACAAGTATAAAGGGGATATAGATCACACCAAGAAGGCATACGGATTGGATACAACACAACACAACCATCTTACACCCCAGGGGGTTCACCTCCAACCATCATCCACATCCTTTCCTCCATCCATCCATCACTTTGAAAATTCGTCTGTGGAATCAAGAGGAGAACCAAGAGGAGGATTCAAGATGGAGAAGGACGCTATATCATTTTCTAATTTATCTTGTATTTTCCAGACATCCAAATAAGATCTATCCAACACTCATGATTGTTCTTCGTAACATCATGGGCTAGAGACTTTTTGGTAGAACTAGCGTTGTGAAGGTTTTTACGAATTAATTGAACTTTCGTGTGTAAACTTCGTACAACACTACTTGTGGATTTATTTTATATATGACTGCGCATTTTTAATCCATATTCACGGTCGTTTTGTGCATCTTCAATTGGTATATAGAGTCTGAATATATATCTTGGTTGTAGATTGAGTGCGTTCACCGCTGAACAGGATTTCATGTTATGATTCTAAGTGAGAGGACTCTAAAGTTTCATTAGAACTATCATATATGAATACTCATTAATTGAATTGAATTCGGGTTATTAAGTAGGATAAAGAGGATAATTTTATAGTACCTATAAAGGGAGATCATATCGGGTTAGAGTACCAATTGGACAGGGAAATAATTGATACTGATAGTACCTAGAAAGGGGGGTAGAATTATATCTCTTGCTCCGAGGTTATTCGTACATGTTACACGCATGTTTACTTGTGTCTATAGAGTAGATATGCATGGTTTAGTGATGCGTCCATATTCCACAAGACAGAGTCGGACATCAACACACGTGTGTCTATAGAGTAGATATGCATAGTTTGTGATGCGTCCATATTCCATAAGGTAGAGTCGGATATCAATACACGGAAGGGAAATTAATGAGTGAAACCAGATTACTCTAGGGTTACCTATTCTATATCATTAATACTTGGGGATTAATTTTTCGTGCAAAGAAAACATGCATCAGTAACCTAATTATTTATAAAGAGTAACCCAAATAATTGAAAAGAGTAACCTAGAAAAATATTGTCCAAACAAAACAATATATAATCAAATCAATATGAAGAGTAATCTAGAAACTTGTTATAATAATCCAATTATTTATAAAGAGTAACTCATTAATTGAAGAGAATAACTTAAAAAATGTTAACAGAGCAAAACAATATATAACCAAATCAATATGAAGAATAATCTAGTAACCTAATTATTAAAAAGAGTAACCTAAAAAATATTACCAAATAAAATAATGTGTAATTATCAAATCAATATGAAGAGTAATTTAGAAACTTGTTTATAGTAACCCCAATTAATTGAAAAGAGTAACTTAGAAGATATTGACGAAACAGAACAATAATTCATCATGGAAAAAAATAAAATAAAATTTTCACGTCACACAAATACATAAGGGAATTGAAAGAAAAAGAAAGACTGATTGTAATTAATAATCATTAATTCCTAATGACATTATCATTTAATTTTACAAGAAAAAAACTAGAAAATATTAAATTTTCATCAAGAAATTTGTATAAGGCATGATTGACAATTGCTCCCCTTCCTAGACCAAGTGGTAGACATGCACGGTTACTAAATTTAACTGTCATTTGTTAAATAAAGAAGTTTCCCCCTACCACCATTGCGAAGCCAAAATGAAATTCTCCTGCATTTCGTCTAACCACAATGAAATTTCCCTGCATTTTGTCCAGCAACTTCGGAGGTACAACTTCTCCACCGCACCCACCGCTGCGCATACAAGAGACCAACAAAAAACCCAAAAGAAAGAAGATGATTACCACTGTACTCTTAAAGCCCTTAGCTCCACAGGTCGAGATGATTACCTAGACAATCTCATGGCCATGTAACTAAAGTATCCCTCAATTTGAGTTAAAAGAAGCACTCTTTGAATATTTGTAGTGAAAGGCAGCATATGGACACTGGTGTCGAATAACTGAAGTCTATTGCTCTGTTGACCCATTTTCTAAGTGTGGTTCCTGAAAATTCACAAACATATTATTTTTTTAAAGACTTGTTCTACACCCAGTAATTTCATCATGTGATTAGCAAAAAATAAATAAAACTTTCCCACAGAAAATTTAAAAACTACGACAACAGGCTTATATTGTGGAAACACAAAATCCATTGTAAAAGAAATCATAAAGCACAACAAAAAACTACAGTTAGCTAATCCTACTTTCAGAAAATGAACAATTCTTCCAGGATTTCACTCTCCAAGTTCATTGACTTTTTTTTTCAACTCCAACTACCACATTCCCAATTTTCTCCAAACAACCCCTAAACCAGCTACAAACAAACTTCAAACCACCTACATTTTCTTGATTTTCTAATGTCATATTTTCAATAATTGAAATTACAACACTCATTTTCTTTCACTTTTAAATGACCACTAGTTTCTCACCTGATTTCATATGAAGAGCTCCAAGTCCAGCGCGTGCATGGACAGCCATGAAGGGAGGGACTCCTCTGTTGTGGTCCTAAGATCCCTCTCCTCCAAGTACAAGTCACTGCAACACAGTACCGCCTTCTCCACCACCTCCGGGAACTGCGCCGCCATGCAGTACCCTATGAATCTGCCGTAGCTGATCCCCTCCAAAATCATCCTCCACACAATGTGCGCCTCTTGGGCTTTGATCGGCTGATTCCACCAGAAATTTGGTGTTTGGATTTCAGAAATTGGATAGAAATTTCGACGATGTCCTTGATCAAATAGAAATTAGATGGAAATTTCACAGCTGATGACGGAGGAGCAACGCTTGCGGTGGTTGTGGGAGAAAGATAAAGTGAGAGAAGATGAAGATGGGAGATAGATCGAGCGGAAAAGGTTGTGTGAGAAAGAGAAAGTGAGAGAAGATGAAGATGGGTTGGATTGGGTTAGTGACGTGGCTTTGTAGCATTTTTAAGAAAAAGACGGCCCAATTGAATTCTTTGTCTAAATAAATATATTATTTAAAATATAATTATAAAATAATTATTAAAAATAATAATAATATAATTGAGATTAATTCTGAAGGCGACACCTCATCAAAATTAAACTCTCATCTATTATATTAAAGATATATAAATTTGGCATAATATATTTTTTTCCTTTACTTTCTCTTTATAGTTTTTTCATTTTCTTTGAATTTTTTTTCTTTTCTTTTTAAGTAGGTATAAATTGGGTTAGATAAATTAGTTGAACAGTCAAAGACAATTAAATAAAATCCCATAATGAAGTTTTTTTTTCCAGGTATGAGATTGTCTTAGAAATCATTTCATATAGTATATTTTTATTATTAAATATTACTTTTTATTAAAAGATATTATTAATTTATTACCTACATATTGTTCTTAAATAATTGGTTAATTATAAAAAATCTCCATATTTACTTCAATGGCAATTTAATTATAACTTTTGACAATTTGTACAAAAATACTATAACCTTTGAAGTTTGTTGCAAATTGCACCCATCAGACAATCACTCATGTGCTACCCGATTGATGACGTGGTATTACCATACAACACGTCAACTTTCACGTCAATTTTTTTAATTACACGAAAAACCTCAACCTTTACTGTAGTTATATTTAGTCTCAATCTTTGAAATTTAAAAAAAAATAATTTGAATTTTTTAAAATATTATATAAAATAATAAAATTCTAATTTAATATTTATATTTAATTTACTTAATTTAATATTTATATTTAATTTGGCTAATACTAATGTACAAAAATTGTACCTTGACAACCAGGTTTAATCCTACCCGCCTTTCAGATCCGACCCACCATATATAAACAAAAAAAAAACCTAAAATCCTCATTTTCTCCTTCTGCTCCTCATGCACCGATCATTTCCTTCTAATTCTTCTCCTCCAATCTCTAGATCTACTCTTCTCTCATCTCGCCATCGTTTCTCCGATCTCCAGATCTACTCCTCTCATTTCACCGCCGCCTTCTCCGATCTCCAGATCTACAGCCGCCTTCTCTGATTTCCAAATCTACCTCCGCTCTCCCTCACTTTTGTCTCTCATCTTGCCGCCATATTCTACAAATTTTGAATAATTATGCTCTGGTTGCTCTTTCAACGCAGCGGCACCATTGCTCCGCTATTCTCTCCGCGACGATGGAAGGAGTTTTGTCGTTCTACCACCAGCCATTTAATGTGTCGATGAAATCAATAATATTATGATGCTAGTGGTTGATGATTTCGTACACAATTCTAGATCCGGTGGTGGATGCAATGAATTTTTATTTTTTAATTTAATCGTATGATTCTCGGAGCTTATCTGGAATACTGTATAGTTGTAAATTTGTTAATGTATACGTTTTTCTTAGTTAATGTATACGAGTTTTCATTTTTTATTTTTTGTTGTAATAATCGTATGATTCCTGGAGCTTATCTGAATACTGTATAAATTGTAATTTTTTAATGTACACGTTTTTCTTAATTAATGGAGTTTTATCTAAAATATTGTATAAGTTGTAATTTCCTAATGTATACTTTTTTTCTTAATTAATGTATACGATATCTATATTGATGTATACTATATCTATTTTACACAGATTCAATTGTATTTAATTGTAACTATATTATATAAGTTTTTTTAATTAATGTATACATTTTTCTTAATAAATGTATTACTTTTTAAGAAAATATATATTGAAATATAAATATGTTCATTTATATATCCATTTATTTTTAGTTTCATAATTTAGTGTATAAAATAATACATTTTCATATATAAATGTATACATTAACACATAAAACTGTACAAATAATACAATTATTTAAAAAGTTGTCAAATATTTAATAATAAGAATTTGACTAATATACTTCAATTAAAAAAATGGAAGAATAACCAGACTAAAGTAAAAAATTAGAAACATGTAGAAATAAGAGGAGGTAAAAGATTGTCATAGCATATACAATAATTTATAATAACTAATATAGTGTTATAAAAAAAATAATACACTATAATATATGAACAAAATCCAGACTTATTCTACTAATCCAATTCCACATCGCCAAATCTCAGATCCATCCTATCGACAATTCCATGTAATCTCTACCAAATCCTGAAATTGTTGCATTGATCCCAGAATCTATCTAATCAATCGCTAGGTTAATATATGAGGGACGAAGCGATATACGATGAACATAAGTTGAGATCTGAGGGACGAAGGCGACGCTGTAGAGTAGACGATGAACGGAGGTTGAGATCTGAGGGAACAGAGGCGGCGCGAGGTTGAGATATGAGGAAACGGAGGCTGCGCGAGATCTGATGAGACAGACTGACGGAGGCGCGCAGAGGTAGAGGAATGGACGATATAAAGAGAAGAGGAGACACGGCGGAAGTAGAGCAGAAAAGAAGCGTAGCCGATAGGGAGAGAAGAGAGGGAAAGAACACAGTGAGAGGAAGAAGTGGTGAGAGGAAGGAGAGAGGGGAGGCGATCGATAATGAGAAGAAAAAATAATCTATTTGGGCATTTTAGAATAATATATATGACCCGTTTCTAAATATGATCCTGTTATTAGTGTACACCAATTGTACAACAGATCAACTCATTTAATTTACCTAATTTATATCTATAAAATTTAACTAGGAGGTCAGTTAATTAATATTTACTTCATATATGAATTAAACACACCTAATTAGGATTTAACATTTATTTTAAATAAATAAAAATTATAAAACATTTAATTACTTAAATTTTTTTACAAAATTTTATAAATTATAAAATTTAATATTTAAAATTTAAGTATTAATTTTTTTTATAAAAGCTAGTATTTATTTATTCTTTTATTATTTAAATGTTAGAAATAATTAATTTTTTTATATAATAAAAATTAATGGCCTAAAAACTTTATTATTTTTAAATAATAATTTAAAAAATTTAACTTTAAATTTTATCATGTAGGTATAATTTGAAAAAAAAATGGTGTTATTTTGTAAAAAATAGAAGGTTGTGATTAAATCGCAACTAAAATAAACGTGTGATTTTTCGTGCAATTCACGAAAAATAGTATGGAAGCTGACGTAGTATAGATCAGCCATGTTAGCAATTGGGTAGCACTTGGTTGCTCGATGGGTGTGATATGCAACAAACTTCAAATATTGTAATTTTTTTTTTGCAAATTCTAAAAAACTCGGATTAAATTACAATTTAAGTAAATGTTAAGATTTTTTTATTAACCCTTAAAATTATTACTATTATTTACTTCCTCTGTTCCATCGAAGGGTAGATTTTTTTGCACGTGAATTAAAAATATATTATTATTTAATGTGTAGTGGGTAGTTGTATTAGTGGGAGTGTGAGACTCATATTTTAATTGTATTAGTGAGTGTGTGAGGGTCCATATTTGTTAAAAATGAAAGATGATTATTTGAGTGAGACGCTAAAAAAAAGACTATTTGAGTGGGATAGTGAGAATATTTGAATTACGAATTATTCAGGAAAAAATCATTACACCACCATTACTTTCATCAATATTATTATTTTATTAAAATATTACTCCCTCCGTCCCGAAAAACTTTTCACGTTTACTGTTCCACGCTGTTTAAGAAAAATTACACGTTTTGACCAACTTTATTGACTTTGGAGGGTATTATAATATTTTTAGGTAATTAAAAAGTATAAAGTAATGATATGTGTGTGAAAAATGAGTGACAAATTTGAAATTAAAATAACTTTTTAAGGTTGTTGGATAAAGTGATGTTTCTTTTTTTGGGGTGAAAGATTTTGTGGGACAAACAAATGAGAAAAATGGGAAAAATATTATGGGATAGAGGGAGTATTACTTATATCATCTCTAAAACTCGTTTTATGAATTTGGCTCACAAAATTGTTGACTTTTTTTTTTAATATCCGTGTAGGGTGAATGAGTTGTGGATGGATTTATGTCAAAAAGAGTCAACATTTTATTTTAAAAAATACACATTTAAATTTATAAGAGTAACTCATAAAGCATCTTTATATATTTTTGGAAAAAGAAAGAATATCTTTTGATTTTAAAATTTATTTTATTAAAGTCCTTCAACAAACTGTTTAATTTTCACTATTTATTTGCTCAATTTTCAATATTTATTTAAATATATTTTATTCATCCAATCACATAACTATCTTATAATTATATTACAAAATTATTAGATATTTTAATTGCAATTTCATTGATTCTCTTAAAATTAGTACTCAATCACATAACTATCTTATAATTAGATCACATCACAAAACTATTAAATATTTTAATTGCAATTTCATTGATTCTCTTAAAATTAGTATGGAAATTCGTAAAGCAATTAATGAATTTACTTTGAAAGAGTTTTTGTTGGCTCTTCACATTTGAAGAATGAAATGAAAAAAATTAACTCAAAAGTTAAAATAGAGTTTGTTGGGTTCAATTTTTCGTGGTTTATTACTTCTTAAATTAACTAAAATTTGTATTTTAAGAGCCCACGCAAGTTTTATTTTATTTTATTTTAAATGTTATTAAATGCGGTTAAAGGGTGGGTAAAAGAGTGATATCCAAATAATTATCGAAGCAAAAAAATCCATAATTCTGCGACTCTCTCTCTCTCTCTTAGCTGTCTATTCAATCTTGTGTTTCCAATTCCCGCTATACTTGGTGTCCTTCTTTAACACTTCCATCTTTCTGCTCACCGTTTCTTTTCATTAAACCCTAACCCCCACACCTCCATTCCATTCTTCTCTCTCTACATCCAACGGATATGCCTTAATGTGCTCATACATGTGATTTTGAATGTGATTTTGAAGTTAGAATTTTACGTTTCTTTTTTCCCGTCTGATTGACGGTTACACACGCTCATACATATCGCGATCACTTCTATGGGGGTCTAATCGCATTACTCGAACCCTGCTGATTGGAGCTACATGAATTGGCTTTTTTCTGGTATGCGGTTGTGCTCCATTTGTTTTTAATTATCTTTCGTATGTGCATTTAGTTGATTGCGATGAATCAAGCTTTGATCTTGCTAGTAAACGTGGGTCGTCTGTGTGTGATGATCTGATTTGAATGTTTTGGAGTTTTGAAAGCGCAAGGTGGTCCATTTTGCTTGTGCGATTGATTATTTTCGCTTGACTAAATAGTGTTCTGATTTGGCATTTGTTTGTTTTTACCAACTTTCGATTTGTCTTAGTGCGCTACTGTTCTTGATTACTATGTTTCTTATTAGTGATAGTTGTTTAATTTGTTTGATGTTAAAATAAAATGCGCCGTTAATAGATCTTCCATTACAATATCTCTTCGTTTCATCTATTTACAGTTGGACAAAGTGTTGATGTTCTTTGTGATAGTCCGTTAGTTTCGTCGTTAATATGCTTCCTTCTTTTTGTGATTTACTTTGAATTTTGTGAATAACATGACTGAAAATAAAAACCATTAGCCATTTATCAATATTATTGATGAAATTTTCTCTTTTGAATGTTGATTAGTGCATTGGCAAGGAAGTCATGATCCAAGTCAAGAGCGAGCCATGCACACAAGAAGCAGGATTTGCTTCATATTCTTCATTTTCAGACAGCAGTTTTGATGTTGTCACTCCGAGGTCTTCCTCTGATTCTGAGTAAAAATACCTGTCCCATGTGCTTTTTTAACTTCATGGTAACATAAAAAGATGAACCTAATAATATCATTCTCTGAGAACAAGTTTCTCTATCAGTCATAGCATTAGGCATTCATGTCTATGTTTAAATAAGGTCATTTAAGTGTCATGTGTCCTTCAGCTATAATATGTTTTGTTGTTCTTGTTAATATAGATAATTTTGATTAGTTCTCTTATACCATATCTTAAAAAATTTCCAATTTTAAATTGAAGTATTGTGCTTTATTATAGTTGGGCACGTGGTGGTGGTGGGTGGGGGATGCGAATGGGAATGGATTATTGACCTCTAAGGTGTTAGATATTTATCAGTTAAGGCTATTATTTTAATGCTGTGTATTTCTTTGGTTATCCAACGTAGTTTAAATGTTCACAGATGTTTCTGTCCTGCGAAACGTTCCTCTCAAGCAGGCTGGACGGATGAAGAGGTATGCATCTAGTTTATAAACCTTATTCTACTGTAATTTTGGTACAAAGTCAGTTATAAAACTTTATTTCTTTAAATATTTTCTAAAATTTTCTTGATAAGGAATATCAATTTTGCTTTGCCCAACTATAGTAAAATTATTTTGTTAATACACTGGAGCTTTAATTGGGATTGAGTTATAAATATTGTTTGTCTTCCTCAGCACTATAATTATGTAATAAACAGTTTTTTTTGTTTTTTGTGGACCCTTGGTCATACTATTCAGGCTTGAAAGTAAATATGCCACTAGTAGGGGAAGTTTTGATATCCACTAATAGGAATAATTTTATATAAAATAGAATGATTTTTGCCAACACGGTTAAAAACTGAAATCTTATTGCTGTTTGAAATTTCATGTGTGTACCAATGTGTTTTGGCAGGATAAGCAGCTCACTAAAATGGTACGGAAGTTCAATGGGAAGAATTGGAAAAAAATAGGTATGTACAATTTAACTCTATGTCTTCCCCTGGCATTTTATTTTCCAATCCGCTTATGTTTTTGGAACTTTTTTGGATTTATTTTACAGTCCTCAACACCTTTGCATCTAATGTCATTAGTGCTTAGTTTCTCTATTCCTAGTGGATTTTCAGTGGTTCTCTGATTTTTTTCTCCCTCCTTTACTTCTCTGTGGTTATGATAATCCTTATAGATCATGTACTTGCTTGGGATTATTCTTTATTCTGATTTCAGATTAGTAAATCAGAAAACACTAAAAAAATTCCAAAACACTTCTTGCACATGTATGTGGATGTTTACTGCTATATATGAGTGTCAAGAAGCTTCAGATAACTTTTATTAACCATCTCTAGGTCATGGAAATTGATATCATTGTCAGTCCAAATAGGCATGTCTCGTGAAGATTTTTTGTTTGGATCTGCTGTTTCATTTGTTGCTCTAATTTTGGTGTTATTACTTGTTGATTAATTGAAAATTTTCTTTCAGCTACACACATGCCTGGAAGGACAGATATTCAGTGCTTGCATCGCTGGCAAAAAGTTCTGAATCCAGAGCTCGTCAAGAGCCCTTGGATGAAGGAGGTATAATGATTTCTCATCATTATTGCTAGGCTTATGTGTGATAAAAAAAAAAAAGAAGGTTCTTTTGTCATGTTTTTTGTATTCATATCCAGTATCTGTTTGTTTTTGCTGAACTTTAGGAGGATGATCATGTTACCAAGTTAGTTGAGAAGTATGGTCATAAGAAATGGGCGGTCATTGCAAACTTTATTCATGGTCGAAATGGGAAGCAGTGCCGGGAAAGGTGAGTAATGTGCATATTCTTCATTGAACTTTTTCCAAAGGTATATAAATTTTGGGATCTTGGATTTTTCAATAAATTGGAGTCAGGGGCTAAGTAAAGGCTTCCTATAAATAGCTTCCTAGCATATTTAAGATATTCTAGCAGTTTACCGTTTCACATTGGCAAGCGCTGATTGGAAAGATGAATTATATCTATTCTTTATGACGTAATGAAAAGTTTCAGTTAAGAAATCTTTTTATATTTTTTAATTGTTCTTTTCCTTTACCCTTTTCTAGCTTGAAGTTTCAAGTATTAAACTGATGTATAAAATATTTTTGGCGAATGTTTTGTGTAGCTGTCTTCCTTGTGCCCCCTTGGAAGTTAGATCCTACTAGCAGCCTCATTCTCCCTCATCAATATTAGTTGTTGAACTTATTCATCACAATGTGAGACAAGTAATCCAAATCTGAAAACAATAATACTTCCCCAACTAACAGTAAATATTGACATGAGCATCCATCGTATATTTCCTTATGGTGTTTGCTGTAGATTTTGCTACATTTTTCTGTTTTGATTGATCAGATGGGCAATTTTTGTTCATTATTCCATGCAAACGTGGTTTTGCAGTCATTTAAAAAATTTCCCATGGCATTGTAGTGCATTTGTTGATGGTCAAATAGTTACAGTGTGAAAACTTTCTGATCTTCCCAATATAATTGGACAGGTGGCATAATCATCTGGATCCAGCTATTAAAAAAGAGGCATGGACGAAAGAGGAGGAAGCAACTTTAAGGCACTACCATCAAGTACTTGGTAATAAATGGGCGGAAATTGCAAAGTTTCTTCCTGGAAGGTATCAAATTTATTTACTCTGATTATGCTTGTTGGATCTTTTTTTGTTGTTTCGTATAATTGTTTGGTATCTACCCTAATTTAGCCCAAAATAATTTTAAAATTTGTTTTTTATCTAATAATATATCTATTTAAAATGTTGTAGCCCGAAATAAATAGATGACCCTAATATAGAAGTCAAATGAACACATGATAGAGCATTGAGGTATATATGGTCTCAGTCTAAAATCTATATTCATGTTCATTGCGTCACTTTTGTTGTTATTAGCTTTAGAAGATGTTAACTGTATCTTGCGAAATTTAACCAAAACTTGGTATAAACAGGACTGACAATGCTATAAAAAATCACTGGAATTGCTTGGTGAAAAAAAAACCTGATTTAAATATGCCACCTAGCTCTGCAGTGGAATCACAGGGAGGTGCATCTCTGAATGTCTGCAATAATGAAGAGAAACTGGGAGCCAAAAAGGTCTCATTGAAAACTGATGGTGCCTGTTCAACAATCTTGTCCCTTTGTAATTCTAATATTTCCACGGATCATGCAGAGACAAAACCTGCCTTGTTGGATACTTTCAGATCTTCTGAGAAATTGAGGATTAATGGAATTCATCTTGGTTGGTTTTCCTCCGTCGCCAATGGCAGCTCTAGCAAACCACTGTCTTCAGGCAGCAACAGTAAAACCAGATCATGGAATCTGTCATCCAACTCATTGAATTATAGTAATTCAGATGGTGATCATGATGTTGTTCATCTAGATAGAAGAAAATTCGCATCTCCTAAAAGGTCTAGGAGTAGCTCACCTGTTGATACCTTTTTAAATTTGTCATTATGTGGATCTACTGATGAGAGTGCAAGAGCTGGAAAAAAAAGCAAGGTCTGCGTTACTCCTCTAGTGGTAGATCAGAAGGGCAGCGGCTTCTTGTGTTATCAGCCACCTCAGCTGATTGACTACAGTATTCCGATTTCTACTGTGGGGAAAACCATTGTAAATAATAATATTGAGCATGCTAACCGTCAGTTTGTTGATTCCTACCCACCCAGGAATCTGTCTTTGTGTATCTCCAGTAATAATGGTAGTCCAGAGTCTATTCTGAAGAGTTCGGCTTTGAGTTATAGAAATAGACCTTCAATCATAAGGAAGAAAGCATTTAGAGAAATGGCTAATGCAATCTGCTCAAACAGTAAAGTTGTAGATAGCTCAAACTTGAAGAGTGAGATAGGTTGCTTGCATTCTAAGGACTCCAAATCTGGATTATCATTTGTGGGTCCAGCTCTTGAAAGGCGTCTGGAATTTGCATTTGATTTAGAGTGGGATTCAATATCTGATAAATGTGCACCTGAATCTATCACTCCATTGTCTGAACTAGAAGTTGACACAACAATGGTGTTGACTCCATGAAAACAGGTGAGTTTAAATTTCAGCTGAAATTTTTGGGTATTTTGCTGAGGTTCTTAACTTTAGTCTGATATCTCTACTGTTTCTGAGTTCAGCTATGTTTTCCATAGATGATAATCATACTAGCTTTCAAATAATTTCAAATTGAGTCGATATAAATGTTTAGCTTCATTTTCCATAGATGATAATCATACTGTTTCTTAACATGCTCTAGAAAGATGGATTTTAAATGTTTTTTGCAATTTTGCAATAATTGCTTGCATGGCAGGTGCATTGTACTTTCGTTTTTCTTGAATTTTTGTTTGTATGAATATAACTTAACATAAAAAGCTTTTAGTAATTTTGATTGGTCCCCCAATAACTTTAAAATTTAATCAGATTTTATGAGCGGTTAAATAGCCTTATATTTAGATTTGTTCTTTTATAAAGAGTGCTACTCTCATCTCTTACACTTTTAAGTTCTAGATATGTTTCGTCGAGATGCTACATGTGATGAGAAGTATAAAGAATAACGTACACATCACCTATAGTTATGTGTGTGATTAGCTTCCTTTCCTTGTTCAATAGTTTCCATTTTGTATATGTTATTTTTATTATGCTACATTCACGTGCCTTTTGATAAGTTCTTTATCTATAAACTTTACCCTGAAACTAAAGTTAGCTGCGTAACATTTCGTGCCATTTTTGTTAGGTGACTTCTACTATTATACAAAAATAAACCACCTTCTGGTATATGAAATAAAAAAGGTGCGTTATCCCTTTTCTCGTATATTTTATCCAAATCACTTTCATTGCTGCTCTTATATCATCTCATGGATAATGAGCGTTGAATGCAATCATTTTATCCAAAAAACTTTTCAT
The DNA here is from genome assembly GCA_023678885.1 of Pogostemon cablin. NCBI lineage: Eukaryota > Viridiplantae > Streptophyta > Magnoliopsida > Lamiales > Lamiaceae > Pogostemon > Pogostemon cablin. Next base: position 21,524,494 of record CM042952.1, on the reverse strand, counting down.
TTGTGCTCCCATATTATCAAATGGATGATGCATGTCGAATAAAATTTGTTGATGTCATTTGATTTCACAAAGCATATACACTTAGTGGAGTAACATGGTATATATGTTATTTGTATTCGGGTGGTTTCCTTGTACTTCTTACCTAATGTATTTTCTTCCTTAAAATCTTCAACTGAATTAACCTCTCAATTTTCAATTGTTCGATGACAGGGCTTTAAGAACCTTCGAAATAATGCAAAAGTTGGAGAGAATAATAGCAACCGAACATACATTTGGAAAGTGTGGATATCAGACAGGAAAAATAGAGGATTTGGCTGAATTCTTGATTTTATTCATCGTGTTAGGTTTCTTTTTTTTGGATGAGAACATTAGTTAGAAATAGTTGGATATACTTAGATTACACTGAGGGTTTAATGCACGAATATTTCTTAAATAATCATTGGGTGTATCTTATGAAGCTCTTATTACTACATGCGTGTTGGTTTGTGAACAGAGAATATAAGATAGTCTCTGGGTTTTTATTTTGAACAAAACATGAGGGATATTCCTTATCTAGAATAGAGGTCAAAATATGTTTGGCCCGTTGTACGCCCCCCAAGCCGGCATAAGATCCATCTCACCAATAGTCCAACTTGTAAATAGTCCACCCCACATATGTCACACCCCCTCATTAGTTCACTACGTTTATTTTTGGGGTTTTTTCGATTCAAGGCCCAAATTATTGGTAAATTATCAATTAATTCGGGTCTTGAATCATTTTTTCTATCAATCTAAGGCCTGAAATATATTAAACTATCAATTCAAGGCCTGAATTTATCATATATTATCTCTTATTTTATCAATTTAGGGTTTAAGTTTAGGCCCTGAATTGATAGTTTTACATAATTCAGGCCCCTAATCAATAGAAAACATAATTCAAGCCCCGAATTGATAGTTTATCCATTTTTCAGGCCTTGAATTGATAAAAATAATTGATTTTTTTATTAAAAATAAAAATTAGTGTTCGTCAATGAGTTCATTCTAATATTATATTTTCATACGTTTATTTTATGTAACTTTTTATAAACTTTATGTAAAAAAACTTGAAAACGAGATTTGGATTGCTTGGGCTAACCCTTCGCCCCATCAATGACCAACACATAGGCCTTGCCCCACTAATGACTCAAATTCATATAGGTGTGTCTAATTCTAACTCGTAAAATGGTGGGCTGTGAGTGGACCCAATTCACCGGTAGAGTCTTCAATTCAAACCCATCTTCAACAAACTCTATTTGAATCCACTACGATGGAAAATTAGTTTTACTCTTCAAATTCGGGACGTTAAACTATTTTGTTCTGAAGTGGTTAGTTTAACACCTTCAAATTTTCTTCATGCGCTCCGAACAATACGTTTAACACTAATTAATTACTACATACCTCAAAAAAAAAAAAAAAAAAAAACTTGGGGAGCCGAATGCTCCAATGCTCGTTTCATTTATCCATGCCAAACATAGTATATTTGTCGATGTCTAAAGAAAAATCATGCAAAATCCTTGATTTAGTACAAGAGTAAGCTCCCATCACCCTACCAATTCTTTTCCATTTCTATAGGGTTTACAAAATAATTTATAACAAGTGTAGTGAAATGTACAATTTGGTGTCAAACAAACGGAAGGAGAAGCCACTTGAGGATTATGGTTCAAATTAAGGAAGTTGAAATCTTGTTTCCAGCAGTTCACAGTACATTAGATAATCACTTGTAGAAAATGACTTGTACTGAGCATGGCCCTAGTTTTAAACCTCTTCTAAATAACAAGGGTAATTAACCTTGCTAGCCTGATGCTGTTAAATTGATTTAAAAAGTCCATCTTTTGTTCTTCTCCTCATGAAATACATGTATGATGATGAGCATTGGATGGAAAGACTAACCTATATTACATGAATGATTTGGACATATCAATTAGACATTGGTATATTCAGGAACGACCGATAAGTTAAATCAGAAACCAAAATCGTAACTTGTCCAAAAGGTCCAGAACATGCACACTATTTTTATTTTTACTTTTTTTACCGACAAATTGATTTCCATAGCAAATAGCAATGAATAATCAACAAAAATTACACTTGCATTTTAGCAATGTAATGCCAGCGAATTTATAATATTTTTACCAATAGAATAATCTCCGCAATTATTTATCAACGAAATGATTATATGAATTTTCAATTAAATTTTAGTAATTGATCACCAACAAAATACATTTGCTAATGGATTTGGATTTTCATTTGTATAAAAGTATCATCCACCACTTTGTCTACAAATTTTGTTATTAATATATGTAAATAAATCAATTTAACCATGAAATTGAGCTTTTATCAAAATAGTATTTTGTTGGTAAAAATGAATTTTTATTTTTATTTTTTTCAGTGACATCCCCAAGATTCATTTTTTATGGTTAAACTGGGAAAAATCAGTTGGAACTGATCGGACCTAAATCCGACACAAGACTTTGCTATTTTATGGTACAATGAAAAAATATGTGAATGCAACATATATAGTCACTGTTAGCATTACGACAAGTTTAATTTTGAGAAAATGAAAACGAGGTTTCTCTTGTGGACCCGGCGGCTAATTAGGGCTGCTAGTTTCTATAAAGTTGGATTTATATATATTATTGAAATTGAAATTGATTGCCTAATTGGTTACGTGCAACTTTTAATTTAATAGTCAAATTTTTATTCATCATTGTCATGCTTTGGCAAATTGACTTATATTTGTTCGAGAATCTCCCAATACTAAAAAGAGATTGTGAAAATTTGTGTATATTTAATTAGTTCAAATTTATTATTTCGTTGATACATGTGAGCATCAACTCTATGTAATTAATTCCTACACAATCCATAAAGTTTAATATCCTTACACAATATAATATTTTACGCTATGATCATTTGATACTTTATTATTATTACAGTACTAATATATTTGTAGAGTATCATTCCACGTTATTTTGTTTTCTTCATTTCAAATATTTTTCACAACTTTCGTTTTACTCCCTTCCCTCCATTCTATCAAAAGATCTTTGTCTTTTGTGTTTAGATTAAAAATTATATTTTATTATTTTATGTATAATGAATAATTGTATTAGTAGAAAGAGGTGAGTTATATATGAGGTCTTTTTATAAAAAATGAAAAATTAGTACCTTAAATAAAACATCAATATAGTAAAATGATAACATTTGGAGAGTATCTATTATATCTATACACACTACAACAAAAAAGCATTAAGACTACATATTATATGTGTAGTCTATTATCTTATTTTTGAAAAAATGCTATGTAGTCTAAGTCTCTTGTCTCAGGGTCTATTCAATTTAACATCTTCACAATTTCACACTATAAAAATATCATCTACTTTTTTATATTTTATTAATCAAGAGTGAACAACTTTTTTATTAAAATCAACAACTTCTTATATATAGATAATGTGATAAAATACTTTTTTGCCCCATAAGTTTTTCCATGTACAATTTTTACTCAAAAAAAGATAAGATTTGATTTGTTCCAATATCTTTATAATTGTGCCAATGTTACCCTATTTTCTTGGAATTTGACATTTTCACCAGAATCGATCACGTGCATGTCACGTGATTATCAGATTTGGTATTTCCCGATGAATTTATTAACCTAGCGACATAATGGAATTCACATCAACAATAATAATAATATTTTAATGATAATTTAATTAAAAAATACCCTCCATCGATGCACTCAAGCACTCGCCGGTCATGACGCTAACCCTTGGATCGAAAGAATTCACCAATTTCTCTAGGATTTTCATAATGAAAAGCAGCGCCGGCGTCAACATGGTCTACCACGTGGGGATGCACGCACTAATATCGATCTCAAGCCAACCAGAATTGCGAGACTGATAATGAATCAGTCGTTCTTCAGTGGGGTGGTACGAAGGATTGAATCGGAGCTAAAAAATGACAACGACTCTATCCTCCCTCTGCATGGCTCCAATATCCTATGGTTGCTCGCACTGTCGGAGGGTGCGGATTCATGCCACGTATACTGTGATCCGTTCGTTGGTGGTAGGCCTCAGGAGCGGAAGATCCAACAGATGCTGCTCATGGTGGTGAAAAGGTACACAGAGGATCCCCTAATTGACAAGAAGAGAGAGTTTGAGAAGATGGTGGAAGCACGTGAAAACTGAGTTCATCGATTGAGGCTATTTTTAAAATTTAAATTTTCAATAAAATATTATTATTGTTGACGAGAATGCCACTGTGTCTCCAGATCAGAAAATTCTCCGAAAAATGCTAAATCCAATGATCACGTGACATGTGCGTGAGTGATTCCTGTGAAAATGTCAAATTCCTGGAAAAACGGGGCAAAATTGGCACAATTATAAAGATATTGGACAAATGCCCAAATCTTATATTTAGGAGGGCAAAAATTGTACATGGCAAAACTTAAAGGGCAAAAAAATATTTTATCCCTATTGATATTTCTAATTTAAATTAAAGACAAAAATTGTTGTATTCGTCTCATAAAATTCATTCCTGAAACATATAAAAAATTATAACACTGTGAATTGTAGTAATATGGGCAAACATTTGTGTGGGGCCATCTCACAAGAAGACTTCTGTGAAACGAATAAAAAATAATAATATTTTAATAAGAAAGTTAAACTCGAATTAGTGAAAAATAATAAAGATGTAGTGAACATATAATTTCATGAATACTTCGTAGCTTAAATAAGATAATATTTTGAATAAAAAGTCATTGTATCGATGATAAAAAGTGATACATATTTAATAAAACGTAAAAGCGGTCTTACATGAGATAGTATCACGCAAGTGTTGCTCTTTAATAGAAAGTAATATTTGATTGAATAAAATCGATAATCATTCAAACAAACTATTTCATAAACAATTTATAATATTAATAAAAAATATTATTCCCTCCGTCCCGAAGATTGTTCACTCTTTTCTTATTAGTTCGTCTCACAGTTCACCCCCTAAAAAGAAAATATCATTTTAATATAAAACTTCAAAAGTATACATTAATTTGAAAAATGGCATTCCTTCTTTTTACACATAATATACTTTATACTTTATTTATTATCTAAAAATATAAAATTACCTAAAAAATAAATAAAGTTAGAAAAAAGTAACTTTAATTTCTTAATATTCATGGCACAATGAAAATGAATATTGTTTGGAGACGAAGGGAGTATAACATTTTTTATGAAGAATAATAATATAATATATGTATTAAAAAATAAAATAAATAAAAGTAGCTTTGCTCTAAATTAAATAGCTAATAAGTTTGGAATTTCAACAGCAGGATACAATCAAGGACTTTTATTGATGGGTTTTCACATCTAATAGTAGTGTAGACAAAATTTTATTAGGTAGAAAAAAAAATTAATTCAATAAAAGTTGGTTAGTTGTCAAAAAATGACACTCCATTATAATATGAAATTATAATTTATACTTTTAGTATTTATCATATTTTTAAAATAATTATATTATAATATAATAAGATTACTTATCTTATATAATATTAAAATATGTAACAAAGTATTCCAACTACAACTAGTCCGTTAATCAATGAGTCAACGTTGCCAAATAAATAATGGACTTCACCATTACATGAATAAACATTACTCTCTCCATCTATCCTAAATATTTTTACTCATTTATACTAGCATGAAGATTAAAAAGTATTTTTTTTTAATATGTATATAATGTAAGAAAATATAGGAAAAAATTAATAGTAATTTTGAAGAAAAAAAAAACGATACATAAAATTATTTATTATTGAGAATGATAAATAAAATGTTAAAAAAGTAAAGACAATGACTTATGTACAACCTTCAATTGATACAACCCTCGGTACAACTTTCTTCCTTCACCTTCAGTATGTGTTTTCCTCTTTTTTTTCTTTTTTTTAATTATAGTTGTACGTTACTTTTTTTTTAATTTTAGGGATAAAATTACAATTTTATCCTTGTGGTTTAGGGTATAATTATCCCCTAGGGTTTAGAGTATAATTGTAATTTTATCATTGTGGTTTAGTGTATAATTTATCCCTAAGGTTTAGGGTTTAGGGTATAATTGTAATTTTTGGTTTAGAGTATAATTATCCCCTAGGATTTAGGGTTTAGGGTATAATTGTAATTTTACCCTTGTGGGTTAGGGTATAATTATTCCTAGGGTTTAGGGTATAATTGTAATTTTACCCTTGTGGTTTAGGGTATAATTTATCCATAGGGTTTAGGATTTAGGGTATACTAGTCATTTAAATAAAATAAATTTAAAAATAAAATAAAAAAACATTAATAAAAGAGCATGAATTGATTAAGAAGGGTGGAGACCAAAGTTGTACCAATTCAATTGGTACAACCGACTGTACCCTAGTCTCTCTCAAAAGTAAATAAAATTGTTGCTCCATATGTTCCATTTAAAGAGTCCCTTTTTCTTTTTGTTTTTTTATTTTGGGTGTCCACCCAAATAGTCTCATTTCATTTTTCACACACATGGGATCCACGCACATACATTAATACAATTAAAGTATGAGCTCACACTCCCACTAATACAATTATCCACTACACATTAAATAATAATATTTTTTAATTCACTTGCAAAAAGTAAAAGATCATTTTTAGATGGGACTAAAAGAATATAATAATGCAATTGTATAAAAATATGTTAAACAATTCAAAATAAAAACCGGATAAAAATAAGTAGAGGGTATGCTATATTTACTAGCAGATGTATTCTTATGAAGGCATTTATTTTTACATTTTACATCCTAAAAAAAATATATATCATTTCTACATTTATTTTTCTTATTTTAGTTTTCATGCATAAAAATAATATATCAATCATCTATCCCAAAAAAATAATCTCATTATACTTTTTTTTAAATGTCAACCGTAAATAATTTATTCTATATTTTACTTAATTATTATTCGAAAGACTTATGTTATCTATACAAAATTAATAATTTTTTTAAAAAAATATTCTATGGTATAGTAGATGTAAAATGTGCAGGAGGATGAGAGAATAATTTATAAGCAGATGTACGGACTCTTCTAAGACAATCCTTTCAATCACGTAAGGTAAAAGATAAAGTGAAAACGAAAATAAAATAAAAGTTGAAAAATCTTTGAAAAATTAGGTAATGGAATTGCCCCTAATTATTGACTAGTCATCACATAATTAACAAATAAAAATAAAAACATCATAAACAAAACTTATATACAACCATTGATGAATTACATCACAACCAACTAAAAATTAATCCAAAATGAGTTCCACCAAATTCATCATCCTCTCTCTCCTCTCTCTCTCCTTCTTCCAAGCCCATGCAATCATCTTCAACATCAAGAACAACTGCCCCTACACCATCTGGCCCGCCTCCGTCCCCGGCGGAGGCCGCCGCCTCGACGCCGGCCAGACATGGACCCTCGGCTTCCCCAACGGCCCTCACCTCACCAAGATCTGGGCCCGAACCAACTGCACGTTCGACTCGTCGGGTCGGGGCAGCTGCCTGACCGGAGACTGCAACGGGCAGCTCCAGTGCAGAACTTACGGGTCGCCGCCGCACACCGTCGCCGAATACGGGCTCAACACGTTCGGACACAAGGATTACTATGATATCTCGGTCATGAAAGGGTTCAACGTGCCCATGGAGTTCCGCCCGACCACAAACGGGTGCACCCGACCCGTGAGATGCTCCGCGGATATAGTCGGGCAGTGCCCGGCCCAGCTTAAGACCCCGGGCGGGTGCCACAACCCCTGCACGGTGTTCAAAACGGCGCAGTATTGCTGTCACTCCGGTCCGTGCCGACCGACCGAGTTGTCCCGGTTTTTTAAGATTCGGTGCAGGGACGTTTTTACATACCCGGAAGATGACCCGACTAGCACTTTCACATGCCCCCCCGGAACCAGCTACAGTGTCGTGTTTTGCCCTTAATTAGAATTTTAATCATTTTATTTTCTAATTATTTAATGTTGACTGCTGTTGGAATTCATTCTGGTTACTGCACGGTATGATAATCCTATATGATTGTATAATAAGCTTTTGCACATGGATCTGTGTGCAGTGAGAGCAATATTTTATTTTCTGATATTAATTAATTATATTGAATACTTGATTTTGTTGTTTATTTTATTAATATTTCACATGTCGTGTGTGATTAGTGTAATAATTTAATTACTCTCTCTATTTTATTTTGTTTTTTTTAGGAATTTTACAGTATTCTTTAGGTAATCATGAATTAAAAATATGATTACTTTGAATTTTTTTTAAAAAAATAAATGAGATGTTTGTGGACCCCGGCGGCTAAGCATTGGTGGTGGTTTCGTGTGAAGTTGATCATATATGTAGTACTTTGAAATTAATGGCTTATGTAACATCATACTTTTAGTCAAATTTTGTGTCATGACACGTGTCATCATGTGTGCATGGTAGGTGAACAGTGAACTTCCCTTTTAACATGGTTTAGCGTGTTTTTCTTTCAAGGAGTTTGAAAAGTAAGCACAATCAAGCTTATCATCGTCACCAAATGAACCTGCTTCATGCAACTATTTAAGGGGATGTTTGGTTTAGATGGTATGGAGACATGGAATTGGAATGGAATAAATCACATTTGTTTGGTTGGAAGGTTTAAAAGTGCTACAGGAATTTTGATTTCTAAAAAAAAAAGAAATCCTTCATTTCATAGGATTTTGAGTGGCACGAATACATTTATTGAAACGATATAAAATTTTATTAAAATAAAAAGTTATTAAAATAATATTTTTTAATATTAATATTATGATAAAATAAAATTTTGATTAAAAATTTTTTGAATTAATTCCTAAAGAATTTCATCATACCAAACAACATTAATAACTGTGATAGTCATTCCCTACTATCAACCAAAAACTATAATTATAAAAGACAAACTCATTATCAATCCTCACTACTATTACGATGATTTTCATTCTGATTCCTTCCTTTAAACCAAACGCCCCCTAAAACTTCATTATTTGATATGGATATTATATTCCACTCCAAATTATGGCCATTGCCCAAAGAGGAAAGATTATGGACCTACAGAGGCCACTAAAACCAACACCACCAGACGGAAGCAATGAGCTGAGAATAAAGTCGGCATAGTAAAGAATCTTATAATAAACAAAAGCCTAAAGGCCATGAGTGATAAAGGCCAAAATCAGGCTGAACATATACACGACATAAAACATAAGTGCGGCATATTTACCATCCTAAGCTAGACCGACTTTATATAGGCTCGGCAGAGGATAAACTCGGTCAACCCTCCAGTGGTTAGTCAAGGAAAAAGTTAATCAGATATAACATCTCAAAGTGGATACGAAAAATCACCTTCAATATCCCTTACAAAATGACACATTACAAATGACACGTTACACCCTATCAAGCAATGAGAATCCTCCACAGGATTGGGACCACTTACATTTTTGGCAGAGATGGTTCCCTTACCCAACAACAATATCCAATTTTCACATCACAGATGGCGCATCATGAGTGACTGAGAATTAGGGTTTAAGGGAGCATGCGTGATGGGTTAGGGGGAATATATAAATAGCCAACTTCTTGTATTATTAGAGAGATTTTCATTACTTCATCTTCCACATAGTTATTAAATTACCACATCATCTAAAACCTTAAGTTGATAGAGAAGATAATCATTTAATATTTAATCAGGTCAGACACCCCCTCACGTGCATACGGGTCAATTTTTCTCTAGCCTTGCACGTGGAAATTTAAATGAGTAGTAGTGAGGTTTGAACTCTGGACCTCCATTAATTTGGTCATGGCTCTAATACCATGTTAAATTATTACCTCATCTAAAAGTTTAAACTGATAAAGAGGATAATCATTTAATATTTTATCAAGTTAGACTCTAAATCTCTCAATAGCAAAGAGTGTTTAAAAGGTTGAAATTTTAAAAAAAAATATTATCTAATACAATACAAAGAGAGTGTGTTCCTATTTTCCATGGATCTTGTTTGATATAGCTTTGTTCTTGTATGATCCATTTAGCTACTCCACTTTAAGCCCAACCCGCTCCATCATCTATAAGAATGAACCATCAACATACCTTAACCTCTATCTCCATCACTTCTTGCTCCTCGGTGAGAAGATATGAGAAAGCAATCACCAATGATCGGGTGATTGTGATTATCATTATCTTATAATATAAGTTACAACAACAATCCCACAAATCATGGGATGAAATAAATGAAAGATTACAACAATCCACAAATCATGGGATGAAATAAATAGAAGATTACAAAAATTTAGGAAATTAAATATATCCTTATTACCACCGTTAAGCGAGGTGTGGGGTGAGGCAAAACGCAGAGCTTGGACCTCAACAACTCGAAGGCAGGGCGAGGAAGATTCTTTGTAAAGATGTCGGCTAACTGAAGATCAGATGGCACATGTTGAGTATGCAACCGACCAGACGATACTAATTCTCGAACAAAATGACAATCAATGTCATTATGCTTTGCCCGTTTGTGAGCAACATGGTTCTGGCTGAGAAAGATGGCATTCCTGTTGTCGCAAAGAAGAGTGGGCTATGGCGTAGGAATACAAAGCTAAGATAACAAGTTGACTAGCCATTGAACCTCTGAAGCTGTGTTAGCCAAGGCTCAATACTCCAACTCACAACTAGAGCGGGAGACAGTATGTTACTTCTTCGCACTCCAAGAAACAAGATTTCCACCAAGGAATATAGAATATCCGTACGTGGAACGTCAGGTCTCGGGACAATACGCCCAATCAACATCTGAAAAAGCTAGGATAGACAACTCAGATCAAGCAATGAAGGAAAGTCCAAAGTGCAACGTCCCTTTTACATAACGAAGTATTCTCTTGATAGCGTCGTAGTGATCAACTGAAGGTCTATGCATGCAGGAACTGGCTGAATTGACTAACAGCATACGAGAGATTGGGACGAGTGATGGTGAGATACTACAAGGCAAAACAATGGATCGATAGAGAGTAGGGTCATCAAATGGTTGGCCTTAGCTAGTAAATGAGCATCCTACTGCAAGAGGTGTGCTAACTGGCTTAGATTCCACCAATTGAACTCGCTCCAATATATCATGTGCATATTTAGCTTGGCCAACGAATAGGCGCTGAGAAGTGCAAGAGACTTCCAAGCCCAAGAAATAGTTAAGCATCCCAAGATCTTTGATAGCAAACTCCATATTCGTGCGACGTATAAGCTTCTGAAGCAAAGTAGAAGAGCTCCTCGTGATGATAATGTTATCAGCATATAGCAGAAGAAAGACCACTGATGCACCATTATGGTAGGAAAATAGAGAAGAATCCGAGCGGCTCTGTCAGAACCCTAATATAGTGAGAAAGGTGCTGAAGCATTGAAACCAGGCTAAAGAAGTCTGATGCAGACCATAAAGTGCCTTTTTGAGATGACAAACATGAGATGGATATCGAGAGTCGATGAAGCCCGGAGGCTGGGATATATATACTAGCTTAGTGAGAATGTCATTAAGGAAAGCATTTTTTTACATCAAGTTGATGTAGCCCCCATTTGTAGTGAACATCAAAAGCCATAATAACACGAACAGTAGTGGCCTTGACGACGGGGCTAAAAGTGTTTTGGAAATCAGTGCCCAAAATCTGTGTAAACCCCTGAGCAACGAACGTGCCTTATAGCGTTCAATAGATCCATCAGAATGGTACTTCGTCTGAAATACCCATTTTGACCCAACAATATTAACACCGTCTGGCGGAGGCACCAAATCCCAAGTATTGTTGAAGTGTAAGGCATCTATCTATTCTTGCATGGCGGCAAGCCAATGAGGGAACTTCATAGTAGATTTAAAACCCAGGGGCTCATATGCTGTAGATAATGCTTTAAGAAGAGCAGTGGTGGCCAAGTCAACCGGATACTTGGGCTTGAAGATTCCAATCTTGGCACGAGTTATCATAGGGTGCCGAGAGACTGGAGCAACTGCTATTGGCAGAGAATCTGACAATGAAGAGCTGTCGGGAGTATCTGGAGAAGGAGGTAGAGAGTCTGGCTGAGGTGAAACCGGACTAGCAGGTTCTGGTTCAATGAGAATAGGAACTGGCAGTGCAAGTATAGGCATGGAGGAGCATAGCCGACAAGGGGGCGAGACAGATATCGTGCATGAAGGAGTGGGAGGTTTAGGGGTGAAATATTCCTCATAGATCGCGGTATCAAGATCATTAACGGCAGATGGAGACCCATGTTTTGAGAATGGAAATATAGTCTCGGCAAACTATGAGAAGATATGAGAAAGCAATCACGAATAATCGGGTGATTGTGATTATCATTATCTTATAGGATAAGTTACAATAACAATCCCACAAATCATTGGTTGAAATAAATTGAAGATTACAACAATCCCACAAATCATGAGATGAAATAAATAGAAGATTACAACAATCTAGGAAATTATATTATATCCTTATAATTACTCAGTAGTGGCTCTTGCACGTGCCTTCTTTTTTATTTCTTTTGTTTCATAATGAAGTTCATTATTTTTATTTTTGTTTGTTTCACAATTAACTTCATTATCCATAAAATGAAATAGATTTGGTCTCCTGTGTCCTCGGGGACACATCGTGTCCCCATGGGAACACAAGAATTATGGGGGCACAATGTGTCCCCTGGGTACACAAGTTTTTGCCAATGAAAAAGTTACATTATTCCTATAACCTCTTCTTTTTTTCATCTTTTTATATCTTATGATATGCTTTAACAAAGTGCTTTTATGTATAACATACGAAATTAATCATCATTATATCCATATTTATAACAATTCTATGTTTCTAGAGAATTGCTTGTTGAGTAAAACCTATATTTTGTGCTTTAGTATTATTTAACTCAATCTATAATCGTAATGTCTTTAACCCCGGCTCCTGGAGGCAAATTTTAACTACCTAAACTATCTCGGTAAGATCAATTTGAAGTTTCTCAACCATTGTAACTATGAATGTTTTATGCAATGCAAATTAGAGTCATATGACCTTAAAAATCTAAATTCATTCAATCATATTGAGTTTGATGAAGAATTATCACACATTGTTGATTCTGCCCTCAGGCAAAACTTCACGTAATTTTTTGAACAATGGTTCACTTAAATCACAAGTTGTAAGGTAAATTTAACATTAATACCCAAGTTATTTAGTTCTAGTGCATGAGTTCCTCAAAGTCTCTCTTTATATTATTAGATATGCAGTAAAATATAATTATAATGTATTAAAGAAAATGACAATTATAGAGAGAGGAAATAGGCCTCACAAAAATAAAAATTATGATTATAATATCCCCTCCATCTTATCAAGTTCTTCACTCTTTCCTCATTTTTTTGTTTCATTGCACTCTTCACCCTTTAAAAATAGTAGTAATAGTCTTAAAATAAATAACCTCTCACTACATTATATTTTAAAAAATGTCACTCTTACCTAACTCACATAACTTACTTGATAATTTATTTATTACTTAAAAATACAACAATATTCCTAAAAGTCAATAAAATTAGTTAAAAAACAATTCTTCCTAAACTTCATATCTATAGTAACAGTGAAAAAGTTAGTAATACGGACGGAAGTATTCAACGTACATATGTTTGGACGTACATGAGCTGATGAGCATGAGCATTTATATATTTTATCAAAATATTAGTAATTGTTTTTTACATTTTAGAATATACTTAGCATTCTTTTTAGAATTTAAAATAAAATTAAAAAATATAAAAGGTCTAATATTAATAATTCGGTAACGCTTGCATTAAACCATCTTTACTTTTTTTTAAATAATTATCTATTTATCAAATATATTATTATTTTATTATTAAAAATATCATGTGTTTGTCAATAATAAAAAATTTAAATCCCCAACCGGTGGATTTTTTAAATTTCCACACGGAATAAATAAAATTAAACAGTTATTAAAATTGAAAAAAAGAAAAGCAAAAATTTGTGTGCTTCCGGGGCACGTGCGCCCACTGTGCGCCCAAATACCTTTAGTATTAATTGGTATACCTTTTAGTATAAGAACGTATACCCTTTATTTTCTGAAAAAAAAAATCAATGAAAGTGTATACTCTTTAGAACAAAATAATGTACCCTAATTAATTAAAATGTATACCCTTTACAACAAAATGTTGTGCTCTTAGACATCTTGTGCACCTGGGGACACAAGAAACTAACTCAAAAAGAAAAGATAAGATTAAACAATTTTGCATATGTTTTGCCCTTTGCTAAGCATAATAAGCATCCATCTAAAACGTCACCGTTGAAATAAGATGGAATGCAGTACAAACACTTGGAATCCAAATATCTTTGGAAAATTTTTCTGAAGTTTGGTTGAATTATGAACTGCTTGAAAAGAAAATACAGGGTTTGATCTGCCATAAATTGCCACAACTAGGGTGATCTTGACTTCAGGGTTTGCTTTTTAAACCACGGAAAATACGATGCTTTCTGCTCTTAGATTTCTTTCCCGATGCTCTAGAAACTACATAGGGAATAAACTGCACCTGCGGATGACAAGTTTTACTCTCATGCCTCTTCGGCAATCCTTTCAGCATAAGATATACTTCCTCCTTCCCATAAAAAAATTCACACTTTCTATAGATTGATGTTCGAAAAAAGTTGGTTTTTTGACCAACTTTGATACTCTTTTTTGTAATAAATACTGTAATCTATGTTAACTGTGTTAAGGTGGAATCACAATTTTGAAATTAAAATCTATTGTGGGAAGATAGTTTTAGGACAAATAAATGAAGAAAGTGTGAATTTGTTTGTTAGATGGAGGGAGTAACATCCAAGTGATAAAATTTACTGCTACAAATATGAAAAGGAAATTGAGTAACTCACATAAACCAGATTAGTATTCAATCACACATTTAAAGGGGATCTGCATTATTACTAATAAAAAAGATAAGGTCATGCACTTAAAAACAGATGAAGTCATATTTGTCACATCACCCACGAATTCAATACTAATAGGCATAGTGCATTTAAAGGTACCTAAACTACTAACGTATATCTAAATGGTAACTAAACTATTTTCAAGTAAAAAGCAAGTATTGAAATTATTTTCAAGAACTCTGTGGAAATTGGAGGAATTTCTGAGTCATCTTAACGGTAATAGTACACATAGGCTTTTTTTTTTTTTTAATCTCAAATTAATGTGTAAGACGTGGGTGGTGAATTGTGATAAGTGGATGAGAGTATTAATTGATGTGAGAGAAGAGATGAGAAAGGAGAGAGAAACCTGATTTTCAAATCCTCAACCCAACATAGCCTCAAGATATTCAAATGTCATCTTGTGATAAAATTCAATACTTGGAGTTTCTATAACATAATAATATAGATTAGGGAATTATCAAAATATATATTACTCCAGGTATCTTTTGATGTATTAAGCCATAATGATAATAATATGAAAACTTCAGCCAATTTCCAAGAGCATCAAGATATTGGTTATACTACAGCACAACAGGAATTTCGAGATATAAGAGGGTTCAACCTTAATACCATTTACCACGGAAGAAATTTCGAGTAATATCAGGAGGTTCAAGCTCAAAAAATAATGTATGAAGTACCTCAGAGTAGTTCCTGACGCCATGATGTTGAAGTGAAGAATTGTCATCAAGCAGCTTCTCGTTCTGGTGCAGAAGGCAAAAATTTGCCCAAACATGTTTCCTGTGAAATCAAGAAGCCGTTCTCAAATTTCAGAATGAAATATTCATTTTAATAATTTAATTAACTCATGGAAGAACCAACACAGTATCTCAAAATCTCTATGTATCTATAAAAGTGAAGATGACAACGAAACTATTACAAATCATGGACTTAAGATAGATTGCATAGAAAATATGTCACTTTCAATAACATACATTAAAACTCATAGGTTCACTTCACAAATGTCATGCACTTTTAACTTGTGAAAAGGTTCCTAGGTTTGAAAAGAGGAAAGAGCTGAGAAAATTAGTTTCAAGACGAGACAAATCCATCATGACAAAACATCATGTATATTATCAAGGAAAAGTCAACCTAATCTGCATTGTTATATTACCTACATTTTTTTTTTCATTATCATTACTTGGATTTTTCAAGAATATGCCATGACAATGAATCCAAATATGAACAATGGAACTTACCAAGAAATGTGACGATGACCCATCTTCGACTCCTCCATGTTATTAACCTTCTTCTTAATTGCCAATTTCAAGTCCTTCACAGTTGCAGAATTCATCATAACAACCTCTTAACATCCCAAATTTTAAAAAATAAAAAATCAACACCTCCATAGTCATTGTTAAAATGTGTTGCAATTAAAAATAGAACTATCACAACATGTTAGTGAAAATAAATAGCACAGAAAAATAATTCGGTACCAAAAGATGTGCCATCAAGTTTACGAATGGTGATGCGCATAGCACTACCAAGCTCCAAGTTGACGAGAGTGTCCACATCCGACAGTGAAGGTTTCTTGGGCACATCCGCAAGAACGGGATCAGTAAGAATTGCCGCTAAGGTTGATTGTAATCTAGCCTTCTTTACATTGTTGCTGTTATAATCTGGTGTTGAGTTCATGGTGGCAGAAGTATTGAGAAGAGACTCCTCTGCTTGCCTAGCATCGGTTGTAGCATTCATCTATTCTGTTTCAGTAGATCTGAAATGTAAGGATTCAGAATATTTTAACACACTCCTTATAAAAATGGAAATTTTGATATTTCTTAGTGATGCTATATTTAACTAAAAGAATAAATGCTAATTTTTGAGAATGATTAATTTTACAACGGTTTTCTAACTCTAGTATGAATAAATTTGACTGCATACACTAAAAATTGAGGATGGTTAGTTTATATCTATATTTATGGAGATGCATAAATTTTACACAACTGCCTAAACCTTGTGAGACAATTCTGAAACTGAAATGAATTTGATTACGCAAACAAATATAGAATAATTATAGATAGCGAGAAGCAGTAAGTGTCAAGTTACCAATGACACAAACGAAAATCAAAGTATGCTCACAAAACAATTACAATCATTCCTACTTATTGGATTTTCCACTTTCCAGAAACTCTACAAAATACAAAATGATGGCTTTCGAGCAAATTTTTCAATCTAATGAGATTTTTTTTTTTCTATCTTATATTCTTATTGAACCAGAAACCTAAAGGTAGGCCAAAAAAGTTAGCTTTCACCTTGTAAAGCTTTTGTGTCCACAGTGCTTAGCCTTCTAAAAATGAATAACTGAACTGAAACAGGATTCAGTAATCTAAAAGAAGCAATTAAAAGGCACGTTCGGGGAAGGAAAACAAAGAGAAACTCAGTAAGACTCACCCAGGTTGTGAGGTTTAGTTATGGAAATGTGTGCCTTCTATTAGTTTGACTCGTTTGCAAACTGAGATTCAATGAATTCAGTCTATTAAGTGGGCACTCATTACTTGCCTTCCAAATAATTCATAATGGTATACAGGTATGAAGAACATGTAGCTCTACTGAACTTATTAGGTGGTATGGCGTAGATTTTGAAACATGGTTAACAAAGATATACATAAAATGCTAGTAATAGGAATACAGGTTCATGATAATTTATCATAATATTCATATACTCTATAAAAGGATCAAAATCCAAACCACCTAAACCTCAAATGCATGGTAACAGCTAATAGTAACATAGAAACTACATTTTGCATAAAAGAACAGCTAAACTCGATGAATCTATCACCCAATAATCTTCTGAATTTGCAATAAGATAGGGCATTCTGAAATTGGTGTTTAAAAGGCACATTTAAAGAAGCAAAACGTAGTAAAAAAGAACTGGATTAGGACTGCAATATTTCAACTTCATGGCTGATATAATATGCAAGATAAGTTAGTAATATTTACGCCAACAGCAGTTACGATTACAACTAATTCAGAAAGTTAGTATCACACAGATCTTTTCATAAGGGTTTTACAAGAAACAAAGCCACAAGCGGATTAGTAAATTATTGTGGATCAAAATTTCTCAGTAGGCAGCTATATTTCCATCAACCAACCTTGCATGGGGCTATAGCTTGATTGGTGCACCGTGCACCCTATGGTGCTTCTAGCGTGGGGAATTCTGGTGCAAGATCTTCCAAGTTAGAAGCCATTTTTAAAAAAAATAATTGGGTCAGGTCAAATACCCGGTCTACTAGAACATCAGCACGTGTTAATAAAAGGTAGGCCAGAAGCCAACCCTTTTCCCTAACTGAAGTCTGCATCGTTTGCTGGATATATACAAATCAAACCCCAAAAATCTCACATCACAAACACACTCACATTTTCAGAAACCCATTTTAGCTCTCGAAAGTCTATAAAAATGCCAAGCAAGCATGAAGTTGCAAGTGAAGTTATACATATCTTTTATTTGAAACTTAATGATGTGTTTCCTTCGGGTCAGGCATCGATGACCCACAAAATGATGGAAAAATAATTTAGCGTGGAAAGTAAATCTCTCTCTTACACATACATATACTGATATACACATACATATACTGATATACACAAGTAACTCCAAGAGATGGAAAAATTAAACAGGAGGATAAACAGTGTGGCAGTAGAAATCTGTGAGTGAAGCAATTAATCAAACAGCTTGTGTGCTGCGCTGCGCGATGTCCTTACCTAACATAAATTCAAATCGGCAGCTTGCAATTCAATTGTTTGGACATGAAAACCAAAACATAGCAATCACAATACATGTAAGCCTTGTATTAAGTACATAATGTTCTGCAATAAACTCATGTGTTGCAGTGACGCCTCCATTGTGTGTGTTTTGGAGAAGAAAAATGTGTATATAAATATGGTGAGTGTGTGCATATATAGAGTGTGACTTGAGCATGCTTTTATTAAGAACAACCATGCTTTTGGAAAATTATGGAATTGAGTTAGAAGAATTTTCTCATTCATTCATCCATTCTCTCCCTCTCTTGTCTTTTTATCGCGATAATGATGAAGAGAGAATAATGGATTGGAGATTCAACAGCTGCTACAATAATGCAAGGATAGACCCTCGCTCGAATTATTATTGGAATTATCGATCTGGAACAATCAATTTCTTGAGTTGCAGCGTTAATTTATAGATTCTCCGGCGAATTTTACCTGGGTTGAGAGATCTTCAAGTTCTCCGGCCGCTCTCAGTTGGGTTGTGAGATCAAGTTCTCGGATTAGTGGAGAGAAGAGGCAGAGAGTTCCATTAAAAAAAAAATTCTTTTTTTCTTTATTGAGTCTGTCATGATACAACATTTTATTTTAAAAAATATAATTTAAATAAGAAAGATATAATTTTAAATAAGGTATAGGAGTAATAATTATACGTAAATTTTAGTCTTCTTTATTTTTATTTTTACTAGGGTTTTAACCCGCACGAAACAAATAGTATTTTTTATGCTTATTTATTTATTTTATATTTTATATTAATTTTACATGAATAAAATTTAGATTTTTTTTAAAAAATATATTACTCTCTCCGTCTCGAATATTTACGCCTTTTTATACGGGTATGGAGATTAAGAAGTGTTAAGAAATCCGTGCATTGCACTATCTTGGTTTCCATCTTCAATATAATATTTTGGTTTCCATCGATATCAAAACTCTGGATTGCATGGAAATGGTTTACATCTTAGCAATGGTATCAAAATCATCTTCAAGATAATATTTTGGTTTCCATCTTCAAGATGATATCAAAACTCTGGATTGCATGGAAATGGTTTACATCTTAGCAATGGTATCAAAATCATAGATTGCATGCTAATATTAAATTTAATACTTCCTCCGTCTCTTAAGAGACGAATTTTTCCATTTTGGATGTCAATCTCTAAGAATTTTATTTTTTGTTTTACACATATGAGATTTACACATATTAATACAATTAAAATAAAGTTAATTGCATCAAAAACCCCAATTTTTACTTGAGTTGCAATTTAATCCAAACTTCTAGAATTTGGCAAAAAAAAAACTACAACATTTTAAAAATGAGTTGCAAATCAGACCCTGCCCGGATGGATGATATGGCACTGCCACCACACAAAAACGGCGTCGTTTTCATCATTTCTTTCTTTTTTTTTAATTATTATTTTTTAATCAAACCACTGTTATCTCTCCTCTATGACCCTTCTGTATCATCTCCCCCAATTCCTCCATGGATCGACAGGTACAATCCACGAATGAGAAATAAGTTAAGTCCATAACATATTTTCACATTCACCAGAACAAATCACCAGATACCAATGCCCCAATTTGATTTCAGGGAGACGTTTATCCACTAAACCTTCACCACTCTGCTTCCCCTATTCATTTCTCGTCTCTCTCATTCCAGTGTCGCTCTCAATTTTTTCCTCCCTCTCATCCCTCCATTCCTAAAATTGCCCTCAATTTCTCCGTCCTCGGCGCCGGCAACAATTGACCACTCATCCAGCCGCTGGATTAATTTCTTCTCGCAATCAACCAAAATAAACGCCGATAGTATCGCGGCGGATCAACGGCCGGAGGTGGCGGTGGTGTTGTTAGGATGGCTAGGAGCCAAATCGAAACACTTTAAGAGGTACTCCCAGTGTCAAAACGCGAGGGGTCTCCATTCCATCACCTTCGTTTCATCTTTCCATTGAAAAGAGGGGAGAGACCATGATGGTTTGATAATTGGCAAAATTAATACTCCCTCGCTCACATGAAAGTTGACACACTTTCCTTTTTGATTTATTCCACTAAAGTTGACACATTTCCTTTTTAATACATGAAACCTACACAAAAATAATTAATCTATTATCATGGGCCACATATATCACCTCTAATACAACTACTCACTACACATTAAATATTATTTATCTTACTTCATTTTACTCCACTTTACATTAAATTATTATACTTATTAATCTCTGTGCCCAAAAAAATTATACCAACTTCTATGGATGTTGGGAGTATTAATAACAAAAACGACGTCGTTTGTTTTGGTTGGTATTGAGAAGTTGCCACATCATACGTCGGGCAGCAGCTTGCTGCCCATGAGTCCTAATTGCAACCCATTTAAAAGGTTGTAGATTTTTTTTGTCAAATTCTAAAAATTTGAATTAAATTGCAACTCAAGTAAAAGTTGGGGTTTTTGACGCAATTAATCCATTAAAATATAATGTGCATACACCAACTAATATAACTACTCATTACACGTTAAATAATAATACTTCGTAATCCACGTACAAAATGCAAATGAGTCTATTTGAAATGAATGGGGGAGAGAGTATGTATTATAATACTTTAAAATATACTCCATACGTCCCAATAAAATTGTAGCATTTTTTTTTGTGCACGGAGATTAAGGAGTATAATATTTTAATAGATAGTGAGTTGAGAATATACTATTTTAGTGTGTAGTGGGTAGGTGTATTAGTGATGTTTGTGGGTTGGGTTTCGTGTCGATACGATAGTGACACGACACGATAAGGGTAAACCCAAACATGACACGATAAAAATTCAACACGACACGATAAGAAAAAAATACTAATTAAAAGTATTAATTTTTTTAAGTAAATACTCCCTCCATCCACCGTCAATCTATCCATTTTATCATTTTGGGTCATCCACTCTTAATCTATCCATTTCCCCTTTTAGACACATGAGACCCACCCACACACTAATACAATTAAAATAAGGGACCCACACACCCCACTAATACACCAACCCACTACAGATAAAATAATAATACTCCTTAATTTACGCGCAAAAAGCAAACGGATAGATTAATGTTGGACGGAGGGCGTATATTTTATAATTATTAATAAGTATTTTTATTATATATTTACCTAATTTTATATTTATATTGGGTTGTTAACATGTTAATGGGTTGTTAACGGGTTAATGAGTAATCCGTTAATATTAATTGTGTTTAACAGGTTTACACGGACACGACACGAAATTTTCGTGTCTTTATAGGGTTGACACGATAACAACACGAACCCAATAAAGCCAAACACTAACTCGCAATTATCGTATCGTGATATCGTGTCGTGTTGGGAATTTTCACCCCTAAATATATTAGTATTTTTGTGGGTCTCATATGCTTGAAAAGGAAATGTAACAACTTCTATAGGGCAACCCAAAAAGAAAAATGTCACAACTTCTGTGGGACGGAAGGAGTATTATAATAAATCTAATACATATGTCCTATAAATATTAACTACCTTTATTCGTACGCATCCCGTTTAAAAATTTTATTATCATACATGTACCTATTCGATACCCGTCATAAAGTTTATGGTAAAAACAAAAGTAATTTTATAAAAACATAAGAGAGTTAATATTGTATATATTATTATGTGCATAAATTTTGAGAAAAACAAAAATTAAAAAAAAAAAGTGTGAAGTTATAACATGTAAATATAGATGAAAATATCTTAGGTACTCATACCCATATCCGTTTAAATATTAATTACACGTACTCGTCCTGTTTAAAAATTTTATTATCATACTCGTCATAAATTTACGATGAAAAGCAAGAAATTAATATTTTTATGGTACCGTAAAAGTGTTAATATTGTAGTATACGGAGTATATTATAATGAGTATAAATTTTAAGATAAACAAACATGAAAAAAAATGTGAAGTTATAGCATGTAGGAATAGAGATGACAACGGGTAGGGTACCTGCTTATTTTTTATACTCATACTCGTATCTGTTCAACTATTAACTACATGTATGCATACATGTCCCGTTTAAAAAGTTTATTATCATACATGTACCCATCTCATACCGGCCATAAATTCTATGGTAAAAAGTAAGTAGTAATTTTCTGGTATGGTAAGAGTTATATATTATTATGTTCATAATTATTGAGATAAACAAAAATAAAAATGTGAAGTTATAGCATGTAAGAATATACAGACGATAATAGGTGGGATACCCACTTATTTTGTGGTACTCATACCCATATCCGGTTAAATATTAACTACCTGCATCCGTACTCATCTTATTACCATACTCGCATGCATCTCATACCTATCATAATTTCTATGGTAAAATAAAATAGTAATTTTATGGTACCGTAAGAGTGTTAATATTGTAATATATTATTATGTGCATAAATTTTGAGTTAAACAAAGTGTGAAGTTATTGCTAGTAGGAATAAAGATGGCAAAAGGTAGGGTACTCATACTTGCATCTATTTAAATATTAACTACTCGTATCTGTGCTCATCCGTTTAAAATTTTTATTATCATACCCCCACCCATTCCATACCTGTCATAAATTCAATGGTAAAAAGCAAATAGTAATTTTATGGTACCGGTAACGGCTCGTTTGATAGGCGAGATGAGATAAGAGAGTATATATATGAATTGAGATTTTAATTAAGATAAATATACATAATATAAAAAGTGAATATTGTTTGATAGGTTGTATTAAAATAAGTATAACAAAATATTAGGATGTTTGATAGGAGATAAAAGAATCAAGATATATACTCAAATTATATTTTCGCCCTTTCTTTATAATTTTTTATATTATTATTTATTAATTTATTACATTTTTTTCTCCACTCTCTCTCCCCCCACCCCCCACCATCTCTCTCCACTCCACCTTCTGAAAATACAACGATCCATTCCTCCCCTCTCACCACATCTTCTCTCTCTTCCCCCTCTCTATCTTCTTTCTCCTTCATCCTTTTCCCTTCCCTCTCCCACTTTCTTCCTCCTCGTCTATCAAAATTACTCATCAACAATAATCAATTTTTCCCCCTCCATTTTTCTGCTAAAATAATTCTCTATCCATATGTTGGCAGAAGGGTTGAAGTTTTTTGCCTCCCATTCTCACTAGACATAGACATGGCAAAAATTTGCAGATGTGTGTTGAGTTGCATTGAATTCAAAATTTTCACAATAGAAACATCAACTGCTTACAGAAATTACAATTTGATGATGATGGAATTTGTGATGAAGATAGTGAAGGAAGTGGGCAATTGACAGGGTGAGGACGAAGAGAGATATCTGACAGTAATCCAACAATCTTCTTTTCTTTAATTTTCTTGTAGATTCGAGACGGCGCCGTTGCCGTTGCCGTCGCCGGCGCTACTGAAAGAAGGCCGCCAAGTTGCCATTAAATTGTGTGGCTTACTGACAATTATCTTCTTTATTATATGTTGCCTCCCAAACCTTCATTCTCAAGGTTATAAGGGTAATTTCAACTTATTATATGCACAATTGTACAAATCCATATTCCTAATACTATTTTCTTCTCCATATTTGTTATGCAAATTGAGTAGTGAAATAGCAACGGGCTCATCGATAGTACCGGGCCCTTCCCCTTTTCAATATTTACTACCAAACTCTATAAAAGGAAGTACAATACATAAAGAAAAGGCCGTAATATGACCTACCAAACGAGCCCTAAGAGTGTTAATATTGTATGGAGTATATGCATAAATTTTAATATAAAAATTTATTTTAAATTTAAAAAATTTATTATCATACTCGTACCTTTCCCATTCCCGTTTATCTGTACTCGCGGGTTATCTGTACCCTCTAAAGTCAACAAAATTAGTCAAAAAGTATATTTTTTAAACAACGTGATACAGTAAACGAGAAGGGTGTGTAACAACAACTTTTGTATTTATAATAAAATAAATACAAGTTGAATTACAATGATAATCCAGAAGGATTAAACTTGAAAATTTAGAAAACAATCTCTATCTATCCTCTGATTCTTCTCTCGTACCAATTTGGACTTTGACTTTGACTTTGTGTGTTGCGCTGACTATGTTGATTGCGCTGACTGTGTATGTTGAGTCGGATCTTCAGTTGAAGCTTGTCCGAACTCGAGTTAGGGTCTTTGTAACGTTAACCCAGAGGCGTCGAGCCTTTGTTTGGATTAAACGTGTTTGCTGTGAAAAACACTCGATCTGGGGGGCTTAGCACCTTAATCCCGGGTCGTATGCTGTTCTTGGCTCGAAGAACACTGAAGAACTTAGTGTATGGAAAACACTCGATCTGGGGGGCTTAGCACCTTAATCCCGGATCGTATGTCGCTCTTGGCTCGAAGAACACTGAAGAACTTAGTATATGGAAAACACTCGATCTGGGGGCTTAGCACCTTAATCCCGGGCCGTATGTCGTTCTTCCCTTGAAGAACACTTGAAGAACTTAGTGTATGGAGAACACTCGATCTGGGGGGCTTAGCACCTTAATCCCGGGCCGTATGTCGTTCTTGCCTTGAAGATCTTGAGGAGCGTTGCTCGTGTTTCAATATCTTCAGAGCGTTGTCGTCTTCGGATGCTTCAGTCTCTCAAATGAAGAGAGGAAATCCTTTTATATAGGTGAGAGGTGAAGACCCCCTCATAAATGTCTTGCATTCTGATTGGTTCACTCTATTTGGGCCAAATCCTGCGGGCTTGGGCCTTCATTTGTCTGGGCTATAATCAGGCCTATTTTTTTTTTTTTGCCTGATATAATTTTTATGTGCTGGTTTGACTTAAGTCAGACCTCACTTGACTTGGGTCAGACATCATTTAATTTGAGCTTATTTGACTTGGGCCAGACCTTACTTAATTTGGACTTGTTTGACTTGGGCCAGGTCTCATTTATTTAAGTCTCATTTAATTTGTTGGGCTTAAATTAATTATCAATTATTTATTAATTTATTTTTTAGAAATTAATTTATTTAAATTTCACAATAAATTAATAATTGATATTTAATCCAGAAAATTCACGTGTCGCCATTTGATTGGACCGTAAATTTTAAATGCTTACAAATGCCTCCTTGAGATTTGTTCACGGACGACATGTCTTGATGTGAGAGAATCTCAAAGTTTTTCTTTTTTTCTCAGCATTTGTAATGTGGGCTCTTATAATTGAGATATTACTTTATCCAAGTAATAAATTTTTTTCTTGGCCCAATTTTTTTAAGTAACGCAATTTATTTACTTCTCAAGTAGCCCAATTTATTTTTTTAGGTCCAAATCAACTTCCTTCCCTGCTTAATTTTAATATTTACGAGAGACAAGAAATAGAGACATATTTGATTCTTGCTCCTCAAAATGATTTCCAAATCTTTGATCAAAATAAAAGAAATCTTTTGAAATCTTGAGAGATTCCAATCATGCAAATTATTTCCATAATTTACTGGAGCCTCTTCACTCAGGATCTTTGATTTTTTTCACCAACTGACTGTAAGACATTTACAGTTCTGCTTTTTTTTTTTTTTTTCCAATTTTCTTCACAGTGTGGCGTAATTTTTTTTTTCACAGATCATTCATTTTTTTTTTACAGATCATTCAAAACAATCTTGTGAAGACTCAAGTGGAATTTGTATTTTTGCATCCAAGACACCAGAATCCACTTTGCATTAAGAGTAATCCCACTTTTCCTTGCTTCTTTTTATTTTAACGTATGAGCAATTCAGTATGACAACATCGTTTATGTGAATAGAATAACTCAGTACCTTCACATTCTTATTCTGTTTCTTATTACTGTACGTATTTTTTTTTTGTACGAATTTTTTGTGTAAACCCCAAAGTGGAGCTATTTATTTGCAATTTTTTTTTTTAACCTCACCATTTTCTTTTCAAAGAAATCGATGGTGAGCCTTTTTCCTTTTACTGAAATTGACAATTGTTCCTCGGTTGTCCCTTTTACTGAAATTGACTGTTGTCCCTCGGTTGTCCCTTTTAATGGAATTGACTGTTGTCCCTCGGTTGTTCCTCAATTGTCCCTTTAACGTTTGTCCCTCGATAACTGCTGATGAGCTTGATCAGTAATAATCTGATGATGAAACTGAGGTTGAGCCTTATTTGTGCGTGGCACCAGTGGAGCGGCTGTTGGCGACTGGGATTGATTGTCTTTGCTAGAGGCAGTTATGAACAAAGATGAACAACGGCTGTTGGTGGGTGAGCGTGCGGTGTCCATCAACGAGCAGCAACGTACGAATGAAGAAGAGTGGCGTCGAGCAGTCCGCACCAAGTTCGTATCTCCGAATGTGTCGGCGACATCACGTGGTATAGCTGCTCGATTTCGGCGACCGGCTGAAGGGTATCCAGCGGCAGTGGCAAGGGGCATGGTGAACGACGAGCAGTCGATGGCGGTTCTGGTCGGATCGAAGCCGATGAGGAGGGACGCTGTGGCTTCAGCGCTGGCATTGGTATTTGGTCGCGGCGAACTCGCAATCGGATTCTCGGTGATGTTGACGACTGGTCGACGGGCTGGTGTTTGTGGCTGGGCTCGCGACTTCCGGCGACGGCGGCTGATGCGGCGGTTGAGCAGTTTTGAGTCGACGGCTTGTTGGTGATGGGTTTGCGTTCCCGGTAGCGAGATGGTGCCCTCCGGTGGCTGAGTGGGTGCGGCGTTCATCCGATCTGGGTGATGGTGGCTGGCTCGGCGTGAGGGGCTGCGACAGATCCGGTGGACGGTGGCCGTGAATCCAGGCGATCGTCCGTTTCCGTCGGTCAGCAGCGAGGGGCAAGTGGTGGTGCTTCGAACGGCGGCGGCTCGTGGCGATGGCGAACAGCGCAAGTTGGCGGCTGTTTCCGGCGACGAGGGTAGTGTCGCCGCCTGGTGGCATCGCGGGTAATCGTGTGTGAAGATGGGTCTTCGACGGCGAGCGGTGCTCTGCTTGGCCGGGTCGCGAATTTCCGGCGGAATGGGTATCTTCGCTCTCGATGTAGAGGAATGGGCAGCAGATCTCAATTTTGACTTCTGCAGAATTCACATATGCTACTCTTCAAATGGGAATCTACATGTGGCAAGAATTGATTGGTTATAATCAATTTTGACTCCAAAGCTAATTTTGACCAGCCCATATGATTAAATTTGGGCTTTCAAAATAAAATCAACCTTGCACTTCAAGGCTGTAAGCCCATGTTAAAGTTACTTTTAGGCCCTGAATTTTATATAAGTTAAATCAAAATTCGGGCTTCAGACCCATCACGTAATTTGGGTCATTGGATCAAATATTTAGCAAATAAGTCATGTGGGCTTATGTTCACGCCAATTTGCTTTGAAATAGCCATCAATTTACGTTACCCTGAGGTCCATGCATTCGATCTTGTATCAACAATTTAGGCCTCAACTCTTAAATTTAATTCATGCAATTTTGGCTTTAGTTTATCAAGCTCAAATATGAATTAATTTAATTGCTCCTTTCAACATTCGGCTCTTTCAATTTATAATTTTGAATTTAATAAGTAATTGATCTCATGAGTTTTTTTTTGGGCATTTTAATTAATTAAATAAAATATATATATTAATTTGAACCCCTTTTGCTGATACTTTTCCCCATATATTTTCTTGCAGTTCAACTTCAAGATGGTTTACTTCGATAGTATGGTCATAGACTCCAAAAAGCGTCAATTGGTGATTCTTGACAGTAAGAACTCACCATCAGATGGAGCAACTTATTTTCCGATTGAGAGACCCCTGATAGGTACACTTATCGAGAAACTTCCTCGCGAGAGTAGCAATTTGGTCTAGAGACTTGGACTAGAGACCTAGACTTGGGTGAAACCAAAGTTGCAGCTTTGAGGGCGGCTAACCATATTAAAAAAAGAAACATTGGCCCTTTACCCACATTAGGGAACCAAATAATCAATGGCGATGCGGCATGGGGCAAGTCGGTGAACTTTCTCGAGGAATTCAATTACACTCCCGGATATGGGAGTGGACTGAAGTTGTCCTCAGTAGATATCGCTCCGATCTTGAAAAAAAAGGATTTATGACCCTGTTTTCGCATCTTTATTCACGTATGACTGCAGTCGTGAACTCATCAAAGCCTTTTGTGAAGCATGGTGCCCTGTTACCAACACCTTACTCACTTTCTTTGGAGAAATGTCGATTTCTCTATGGGATTTGTATAACTAGACGGGATTGCCGCTTGCTGGTCACTTGTATGAAGAAGTTGTGCCTGACAAGCCCGAACTCTTCAATAAGCATGATGCCACTAGCTTACGCATTCCATCTAGCTGCCGACATTTGCTGCATGCTTACCATAAACTTCGTAGTCTTGACGGTAATGGTTTTGTTTCACTCACTCAATGGGTAGACTTTTAATTTTGTCGGCCTATAACATACAAAAAAACCTCCTACACATGTAGAGAAGAGTAGGAAGTCCCGTCGCAAGAGAACACACAATCCCAAGGGGATCATTGGCTATCACAAGAAATGGACCTCTGCAGAGATAGAACCCTTTAAAGTGCTTGGTATTGATGCTACGCAACAAGACGAGACGTATCTGGTTGCTCATCTAGCTTACTGGCTCTGATCTTTCGTACTCCCTACCGATGAAGTAGATTTGATATGTCCTGGTACATTTAAGGTGGCGAGTTTGATGGCTGCAGGAAAATCAGTTGGAATTGTCGTTCCAGTTTTGATAAGCATCTATAGAGGTTTGAATAAGATTTCAAACGAGCTTTAACCCTCTGAAGTGAAGTCAATATTTCCCGTACATTTTGTTTATACATGGTTGGCTCACTATTTCAATACTCATTATCTGAATCCTCATGACTTGAAAGTTCCTTTAATGGTGATGTATTCGGGTGAGAATGGAGCCAAGTATTTTACTCATGCTAATGCTCGTAAGAAGCTTCAAAATGGAAATGATGCTTCCTTGTTTTGCAACGTTCGTCGGAGAAATGACCCAGTGAAGTAAGTTGACACTGACCAAGCACTTTGGCACGACTGGAGTTTTTTCATTGCTATTCTTACACAATATATCACCCTGCGGCAGAATGGGGAAATTCTCATTGAACCTTACAGCCCACATCGATTTAGCCGTCAATTTGGCTTTTATTAAGTAGATACTCTAGGGAGACTGAAAATGGACCTTCGAGAAACTACTTTAGAGCAAGGTTTCCAGTATTGGAAACAATGTATCATACGTAATTCTCGCTCTACAACGACTTTTCCATGTGCCCCTTCAGAGTTCAAAGACTTCTGCTCATCAGAATATAATCAATGGTTCTCTCAGACTCACGACACCTATTTTATAGACCATGTGGCAGATCTAATCAAAATTGTTCCAAGCCATGTTGTAGAAGAAGAAGTTGACATTAATGACACTTCTAATAATGTCGAAACTGATGAGGCAGTTGTATCGTTAGTGGCCCCGCTTCCTCAAAAGGTGATTGTAGGGACATCTGGTGGAGTAGAAAAGAGAAAGAGTGATCTCTCTCATTCAAATGATAGTAACACAGACCGAAACTGGAAAAGAACTAAGAGAGCCAAATCTCCGATGTCTATTCTGATAACTCAAGTCGAGGTTTCAATCACCCTTTAATTATGAGTTAAATACTTCTATGCCTGTAATTATTTTCTAACATCTTTTCTTCATATAGCATTTGCATGCTGTATTGGGTTCTGATTATGGTGAATTTGAGGAAGGATCAGCTTCTGTTGCAGTCCCAGAAGACTTAGCTGATGATGGCTTCCCGGATCATGTTTCTCCCGTCGTACCTGAATCTCACCCTCTAGTTACTACGGCTAAAGCTCCAGAAATTACAACATTTAACTTTGATGCCGAGATCATAGATTACAATTATATTAATTCTATGGACATTAAGATTACAATTATAATAATCATCATTAAATTTTATCACAATAAGCATTAGATGTTCATAAACATATTATTATTATTATTATATTAGGCATGCACTTAATGTTGTCAATTGAACATTGCATTATTTAAATGATAATTAATCTCTAATCATAAATCTTCATTAATGATAGAATATTTTAAATTACAATCCCATTAAAGTCATCATATTAGATTAATAATGAGACAATATCCTCAACTATGCATAATATTTTATCTCATGATTTTTATATTAATACATATTACTTAAATAAATTCACAACACATCATCATAATTAAAATTAAAATTTATTAAGTAAGGAATACGGTTAATTAATGCCAGAATTCTTTAAAAAATACGTCATCATTATATTTAAATTAACCCATATGGTAGTATTATTATTATTCAACAAATATGATAAAAGTAACGTAATCATTTCTGATGGGATAGTGCTTACTTGCCAGAATAATTATTATGATATATAAGAATCAAATCAACTAATATCATAACATAATCAACTAATTTCATAAACATAATCTTGATTCGCATAAGTATCAATTATGGAATTTTGAAATAACATGACGTGGGTTAATTAATTTCAAGTTAAAATACATAATAAACATTATTGTATGATTTTTCAATTATATGATTCATAAGCATACTAAAAATTTATACGAAAAATCATGAGATCCAAAACCATGCTCTGAAACCACATGTAAGCATGAATTCAACATAAGCAATTAATTCATTAATGGACATGGATCTTAGATCTTCATGATTTTTACGTGTCTTAATAACAATTAGAAGTCATACCTTGAGACGCCATGAATGATGATCCTCCTTTTATACATTCCTATGAATTGCGTCGGGAACTGATTTCTCTTTCCTCACCCCTTTCTTTATGGCACAGTACGTAAGACTTTATGTGATAGAGAATTCATAAAACTGTGTCTCTTTTTTATAGGTGGAGAGAGGACCAGATCGGGATATTAAATCTTTATCAAATCACATTCTATCAATGTGATTGTTACCCATAAATATATATGACTTTATTTATCTCATATATATTATTTATTTATACCATATCTTTATTTAAGATATTTGATCATAATAAATATCTTATATATTTAATTATTAATGGCACTAGGCCATAAGAATCTTACAATGGTGTGCAGTGGAGGTGGTGTGCGTTGGGGAAAGACGATGCGTGCGTGTCGACGTTGATGACCGACATTAAAGAAGCCAACATGGTTTGCTCGCAGTTCGGAAATAACCTCATTTTAAGAGTGGAATGGTGCTGCCAATATGTTGAGAAGGTGAACTTCAGCTCCTGCACCCAATTCTGCCAGTGACACGGTGCCGGAGGCAATTTTCAGCCTTTACTCGACTTCATGAATGAGGATTTTGAATGCAAGAGATTTGGTCCACATAATTATACCACGCCAATAGATCCCAAGAAACCACCAATCCCACAATGCAAATGTATAGTACGTAGGTAGTTTATGGCATTGAATCACCTATTTTGTATTCCACATTTTAAATGATTGAACATGTCATGATTGTTTCCAAGATTAATACCAGATGTTCCAAGAATTTAATAGTCATTTGTAGGTTATAGTTTTTTTATGTTATGAAAATACGAATTATGGAATATGGAATTCAATCCCATAATTTTTTTGGTGTGTGCTACTACTCATATATATAATTGGTTTGCAGGACCCTAAATTGGTGAAAAATTCATGTGTTCCGACGGTGTTGATGGAGGACATTATTGCGGTGAATAACTACTGTGCGAGGTTCTCCGACCCGAAGACCGGACGTGTTGCCCCCAAGTGGCAAAGCTAAACTTCAAGTGCAGTCCTTTGTGCATGTCTAATGCGAACGCACGTCAGATTCAACGCTTTCTCCAAAATAGAGGAAGATGCCACCTTCTTAACGATGCTCCAACCATTCCCATATGCCCCGCAGGTCCACTGCTCATTCTTTTTATAAATCAGGTTTACATCATAAACTCTAGTCTGTGGTCCCCCTTAATTTAAACATCCTAACAATACATAGGATATATAGGATTGAAAGGGGACTACATGGTTTACACAAGTGTTTGTGTCTTTTTATATCATGTGTCATAATATAACCTGTAGGAGTCCTAAAAGAAAATATGGTGATGTTTCGTTTGGAGTTATGTGAGGTTTGAAAATCATAAATAATTATTTTATGTTTATTTTGGGTAGAGTATGACTTTATGTCAAATCAATATATTAGTTTATATAAAAAGTTAGATGAGAGGTGAGAGAGAAAATGTATTAATTGAGGAGAGATAATATAATAAGTATATATAGGGGTGATTTTTAAAATTTGGATGTGAGTTTTGAAAACCAAAACCTAGATTTAAAACCCGAAAACCTGGGTTTATAAATCTTGTTTGAATTTTATTATGTGTCAATCATACCATCTACAAAACATTACCATTATAATTAATTAACG
The DNA here is from genome assembly GCA_023678885.1 of Pogostemon cablin. NCBI lineage: Eukaryota > Viridiplantae > Streptophyta > Magnoliopsida > Lamiales > Lamiaceae > Pogostemon > Pogostemon cablin. The sequence goes on along the minus strand of CM042952.1, from coordinate 21,491,404 downwards.
TTTGGAGTACTGTTTTTTATGCGTACTAATCAATGTTGAATTTTGGTTATTGATTTTCTTTTATTTTTCAGGTACTAACTGATCGAATTCTCATGCATCGCTTCATTGTTCTACTCTTTAATTGTGAGTTATGGTGTGTGATGAATAGCTAGCATGCTGTCGTACGTTATAACCCAATCATCATTATTATTTTCTTGCATTGAATAAAGTTGTATTCTTTCTGTTGTGTGTATTTGAGCTCTCATTTGTAAGATTAATTGATAATGATAAGGGGCGGCTATTTGCACCCCAAAATTACTTAACGTACCCCAAAAATATTTAAATTGACATAATTATCCTTATAAAACTTATATATGTTCGGTTACAACAATCGAACAGTAATCTATGTTATTTGTTCGGTTGCAGCAACCGAACAGAACAAAGAATTCTTATCTGTTCGGTTGCGACAACCGAACAGAACAAGATTTGTGATTTTTTTTATATCTTTAAATAAAGATGTTGATTTCTTTCCTAGTAAGCAAATTTATTTAAAGATCCATGATGTTTAATAGATATCCAACACTAATAAAGGTTTAATAGGAGGATGTTTGGATGCTTTGTGCTGTTGTTGCCTCTTGGATTAATAAAGAGAATCATAGTATTTTGCATTTCGCTTCAACACGTCTTCTCGACCATCACTATTTATTATATCATCTTTCAGTCTCATCTATTTAATGATTTGTGTATTTGCGCCTAATGAATGAGGATTAGTGGTATGCAAATACCAATTCCATTTTAAAGATCCATGATGTCCAAGAAACTTAAAAAAAATCACGAATTTTGTTCTATACGGTTGTTGCAACCGAACAGATAAGATAATTGAATTCTTTGTTATGTTCGGTTGCAGCAACCGAACAGATAAGATAGATGAATTCTTTGTTTTGTTCGGTTGTTGCAACCGAACAGAGAAGTTAGATGATATTCGATTGCAACAACCGAACATATATAAATTTTATAAGGATAATTATGTCAATTTAATTATTTTGGGGCACGTTCAGTAATTTCGGGGTGCAAATAGCCGGTCCCTAATGAAAAATATTTTCATTTATTTTATAATTACAAAAAATATTTTTTATTTAGTTGTATTCATTTATATTTTACTCGCTTTTATTACGTTGTGACAAAAAAAAAAGAACAAATGAAATAAGGAGTCCGTATAAAACATTTTACAACAATCTTCATGCCAAAATGGATTATTTCAGTATGGATTGGGCTCCTCTTAATTTTGGGCCGGTTCATTAACTGAGCCTATATGGATTGGGCTCCTCTTGAGTATGGGCCGGTTCATTAACTTGAGCTGTATTTAGAATTTGCCGCTCTACATGAATCATCATATTAATTTAGGACTGTCATCTAAATTGCGGTGATTCTAGGTGTACCTATGCATCTTCATTTAAAATGAGTGATTATTTTATTTAATTTAGGAGTAATTGATATATTAAATTAAAACATAAACAAAAAGTTAAGATTGTCCAAGGTGAGAAAACTCCAAAATCAGAATTATTAATTACCTTATATTGTCCACCAAGCTAGGTACAATGTCTTCAAGTGGAAGGCTGAGTATTGGGAAGCTTACCGTATGTATATAGTATGCATATTCATTAATTACTTTTTAAATGTGTTGATTAATACAAAGCTAATTGTTCATAGTGGAACTTTCAAAGACGAGCATTACCGTCTACGAATAATTTAGCTTCTGTCAGATAACAGTTGAACAAAAATGCATTAAGTAAACAGTGAAATTAACAGTAGAATGCAAAGAGCATAGCAAGATTGTCACTAATAATTCATTACAAAATAAGATCAAAACTTGGTATGAGTGAACAAAATTCTCAAATAAACAAAACATAACCTCTAAAAACCCCCCACAGGATAATCCTTTTCTACTAAATAAATACAAACGACGACATTATAAGCTGCATCACTTCATGACTGCATCCTTAACGAAATAAAAAGGCCGGTTACAATTGTAAACCAAACTAACCCAATTACTCCTCCATCCGATTGTCCTCTGTTGTCTGCCGGGATACCTTAACCTTCAACTTGTCCTTTGCCACTGGAATGGTGAGTGACGGGTCTTGTTGAAGAGCAAGAGGAGCTTTGACCATGTGAATGCTCTGCTCCAGTTCTTTGGCTGCCTCTCTTTGCAACTGGCTCTTCTTTCCCTTCATCCTGTTCATTTACAAATCACAAGCGATTAGATGGTAACTCGGAATAAAAATGGATATCATGACATTCAACTAGGAAACTAAATATGACCTCTTTGCATGGTGTCTGGCCTCCCTATCAGTCCTGACTTTGTCAATCTTCTTGATGGCCTTGAGAGTGTTCTCTGTCACATTCCTATCATATCTTTCAGGTCTATTCCGCTTTCTTTCAAACTCAAAAGTAGCATCCTTCAAATTTAAAAAGAAACACTACAAGAGCTCAGTAAGAAAAATTATGAGGGTTCATAAAACATTAAAATAGTACTGAAAACATCATACCTGAGTCATATCTTTTCCATGCAACCGTCTATAGGCCTTAGTCCATTTTACTTTGCGAGGATTTCTCTTCATCTTGAAGTTTTTATGGCATTTAGATCGACAAAATCTAAATATCTGGTCAAATTAAACGAGGAGATCAAGCAATAAAACTACAAGTAAAAATCACAATAATGAAGATAAATTACATAAAATGAACAGACCTATAGTTTGATCAAAGCACTGCTGTCCGCAAAAAAAAAAAAAAAAAAAAAAAAAAAAAAAAAACTTTTTGAAGATGAACACTCAAGTGATGTAAATTAAACTAGTATAAATGGATACACCTCTGATTACTCATCAACAAATCCAACAAATAAGAAGGGAAAATAACAGTAATCAAATCACAGAAGGTCAACCTGATACCCACATTCCTAAAAGAATCAACTTACTTAAAGTAAATCAAACCCAGAGGTACAATGTCTCAACAAATTTTAACTGGGGCTTCAACATCGTGAAAATTAATATTTTAATACATAAATAAAAACATTTTCCAACACCTCCTCAATCCTCATTCATATAAAATGAAAACTATACAAAAAGGTATAAATAAAAAAATTAGGATATTTGCACACATTGGCCAAATAAAAGGAAAAGCACTCACCTTTGCATCATTACGAACAAACTGAATCCCATGCCCAGGATATACAGTAGAAGAACAAAACCAGCATTTCTCCAACCTCATCCTCTTTAGTTAAAAAGCACACTGCTCACATAAAATAAATAAATAAAGTAAAATAAAAAGGTAACAGAGGATATATCAAGATGCCAAAAATCAATTGATACCAGAATCATTTATGAAACACACTTCTCGCGAACAGGTAAATAAATTAATTTGAGGAACATGTATCACAGAGCAGGGGAGAGATAAAATGTGCAATTACAAGACGAAAAGTGGTGCGTACGCAGGGGTAATACCAGAAAGACGACGGTTACAGTCAGAATTGAAAGGTCGAGTGCGTCAGCTAACGTTCTCTTTATCAAAAGGGCAGTGCCGGGACAGGAGAGCGCGGCCTGGTGGTGGAGAGAGGCGGAATCCGCTCAGTTTTTGTTTTCACCCCTTCAACCCTAATTTCTCCCTATATTGGGGCTTTGATGGGGAGGGGACAGATTTGGGTTTGTATCTTCTTTAAATTTCTTTTCTTTTCTTTTTTTTTTCTTTTTTTTTTAAACAAAATTATTACAAATTATAAATTGAGTTGATATTAGGTGCACCCGGGTGCAATGAGTATAACTAATTTTTTATTCTATTTTGTATACGTGTTTCTTAATAATTGTATATTTTTTCATACTAAGTTTTCATTAAAAAAACTAGCATCTATGTGTATAATTTTTTATTCAATAGTGTATATTTTTTACACTCAATTTTTCATTAAAAAAATAAGAATTAAATTGTATACATTTTTGTTCATAATTGTATATATTTTTGTTTATATTTGTATACGTTTTTTAAAGTGGGTACACCACACCTAAGATAGGGTGCACCCGAGTGCACATTATAATTAGCCTAATAAATTTAAGAGTTCAACTATTGTATACATATGACACCGGTGCACCTGAACAACTTCAACCGTTAGATCAAATCTTAATATAATCTTTACCATTAATTAAATTAAATAATTAAAAAATAAAAACATAAAACTACCCCACTATTAGCTTATAAATTATGGGGTACACCAAGTACACCTTAGAATCACCCTAAATTTCATTATACTATATACTCCAGACTCAATACTCCATCCATTCACTTTAAACGATACTCCTTAGTTTCATGTGTATAAAAAAAACTTTTGATGGGACGATCAAAATGAAAAAAAGAAAAAAAAAACATTTTTTAATGGGATGAGGGGAGTACATTTTTTTAATTCCGAGAGTCCACTCTAAAGAGTGATTTTTTTTTAATTTCGGGAGTCCACTCTAAAGAGTGGCATTTATTTTTTAAAAAATTCATACATATTTACTAATATAATTAAAATATAAGGCACGCATATTTATTAATACAACTATTTACTATACTTTAGATAATAAGCCATACTTATTCATCCACACATAAAAAGCAAAGAAGACCCTTTAAAACGAACGGGAGTATGACAAAATATTGGAGTAACTCAACGTTCAATATATATATATATATATATATATATATATATATATATATATATATATATATATATATATATATATATATATATATATATATATACTAGTATTAAACCAGCGTACTAGGAATTATTTAATTATTATTTTTATTTTTATAATTAAATAATCCATGTCATATAACGATTCAATATTAATTAGAAAGATTTTTTTGTAATAACTAGATAATTTCTTTTATCAATGTAAAAAAATTTTCAATAAATTATAACTTTTAACTTTTAATAATGTGACATTTATGTAAAAAGTTTATATATATATATATATTTTATTTTTTTTTTGAAAGAATCTTAACTTGTACTTTTTTAAAAAGTTATCTTATAACATAATATAAATGAAAACTATTTATTATTCCCTTTATCTCTCTAAAAAACGTGCAACCAAATAAGGGTAATTTTGTCTCTTTACTATATATTTATTTAGTTGATAATATTTCTTTTTTTCATTGTATTTTAGTACAATAATGATCAAAGTATGCACCTCCTAATAATAAAATCATGTGGCAAGTCTTACATAAGACCATCTCATGTAATGACTTACGTGGGACGGATAAATATATAAAATTAATTTTTATATAATATTCTTTAAATATTCATAAATTTGTAATGAATTTATTATCTTTCTAAATTTTATTAGTTTCAAATTATATAAACAACTAAAGAAAATAAATTCTATAATTCATATGTTATAATTGAATAATTAAGATATATGTAAATAAATAAATAAATATTAATACACTAAATTTAAAAAATTAATAAATATTTACAACACTTGATTTTAATGTTATTTGATATGAAATAATGATTTAACTTAAAGAACTTAAGCTTTCGATTCTTTACATGAATTAATTTTTCAATCTCTACAGGTAAATCGATTCAAGAATATTTAAATCGACTTTCTTTCACTTGAAGAATACTTGAATCAAATATTTTAGAAGTAGATCTTAAAGAATACTTGAATCGATTCTTAAAGGATAATACTTGAATAAGAATCAATTTTTAAGATGTAAATCGATTCTAGAATACTTAAATCGATCCTCCTACTCTTGAAAAATCAATTTTTAAGATGTAATTTTATTCAAGAATACTTGAATCAATTCTCTTCCTCTTGAAGAATCGATTCTTAAGAGGTAAATCGATTCAATAATACTTGAATCAATTCTCTTTCTCTTGAAAAATATTTGAATTGATTTTTTAGAGGTTGCTCGAATCTTTACTTGATTCGCTCTATCGAAATAAATTTTTATACTTTTATAAATCCACTCTCTAGAGGAATTTGAAGAAAGTTCATATTTCTCTTGAAAAATCGTATTTGTATTTAGAATGAATAACCAAAAGTCTTATTTATGGGTAGGGTAAGAGAGAATATTATATAAAATATTATTTTTCACTTTATATATATGATTTAATTTAATTTGATATTAATTTATTTATTTATTGTATTAAAAGATTTAGTAATTAATTAATGATACACAAATAAATAAATAAAATATTAAAAATTTAATCATTATTAAAAATAAGAAAATATTATTAAATAAAAAAATATTAAATAAGAAAGTTAATTAAAACTAAATAAGGAAAATATTAAAAAAAGTATTAAAAATCTAAAAAATTAAGAAAATTACACGTCATATTGGAGCGTGATGAGAGTGTAAATTCACATATTTTGGGCTCTAATTTGCGTGGAAATGGAGTACGATTTAGTCTTTTATTGAGACAAATCGGTACGTTATGGGAAAAGTCACGAATCAGAAGGTACAAGGGATATTTGAGCATATTTGTATAGGAAAACAGGTGAAAAAGGCTCGGAATTAGAAGACACGATTTTAGAGGCAAGATTAGAGTGTTGTTCGACAAGATAGCCTGTTCGACCAACATCAGTTTGGTCGAACAGAGGGTGACAAGTCGAGCTGATTGCCGAAACCCGTCCAGAGAAGTAGCTCAACTTGGAGGTGTTGTTCGACCAACATCGGCTTGGTTGAGCAGATGAGAAGAAGTCGAACAAAGTGGACAAAACTTACAGTGAGCTCGTTCGACTTGAAGGGCTTGCTCGACCAAGCATCAATGTGGTCAAGCAAGAGCAGCTTGGTCGAACAGAATGCCAAAATCGTCCAGAGAGCTTGCTCGACTAGTAGCTCCTTGTTCAACCAGTATGTCTTGGTTGAACGGCGTGTCGCTGATGCTATTTATGGTAATTCCAAATGTCTTTTACCAAATTTGACGTGTGCTTCAAGAAAAGGCCCATCCTAAGCCCATAAGGAGGTCCTATGAGTATAAAAGAAGAGCTTTCGCAGGAGGAAAAGACACACAACACAAGACAACACACATCTTCCTTCATCCACCAAACCCTACCATCATCCGAAGAGGTGGTGAGAGAGGTTCGTCTGGTGAGTCAAGTAAGATCATATCAACTAGCCATGATTGTTCCTAGATCAATCATGGGCTAGAACCACCTTGGTAGTTCTAGGGTTATGAAAGTTTTATGAGTTAATCGAATTTCCATGTGTAAACTCCGTACAACACTACTTGTGGTTTATTTTATATAAGATTGTATTTTTTCAATTTATACTCACGGTCATTTTATGCATTATTAACTGTTATGTAGAGTCTGAATACATCTCTTGGTTATTGATTGAGTGCGTTCACTGCTGAGCAGAATCATATGTTATAATTCTAAATGAAGGGATTCCGAAGTCTTATTTGAACTATCTAATATAGATACTTGTTAATTGAATCATATTCGAGTTAATAAGCAGGATAAAAAGTATTACTTTATAGTACCTAAAAAGGGAGATCAAATCGGGTTAGAGTATTAAGTGCACGGGAAATAAATAATTATGATAGTACCTAGAAAGGGGTGAAGTATACGTCTTGCTCCAAGGGTATTCACACGTATCATACGCTTGCTTACTTGTGTCTATAGAATATGCTTGCATGGTTTAGTTATGCGTCCATAAATCACAAGGCAGAGTCGGACATTAACATGTGGAAAGGAAATTAACGAATAAAATTGGATTACTTGAAGAATACTCCATTACTTACTTGAACACAACCGAATTTCCGCTATTGTTTATTTATTTATCTTGCTATTTTAATTATATGTTATTTAGTTTCATAGAAAAACCCAATCAAATTTGCCAACATAATCTTCGTTGACTAGATATAATTGAATTGATAATAATCCGTCTCTAGGGTTCGATAATCACTTGGTCGCCTATCGAGACTACAATTGATATCCTTATACTTGAAGATTAATTTTGTGTGTTGAGAAAACACTCATCAAGTTCTTGGCACCATTACCGGGGACGGCATTAAATATCTTTTGATTATATCTAGTTTAATAAAGATTATCTTATTCTTATTTTTGATTTCTAACACTTATTCTTCTTAGGTGTATTCTCACAAGATCAAAGAAAGGTGAATTAGAACCGTATAATCCAAAGATCGGAGCATCGTCGAGGAAGAAAAGAAGAAGAATAGAAAAAACAAGAACGTAGACCCAACTGAAGCTCTTAAATTAGGAGTTGAAGTTGACGTGCTAAATTCACAAACGATTGAAGCTGCAACCGAAGATAATTTGGAAGTAGAAACAGTCAACATGACAGCGAATCCTGATACACTTGCCATCCGTGAAGTCTTTAAGAACAATGGAGGGGGCAATGCTGGGTTGTTAGGAGTGAGAGGGACCAGAGTCGATTTCAATTTACACCCTGCTCTTATCACCATGATTGATAGGAGTCCCTTCTCTGGGGGAACATTCGAAGATCCTCAGCAACATCTTAATATGTTCCTTGGCTATGCTAGTACTCAAAAAGATACAGGAGTTCATGAGGATGCGAGGAAGATCATATTGTTTAAATTCTCGTTGAATGAAAAGGCGAGAGATTGGTACGATAATCTTGAGGCTGCTGAATGTGATACATGGGAGAAGTTGAAAGTGAAATTCTTGAAGCGATACATGCCACCTTCCAAGGTGTTCAAGATGAAGCAAGAAATCAATCAATTCTCTATCCATGGAAATGAGAAGTTTTATGAAGCTTGGGACAGGTTCAAGGACATGCTTCATAAGTGTCCTCAACATGGGCTATCTAAGGCTCAGTACATCAGTATATTCTACAATGGGTTGGACTGTGACTCTCGAGTATTACTTGATGCTTCTTCTAATGGAGCATTGCTTACGAAGTCACCCATCGAGGCCAAGAAGCTTTTCGAGGATATTTTGATGAACTCAAAGGATTGGCCGACTGATAGAGTGAGAGGCACTTATGTCCTTGGGAAAGTCGCACAGGTTGAGCACACTATGGTGAAGTCGGGGAGAGATGATGATATTGTCTCTAGCTTGGCTAACATTAGTAAGCTACTAGAGTCTCAACAAAAGCAGATCGCTGATTTATCCCAGAGAGTACCAATAATGCAGCAGGATGGTGGCTATGAAGGAGCAAGCCAAGAGGAGATCGAGGAGGCAAACTACGCCATGGGTCAAAGTATTCAAGGAACTAGGTACCCGAATCAAGGAAATCAGAATTATCAGGGGAATTACAACAACCGTGGTCCCCCGGGTAATTACCAACAACCTAGGAGGTCGGAGTTTTCATGGAGCAATCCGAACGATGCGATGTAGCCTCATATAGGTGTTGATTCGGGAGCTAAAGTGGAAGAAGGGAAGCCAGGTTTTGAGGATACGGTGAACAGGTACATGGCGAGGAATGATACGAGAGTAGACCGTCTCGAGGCAAAGTTAGAGAAGAAGATTGATGATAATCATAAGGATTTGTCTACGCAAGTAAAATACCTCACGTTGTTGATGGGGGAGATGGATGAGAATGTAAACAAATTGACTTAAACTATTGAAAAGGGGAAGTTTCTATCTCAAAGTATTGAGAATCCAAAGTCTTGTCATGTCATCACATTGAGGTCGGGAATGCAATATGAGGGTCCGATGATGCCTGCAAGTCAAACCGAAGGAAATAGAGGAGTTGCTCGACCAGACTATCTAGTCGAGCAGAGGTCGAACAACCTAAGGAAAAATAGAATTACGATACTCTATTTTCTGGCCAATCGTTCGATCAACACCATGCAGTTTGACCTGACCATCTTGGTCGAACAGAAGCAGTACATCGAGAGCTCGCGATCTGGATACTCATTCGACCAGAACCAATCTGTTCGACCAAACCACATTGGTAGAACGGAGGTCAAGCAACATGTTCTGGACCAGAGTATGCGATCAGACGGGCTGCTCGACCAAAAGCAAGTTGTTCGACCAAACCACTCTGGTCTAAGGGAGGTCAAGCAGAACAGTTCAGAGCCCGATTCGATACCGAATGTGACACCTATTGATCGGAACACTCCAGCTACATCTCAAGAGTAAAATACCGAACTTACAGTGGTTGAAAAGAAGTGAGAAAGAGCAAAGAGATTGAGAGCCGAGAAAGATAAAACAGAGAAGGTTGAACGCGATGAATGGGGGATTCCCAAAACAAAGATACCTCCGCCCTTTCCTCTCAACTAGTTAAGAAGGGACTAGAGGAAAAGTTCAAGAAGTTTTCTGAGATAATAAACAAAATAAGCTTGAACATTCCTTTCTCTGAAGCAATACTGGAGAGGTCGTATTATGCCCATTTTCTTAAGAATATTCTTTTAAAGAAGAGAAGTTTGAACGGAATCGAAATGGTGAGTTTGTCTGAGAATTGCAGCTCGATTATACAAAGAAAGCTGCCAGCTAAGCTAAAGGATTCGGGAAGCTTCACTATCTTATGTGAAATTGGAAAGGGGCCGGCACGTTGAGCCTTGTGTGATGTAGGAGCAAGCATCAATTTGATGCCGTTGTCCACTTTTAAAAGCCTTAGTTTAGAGGAGTTAACTCCCACATCGGTGGCTCTACAGCTAGCGGATAGGTCTATGACATTTCCGAAAGGCATGATCGAAGACGTTCTAGTCAAAGTTGAAAAGCTTGTCTTTACTGTGGATTTTCTTATGCTAGAGATGGAAGACGACAAGAATAATGCTCCCTTGATCTTAGGGAGACCATTCCTTGCGACTGCTGGAGCTATGATAGATGTGCAAAAGGGTGAGATACGGTTGAGGATGGATAAAGAAGAAGACTTGTTTAACTTGGACAAAGCAATGAAGATGTCGATGGAGATGCAGTGCCACAGTATTGATGTGGTGGAGGAGATCGTTAATGAAGACATGTCTCTGATTATTTTTAAGGATCCTCTTGAGACATGCTTGATGGAGTCTCTTACTTTTCCTACTACGGAGCTAGATGAACTCTCCAATGAGGTATGTATCGAATTTCTTGAAAACTTGCTTGCTTTGGGTAATGACAGGTATGAATAGCAAAAGACAAAGGTTGAAGAGGTTAAGTGGACAAGGAAGTACTTACCTTTGGACAGAGAGAGTGCACCTCAAGAAAAGAAGAAAGAGGAGTTGAAACCGCTACTGGAGCACTTGAAGTATGCTTATCTTGGTGACAATGGAAAATATCCAGTAATTGTATCTTCTTCTCTTGATGATGATCAACTTGAGGAATTGTTAGATGTGCTTAGGAAGTATAAGTCTGCGATTGGTTGGTCTCTTGACGATTTGAAAGGTATTAGTCTTTCGTATTGCATGCATCGAATAAAATTGTTAGATGAGGCCAAGAGTAACATTCAGAATCAGCGGAGGGTGAATCCCGTTATTCAAGAAGTGATTAGGAAGCAAATCCTAATGTGGCTAGATGCAGGGATTATTTATCCTATTAGTGATAGTCCCCATGTGAGTCCATTGCATGTTGTTGCTAAAAAAGGGGGCATGACTATAGTGAAAGTCAAAGATGGTGAGACGTTAGCAACTAGGATTCCTATGGGATGACGTGTGTGTACGGACTACAGAAAGTTGAATAAAAATGCATGCAAAGACCATTTTCCCCTTCCTTTTATGGATTAAATGCTTGATCGTCTTGCAGGGTATGAGTATTATTGCTTCTTGGATAGGTACTCAGGTTATAATCAAATCATAATTGCACCCGAAGATCAAGAGAAGACTACTTTCACTTGCTCGTATGGAACTTTTGCCTTTAGAAAGATGCCTTTTGGATTGTGTAACGCGCCTGCTACATTCAGCGTTGTATGATGGCCATATTTGATGGGTTGATAGAGAAGATCATGGAGATGTTTATGGATGAATTTTCTGTGTTTGGTTCCTCTTTTGATGTTTGTTTATCTAACCTTGCTACTGTTTTGAAGAGATGCCAAGAAACTAATCTTGTCTTGAATTGGGAGAAGTGCCACTTCATGGTAAGAGATGGGGTTGTTCCTGGCCATCATATTTCATCCAAGGGATTGCAGGTGGATAGAGCAAAGGTGGTGGCAATTGAGAAGCTTCCACCACCTACGAATGAGAAGGGAGTGCAGTCTTTTCTTGGACATGTCGGTTTCTATAGAAGATTCATTAAAGACTTATCGAAATACTCCAAGCCCTTATCTCATTTACTTGAAAAGGATGTACCTTTCTTGTTTGATGAAGAGTGTCTAGCAGCTTTTCAGGTTTTGAAGGAAGCCCTTATTACTGCACCTATCTTGATCACACCAGATTGGACTCAACCATTTGTACTTATGTGTGATGCGAGTGATTTAGCACTTGGAGTGGTGCTTGGGCAGTTGAGGGATAAGAAGTTTTGTGCCATTTACTATGTGAGTAAGACTTTCGATGCGGCACAAAAGAACTACACGGTGACTGAAAAGGAGTTTCTTGTTGTAGTGTATGCATTCAATAAGTTTCGACAGTACTTGGTTGGCATGAAGACGATAGTGTACATGGATCACTATGTGATTCGGTACTTGATGGAGAAGAAGGAAACAAAGCCAAGGATCATTAGATGGATTCTTCTTCTGCAGGAATTTGATATGGAGATCCGAGATAAGAAAGGTACGGAAAACGTCTTGGCGGATCACCTATCAAGGTTGGAGACAATGGAATACTGTGATGATTCATTTGATTACATAGAAGAGATGTTCCCTGATGAGAAGATCATGGCGGTGCTTGTTGAAGGAGCTGAAAAAGCATGTGTAGTGGCTGCCCAAGGGATGGATCCATAGTATGTGGATTATGTAAATTACATTGTTGTAGGAGAAATCCCGAGAGATCTCAACCGATACCAACTCGCAAAGTTCAAGCAAGATGTTGAGACCTTCATATGGTATGATCCGTTTGTCTATAAGATATGTACGGATTCCATAGTCCGTAGGTGTGTGCCGGAGATGAAGATGGAGAGCGTTCTTGAGTTTTGCCATGCACATCCTAACGGGGGCACTTCGGGGCTCAAAAGACGGCAGCGAAGGTACTTCAGTCAGCCCTTTATTGGCCTACTTTGTTTAAAGATTTTGAGACCTATGTGGCATCGTGTGATAGATGTCAAAAGATGGGGAACATAAGTCGCAGAGATGAGATGCCACTGCATCCGAGCATTATTGTTGAGATCTTCGATGTATGAGGGATCGATTTCATGGGGCCTTTTCCCCCCATCTAATGGATTTCTTTACATTCTTTTAGCAGTGGATTATGTTTCTAAGTGGGTGTAAGTCATTCCCACTCACGTGAATGATTCGAGGACTATTTTATCTTTCTTGAAGAAACATATATTTGCCCATTATGGAGTTCCTAGAGCATTAGTGAGTGATGAAGGTTCTCACTTCGTCAACAAGCTTCTTGAAATGGTGCTTAAGGATTATGGAGTCAAGCATAGGGTTACCACACCCTATCACCCCAAGCGAATGGGCAAGCGGAAGTCTCCAACCGCCAAGTGAAGCAAATCTTGGAGAAGGTAGTCGAAACCAATAGAAAGGATTGGGCTATTAAGCTCGATGATGTTTTGTGGGGGGGTTCCGGACTGCTCACAAGACGGTGTTGGATATGTCACCGTATCAAATTGTCTATGGAAAGTCGTGCCACTTACCCGTAGAGATTCAGCACAAAGCTTTTTGGGTGTTGAGAATTTTGAACTTGTCCTTAAAGGATCAAAGGGAGTTGAGGATAACTCATATTAATCAATTGGATGAGTTAGGAATCGTGCTTATAAGAACTCGGAGATCTACAAGGAGAGAATGAAGAAATGGCATGATTCGAAGATCTCATACAAGGAGTTCAAGCTAGGTGATGAGGTATTACTTTTTAATTCTCACTTGAAGCTCTTCGCAGGGAAATTGAAATCGAAGTGTACGGGCCGTTCATTATCCATAGAGCCTGCGGAGGGGGGAGTTTTGAGCTTATGGACAAAGATGGGGATATTATCGCGGCGAATGGGCATCGTTTGAAGCATTACAAGTCGCCGGATGATGCTTGCATCGTCTTTGAAGATACTTTGCACTAGATTGGTACCGTCCGACGTTAAACATGAACGCCTGTTGGGGGCTTTTCTTCCCGTTTTATTGCTTTAATTTCATTAGTGTGAGTAAGAAATTTTTATATTTGACGTGCTTATCATTCGAAAATTACATCTCCTTACAAACTTAGTTTCGACTATGGTTTCTACTAAGTATGGGGGGGTGTGATGTACTTACCTCATTATAGCACGGAGAATATGATCTTTTCTTTGTAACTTTTGCTAGAGGAGTTAATTTTTTACAGTGTATTAAAACTTTAACCGGTTTTGATGCATCGATTTTTCTGCAATTTGCCTAGTGTTTAGTGGAGAGTTGTTGTTTTTGGTGTGATTGCGGAGTTACACTTGATGTTATATGGTTTTTCTAACTTAATTTTTGGATATCTTGATACTTAATGTTGTCCTAGAGTTGAATGTTGCAGGAAGATACGAGAAGGGTACAAAATTTAGGAAGATCGTGAGTTGTTCGACCTAACAGGAGCGGTTCGACAAGGCTTTTTGGTCGAGCAATGGTCGAGCAAATGGCAAAAATCTTCCAGAGAGGTTGTTCGACTAAACTCTTGCTGCTCGACCATGAAGCTGGAGTCGAGCACCGGTTGAACAAAGTGGGAAAAACTTCCAGAGAGTGTTCGACCCATTAGTGGTTGCTCGACCGGGAGTATGAAGTCGAACGATGGTCAAGCAACACAGAGAAGAACAGGGGGCACGACGAGGCAAGTTACTCGACTTCCAGCACCTGTTCGACCACTAGCATTAGGTCGAACGGAGGTCGAGCAAAATGCACAAGTTGTCCAGAAAGGTTGTTCGATGAAGGAATTGAGTTGAACAAAGGTCGAGAAAAATGTCAAAATTGTCCAGAGACGTCATTCAACTTATCACGAGTTGTTCAACCAAGACATAGAGGTCGAATGGAAGTCGAACAAGTCAGGGAAAAACAGGGACTCGACTACACGCGTTGCTCGACTTCCGCGTGTTGTTCGACCAAGAAATTCAGGTCGAACAGAGGTCGAGTTAGGCGATTTTAAAGGTCAGATCAGGGTCGTTCAACTTACAAACATTGTTCGACTATCCCTTACAAGTCGAGCTAAGGTCGAACGGGGACTGAGAGCAGTTTTAAAAGGTATTTCATCCCATTCGACACACCTACCTCCGTCACCCTTTCTCGAGCACCATTTCGTAACCGTTAGTTCTTCCCCTTAACCTCTTTTCCACACCTAAATCTGCCCTTCCACACACTTTACATCCAATTTCGAGGGTTTGCAAGATCCAATCTTGGATTTTCACTCGAACTTTTGGGTTTTCGCTCTTGTTCACTGCACGCACACCATGTCAAGCAAAGGTATGTTTTCTTCTCACTTTTTACTTGCAGATTGTGTTGATGATGATTAGTGAAGAATGGATGAGTGGATTCATGCTAATTTTGGTTTGGATTGATTGTTAAATTTCTTGAGTTGTTATCCAAGATTGCATTCGAAATTTCTTGAAATGTGCTTCGTTAAATTGTGAAAATTTTGTGAATTTGTTGTTGTATGAAGCATGGGCTTTGGTTTAATTTCAAATTATACATATGGACTCATTGAATTTGGATATTGATGAGATGCATTTGATGATGGATCATGTTTGAAGTGTGGACTTGGTGAAATTTGGAGTTGATTTGCTATTATGTTGGTGTGAAGTAGTGTTGGATTACTTGAATCTTGATATTCTTGATTGATAGTGTTGATTTATTGTTCGATTGTGATTTAGAAACACTTGAGATTGAGTTGAATTGGATACATGAATTTAAAGTCTTGAGTAGGATTCATGCTAGACTTAGGCTTGGTGTTGTTCATCTCTTTTTGTAGTGTATTGAAGTACAACTTTTATAAGAAAAGAGATTGCTTCTTCTTCAAAGAGGAAGGGAAAAAAGTCACTCCCATTGGAGTTAGTCAAAAAGATAAAGATGGATAAAAGAAAAACGCTAAAGGATTTTGGAATCAAGATTGGCAATTGGGAAGAGAAAGAGGAGATGTGGAATGCAACCTTGCTAAAGATGGATGGACGGTTGAGGCAGTTGCAGGATCATGGGCGCATGATGGATAGGAATCTCACCGCTCTTCATAGAGATGTGGACCGGTGGCAGCTGGAGATGGGAGATAATGATGATGAGGGAGGATCGCATGATGATGATGCTCCGGATGAGTGATGACGTCAGGTTTTTATTTTTTTCTGATTCTTCTCATCTCCCATTCTCTTTTCTACTTTACAGGTGCCGGCTTGAGTGTTTGGGTGTAGTGGTGATTCATGAGTGAGTGGTCTGTATTTGATTATATTGATGCATGATAATTTGTTAATGGCAAGCATGTTCTATTTGTACTTGTAGTTCATAAGAAATTGATGTTGATTGTATGCTTTGAAGAGTGCTTAGGATTCTATTAATCTTGTGAAGATTTGAGCCTTTTCATCGTGCTATACGTATGATCGTTTATTATTGAGAGTCGTTTGTATACCGTATTCTAGAACTTGACTTGGAGTCTTGTATGAACCTATAATTGATAGATACTAGGAAGTGATCTTAGGCCATTATTGTTGATCGAGTTACTTAGTCAAATTTATCTTACCCTATTATA
This sequence comes from Pogostemon cablin, assembly GCA_023678885.1. Lineage (NCBI taxonomy): Eukaryota > Viridiplantae > Streptophyta > Magnoliopsida > Lamiales > Lamiaceae > Pogostemon > Pogostemon cablin. The sequence goes on along the minus strand of CM042952.1, from coordinate 21,474,720 downwards.
TAATTATCTTTGTAAGCCCTTTTGAGCCTTAAGCTTTTCTTTGGCAAGCCTTGATAATGAGCCGTTTACTTTTTGAGCCTTAAACACCAATTACTAGTAAAGAGTGGAGGTAGACTAATGCTTGAGGAAACCTTGAAGTGGATTAGGAGGAGAGATTTGGTGAAAGCAAGTTCGAGAGATAAGAAGTTAAATCTTGTAAGGGATAGTGCCTGAAACCGGTATCCCGAATGATAAAGAGGGTAGTGCTCGAAACTGGTACCCTTATACTTGAAGAACACCGGAATTGGAGTGTTACTACGAAAAGAAGTTGATCCAAGTAAAGATGGAGGAATGGTGCATGAACTAGATTGTTAAGGCAAAGAAGTGACGAATGGAGCAACTGAAAATAATATACCAAGGTAACTCTTTACTAGTAAAGTTAGTCACGTATCTATATTCTTCCACCTTAACCAAAGAGCCGACATTACATCCTTGAAGCAAGTCCTTTGTGATCCTAGTATTGAGTCGATTATAGATGGAGTTTTGAGACCTTTGACAAGCTTATGTAACGTGAGTATATAAATTGAAATTGAGTGTTGATATCAACCATAAGGTGTATATCTGTTACACTTGAGTGAGAGAGTAAATACTTATCCGTGAGCTAGATGACTTAGCACTCGTAGAAGTATTGTGATTGATTATTTTTTTACGTAAATGAAAGGTATGATAGTTGCATGTTTTAAGTTAATATAATTGCATGTGTTAGGATATGTTGTACCTTGTTATTACACTCTCTGAATTTATCTGATTTTCGTTGCCTCGGGACGAGTAACATGTAAGTTTGGGGGTTTGATAAGAGTGTAAATTCACATGTTTTGGACTCTGATTTGCGTGAAAATGGAGTACGATTTAGTCTTTTATTGAGACGAATCGGTACGTTAATGGAGAAAGTCACGAATCAGAGGGTACAAGGGCTATTTGAGCATATTTGTATAGGAAAACAGGTGAAAAAGATTCGAAATTGGAAGATACAATTTTGGAGGCAAGATTAGAGTGTTGTTCGACCAACATCAGTTTGGTCGAACAGAGGGTGACAAGTCGAGCAGATTGCCGAAACCCATCCAGAGAAGTAGCTCGACTTAGAGGTGTTGCTCGACCAACATCGGCTTGGTCGAGCAGATGAGAAGAAGTCGAACAAAATGGACAAAACTTACAGTGAGCTCGTGACTTGAAGGGCTTGCTCGACCAAGCATCAATATGGTCGAGCAAGAGCAGCTTAGTCGAACAGAATGCCAAAATCATCCAGAGAGCTTGCTCGACTAGTAGCTCTTTGTTCGACCAGTATGCCTTGGTCGAACGGCGTGTCGCTGATGCTATTTATGGTAATTCCGAATGTATTTTACCAAATTTGACGTGTGCTTCAAGAAAAGGCCTATCCTAAGCCATAAGGAGGTCCTATGAGTATAAAAGAAGAGCTTTCGCAGGAGGAAAAGACACACAACACAAGACAACACACATCTTTCTTCATCCACCAAACCCTACCATCATCTGAAGGGGTCGTGAGAGAGGTTTATCTGGCGAGTCAAGTAAGATCATACCAACTAGCCATGATTGTTCCTAAATCAATCATGGGCTAGAACCACCTTGGTAGTTCTAGGGTTATGAAAGTTTTATGAGTTAATCAAATTTCCATGTGTAAATTCCGTACAACACTACTTGTGGTTTATTTTATATAAGATTGTGCTTTTTCAATTCATACTCATGGTCGTTTTGTGCATCATTAACTGTTATGTAGAGTCTGAATACATCTCTTGGTTATTGATTGAGTGCGTTCACCGCTGAGCAGAATCATATGTTATAATTCTAAGTTAAGGGATTCCGAAGTCTTATTTGAACTATCTTATATAGATACTTGTTAATTGAATCATATTCGGGTTAATAAGTAGGATAAAGAGTATTACTTTATAGTACCTAAAAAAGGAGATCAAATCGGGTTAGAGTACTAAGTACACGGGAAATAATTGATTATGATAGTACCTAGAAAGGGGTTGAAGTATATGTCTTGCTCCAAGAGTATTCACGCATGTCATACGCTTGCTTACTTGCGTCTATAGAGTATGCTTGCATGGTTTAGTGATGCGTCCATAAATCACAAGGCAGAGTCGGACATTAACACATGGAAAGGAAATTAACGAATAAAACTGGATTACCTGAAGAACTACTCCATTACTTACTTGATCACAACCGAATTTCCACTATTGTTTATTTATTTATCTTGCTATTTTAATTATATGTTATTTAGTTTCATAGCAAAACCAAATCAAATTTGCCAACATAATCTTCGTTGACTAGAATATAATTGAATTGGTAATAATCCATCCCTAGGGTTCGATAATCACTTGTTCACCTATCGAGATTACAATTGATATCCTTATACTTGAAGATTAATTTTGTGTGTTGAGAAAACGCTCATCAGAGCGCTATGACGATACGTCAGCAAGAAAAGTTTCTGCTACAAAATTATTAAAATATTTTAAATAGTTGCTATATATATTTTTTTAAATATACATAATATTATAAATAATATTCGAATATAGTATTACTTTTTACTCATGATTATGATGTAATATTTATTATAGCTATATAATAATAATTCCATTTCCATTAATTGTTATTTTAAGAAAGTAATGCAATATATATATATATATATATATATATATATATATATATACTAGTATGAATCCCGTTGTAACAACAAATTTTTTATTTATTAAAATAATAAATACAAAAGAAATTAAAAAATAATCCAAGATTGATTGAACTTGAAAATTGAGTGAACAGTCTCTAGCTGTCCTCTAATTCCTTTCTTGAGTTGACTTCTTTAACTTTATCAACTTTCAGAGCCGGATCTTCGGATGAAGCTTGTCCGAGCTCGGATTTGACTTGAAGCTTTAAAAAATGTTTATCCAAAGGCGTAGAGCCTTTGTTTGGATCAACCGTTAACTTGAAGATTTACTGTGAAGAACACCGTTCAATTTGGTAGAACACCGTTGACCTCACGAATATTGCTGGATGAACTTGACTTGAAGAAACGATGAATCTGAGGGGCTCCGCACCTTGATCTCAGATTGAATGTTGTTTCTAGATTGATCTTCGAAGAATGACTTTGATCTTCGTAGAGATTCCAAGTTCCTTTAGAGCTTTCCGGGCTTTCAGGATTTTCAGAATGAATGTAATGAGGACTGAAGGTCCTTATTTATAGGTAGAGAAAATAACCACTTGTGAGATATTTCCTCTTTCAAAAGATATGTTTGGTTTTTCTCCTTTAATTAAGCATGCTGGACTGGATACAGGCCTATTTAATTTAAATAAGTCTGTTGTATTTGATTTGGCTGGGCTTGTTGACTTAAATCAGGCCCACTTGACTTGAATTGAGCTCATTTGACTTAATTTTGGGCTCAAATAATTATATTAATTATTAATTATTTATTCATTTATTTTATAAATTAATTTATTTAAACTCCTTAATAAATAAATGTTTAATCAATATTTAATATATCTTCCTTTGCATTTATATTTATTAGACAATAAAATTTAATTGTCTACAAATACTCCCTTGCATTTTGTTTACTGAAATATTCTTGAAGTGGACAAATTGCAACATTATTTTCATGGTCCATCAACTCTTGATTTGCACCCTGTATTTTCTCCTTGGCCCATTAATTTTCTTTGCTTCAATTTCTTTCCTTTACAGCCCAATGAATTTTTTCCTGTTCATGAATAAGCAGATAACGCCATCTCATCTTATTGTTTAATATCCATTCCAGATCTTGAATACATCATATTTCTAGAAGATAATCTTGAATGCAAATTTGATACCTCATCTTCAGAAAATGTATTCACTAAATTTATACTCAGCCGCATACTCACAGCCTTAATTTCCGCCTTTATCTCATTGATTTGAGCCACATAAGAAGATATCCTTTATTTCTTTTCAAATCTTTTAAAAATAAGGATAATCTCACATGAAATATATAAGGAGTAGATATCCTCAAATCTTTAAAATTTATACGTTGTGCAACGCTTTTTCACAGCTATTTAAAGGGTGGTCATGACCCCTTTCTCTTTTCAGCTGCGGATGGTGGCGGACTATAGCGGCGGCAGCGGTGATTCAGACTCCCAAGGCTGAATTCAGACCAAAGGCGTCGAGGTAGAGAGCGGTCGACGGCAGACCTAGCATGGCGTTCCTTGGCGGCGGCGTCGGTCGTCGGCAGACCTAGCATAGCGTTCCTTGGCGGCGGCGTCAATGGCTCGATTGCAGGCGGCGATTGGGCGGTTCGCGCTTCTGATGGTGTTGGCAGGTGGCGACTTTCGGCGGATTTTGGTTCCCCAGCAGTTTGACAGCATGGTCGGCTGAGTATCGCCGGAAGCTTCAATGGTTGGAATGGACGTAGCGGCATGGGTGTTTCCGATGGACAGCGGTGCCAGTAAACGGCCATGACTTGAACAACTTGGACCTCCTGTGGAGATTTCCAACCAGCGCTGGAACTCTCGGCTGTGGCGGCGCTTCAGCAGCGGATGAAGCACACTGGTATTGCGGGCGAGATTCTCCGGAAAGGCTTGGAGGCGATGCTGGACGGCGAGCGACGGAGGCGGTCGCTGGCAGTGAAGGCAGCGAGTGACTCGGACACGGCAAGATCCGGCGACTGAGCTCGCGATTTCCCGGTGGAAGTAGTGACACAGCAGGTGGCACGATGGCCAGTGGAGGGAAACAACAGCCCAGATCTTTTCCGTTTGACAAGAGAAGCAATTTTTTTCTTGTAAGGAAATTCTTTCCAATTTGCACCAGAAAACTCACGCCCTACTTGGGGAAGGAAATTGATTGATTGAAATCAATTTTGACTTTTAATGGGCTTATTTTAACTATCATTTGGGCCCAGTTAATTTATCCCACATTTGTTTGTTAATGGCCTTAATTAATTAATTCCATATTTGATAATGGATCTAATTAATCCTTGTTATACTTCTCATGGAATCTCTTGCCAACAAGATGGAGTGACGCCAAATAATTGATAGTGGGCAGCCATTTATGTTTCCAATTAATCACGTGAATTTTCCCGGGACTTCACCTTTGTAAATTTCTTACCATGGTTAATTTCATGTCCTTCTTTGCCGTCCATAGTGCCCTTTTTGTTGATCTCGCATACTTGCTGGAAGTAATTTGAATTATAACTGAACTTAGTGATACACTAAGCTGCTTATGTATTTTTTTTGCGGAAGATCAAGTTATAATATTATTCAAAGGGACACGATTTGGTTTGAATGGGTGGTGTCGTGCACAGTTTATACTCATGCGGGGCCAGGAGTGACATGCAATTTAAGCTCGTGCATCAAAGAGCATCGAACTTGATTTGTAGACAGTTTATACTCTTCTCAAGGAGTCTCGAACTTGATTTGTAGACAGTTTATACTCGTGTCAATAAGTTTTGAATTTTGAGATTTGTAGACAGTTTATACTCTTCTCAAGGAGTCTTGGAATTGAGATTTATAGACAATTTATACTCGTGTCAATGAGTCTTAAACATGTAGAGAATTTCTTCTCTTCTCAAGGAGATTTGATTTGAGTTAGATAGTTTAAGCTCGTATCAAGGAGCATAACATGTAGAGAATTTCGTCTCTTCTCAAAGAGATTTGATTTGAGTGAGATAGTTTAAGCTCGTATCAAGGAGCATAACATGTGGAGAGTTTCGTCTCTTCTCAAGGAGATTTGATTTGAATGAGACAGTTTAAGCTCATATCAAGGAGCATAACATGTGGAGAATTTCGTCTATTCTCAAGGAGATTTGATTTGAGTTGGATAGTTTAAGCTCGTATCAAGGAGCATAACATGCGGATTTTAGATAGTTTAAACTCGTGTCAAGGAGTATTGTGTGGACATTTTTAGCTCGTGTCGAGGAGCGTAACATGTAGAGAGTTTCGTCTCTTCTCAAGGAGATTTAATTTGAGTTAGACAGTTTAAGCTCGTATCAAGGAGCATGATTGTGGGACTTTTAAATAGTTTAAACTCGTATCAAGGAGTATTGTGTGGACATTTTTAGCTCGTGTCGAGGAGCGTTGTATGGATAGTTTTCTCTCATATCAAGAAGCGTAATGTGTAGAAAGTTTCGTCTCTTCTCAAGGAGAATTAATTTGAGTTAGACAGTTTAAGCTCGTATCAAGGAGCATTGTGCAGATAGTTTTAGCTCATATCAAGGAGCATAATGTGTAGAGAGTTTCGTCTCTTCTCAAGGAGAATTAATTTGAGTTAGACAGTTTAAGCTCGTATCAAGGAGCATGACTTGTAGATAGTTTTAGCTCATGTCAAGGAGCGTGATGTATACAGTTTTCGCTCGTGTCAGGGAGATTTGACTTGGGATATTTTAGATAGTTTAAGCTCGTATCAAGGAGCGTAATGCATACAGTTTTAGCTCGTGTCAAGGAGCTTTAACTTTTATTTATCAACTATTCATTGACCCCAATCTTGGATTGCGTTGTTTCCTCTTGCTTTGACTTCATTTCTTTGAATCTTTATTGACACCGGCTTCTTTGAATGTGATTACTCCTCGAGAGGTTCATCAAATGAAATGTCTTCAAATTCATAAGAGTTGTTGCTAGGCAATTCGAAGTCACTTGATGTCATACTTAACTCCATATCATGAGCTCTTGTAGCTAGTTCTTCAAAAGTCTTTGGTTGAATCCCTTGGAGGATGTATCGCAGACTCCATTGCATCCCTTGAATGTATATGTTGATGGCAGAGACTTCGAATAATTGATCTTTACAATTCAAGCTTAGATTTCTCCATCGATTAATATAATCGATTGCTGGCTCTTCTTTCACTAGAAAATATTAGTCAATTCGAGCATACTAATAGTCCTTCGAATGCTGTAGAAGCAATTTAAAAACTCTTTTTCCATTTGCCCCCAGCTGTCGATGGAGCTAGCTTCCAAGTCTATATACCAATCAAAGGAATTTTCTTTCAATGAGCGGAAAAATTGTTTGAGCATGTGATCATCAAAGGTTCCAGCATCATTGCATGTCTCGACGAAATGTGCTATATGTTGTCTTGGGTTGCCTTTGCTATCGAATTGTTTAAATTTAGGAGACTGGTAGTCAACTGGCATCTTCAAGCTGTCAACTTTCTTTGTATATGGCTTTTTATAAACAACAGAAGATTTTGAGCTCTCTTTAAACTTGTCTTTTATCGTCTCTAGTACGATATTCTTCAGTTAATTCATAGATAACATTCCGTCAGTTGAAATTTGTATCTCTTCCTCAACTGAATTTATTTCATATGGATGGTCCTCTTCGTCTTCATCCTCAACTCGTTTCTCAATTGCATGACTTGTCTGTGCTATCTCCATCTTTTTCATCAGTTTGGATATCGACAGACCTTGTTCTTGGCTTTGTTTGGTGAGTGCAGCAACGAACTGAGTCAAGCTTGCCAGTTGTTCTTCGATAGGCAGATTCATTTTCAACATCTTTATTGTTGTGTAATAGCTTATTGAGAGCAATTCCCACCACGTGGTTTATCTCTGAGGAGTCTTCAGACATACTCCTTTTAATAATTTCAATATTTTCAGTCTGCAACTCAGAAGGCTTTGACGTAGAAGACCTTGTTATTGCAATCCCGTGAGGAGTTGTTCTTTGAATCTCTTCAATCTGCAACTTTGAAGGCTTTAATGCAGAAGACCTTCTTATTGCAATCCTGAGAGGAGCCATACTTTGTATCTTCGAACTTTTGAAGAGAGGACATGAGAGGTATAAACTGTCTCACTGGGCATGCCGAAATTTGTAACAACAAATTTTGTATTTATTAAAATAATAAACACAAAAGAAATTACAAAGATAATCCGAGATGGATTGAACTTGAAAATTGAGTGAACAGTCTCTAGCTATCCTCTGATTCCTTTCTTGAGTTGACTTCTTTGACTTTATCAACTTTCGGAGCTGGATCTTCGGATGAAGCTTGTCCGAGCTCGGATTTGACTTGAAGCTTTAAAAAATGTTTATCCAGAGGTGTCAAGCCTTTGTTTGGATCAACCGTTGACTTGAAGCTTTACTATGAAGAACGTCGTTCAATTTGGTAGAACACCGTTGACCTCACGAATATTACTGGATGAACTTGACTTGAAGAAACGATGAATCTGAGGGGCTCCGCACCTTGATCTCAGATTGAATGCTATTTTCTAGATTGATTTTCGAAGAATGACTTTGATCTTCGTAGAGATTCCAAGTTCCTTCAGAGCTTTCCGAGCTTTCAGGAATTTCAGAATGAATGGAATGAGGACTGAAGGTCCTTATTTATAGGTAGAGAAAATAACCACTTGTGAGATATTTTCTCCTTCAAAAGATATGTTGGGCTTTTCTCCTTTAATTAAGCATGCTGGACTGGATACAGTCCTATTTAATTTAAATAAGCCTGCTGGATTTGATTTGGCTGGGCTTGTTGACTTGAATCAGACCCACTTGACTTGAATTAAGCCCATTTGACTTAATTTTGGGCTCAAATAATTATATTAATTATTTATTATTTATTCATTTATTTTAGGAATTAATTTATTTAAACTCCTTAATAAATAAATGTTTAATCAATATTTAATATATCTTCCTTTGCATTTATATTTATTATACAATAAAATTTAATTGTCTACACCCGTGTATTACACGGGTTGTAAAGTTATAATTTTAAAATAATAAAATTTAAGTTTAATATTACTATTTAATCAACAATTTAAAAAAATATTTAAAAAACAAAAATAATAATAAAAAAATATCACATCCGATCTTAAAAAAATCTTATTTATGTATTATTAAATTTTAATGTTGGTGAAAATATATTAAAAAATAATAAAATTAAAAGAAAAATAATTAAAAATAATTAAAAAAACTTTAAATAAATTTAAAGAAAAATTATAATAAAAAATTAACATATATTCTTAAAAAAAATTATTATAAATAAAGGCAAAAGCTTGTGTGTGCCCATGAAAAGAAATAATAATAATGTAAATTAAAAAATTAAAAAATTACATCCCAATAATTAAAAAAAAAAACAGAACTAATACCAAAAAAATATTAATAAAAAAATATAATTAAAAATGAACCTACAACAAAATCAATTAAAAAAATTGTAAAATTTACCATAAAAAAAAGTTAATTATGTAAAAAAATAAAAGATTAAAAAATTACATACTAACAATTAAAAAAAATTAAATAAAAAGAATTATAGAATACGATATATAAAAAATATAAAAGAAATTGTAATAATAATGATAATAAAAAAATGGATACCTTTCTTTAAAATTTGAAGAAAACTTTTGTTCGTTATGATGAATAAATTATGTATTTAGATAAATAATCTTATTTATAGGTGGAGAGATGATAAATTTTCTAAAATCTTAAAGTAAATGTATTTATCTATATTAATTTTTAATTAATAGTAATACTTAATATTAATTTGATAATATCAACAATCAAATCTTAAAATAATATAGGTATTTATCTACATTATTAATTAATAATTAAAATAATTGAAAATTTTAATTTTAATTAAAAATTAAAATAATTAAGATTAATTCTAGTGATGACACATCATCAAAATTAAACTCTTCTTTAGTATATTATATATATATATAATAATATTTTAAAATAAAATATTCATAAATTTGTAATGAATTTATTAATTTTATTTTTATTTAATTTTATTAATTTCAAATTATATGAACAACTAAAGAAAACAAATTGTATGTATTTAGAATGAATAACCAAAAAGTTTTATTTATGGGTGGGGTGAGAGAGAATATTATATGAAATATTCTTTTTTCCTTTATATATATATATATATATATATATATATATATATATATATATATATAATTTAATTTGATATTAATTAAAGTAAAATCTACTGTACCCAATTGTTAAGGTGCAGGTCAATTTTTTGACCCATTAACCCGGGTATTTATATCATCCTTATCCAATGGGTCATTATTCACACGGATTTCTTTCCCCCTCAACTCTCACGATTTCTGCGCATTCCTTCCCTTCCCCAATTCTCACGGCGCCCTCCTTCATCTCTCTCATATCTTCTGCGCTTTTTCTCCCCCTCTCTCTTCGATGTTCTCACGGCGGCGCTTTTGCCGTTCCTTGTTTCCATTGTCTGAAGACAACGTTCTAGTAGCCGCACCCAGTCGTTCCAGATGTTCCATCAAGAACCGCATACGGATACCATCGCAGTCTGACGCGGGAGTCGCCGCGGCGGCTTTGATTCTCTCTGTTTCCACCACTGTCTCTTCGTATGAGGATTAATTCATGGTTGACTATTCTTCAATTCTGTAATTTTCAAGATCTTCATATGTTGGTGAAAATTGAGATGGTAGATCTTTAATGTGTTGATGAAATTGGTAAAAATATGATGCTGGTGATTGATGATTTCGTATACAATTTTAGATCTGGTGGTGGATGCAATGAATTTTCATTTTTTATTTTTTTGTTGTAATATTTGTATGGTTTCTGGAGCTTATTTGAAATATTGTATAAATTGTAATTTCTTAATGTATACGTTTTTCTTAATTAATGTATACGATATTTATTTTACTCAAATTCAATTGTATTTAATTGTAACTATATAGTGTATAAGTTTTTTTAATCAATGTATACATTTTTCATAATAAGTGTATTACTTTCTTTAAAAAAAATTGTTGTAATAATGGTATTATTTCTAGAGCTTATGTTGAATACTAATGTATACGTTTTTTCTTAATTAGTGATTACATTGAACATTACAATTGAAAGCATTTGATGCATGGGGTGTGTTTGTGGTTGAACTGAACATTAGCATTGGGTGTTGAAAGCATTGGTTTGAAAGGATTGAGTTTTGCATATATTTTTATTATTAATTATATATGTTTTTATTGATAAATGTATATTTTCAAGAAATTATTTCTATTTTAAATTTGTAGTGTATACATTTTATCATATAAATGTATTACATTTTACTTACAAATGTATCATCAAATTTATATAAAAAAATTGTATTAAATTTAATTGATTTTTGAAATGCATTTGCATAATCAAGTGTGGAGTAGTTGTATTTTAATAATGTATGTATTTTTCTCAATAAATATTTAATTTTTAAAAATATATATTGATATTATATTTATTATCAATATTTTCATCAATATATTTATTAATTTTAGTTATACAATATAATATAAAATATTATACATTTTAGTATAAATCTAATACATTTATTAAAAAAATACATGTACATTAGTAGATTAAATATAATTTATTTAAATATTTAAATATGTATTTAAAAACTAATATAATACCGATTTTATTTGTAAAATTAATTACTACATTCAACAAATTGAATAGTGTACAAGTTTTTTTTATCATAGATGTATAAGGTTTTTTTAATAACTGTGTTATTATATTTTTTTATAGATGAGATCTGATACTTTTTTTTAATAGATGAGATTAGATCTATGAATAACTAACACGATGAAAAATGGAAGAAGACACGACGAAGAACAGAACGATGAAGAATCTGTTGGGGCCGATTAAGAACAGATCTAAACCTGCTAGCCGATGAAGAACACGATGAAGAACGAATCTGGATCGATTTTGAAATCGATGGAGAAAGGGAGCGTATGAGAAAGATCTTGACATTGCTGATGAAGAACCGTGAGTGGTGAAAGGTGGAGAGCGATGGTGATGATCGGCGACCGGAGTGGAAGGGATGAGGTGGCGCAGAAGGCAGAACAAGCGGTGAGAAGGAGAAGAGAGTGCATAACGCAGTGTTGAGAAAGAGAAGCGAGAGAATGGATAATGTAAATCGGGTCCTTTCCCTTTAATGTGTGACCCATTTTAAAAAATGGGTTAGGTACATTATTGTACACTTTGGTACAATAAATCAACTCATTAATTAATTACTAAATTTATTTCATTAAAAGATTTAGTAATTAATTAATGATACTCAAATAAATAAATAAAATACTGAAAATTTAATCATTATTAAAAATAAGAAACAAATTGTTTAAAAAAGAAAATATTAAATAAGAAAATTAATTAAAAGTAAATAATGTAAAATATATATATATAGTATAAATAAAATTTATTTATATATATATTATTCTTTTGAATATTCATAAATTTGTAATGAATTTATTAATTTTATTTTTTATTTAATTTTATTAGTTTCAAATTATATAAATCACTAAATAAATAAATTTTACAATTCATATGTCATAATTGAATAAATACTAACTTTACAAAATTAACAAATATTTACCAACTTAATTTTAATATTATTTGATATGAATGAATAATGATCTAACTTAAAGAACTTAAGCTTTCGATTATATACATGAATTAGTTTTTCAACATCTTATTCTCTAGAGGTAAATCTATTCAAGAGTACTTAATTGTTGATCCTCTTTCACTTGAAAAATAATTGATTCAATACTTTAGAGGTAGATCTTAAAAAATACTTGAATCGATTTTTAAGAGCTAATACTTGAATTGATTTTTTTCCTCTTGAAGAATCGATTCTTAAGATGTAAATCGATTCAAGAATACTTGAATCGATCCTTTTACTCTTGAAAAATCAATTTTTAAGATACAAATCTATTTAAGAATAATTGAATCAATTCTCGTAAATCGATTCAAGAATACTTGAATCAATTCTCTTCCTCTTGAAGAATACTTGAATCGATTTTTTAGAGGTAGATAGAATCTTTACTTGATTCGCTCTATCAAAATAAATTTTTATACTTTCATAAATCAACTCTCTAGAGGAACTTGAAGAAATCTCCTATTCTTCTTGGAGAATCGAATGCGTGTATTTAGAATGAATAACCAAAAAGTCTTATTTATAAGTGGGGTGAGAGAAAATATTATATAGAATATTATTTTTTTCGTTTATATATATATATATATGATTTAATTTGATATTAATTAATTGATTACATTTAAAGATTTAGTAATTATTTAATGATACCCAAATAAATAAATAAAATATTAAAAATTTAATCATTATTAAAAATAAGAAACACATTATTTAATAAATAAAATATTAAATAAGGAATTTAATTAAAAGTAAATAAGTAAAATATTAAAAAAATAAAAAAATGAGAAAATTACACATCACATTGGAGCTCTCTGGAGACGACACATCAACAAGAAAAATTTCTGCTATAATATACATAATATATATCATATGTGAGACCGTATCATTCCCTACCCAATTAAAATTATAAATGAAATTAAAAAAAATGCGATCCTCTATTAATTGTTAAAAAAATCGGTAGTTTGAGATAAAGCAGGTAATTGGTTAATAGGTTGACTCTGTTATCTACTATACTCACTTTTTTTTTTATTCTTTTCTTTTTTTAATTTTTTTCTTTAATTAAAAAATTAATTTCATTAATTTTAGTTCCTTTATTTTAACGATTTAAAAATAAAATACAATATAAATATTCTGTAAAATATAAAATAAATTAAATATTTTTTTTCTATTGAGATAACTTAATTAAACAAATATCACTTTTTTTTTTATAAATAAAGTATCTCATTTTATAAAATTGTTCATGTAAGGGTTTACTTAAGACGAACAGAAAGTGATAACTTTTTATAATGAAAAGTGATACTAAATTAATGAAAAGTGATAATGCTATTTAATGAACAATTTATAGTATAAATGAAAGTGATAACATTTTATAGCGAATGTTAGAGCCGGCAAAAATAGCCCGACCCGTAGCCCGCCATAAGTAGGCTAGGCTGGGCCACTAAAATATAGGCCTAAAAAGAATCGGACCGTTTTGGCCCGGCCCATCAAGCCCGATGGGCCAAATGGCCCGGCCTACTATTGGCCCGCTTTTTTGAGCTTTTTTGGCCCGGTCATTTTATTAATATTTAATCATAAATTATTTGTGATACTTAATTTATTTGATTTATAAATTATATTTAAATAACTTAAATTTAAATATATAAAAACAGTCATAAAAATAACTTTCTAAAATGATTATAATTTTCAAATAATATAGATTTTACTTGGATATTTTGATTACTCTATGATAGAAATAAGATTAAGGAGAAAGAAAATATGTACATATAAAATAATGTGATAAGTAGTGTGTGAGATTTAATATTGTATATGATAGAAATAAAGTTAAGGAGAAAGAAAAAAAATAATTACTCTATAGAATGAAAAAAATTGTGTATGAGATTTAATGTTGTTGAAATTTGTTAAAGTTGGATTTAAATTATATTATATTATAATAATGAAATAAGTTGGTTGCTAATAATATAATTTAATTACATATTAATTGTAATTACAAATGTTAAATAACTCTGATCCATTATTTAACAATACTTAATAATACAATCGACCCATAATAATAAATTCTAATTTATTTGATTTAAAAATAATAATAATTAACTTGAATAGATTATTTACCATTTATATCTAATTATAAATTTGAGGATAATATTCAATATTAATTTATATAATTATTATTACACGTATTAAAATAAATAAATTTTAAATTTTTAATTAAAATTAAAAAAAATAAATTAATATTAATGGGCCGAAATGACCCGATGGCACGGTGGCCCAGTATGGGCTAGGCTGGGCCATGGAAAATGAGGCCTGCCAAAAATCGGGCCCGGCCCGTAAATGTGCATTGGCTCGGTGGGCCGATACCGGCCCGGCCCGGACTTTTTGCCGGCTCTAACGAAGGTAATAATTATTTTAAAAGTGTAAAATAAACTCACGTGAGACGATCTCACGCAAGACCTATCCTAATTTTTTTATTAAAAACATTATTACTTTTCTCCACATTATGAATTTTTAATAAATATAATTTAAATTCGATTATCACTTTTCTATGATAATGTATCATTTTTTATTTAAAATGTTATCACTTTAAATTAAAAAGTGATAATTTTTTTAACAAAAAGTAATATCATAACATGAAAAAGTGATACTCGACTAATCAAATTATTTCATGAAAAGTTTATAGGACGGATAAAAAGTGATAACACATTCAATTAAATTATTTAATGAAAAGTTTATAGGATGGATAAAAAGTGATAACATTTATAATAAAAAGTGATATCTAATTAATAAAAGTGATAAATGTCCAATTAAATTATTTAATGAATACATTTCTTAAATAATAAAAGTGATAATATTTTTTATGAAAAATGACACCTGATAAAGAAAATGTGGTAATTAGTTAAATGAATTCATAAATTATTAATATAATAATAGATAAAAAGTGATAATTAATTAGTGAAATTATTATTCAATTTTTTTTGTCAATTATATTATTTAGACACAATTTACATTAATTGTGTTTTTAAAGAAAATATTTTATTTATTTACAAATAATAATATAGATATAATAATAATAATAATATACGTACTACTAAATTATAATAATAAGATGAAGTCTAACTCAATTGTGTAATAAAATAAAAAAAAGTCAAAATGGCAAAAGGATTACGAATTAATTAGTTAGCTATGCGTGTTTTAACCGGGTAAATATTTGAACCGTCTCACGGAACTTATTCCGTGACACGGTTTCGTACAAGTCTTTTCCCATAAAAAAAGTAAATAAACAAGAGTGTGAATCAGATTCATATTTAATGTCGGTTTATTTTTATTTTTATGAGTTGATATTGGGTGCATCCGGATATAAGGGTGTATCTATATGTGTATAACTTTTTATTCTATTTTGTATACGTGTTTCTTAATAATCGTATACTTTTTTACACTAAGTTTTTCATTAAAAAAATTAGTATCATATGTGTATAACTTTTTATTGAATAGTACATGTTTTTTTTAATAATTGTATATTTTTTTCACTCAATTTTTTATTAAAAAACTAACAATTAAATTGTATACTTTTTTGTTCATAATTGTATATATTTTTATTTATATTTGTATACATTTTTGAAAGCGAGTGTAAAGTATAATTAGTCTTTTTTTTTTTGCTTTAACAAGTTTTATCAATTAGAACATCAGTGGAAAAATTAACTGGGTTTAATGAGGAATTTTTGTTTTTGTTCCTACAGAGCATGCTTTGTAAAATGACTCCAATACTTTTTTTAGTCTCAAAGTATTTTTTTTAATACTTACTCCCATAAGTTTATAAATTTGTAAATCTAGTCCCAAAGAAATTCCTCTTTGCATTCTTGATCCCATAATTTTTTTATAAGAAAATATTATCAACAAAATTATGTTGGAATTAAGCGTGCAAGGAAAAAATCATTTGAAATTAAATTTACAAATTTTATAAATTTATGAGGTCAATTATGTAAGAAAAAAAACGTTTGACACTTTAAGAAAAAGTATCAAACTATTTTACAAAGTATGCGTATCCTATGGGACAAATAATACTATTTCCTCTACCATTGTTCTTTCCCTAAGTAATTATCCTCAAAAGTTATAGCATCAGCTATTGAAAATTTAAAAAGGACTAGTGTTAGCCGAAATTATCGTCAAAAGTTGTAGCATCAGCTATTAAAATTTAAAAGGACTAGTGTTAGCCGAAATTCACTCACTATAAAATATTCCTCCATCCCAAATTTAACTTCACTGTAGATATGTAGTTTAAGAAAAATAACTTTTTGACTTACTTTTGGGTGTAGTATGATATTTTTGGGTAATATATAAATGATAAAGTGTGTTAAAAAGGTAATAGCAAATTTGAAATTAAAGTATGTTGGAGGGATATTAGTTAATTACTTTTTCCTTTTATGAAAGTGTGAAGTTGAATTTTGGACAGACAAAAACGGAAAATGTGAAGTTGAAGTTGGAATAGAGGGAGTACAATTTTGTAAGAGTTGATCTCTTATGTACCTAGATGTACAAGATATTAAAAAATACTATTTTGTTTTAAAAATTATTATACACTTTAGTAAATTCGTTTAAATATGAAAAATATTCAAGTTTGAGTAATTTTTATTTTTTTAATGAAAAATAAAAAATATACAAATTTTATACTAGTAATATTTTAAACTTTTTATTAGTAAATTGGAATTGGAAGAGAGGGAAATCCTAGAATTTGGTTAGGTTTTTAAGCAGCCTAGTTTAATGAGGTGGCTGGTCCCGCAGCAGATTCAAAATCACACAACATTTCAAAAATCCCACCTGCATTCACGCTTTGGAAGCCTCTGAGCGGCAAAAAAGCTCACTCACTCCCAATGTCCTCCACCTCCGTCCTCCGCCGCCCCTCAATCTCTCCCTTCCGCTCCAGGAAATCCCTTCCTCCGCCTTCCGGCGTTCCTCCCGCCACTCTAACTTTATCCTCTTCCTCCTCCACGGCGTCCTTTTCGAGGCAGCCTGCTCCGCCGCCTCCGACTACGGCTTCCGGCAAAGTTAAAGAGAATGTTACCGTCACTGTGCGGTTTCGTCCTCTCAGGTGAGTTGCTCTTTGATTTTGTGATTTTGTCAACTAAAATTTCGCAGCTATTTACTAATGTTGATTTGTAATTCAGTTTTGTGTTTTCTCGTTTGCAGTGCGAGGGAGATTGGTAAAGGTGATGAGGTGGCTTGGTATGCTGATGGAGACTGCACCGTGCGCAATGAGTTCAATTCTGACATTGCATATAGTTTTGGTCAGTATCTGCTTTCTGAAATCGATCTCACACGCACACACCATTTGCCATTGGCGTGAAATGTGTTATTAGAAGATAATTTGAGTAAAGGTGAACTCTTGAATTGAACGAGCTTCATAATTTAACTATTATAACGGAGGACTAGCTGTATCTCGTAGTGGGTGGGTGAGTAGTTGATTTTTGTTGTTTAGAAAGTGAAATAAGTTAATGCTTTGAGTTTGTGAGGAAAATGTTCCTTTAATAATGATAAAGCAGTAGAACAGAATTCTAGGTAGTTCCTTACTTTCTTTTACTAGAGTAACTAAATGACTGTCAAGTAAAATTGACTTGTGTATCCAGAACTTTGAGAATGCTCTTCTTTAAATATTTGTAATAAGAGTGGCTTTGTAGGGTTGATTGAAATATCAAAACTTTGATGTAGAAATGAACATTCGTGCCTATCACATATTCACATGCTTATGAATGTTACTGTTTGAGATCCTGTATTTTTCTGAAAGTGGCGGCGGCATGATCAAGCGTTATTTAGATTAGACATAAATCATAATGGCGATGCATATATGGTAACAATGTAGTTATGTTTGCATGACGTGCACTAATATTTAGCTAGAAAGAAATTACTGTTGGTCAAGTTGATGTTTCTAGTTATTAGGAAATCGATAGGTTTGATAATGTTATGGCTTATAAGATGAATACTTTTTCAGTTTTGTCTTTATCTTTATAAAATATTAATAAAGCAAATTAATTACTAGTTTTGTGTGGAATACTTTCTGCTTGCTTCCTAAAGAGTAAAAAAGAAAATATAATGATGAGAGTGAGAAGTTTTAATGATTCTTTCTTTGCCACATCTGTGTTTCCTTAAAGAAGGTAAAAATTCCTCTGGAACATAAAATTAACGGAGAAGGGTCTTGACAACCGTATAAATTAAAGTTATAAACGTGTGGATTGCCCTAACAGGCTGACATTTCATTTATATCTGTTAATTTCTTTTGAAGAATGGAATTAAGAATATTCTTGAAGCATTGCAATTTGATATTTATGCTATTGCGTATGCGGAAGGTCTCTAGGTTGTTAACTAAGGATTCATGTTCTAAATTTCCATTTCTGAAATATTCTTAGGTTCATCACTTGCTTCTTCTCCGTTGTTTTTTTATCTTTATTGATGATCAAAACTGCTTTTGGTCCCAGATAGAGTATTTGGTCCTGCAACAACTACTCGCAATGTGTATGATGTTGCAGCGCAGCATGTTGTGAGTGGTTCCATGGAGGGAATAAACGGTATTAATTTTCAATACTCTACTTGTTGTAATGTTAGCTCCATATTACACTACTTAGTAGAACTCATTTACATTGCTCTGCTTAAAGACTGCACAAATACTATTTATAACAATGCGATGTCATCTTTTAAGATTTCTCTTTTGAAAGCATGGCGAAAACACAATCATTTCTGGAAAATAAAGGAAACTGATCCATGCCTGCATATGTTGATTACTTTGTACCATTTAATACATTTTCTGGTTGTTTATAACTCTTGATTTTTGATAATTCGTTGTGGTTTTGTAGGGACTGTATTCGCATATGGCGTTACTAGCAGTGGAAAGACACATACGATGCATGTAATTGCTCATTTTCTATTCCATGTCCAAAACTTTTAGTACCTTATATTACAACATTCACTTAGAGGGTGCTTGGTTTATTACAAGGAATGAGAATGGCAATGATAGAGTGGGGAATGGTAATAATGATGTCTTTTACTATATATAATGGTTTTGTTAGTATAGCCGTATTGGAATGACTGTCTTAACTAATAATTTTGTTTGGTATACTTTGTATTTTGTAGGAATGAAATCAAAATTTTACTTATTATTTATTTAATTTAATTATAATTATAATTTTACTTTTTCTTTTTTGGAGAAAAGCTTATTTTAATATTTTTTAGATTTCTAATAATTTTTTTATCATGCAAAAACAAAGGAATTGGGATTGGGTCTCATAATTCATTAAGGAATGAAAGTCACAGTGGCCAATTTATCTAGTAATGACTCATTCCTTAGTTCTTGGGAATTATCTACTGTGGCAGTAATCAAACCATTTAAACAAGCACGTCTTTTCTATTCCATTTCCGTTCCTCTTTTGAAAAGCCTCCAACCAAACACCCCCTCGGCAAGAGCATAGCTATGACCCCTTGGCTTGTCATTTTGTCTAATAGTCTTAGCATCATTTTCCCTTGATTGGGTTCACACACTCATATTATTTTCCTCTTATGGCTTATGATGTAAAATTGTCTCTGCTGTTTCAGGGGGAGCAAAAATCACCAGGAATCATACCACTGGCTGTGAAAGATGTCTTTGGAATTATACAAGAGGTAACGCCTATAACATAATGGTGGTCCAGGCCTCCAGGAAAAGATTGCTGTCTTGTTTACAAACAATTAATAGGTTATTCTTTTCTAAAAATGGGATGATCTTTGCAATGTTTTATCAGACACCTGGACGGGAGTTCCTCCTCAGAGTTTCTTACCTGGAAATATACAATGAGGTAAGTTTTATTATTGGCATATTAGGCGCATTATTTTCTTTGGGTTTGATTGTCTGCTATAGGTGATGTGCTACGATAAGATCAGCTGCTAGTATATGAGATTCACTTTCATTATTATCTGCCTATCTGCTAATTATTGATAAGATTGGTTCAAGCACTCTGACATTGTCATTATTTTTCCTCTGGCGTTATTTGCAATAACTGGTTTATTTTGACTCGATGAAATAAAACTGCATGCTTGATTTTATACTTGTGACAGTTTTATGCTTACTATACATTTATCAGTTATTTGCTTTAGATTTTTTGATGCATGACTAGCTACTTGAAAATTTAGGTCATCAATGACTTGCTTGATCCCACCGGTCAGAATCTTAGAATACGAGAGGATTCTCAGGTATCTTTTCTAAGTGGTTGAATCAACTGGACTGCTAAGTGTGCTATGTTTAATCTATCTGTCATTGTGAGGGATATTATTTTATTTTGCAGGGCAGATATGTGGAGGGAATAAAAGAAGAGGTTGTACTATCTCCTGCTCATGCTCTTTCACTAATAGCATCCGGTGAAGGTAACTTGTAACTTCTGCTAATCCAATTATTCATGAATCCTTATCAAGTCTTGCACATTACTTTTGATAACAATACCTTAAATTTTTTGCTCTTCCTCTACGACATGCACATTTTTTGTTTGTTAACATGTTATAGTGTTCTTCAGCAGTTTTTAAACGTCTGTCTAAAAAGAATCGTAACTCTTTCTCTGAATATTATGCAGAGCATAGGCATGTGGGTTCTAATAACTTCAACTTGCTCAGCAGCCGAAGTCACACCATATTCACATTGGTATCATATCTCTTAATTTTCTTTAGTTTGTATGTTCTGTATTACCTGCAACAATGTTCATGCTGTCCTTTTTGGTTACATTAATTCTGTCATTACGTCTTTTCAGTAGTTAAATTGGGAATGCTTGTACTTTGCAGTCTTCACCTGAATTCGATGGACACAATTAGAATGTTAATCAAAACCGTCATTTAAATTAATTGGTTGCTGATATAGTGTGTGGGTTTCAAGACTAGGCTGTTGGGTTTTTATAAAGGGCTGAGGCAGGTTTTCTCTTTTTCTCCTTGAGCCATGTACATTCTGCTACCTAGTAAAATCAAACCATGTAACAGCTAGTAAATGATGAGCAACAAGGGTACTCTTGAATTTTACTATGGCTGCCACTTGTGCTACTCTCAAATTTTGTGCTTGTCATGATTTTGACTTGCTGTCTATGCTGTCATTTTCGTTGGTGTACAGATGGATTTTGAATGCTGGTATACTACGTTCCTTTTCAGTATATTATTGTCGTGTCATTTAAGTAATTTTCTTTGCTGTGAGCCTGTGGCTTTACCTTTGAACAATAGCAATTGAACTGTATGATTGTTGAAATCATACATTCATAATAAGTACCGGCTTCTTTCTTTTCTTTTGGTTCTTCAAAGGGGAAAATGATCTACAAGCTTAGCTGTATAGTATAATCAATAAAGATGCAGTATCCTAAATGACTTGTCTTGAACAAACTAATGTAATTGATTATGATGATAATTGTATATTGTTGCATTGGTGTTCAATGCGGGTTCAGTTTAAGAGTCTAATAATTGGATCTTTAATGGCTTATTCATCTCAGACTATTGAAAGCAGTTTACGTGGGGAAAATGAAGGAGAAGAAGTAACTTTATCACAATTGGTATCCCTCCTGTTATTTCTGTCACTTTATTTTGCTTTGTTATTTCAATAGTTATCTCAATTTCAATTTAGTATTTTCTGTTAATCACTATTAGTTCTTACTCTCATTACTTAATAAAGTGCCCGAAATTTTCTCTTTGCACCTTTCTTCATCTTCATTTTTTCTATTTCTTTCCGTCGGACTTTTACTATATCTCATTGTCATGGCTCAAGATATTTGACATATAGTACTAAAATCTTTTATAGCATTTAATTGACTTGGCAGGATCTGAAAGTTCCAAAACAGGGACAAATGGATTAAGGAGAAAAGAGGGTTCATACATAAATAAAAGCTTACTTACACTTGGAACTGTAAGAGACATGGCCACACTCTAATTCTTCATGTATATATTTCTTAGTTTATCTTGGCTGACATTATGAAGCATTTGATGTCTCCAGGTTATATCCAAATTAACAGATGGAAAATCCACTCACATACCATTTCGAGATTCAAAACTTACACGCTTATTGCAGTCATCTCTTAGTGGCCATGGTCGAGTCTCAGTAAGTTGTAGTGCAAATTTCCATAAATCTTATACTAGAAGCTCCTATTATGTGAATGCTATCTTGAGACTTTAGTTTTATGTACTGTTTGAGTATGAATTTTGATTCTTTTTTGAACTTTGTGTATAGCTTATTTGCACAGTGACACCAGCCTCCAGCAATACTGAAGAGACACACAACACTCTTAAATTTGCTCAACGTAGTAAGCATGTTGAGATCAAGGCTTCTCAAAACAAGGTAACTTATCTGATGTATATGGAAGTTTTATCTTTGAAAGTTAAAGACAGGCAGAAACCTTGGAATTCTGTTAAAGCTATTGGTAATCTTTTCTTATCTGTCCTGGGTAGATTTTGGATGAGAAGTCTCTCATCAAAAAGTATCAGAGAGAAATATCCAAATTAAAGCTAGAACTTCAGCAATTAAAGAGTGGCATGATGGAGAAAGAGAATCAAACGACTCCAAGTCAAGATGATTTAGTTAATTTGAAACTGCAGGTTGGTTCAAACAATCTCTACAACAGTTTGTATAAGAAAATAAGAAAGAAACATGACCGTGTGTTGCAATTCCTTCTCTTTGTGCTGGTATATGTGCTATTTCATCTTAAACGAATTCTAGAATTGATAGTTTTTGATACTTAGCATCACTATTTTACTACAGAGACCCTGAAGCGAATTGGACTCTGTTTCAAGAAAGTCTAATATTACTAACTAATATGTGTGGATTATGATGCCAAAAATTCTTAGAGGCATGGATGCTCATTCATATCCTGGGTGATGATGGACCAAAAAAACAAAAGAAGATAAGAAATAGTATGATTTATGGCCCTATTGCGAGCCCAAATTAATAACTATTCAAAAGACTTTTTCATGGAGATATCTTACACTCCTTCAACTGTGGCTCCAGTGTAATATACTCTCTGTCAATGAAGTCAGGAATATCAGACACTTGTGCCCTTCATTATAAATTCTTAAGTGTTGCTATAGTAGTACCATGTATGGGATCTCTCCTACTTCAAGATCATATGTGTCTGACATAGTTTCTATGTTGCAGTTGGAAGAAGGTAAGATTAAGTTGCAATCAAGATTGGAAGAGGAAGAACAAGCAAAGGCTGCTTTGATGGGAAGGATCCAGAGATTGACCAAGCTTATCTTGGTTTCTACCAAAACGTCTGTCCAACCGAATATCCTTGGAAAGACCGGTCATAGGCGGAGGCATTCATTTGGGGAAGATGAGGTATTGATGCAGATGTTGTTTTGTACTATTATGCAAAGTCCAATATATTGTTATTTTATTCAATCTTCTCATTGGATAATATGGCTTACCTAGCCCTTTCATCATCTGAAGGTCCAGCTTCTGTAATCTGCATTATGTGTTTGTCTTCCTTGCTTATGCAGCTAGCTTACTTGCCGGATAGAAAGCGAGAGAGCTTAACTGATGATGCTGGAAGTATAGATTCTGAAATTTCTGTTGATGGAAGGTGTGAAGCCACAAATCTTGATGAGTTTGTCAGAGATTACAAAAAGAACAGGAGGAGAGGGATGCTTGACTGGTTCAAATTAAAGGTAATCTAATTGCTGCTTCTTTTACTTTTAACCTTATGTTTGTTTTGAAGGATGAGTGATGTAAATGCTTAAAACATGAATTTCAGATTACATACGAGTGTTATTATTCTGTGAATGCAGAAGCCTGACAATTTGGTTGGCACATCATTACATGCTGATAGTGAGAGTTCTGCAAGTGGTTCACCTGCATCATCAAACTCATCCCAACTCAGAGTTTTATATAGTGATCTGAAAGATACACAGAGGAGGTCAATCAGTCGAAAAGTAGATGCTCGTCCTCCTGCAGGTTCTTTTCCTGAAAGGACTCAAGCAGGTGATTTGTTCAGTGCAGCTATAGGTGTGCAGCATCTCCCACTGGTGAGATTAGATTTATGCTTCTATTTACTTGATTAAAATTGTATCAGACATTTAAAACAATGGTTAATTTGCTGTGTTCAACCATTACTACCTACAAAATTTTTCAGTGGTTCTTATTTTCATATTTCTTTAGCAGAGAGGTTCTATTTTTTTATCACTCTTATCTTCAACAAATGCAGATGCACTAACTGACCCACAAGTCACATTCTGCATTGTTTTATGATTTATCTTTTTATATAAATCCTTTAATACTTGCATTGCATCTTTCGATGGTCTTAATACCGTGTTTGTGCGTGTGCACACACTTCTTCCACAACATATTCATCTTGCCTTTCATCTGATCATGTGACTTGTATATGTCAGGGAAACCTCTTATATACTTGTTGCCACCAACCATTCTATTAAATATGCACTACGGTTCTTGCCCTTAAACCAATAAGTTGAATAGGTTTTTGAACTCTATCACTGGACGCTAATTGGGAGGAGGGCAAACATCTCTGTTCTTAACCAAAAATGTCAGACTACATCTTTAAGACTAGAATGCCATGTAGTAAAATGTTGATCTCCATACTGAATTTTGTGATCACTGAAACAGTGACTTATCTTTCAAAATGAAACCCCATGTCTATAAAGCCTGCTTACATTGAATTTTTGGAAATGAAGGATTTGAGCTAGCATACATGCTTCAACATTTGCCTTGAATGATTTCTATAAACTTCATCGGTACATGTCTTGTAGACTGGGAGCACTATCACAGATCAAATGGATCTTCTTCGTGAGCAAATAAAAATGCTAGCCGGAGAGGTTGCTTTATCTACCAGTTCTCTGAAAAGATTATCAGAACAAGCAGCCAAGAATCCTGGAGATTCCAAACTTCTGGTTAGTTGTTCAAATATTGTTGATAGTTTATCTAGGCATACCAATGTCATTGAAGGTTCATGTTGCTTACGGGTTCTGATTATGGGGTGATATTGATGTAACTCAAAATTTTCATACTTCTCATCCTGATGCAAAGTACGTGATTTACATTGAGGATCATTGGTGTTCTCGTATGGTTATTTGATTTAGGAAAATATGCAAAGGCTGAAGGGAGAAATAAGAGAGAAGAAGCTACAGATGCGAGTTCTAGAGCAGCGTATGATTGGCTCAGTGGAGACATCTCCGTATGGTACAAGTGTTGTTGAGATGTCTCAGGTGAGTCTCTGAGCTTACTAGCAGACAAAAGTCACAAAGCATTCATAAAACTGTAATAACCAACTGATGATTTGTACATTAAATATGCTGAGTTCTTTGGTGGCTTGAGCTGTATATTAAACTTGGATTGCCATTACATGAGAAGCTCAAACACAAATAATTGCATTTTATTTTCTAAATTTTGTTTGCTGCTTGTTCAATCTTTATGTGGTCTTCTGCAGGCTTTGTCCAGGCTTGCTACTCAACTTAATGAAAAGACTTTTGAACTTGAGGTATGTTGAACCCATTTTAATGTATCTCTATTGCGATAATATCATTTGGTCATGTATAAAACTAACTCGAATAAGTATCATTATTGGGAAAAGATCAAATCAGCTGATAACAGGGTCCTTCAGGAGCAATTACTAGAGAAGGTAAATATCATCTTTAAGTGGCTAAGCGCTTATACTCTTATCCTACATTCCAACAGCAAGATGAATTTTTTTTTCTTCTTTCATTAGACATTGGAGACTACTGAGATGCAAGAAACCATTGATCTATTGAAGCAGCAGCTTGATTCCTTGATTGCAAATAAAAATTTGAGTGCTGATAGTAGCACTATTAGGATGAACAGTTCTGAGGATTCCTTAGAAGTTGTTACTGTAAGAGGGTCCGAGATTAATTCATGCGAAGAAACGTCCCTAGATGAAAATACAATAACTAGTGCTGGGAGTTTAAATAGAATGTTCAACCATGGGAATGCCAAGAAGTGCAATTGCGATGCCCTAACAAAGCCTCAACTTCTTGCGCAAGTACGTATCTTAAGGTTTCATTCATTGTTAATATTCTTAACTTGATCTTCATCAAGAAAATTACAACTGAAGTCGTTTTATTAGTCCTTACAAATGCTCCTTTAAGAATATCACAACTACCCATTGTGGTTTGTATTATTTTACAAAACAAAACCTGCAATTTTTAAGAAACATATGTTCGTTGTATATTTTATTTTAAAGTGTAGCTAGGCTAAATTTTTGGTTAGTTTTTATAATTATCCGGTAATGTCTTAGCATTTAATTGTTATGCATTCCTTCTCAATCAGGCTGCTGAGATAGAGTCACTGAGACAAGACAAGTTAAGAATGATTGAAGATAAGGATGAGTTAGAAATTCACTGCCGAAAACAGACTGAGGAAGCTTCTTATGCGAAAGAACTTGCGTCTGCTGCAGCCGTAGAGCTCCGGAACTTGGCCCAAGAGGTAACGAAGCTTTCCTACCAAAATGCGAAACTCACTGCTGATCTGGCAGCTGCAAAAAATCCTGCTTCAACCAATATAAGGCAAACAGGAGTCAGTGGGACCAGGGCTGATCTACTCTCAAGAAAGTCTGAGGATAGGTTATCTTTGGAGGAGTTTGAACTAGAGTTGAATGCAAGATATCAAAGAGAAGCCTCTTTGGTTGCTGCATTATCTGAAAGAGATAAAACAGAAGCTGATCTACGAAAGAGACTCGATGATTCAAAGAGGGTTGAAGAAGAACTGGAAAATGAACTTGCAAACATGTGGAGTTTGGTGGCAAATCTGCGCAAGTCTTCTGGTAGTTCCAACGAGACCAAATGTAGTAGACCATTCAATGAGAACATGGGAAGTGAGAATGTTGAATTATGGTCGTGTGAGGAGTTGAAAGCACCCTATCAATCAGAAAGAAGAAAGTTAAAGAAGATTGATGGTTCTAAGATCAAAGGTAAAAGTGGCTTGCTATTTGAAATTACTGAGATAGTCGAAAAGATACTAACTCGTGTCCCTGGAATGTCATTCGCAGGGCTTCAATAATCTTCTGCAGTAGACCAATACTACAATTCTTACGTTCAAGTACTCGGATGCCCCGATGGTGGGGCTTTCGTGGATTGCGACCTGGCCTGACTCTCCATTTCCAGAGCTTTAATTATGGATGAGAAGGTAAGCAGGTGACTGATACTTTCTTTCTCTGTAGTGTTTAAGAAGAAGTATGATCTGCAAATGTGTATATACTCAGCTTGTCTCTAATGCTTAGAGAAGCAGCTCTAGTTTTAACCTTCATGTACAGCATTTGACAACTCCGAAACATGTACTATGCTCTAATATTATCTGAGAACTTCTTGTGACCAACCTTGAATCATCTTAACAAGTTTTTAAATGAAAAAAAAAAGAAGAAAAAAAGTAATCACGTGTTTAGTTTAAAAGTGAACATGAAAATTAAATTCCAACATTTAGCATATTATTTTCGAATTAGATTTAGTAGTTATGTATTAGTCATCAATTTCTCCGTTATAATAATTAGAAAAAATCTATTGTGAGTAGGTGCACAGATGTATGGATTGACTCATTATTATAGAATGCTTATTATTTAATTAAAATATATTGTGGTTAGTTAAAGTAGATTTATTAAAGTATGGTAAATGAAATATTAAAATATGAGAGGAACTTGGGTAGGATTGGTCTTACCAAAATTTGGTAGAATCGAATCCTTGCTGGGTAAGATCATATTGTAGCGTTGATTTAATCACTTGAAATCACGAATTTCAAGACACAATTCCTGAAATGTCCAGGATTTCTCCTCTTTCGCCAACACTGTCCACTCACCTTTCTTCTTCTCAGCTTTCGCTGTCGGAGTCCCATTGGCGCCGTTGGACTAATGAATTGGACAGCCCACTTCACTTTTCTCCTTCTCCCTCTCCCCGAGTCCCATTCGCACAAAATTCCATCCAATTGGATTTAGGAATTGGGTCGCTCACTTCACTTTTTTCTTTTCACTCTCGCCGGATTCCCATCCTGTAAAAATCGCATTTGTTGAGATTGTCCATTGGTGAAGAATCGATGTTAATTTGCAAGTGGATTCCCCATCATGTAGCTAAACGGATCCCCGAAATCGTCAACCAGGTCGGAAGAATGATAAATTGTGTTAGTCGGGAACTACCGTTAGCGGCGGCGGCGTCGGCGTCGTTTCCACCGTCGACTGAAGAACTCGCCAAAGAAGTAGCTAGCTTGAAATATTTGACGACCTAGCGCTTCAACTTCCCAAATATCTGGCGCTTCAACACATTTGTTACCTAGAGCAAATAATTGGACAGGACAACAACAACTTGGAAATTGTCTACTTTCAGGACCTTTAAATTTTTTGTTGGCTGTCATAAACACCCGTATGAGTCGGTTGTTTCCACTGTAGAAGATGAAAAGCAATTGAGGCGGTTCTCCGTAAATGAGCCAGTCAGCTCAAACTCATGTGAAAAACTATCAAAGTAAGCAAATGTTTTTGAATTTATAGGCAATCACCATGTGGAGACCTTGAGCTCATTCAACTTGCATTCAGTAAGAATTTGTGTAATAGGAAACAACAAGAATATGGAAAACATCATGAATGGAGACAAAATTAATGAGATAGCAAAGACTTTCTCATCCTACCAATTTGGAGACTATTGAGCTCATTACCTTGCCCAAGCTGTAAAGCATATGCATCTACGCCTCACTAAATTGGGGCTCACTGAATTCATTGTTTATCAAACGTTGCAATAAACAGAGAAATCTATCTTTGAGTGAGATTAATGCTCGAAAGCTAGCATCAGTCAAATATGGAAAGAGCTGGTGGAATAGTCATTTGCAGGATGAAATGAAGCTGCTACTATCACCATTATTTCAGTTAATGGAAGAATCGCCTGAACTTGGGGAAACATCACACGACAGTGAACCAGTCATAAACAATGCAAGGGAGGATATAGTTGAAAATATAGTTGACAATAATATTAATTATTCTGTATTGAAAATTAATGCTCATAATAACTATAAAGAAACTAGTGTTTTGGTTAACTTATTTTTATGGGAAGTGAGGTATAACACTGTTGGTTTTCCAGTCGTTTATGTTATTCTTCCATTTCTTATTAGAATTTCAATGCAATTGTTAAATTTTATTTGAATGTTTTTTCTTAATTAGATAATTTAATTGAAAAGTTCAATTCAATTAATTTTTTAAAATTGCTCTTTCAAATAAAGAGTAATCTAATTTATTATAAAGAATAACTCAATTCATTCTAAAAAGTAATCTAGTTATTTTTATAGAGTGGTCTAACAACTGCAATTTTAAATAAAGAGTAATCTAATTTATTATAAAGAGTAACCCAATTCATACTAAAGAGTAACCTAATTATTTTTATAGAGTGATATAACAACGTATAAATTGCATATAATTTAATTAATTTTAAAGAGTGATCTAATTAATTTCAAAAAGTGATCTACCTAACACCAAAGAGTAACCTAGATTGTATAAAATTTTATTCTTCATAGTATATGACTTTATTTTTAGAAATTAAACGCTCAAATTAAGGAGTGATCCAATTAATATCAAAGAGTGATCCAACTAATTTAAAGAGTAATCTAATTACAAAGTGATCTATCAATTTACATATTGCATATAATATAATTCTTCAAAATACATGACTTCAAATTTATAAAATCAAAGTCTCAAATAAAATAGTAACCCGATTCATTATAAAGAGTAACCTAATTAATATAAAAAAGTAATCTTGTAAACAGAACATAAACAAATGAATAACCCAAAAAGCTTTTCATAGTAACCCGAATCATTGTAAGGAGTAACCTAATTAATAGAAAAGAGTAAACAAAAAAATTATAGAAAACAAAATAAAATAAAGAGAATAATTAATCCAAAAAGATTTCTTATAGTAACCTGAATTATTATAAGAAGTAACCTAATTAATAGAAAAAGAATAATCTAAGAAATTATTTACAAACAAAATAAAATAAAGAGATTCCATAAAATTAAAACAAAATATCACACGGCAGAATGCATTCCCCACCACAGCAGAACGCAAATTGAAAGGGTGGTATTGCTTAATTGCTTTCTCCTCTTTCTTCGAGCAGGATGATGTTGAAAAGGAAACATAACCATGTGAGCCTGCACTCGAGCATCCATATTCTTCTTGAACGTCATGAACCACTTCTTCACCAAACACAGCTGTGCATAGTTGAGCTCATCTAGCGAAAGATTAACATAAAAAGTTATTGACCAAATCCTACTAATTAATCAATTAATGAAAACATAGAAAGTTATTGATCAAATCCTGCTAATTAATCCCCATTGGCGTGTAACTAGTGAGTGCGTTGGGATTTATTCATCAACGCGAGTGTAAAAGAAGGTCCAAATAAAACAACATAGGGCTGGTGTGGATTTCTCAGAGCTCGAGGAATTATTTGAGACATAATTCTGAACGTGTTAAGCTCCAAACCTTTACTGAGAGAAATAAAAGGTAGGCTAGGATCAATAAAATCAGCAACACCCTCAAGAAATGAGGCACTGAACTACATCAGGATATATTAGTTAGGAGGATATAAACATTTTCAATTTAAAAGAAAAATAAATAAAGACCATAAATTAAAGCTCATTATATGAAATTTGCTGTACGTTTGAGTTATAATTCAGAATCATATCATCAGGGAAGCCAAGTAAATGAATTTCAACAACCTAAACAGGCACTGCATGGAAGCAAAAGTCTGCACCCTTTGAAGCATCTTTAGCATCTATTGTGACAATAATACTACCTCCGTCCCACAACAAGGAGTGCATTTTACCATTTTCGTCTGTCCCAACACAAGAGGTGCATTCCCCTTTTTAGTAAAAGGGACCCACACAAATTAATTTTTTCTCTGTCCATAACCCCACACTTCCCACTAATACACCTACTTAAAATATTATTTCTCTCACCTCAACTACCCCAACTATCCATTAAATATTATATCCCTTAATCTACGTGCAAAAAAGTTCCGCCACTCTTATTGTGGGATGAAGGGAGTATTTTCTGACAGCTTGTGCTCTGAAAAATACCTACTAGAACCAAAGAGATTATATGAAAATATTGATAAATAGACGGATGGAAGATACTACTTACCAATTATAATGATTCTCATTAATTGATTGACAAATTTTGAAATCTCGTAAAAGGCATAAGGACTTCTAATTGAGCCTTTTTGTCAGCAACATGAGCCGCCATAATGGTTCCAAATGATCCACCACCGAGCACCACAACATATAACCACCAAGACATGCTATAAATATCCTTCACTGATAAAAAATTACAAGTCTGAATCTAAGAAACAAAACTATTATCTACTTGGAAAGAAAGAAACAACTCTTACCACTATTATTGAACATAATTACAACCATATAATTGGAAGAAAAAAAATGTCAAATTGATACGTCGAACACGGACAAAATTGGGCATCAATAAGTGCATGCTGCTGCTGAAATTAAATAAGGCCTTTGGGTCATACTAATCAATCCAAAGAAGAAGCATCTTTTACACAATAATAAAGGGTTTGAACAATGATTACCATAGGGACAGGGTAAGGCAGAGTATATCTAGCACAAAATTAGAAGGGGAAATTGTATTCTAAAATGTGAAGCACTTAATTGACAGTGAATTAGTTAGGTTTTTATTATAATGTTAGTTTTACCTTGTTGACAAGATAGCAAAAAAAAAAAAAAGAGATCAATCTCACACAAGATTAACAACATTTACAGTTGAAGAACATAAGAAAATTTACTCATGTTGGACGAACACGGCCTCCTCAGCAATTATTCAGCCTTCACTGCAAGATTTCACTATAAGCATTAACTCTGAAGCTCGATTCGCCCATCCTATCGGAGCCTTTGAATCTGTCAGACCACGTCAACCAGTGCTCCTACTTCGGCTTCGCTGCGTCGACGGGGAACACCGAGCAGTTGAACTGCGTGCTGAGGTAGAATCTCACCGCTCACTATTACTCCGAAGACAACGATTCGCTGAAAATCGCGCTGGGAGCGGGCGTTCCGGCGGTGGTGCTACTGGTGATCGGCGCGGTAACTGTGGTTGATTGATGTGGATTGAAGAAGATTGCGTGGAAATCGGTGAAAAGGAAATCCAATTCAAATCTAACCCATTTGCTTTAAAAGGTTCGATTGTATGAGTTTTAAAAAAAAGACGGTCCTATTCTAGTATTTGTTTTAAAATATAATGTTAAGATGTTTTAATATGATTAATTAGTGTGTAATTATTAGATGGTAATTAGTATTTCTTTCTTACCATGTTTGCTTTTTACATGGGGATTAAGGAATACTCTATAATATTTTAATCTGTAGTGAGTAGTTGTATTAGTGTAAAATTGTGGGTCCCACGAAGATATTTAAATATTTTGTGTGGGTTTTATTTATTATAATGAGAAATATAAACCATTCTATGGGATGCCCAAAATGAAAATGCATAAACGTTTCTATAGACGGAGGGAGTAAATTATATTATAACATTTTAAAATCGTATTTTACATAGTTTATATTAGTAATTATTACTATCTAGTACAAAATATATACTAATATTACTGGGAGATACAAAATATATATTTTATTACTACCAGGTACAAAAATATGTAATAAAAAGTCTCAACTACCCCTATACGAATATCGCTGAATACAACCATATTGAATACACTATTTTACGTACATCGTACAGATTTCTTATTGTAATATAATCTTATACAAAAAAATATATCTAAATATTTTAAATACTTATCTAAATATTTCTGAATACATCATGCAGATTTGTTATATAATTTGAATACAAAAATATGTTTAAATATTCCGAATATTTATCAAATTATTTTTGAATATTACAAATTTCTTATTGTAATCTAATTTGGATACCAAATATACATTATCTAAATACCAAATATATCTAAATATTTGAATACTTATCTAATTATTTATGAATACTGCAGAATTCTTATCGTAATCTAATCTGATAGAAAATATTTTTAAATATTTTGAATACTTATCTAAATATTTCTGAATATATCATGCAATTTCTTATCGTAATATAATCTGGATACCAAAATATATATAAATATTTCTGAATAAATCATTCAAATTTCTTATCGTAACAATATATATAAATATTGTGAATACTTATATATGTATTTTTGAATACATCGTAAGGATATTTTTATTGATAATATAATATTAAAAAATATTTTTAAATATTTTGAATACTTATCTAAATATTTCTGAATATATCATGCAATTTCTTATCGTAATATAATCTGGATACCAAAATATATATAAATATTTCTGAATAAATCATTCAAATTTCTTATCGTAACAATATATATAAATATTGTGAATACTTATATATGTATTTTTGAATACATCGTAAGGATATTTTTATTGATAATATAATCTGGAGTCGTGTGGATTTTTTATCGTAATATAATGTGAATATCAAAATATACGTAAATATTTCTGAAGACATCATCTTTAATTAATTAATTAATTTTGAATAAAAAAATTTAAACCTATTTTTAATGTTTGACCAACGATTGACAAATCCCCAACATATTTCTATTTTGATGGAGAGATTAATGGTTAATTAATTTTGAATACAATTAAACTTAAATAGGGTTAAAAATGGTATTTGATTAATATAATTTAGATATTGTAATAAAGGTTAATAAATTATACATATAAGTAATGGACCCATTATATTAGGATAGTGTTCTATAATAATTAGAAAAATTCTCTTATGAAACATTATATATGTGAGGCGGACGTGTTAAAGTAGGTCTATTATACTGATAAAGTATGCTTAATGATTGTTAAAGTAAATTTTCCAAAATATGATAAATGATGAATTAAAGTATGATTTTTGAATATTATAATATGATTAATTATTGACATACTTTTACTATAAATAAACATACTTTACTTATATAATAAATATACTTTAGTAATGAGTCGACCCAACTCACAAAAAATCCGTCTCACAAGAGAGTGTCTCAATAATTATAGTTGATTTATGGAAAAATATCCTTCATATCCATATTCAAGGCGAATATTTATTAATAAATTTAGTATATACTAATAAATAAAAATTTATACAATTAATTAGCGATTTTTTTAAAAGTTTTTTTAATGAACTATTAATTAAAAAATATAGTATTTATTAAGAAATATATATACATGTATTATTAAATAAAATTAATAAAAATTGAGTGTACGAAAATTAATTTCATACACATATGGGATATCAACTCTTGATTTATTATTATTATTATTTATTTATTTATTTATTATTATATATTTTTCTTTTACCAAAATCCTTTTAATATTCGAATGCTTTGATTGCATGCATGCAAAATCATGGACCCACCTTTCACATTAATTAAAATTTCTAATTATTTATCTTTTCTGCACAAGAATTATCAATCTTCCCAAAATATTTACATACTTTGATTTGCTCATAACTCAAGGAAAATAATTTTTGGTATAATAATAATAATCTAAGAAAAGTAAAGAGATTTTAAGTAATTATTATAGGATTTGTAAGAAGGGTGATTTTTAATACTTAAATGTGATTTTTAAAAATTAAAATCTAATTTTCAAAATTAAAAACTAAGTGATTGGTCGTTAATAGTTGGGATGATCAATTAAAATAATTTATCGAACCTAAGAGAGGAACGTGCTGGAGTTTAAGCGATCTCAGGTTTATCGTAATTTTATAAGGACGACGGAATGGAGTGATGGATAGGCAACAAATAAATGTAATTACACTAATACAAAAAATACTAATGAAATGAATCCAAAGATAAATGGATTCCAAATGATGTAAGAATGAAATTAGCAACAATCATGACATAGATAATAATGAAATAATGCAATTGATTCTAATCTCCCATGGTCATGACATATGAGTGATCACTAATTCCACCTAAACTCTCTCTCGAGATGGATAGGATGTAGGCCCTCAATAAGACTACAAAAAATACATAGGATCGAGACCAAAGTGAACACCTCCCACTAGGTACTAATTATTCTACGAGTTTCCTAACGAGGTACTAAATGCCCAATTAAGATTAAAATCAATTTGCATAAAAACTAAATTATCAAACACCAATCATGGAGCTAATCTCACAAAGGAGATTAACCTATCATAGTCTTAGAGAAACAACATAGTAAATTGTATCTACAAACTCCAAGATCAAACTATAAAGAAGTTAACAAAAATTAGAAATAGATTCCCCCTTTGAAGTGTTTCAATGGAGATCTTCTTTTTCTTCTTGTAATCTTCACTCCCTTTTTCTTCCTTGATCACTCGGATGATGGATGGATAAGTGTAGATGGATGAATGAAGAATGGATGAAGAGGATGGTGTAAAATGAAGGAAATGATGTGTGATGTGTGTGAACAGTGAAAACCCTTCGCCAATCTCATCAAATGTTGAAATTAGGGGTATTTATACCTCTTGGGAGCTTCTAAAAGACTGCTGATATTTTCTCAGATTTCTGCACAGATACGACCCGTGTACATGCACACAGTTCATGTAGAAACACGTTTCTCGATGTGCACTGTGTTGACGGAGCTCGACTCGTGTTCCGCACGCGGCCATGCCATGGCCGTGTAGGCGTTTTATGTGTTGGTGCACGACCTGGCTTACAGGGCCGTGCTCCGCACACGGGTCGTGCTTCTGCTGCACGAACACGACTCGTGTACATGCACACGGCTCGTGCTTAAGCTGCCCCTGTTATTCTTTTTTCATTTCGGCTCCCGACTTCGTTTTTACTCTGTTTTCACATATTTTTCATAAGTTTAAGCTCATTCTCACACATTTCTATAAAAACACAAAATACCATCAAAATATACATAAAATATGGATAAAATAATACGAAAACAGATATAAAAAGACATTAAAATTTAGATGAAAATATCGTCAATTACAAAGCTTGACTAATTAACGATTATAAAGATTTAAGTAATTTGAGATTTATTCAAGAGTTAAGGGGGATATATAAGATACAAAAAACATTTGAGAGTTATAATCTAATGGCAAGTTGCGTAATTAGTTGATAAGCATGAAGTCTGAGGCCTCCTAATAAGTTTCTATTAGTATACTTGCTCACGGAAAGTTGTCCGTCTTCATTGTATCCATACTTAGTTTAAGAGAGTTGTTTTTCTTATACTAATAGTATTTATGGAAAATTTTATTTTGAGGTGTTTCAAATATTTATGAACACTTTTTATTTTAAGGTATTTCGGTATGTTTTATTAATAGTAAAAATAAACTATACATTTTACGTACTTTTTACACTTTATTCATCAATTCTAATAAATTTATTTGCTTTTTACACTTTATTCATCATAACTAATAACTTTATTTACATCTTCTCTTTAAATTACTACCATCTTAACTCTATTTTTTCTTACATTATGTACTCCCTCCAACTCAATTTTAACTTCACACTTTTCATTTTGATCCGTCTCAGTTTTAACTTCACACCCCCACAAAAAGAAAAAAGTACATAACTAATATCTCTTGAATACACTTTAATTCTAAAATTATCATTACCTCTTTCACACATATCATAATTCAGCATTTATTTAATGCTCAAAAATACAAAAATAACTCAAAATATAACTTTTCTTAATTATGTGTGTACAGTAAATATTAAGATGAAAATAAGACAAAAATTTTTTTTAAAGAACAACATTATCTACTAATACGTACAAATATGCATAAATACTCAGGAGGAAGGGAATAAAAGAAAGAAATTGTTAATTATGTTATGTGCGTCAGGTTAAAATATGATAATATTTTTAAATTATATTAAGTTGAGGATGCATTTTATTTTATTTATTTATTTTTTGTGTTGTGTTACATATAATAGTGGGATGAATAAAAATAGAAAACATGCACATTGTTTGGATGATTGTGAGACGAAAAAAATTTACATTGTGGGGGGCAGACAGTGTGAAATTTTATATTTTTTAATAACTTATATTTTTTATTAAAAATATTATCAATTTTCTTTTAAAATGTTATCAATTTTCATTTATAATATAAAGACAAAAACTTCTGTGCACTCGGGCGCACGAACCACATTCCATGCGCCTTTAGAATTTTGTTTTAAATTGTATACCCTTTAGTATAAAGATGTGTACCCTTTATTTTCTAAAGAAAATTATTGTGTGTATCTGGGCTCATGAACAACACTCCGTACGCCTTTAGAATTTTGTGTTAAATTGTATACCCTTTAGTATAAAAATGTGTACCCTTTATTTTCTAAAAAAAAAAAATATTAATGAAAAGTGTATATACTTTAGAACAAAATGGTGTACCTTTTATTAATTAAAGTGTATACCCTTTAAACCAAAGCAATGTACCCTTACCAATAATACTAAATTTCTAAAGACGCACAGAATGTGTTCCCGTGCGCCGGACGCACGCAAACCTCACTCTAATATAAATTGTTTATGAAATAATTTACAATACAATTATTATTTTGCATTAATTTAGTATTACTTTTCATTAGAAAGATTATTAATTTTTATTCTATCTTACAAAACTCATTTTAAAAAAGTCCTATAAATTTATATATTATTGTGGATTGGGGGAGAATTATTTAACATTTTAGCGTCAAGTCAAGCCGTATATTATTGGGAATATGGAGGGAGAATTATTTAACATTTTAGCGTTAAGCAATGTACTAGCGTCCCAAAAATCAAACCACATACTAATCAAACTAAGACATCAATATAGTCACATACTAATCAAACTAACACGTCAATTAATATTATCCATGTTTATCTTTTGATCCATACACAAGTTACTACATACTTCTGCAAGAAAATTAGAAAAAAATAGGGACTAAACATTCAAAATTTTCGTCCATTTATACCCATTTCTTAACGCAGATATCATAATAACATAAGAATATTATACATATGAAGATGAGGTCCCCAACATCTTTTCCCTTCTCCATCTTTCTCCTCATTGCCCTCTCCTCATCCTATGCCAAGGCGGCCACATTCGACATCCGGAACAACTGCCCCTTCACCGTATGGGCGGCAGCTGTTCCGGGTGGTGGCCGCCAGCTCAACCAAGGTCAAACTTGGACCATCAACGTTGCAGCTGGCACGGCCCAAGCAAGAATATGGGCCCGGACCGGCTGCTCGTTTGATGGAGCCGGTCGGGGACGGTGTCAGACCGGCGACTGCAACGGGCTGCTACAGTGCCAAGGCTACGGTGCAGCACCAAACACACTAGCCGAATATGCACTCAACCAATTCAACAACCTCGACTTCTTCGATATCTCTCTTATCGATGGATTCAACGTGCCCATGGAATTCAGTCCGAATTCCGGGGGTTGCACCCGGGGCATCAGGTGCACCGCAGATATCAACGGGCAATGCCCCAATGAGCTTCGGGTCCCATTGCGCGACTACTGCAACGGGCCCTGCCCGGTGTTCAGGACGAATGAATATTGCTGCACTCAAGGGGACATTTGTAATCCCACAAATTATTCGAGGTTCTTTAAAGAGAGGTGTCCAGATGCTTATAGTTACCCTAAGGATGATGAGACTAGCACTTTTACGTGCCCTGGTGGAACCAACTATAGGGTTGTCTTTTGCCCTTGATCATGCTATTATTCTTGCTGCTCTCTTTTAATTACGATACTAAATATAAATAAAGTTATCAAATATTTATTTTGAATAACACTTTTATTATAGGTTCTTTATTCTAGTGTTCGATTTTAGTCTTTTTTGTCCAGTTTTAATCCCTTATAAGCTAGAAATTACTAATGTTGCGGGAATTTAAGTGTGAGATGCACGTGACCAAAAAATTTTTGGCTATCTGGGATCGTTTTTGCATACATGCCAATTTTACTTATTTTCATTCTTCATAAATATATAAATTTGTCCTTGACTTGTTTCGCCTTCTCGGCTAAAGAAGCCATCATCGGGAAGTCCATAAACCCTAAACCCTACACCTCCAAAAACTTACTCTCCATCTCTTTCCTCTGTTTATTAGCTTCCTGAAGGCGATTCTCACCGATGCTTAAGCCTCTATTCTTTCGCTGCTTTGTTCGACTGCATAAATGATGGGTCGATTGTAGCACATTGAATTAATCAAATCGAGTAGATATTGAGAAATTAAATTTTTTGGTGTGGATTTTATGTAGATCTCATTTACAAACATCAACTATAGGGATGATATCAATTATCGAATGAAGGTTGTTGATCTTGTGCCTCAGATAATGATTTATTAGCTCCTCGCCGATCAGACGGAAACAAAAACCCTTCTGCAAAGACTCCAATTTCATTGTATTCCCACATGAATCCATGAATCAATAAAAATCCTCCAATTTTAAGCAACAACAGCACACTGAAAAAATTAACTAACCAATACAGAAATGGTAGAGCTAAATCCTTAAAATTAATCAATTTCTGTAGGTATCAGAGAGACAAAAGCATAAAACCGCCTAGATTTCCACTCCGCAAATTCAATTTACTTTATGATCCCCTTTATCGTCACACGCTAACTAACTTAAAAAAGCTCAGAAACCCCACAAAAATATGACAGATTCATCGGTTATCTATGATGGAGTAGTCCGTTGTGTGATTTCTACATGCCTAATCAAGCATATATTTGTGAGAAAGGTTACGATATGATTGGATGGTGGAAATAAGTGAAATTACCACATAAACAAAAATGATCGGGGACAGCCAAAAACATAGTTTTTGGGCGGTGCATCTCACGCT
The DNA here is from genome assembly GCA_023678885.1 of Pogostemon cablin. Classification (NCBI taxonomy): domain Eukaryota; kingdom Viridiplantae; phylum Streptophyta; class Magnoliopsida; order Lamiales; family Lamiaceae; genus Pogostemon; species Pogostemon cablin. The sequence goes on along the minus strand of CM042952.1, from coordinate 21,434,576 downwards.
CGAATTCTCGATGACATTTAGTAATTTCTGGCATATAAGCGACCAAAATTGGACAAAAATGACTAAAATCAAACACTAGAATATCTAAGGGGACGTATTTTATTTATGCCAAACATAAATGACCAATTTTGAAAATTTCCAGGCGCTTAAGGACCAAATTTGAAATTTCCCGGTGTGTGCATCTCGCTCTATTTTCCGGCGACTTTAAGGATTTTTGACAAAAAATGGATTAAAAATGGACAAAAATGATTAAAATCGGATACATGAAAACTAAAAGTGAGAATTTAGCAAACTTGGGGGCTAAAATTGGACTACACCAAACATAAAGAACCAATTTTGATATGGGAGCGGCTATTTGCACCTCAGATTTATTAAACGAACTCCAATAACTTAATACACCCCACTAAAATTACAATAAACAAGCATCAATCACTAAACATACCCATGCATGACTATTTTACACTTTCTATTAGCATTAAACTAATTTCATTTAAAAAAAACATTTCCTCCAAATCGTTGAAACAGAGAAAAGAGAAAGGAGAGGATCGTGAACAGAAAAAAAATCGGAAGAATAGAATCAAACACTTTCAATTACTCTTTGTGCCAAAGTAATTTGCAACAGCAATGCCCAGCTTCTATTGGGATACAAAATGTTCATCTCATGAAAATAAGGAGCATGATTTGTGATATCTCGGTTGCGACATGTAATCACTAATCAACAATCTACTCCCGTTCCCTGTTTACCATTACAACAACTCATAATCTTCGAATGGGAAAAAGGGAATTTAACAGATTTTATTCATCTCCTTATCGAGACAATTGGAGATTAGTTTCGACCATATTTTGCAGATTTACAGGCTCTCATCCACAATCATTGTCGGTTTTCGATCATCACCATTCTCCTTCTTTATGATTATGCCTTGTTCGATTACATTAACGCCTTGTTTGGTAGAGCTTATTAAGGGGTAATGACATAAACAATCTTACCTTTTACGTTGTTTGGTAGCAAAGCTAATATTTTGAAGGGGCCCGGTAATAACTTGTCGGCCCTTCAAAATTAACTGTTGCTCTTTACACAATTAATTTCGCCAACATCGTGGTATTAATATTATGGACTGTACAGTGGAGCCAGATAAAGACCTCAAATTACTTAATTAACCTTCTGTCTCAGTCTCAACACTGCTATTTTTCACTCTCTTCTCCTTTTCTATTCAGGAAAATGGTTCCTGCTTCACATTGTTTTCACTCTCTTATTTTCGTCCATTAGTTGTGGCTCCACCACCGCCACATTGTTGCCGTCACCCTCCGCTAGATGTTGTCGTCGCCCACCATTGTACTAGTCTTTGGCAGAGTGGAAAAGTTTTTCTGGATCATCCATCTTTTTAGCATTCGTTGCATTTTTTGAATATTTGTATTGATCGACTTTCAGGAGAAGTGATGAGTGGAGCAGAAGCATGCTCAATAGCAAACGAATGCTTAGAAGTAATATGTAAACATTTGTTCTACAATTTCATAATTTCAAATTTTGGATTCTTGATTTTTTAATTAATTTTTATCTGATTAAATTAAGAATTTATAACATTATGATTTTGTATAAAATTGGAATATTCTGGAATTGTTTAAATTGGCAGAAATCACTTATTCAAATATCTAAAATTTCAGTCTCACGTTTAAAATCAATGATGCACCCAAACTGTTTGATAAAATGCACCAACCATTTTCATAGCTTCTTAGCAGTGACTCACAAAAGTTGCTTGATAAAATACACCAACCATTACCAAAGCTTCCTGGTGGGATGAAGCTGACAAGTATTTTCGCCATTATTACATTTCTTAAAAATTCCTCATTCAAATTTGCTATCAGTTATGAGTTGAGTTGACTGGATTGATGCTAATTTAAATTCTAATGAAAGAGTGGTGGGAATGTAATTATATAAAATAAGTGAGGGTTATAAATGTAATGTTACACTATACATTAATGTTTAATATTCTTACCAAACACTATATAATATTATTCTCATACTTTATATATTATATCAAACAAACTCATTTATACATATTACTTACTTATTCCAACCCCATAATACTTACTTACATAATAACCTTTTATCTTATCTTGGCTATCAAACGAGCCGTAAGATGATGTAAGATTTATTAACTTAAAAAAATATAAATAATTAATCGTTAAATAAAATAAGTTAAAATAAAATACATATTTTAAAATTTAATAATAATAATAATAAACTATCATAGTTTACAACTTTAGTAATAAATCGTAACATTAAAAATATGAATACAAATGACATTAATTTTATTAAAAAAGAATATAAAAATTTTATACATAAAATAATATAGATGGTAAAATTATAATTAATATAAAAACTATATACAAGTCAAAATTATAATTATAATTAAAATGTTAAAATATATACAAAATTATAATAATACTTAATATAAAAATATTAAGTTAAATATATAATTAATAAAGTAAATAAATAAATAAATAATCAAAAGCATACTCCTGCTGCGTACGCAGCCTTTCAATTCTGATATATATATATATATATATATATATATATATATATATATATATATATTAAATATATAAATATTTTTATAAATTACAATCAAGTCCTTATAATTAATCAAATTCTCATTTAAACTTACCCTAAACTTTAACCTTCTTACAAAATGACCCAACTTGAGTTATAACAACAATCATAATGGGTCAATTTGATCAAATAACAACAATCATAATGGGTCAAAACTTGGTGAATTTCGTACATCCTGTTGGCAGCTGCGTGGCTTCACCATTTTGATCATAACGTCTTCGTTCGACCTTTATTTGAAAGATTTTTGCATCCACGCGATCCTCTCTTCATGAACTTTCTATCCATATAGAGAACTCTCCTAAAACCCAACATTTGATTGTATAACAAGTCACACAAAGTGGCACAACCGTTCTTTTCGGCACAGCTTGCGCAAAGTCACTACTTTGATTATAACTTTCTCGTTTGGAATCCAATTGAAGTGTTCTTTACGCCTACGCGACTTTCTCTTCCGTGGCTTTCCAACCATATCTTACACGACTAGTTTTGACTTCGACACAAATATAAAAAAATTATGGAAGGTGTACGTCTTTTTGCTTGCAAGTAGCACAAGTTCACCCTTCATTCCAACTTTGCTAAATTTTATCCCATTTTTTTATCAAAATACAACAAAATACCTCTCAAGCACCTATTTAGTCAATAATAATAATAAAAAAAATATATACATTTATATAAGGTGGGTATTACAATCTCCCTTTCTAAAATAAAATTTTCGTCCTCGAAATTTCACTTATCAGGAAATATTACTTATTTATGTACTATTTATTATGCCCAATATAAAAGAACATAAAATACCTGTCATCGTTTTTGGTTCTTCAACAACTTCTTGTTGTGTCATAGTGTATGCGTGAACTGGCTTGACAGTCTGTCTCTCTGGTGCCTTGTTCCTTGGGCATTCTGGCATTGTATGTCCTGGCTGTTTGCAACGATAGCAAATCTTCGCTCCCATCAAGAATTTATCGATGTGGCCTTTTCCACATATTGGACAATGAGATTTCACTTCTTGTAGGTTTGGCGTTGAACCCTCTCCGACCCTAATATGCTTATTTTGACTCTCGTGGTTTCCATTCCCCATTTTTGGTTCTTCCCACTTGCATTTTATAGGTATCTCTATCACAATTCTGTTGCTGTTTTTCTGTCGATTCTATTTCTTGAGCTTTAGAAAATGCTTCAACAAAGGTCATTGTTCCTTGCCCTGCCAAGATAGTGCTAATCCTGGATTGTAATCTCTCCTCAAATCATTTAGACTTCTTTTCCTTCGTATTAACGAGATGTGTTGCAAATCTAAAAAGTCGATTGAATTCTCTCTCATATTCTAGTACACTCATTTTTCCTTGCTTCAAGTGAAGAAATTCACTTTCCTTGTCATCTTGATACGATTGTGGCATGTAGTTTTGAAAGATCATCTCCTTGAAGTCTTCCCATGTCATCCTAACTTTTTGTTCAGGTGTCTTGGTACGTCCGTAAGCCTCCCACCAAAAATCAGCTTCACCCACGAACTGGAAAACAGAGCACGCGATTTTCTGTGTATCTTTACAATCGAGATAGGTGAAAATCTTATTCAACGACCTTAATCATTTTTCAGCTTCCGAGGGGTCCTCCGTTTCATTGAAGGTCGGGGGGATTGAAATGTCGGAACTATTCAATTACCAAGGCTGGCTCGTCTATAGGAATAGGTTCTGGTGGTGGTGGTGCAGAGTTTGCGTGAAATTGTCGAGCCAATCCTCGAAGAATTGCTACTAAGTCATCTCCTGGTTACCATAAACGTTCTCAACATTCTCATTTGTAGGTTGGTTTTGTAGTCTTCTCCGATTCATGATCTAGTCAAAATATTAATAATATTATATACTAGTATATAAATTAAACTCAAATAAGAATCCTAAAGTATAGTCTCGTCATAGTCATAAAATAATCAATCCTAGGGTATTGTATAAAATTCTAATAGGTACTTGAGCAAGCCTGATATAGACTGCTCTGATACCACCTGTAACACCCCGAGATTTCGCTATGGGGTTGGGACGCTACTAGATATATATTTCCCAATATAGTAATAAAGGGATCAAGTATGCACAACGGAAGTAATATAATATGTTCTCCAAAGCGATAATATAATAAAGTATAAGTTGCATAGAGTTTATTACATATTAGCGTCTCCTCACCCGAGTAAAGTGAAATATCCAAAACAAGTACGTTCAGATGATAAATCTGAAATAAAGTTTTTAATAAAATATATAAGATATAATATAAAGTCTTTTATGGGCTTGGGACATCTGCAGAGGTCTCTCCAGCTTCTAAACCTTGTTCTAAAAATCAATAAGGGGTGAGTGTCTGAAATACACTAAGTGGGTTAACTAAAAATTATTGTGCAGTTAAAAATAAATATGCATGCCAAATATACCATAAAATGTAACATATGCCAAATTAATAAAAAAGTTTGCACATTATCGTTCGATAACTCGTTGAAAATATTTTAGACCGAATCGTCATCCGATAACTTGTGTTAGTTGGTCTGTGTGCATCGGGCCGTCACCCCAGTACGATGTTAGCATACTTTGAAATACATTTTAGTACTGAACCGACGTAGCCAGTAACTTGTGTTAGTTGGTCTGTGCGCACCAAGTCGTCACCCAGTACGATATTAGTAGAAAAATATTTGTCATTGAACTAAAAGCACACATAGCGCATAACATGACATATCAGTAACACATATTACATCTTAAAATAGCAATCATGACATAAAATATAGCACTCGGTAAAGAGTGAAAATTATCCCCACCTTGAACTTATTGAAAATGTGTAAAGTGACTAGGCTTGTCCTTCGTTCTCAGGTGTGCCTGCAAGGGTATACAAAATTGAGTTCTATTTACAATAGTAATTCCTATTACTAAAATTAAATTTCTAATATTATTATATATTTTTATAAATTACAATCAAGTCCTTATAATTAGTCAAATTCTCATTTAAACTTATCCTAAATTTTAACCTTATTACAAAATGACTCAACTTGAGTTATACAACTCCGTTTGAAAATTCAAAAACACCGTTGGAATCCTTGTGAGGTGGGGATCACATCAATACTAATTTTGTATCAAAATGTTAAAGTTTTGAAAATATAAAAATATACCATGAAGTGGGTTTCTCTTTTTACATTAAAATTCAAAACTAATTAACCTTTGTGATCCTCGTGAGGAGAACTTCAAAACTTATACCGAAACAAAATATGCCATTAAAGAGGTTGAAACTTTGAATGAGTTTTTCTTACTCATACGAAACCCATTTCACAAAAGAGTTATATATTTGGAATCTACGCATCGAGACAATCATTTTCGTATATAACATGATAAGGTTTGACAACAAAATAAATAAAATTAAAAAGGGTAGTGTGTGAGAATTGATATATATATGTGTATATATATATATATATATATATATATATATATATATATATATATATATATATATATATATATATATATATATATATATATATATATGTGTGTGTGTGTGTGTGTGTGTGTGTGTGAGTTATATATATGTGTGTGTGTGTGTGAAAAGATGTAAAGAGAAGAGTGGAGAATTACCACTCAATTGATCACTCCTCACACTACTGCTAATTGTAAGAGTTAATGAAAAGAATATGAGTGATGGGTGAACGAATTTGGGCAGCAAATTGTAAGAGTTAATGGAAAGAATATGAGTGATGGGTGAAGGAATTTGGGCAGCAAAATATATGTGTGCGTGGCTTGAATGGAGTTGGGTATTTATAGATGTGTGTGATGGAATCAAGAATATATTGACATATGGCAAGGTGGTGATACATGTCTATTTCCATGTGGGCTAACATGTTTGTATGGCCCCTAGTCATAACATGGCTTAGCAATTCTTTCACATGGCTTCACATGTGGGATAAGTGCATATGACTTCACTTGTGGGATAAGTGCATATGACTTCACTTGTGGGATGATAATTCATGGGCCAATTTGATCAAATAACAACAATCATAATGGGTCAAAACTTGGTGAATTTCGTACATCCCATTGGCAGCTGCGCGGCTTCACCAGTTTGATCATAACGTCTTCGATCGACCTTCTACTTAAGTGATTTTTGCGTCCACGCGATCCTCTCTTCCTGGGATTTCTATTCATATAAAGAACTCTATGAAAACCCAACATTTGAGTGTATAACAAGTCACACAAAATGGCATAGCCGTTCTGTTCGGCACAGCTTGCGCGGCGTCACCACTTTGATTATACCTTTCTCGTTTGGAATCCAATTGAAGTGTTCTTTACGCCCACGCGACCCTCTCTTCCGTAGTTTTCCAACCATATACTTATACGACCAGTTTCGACTTCGACACAAATATAGAAATATTATGGAAAGTGCACGTCTGTTTGCTTGCAAGTAGCACAAGTTCACTCTTTATTCCAACTTTGCTAAATTTTATCCCATTTTTTTTATCAAAATACAACAAAATACCTCTCAAGCTCCTATTTAGTCAATAATATATATATATATATATATATATATATATATATATATATATATATATAAAAGGTGGGTATTACATTTATTGTAACACCCCAATATTTCATAATCTATATTTTCGTAAATTTTATTTTTTTAATAAAACTGTATTTATATATATATATATTATATTTTAATTATTACATATTATATAATTATAATAATAGTAATAATATGTAATGATGTGTGGATATGCATGTGTGTGTGCAAGTGGTAGTATGCAAGTGGTAGACACACATATGTAAGCACACATGTAAACTATCTTGTAGTGTTGGATAAGAACAATTATTATTATTATTATTATTATTATTATTATTATTATTATTATTATTATTATTATCCCTCCCATTTCATTATCACACACTCACTCACTTATACCATATACATACACACATATGGAAACTTTATTTTTTCATTCGGTTGATATTTAAGATATTCATCTTGCAATTTATTCTTATCATGTTATATATGAAAATGTTCGTCTAGAAGCGTAGATTCCAAATATAACTCAAAATGACATCTACTAGCTCAAAATGACATCTATTTTATAAAAGAATTATATATTTGGAATAAAGAGTGAACTTGTGCTAATTGGAATCTACACTTCGAGACGAACATTTTCATATATAACATGATAAGAATAAATTGCAAGATGAATATTTTAAATATCAACCGAATGAAAAAATGAAGTTTCTATATGTGTATATGTATATGGTATACGTGAGTGAGTGTGTGATAATGAAATGAGAGGGATATAATAATAATAATAATAATAATAATAATAATAATAATTGTTCTTATCCAACACTACAAGATAGCTTATATGTGTGCTTACATATATGTGTCTACCACTTGCACACTACCACTTGCACACACACATGCATATCCACACATCATTACATATTATTACTATTATTATAATTATATAATATATAATAATTAAAATATAATATATATATATATATATATATATATATATATATATAAAACAATTTTATTAAAAAAATAAAATTTACGAAAATATAGATTATGAAATATTGGGGGGTTACAATCTATCCCCTTAAAAATAATTTCGTTCTCGAAATTCAGAAAACTCTCATTTTACAAAATTAGCAGTAAATAATAATAAAATAAATACTTATATACCATGAAGTTGACATCGTGTACCAGGTAGATGCGTAGCGAGTATCATCAGAAAATTATTTTATTTTTAAAATACAAATCTTCCAAAATATAGATTCATAAATAATTTATTTAAAATATAAGTCCACAAAATCGTAGAATCATAAATAATTGATTTTTTTAAGTACGAGCCCACAGAAACGTAGACCCGCTCTGATACCATATGTCACGCCCCAGTTTTTCAATAAAATAGAGAGGGAGATCTATTCGCAATTCTTTGATAATATTAACCTTCAGTGCGGGCGTGAACCATAAAATAAAGTTAACATAAATAGTGAAAATTATACAAAAGTATATCATTAAAATTTATATAAAAAGATTTGGCGCAACACAATAATAAAAGAGCTTTCACGCGGTTACACTATGGGTTTGGACGCTACTAGATATACATCTCTCAATATAATAATAGAGGGGTCGAGAATGCATAGCGAAAATAATATAAAAATCCCCAAAGCGATAATATAATAAAGTAAATGTGGCATAACGATTATTACATATCAGCGTCTACTCGCCCGAGTATAGTGAAATATCCAAAATGAGTACGTTCAGATGATATATCTGAAATAAAGTTCTTAATAAAATATATAAGACATAATATAAAGTCCTCTATGGGCTCGGGACATCTGCAGGGGCCTTTCCATCTTGTAAACCTTGTTATGAAAATCAATAAGGGATGAGCGTCTAAAATACACTCAGTGGATTAACTTTAATGATTGCACAGTTAAAAATAAATATACATGCCACATATACCATAAAATATAACATATGCCAAATTAATAAAAATATTTTTGCACATTGTCGTTCGATAACTCATTGAAAATATTTTAGACCAAAACGTCGTCCAATAAATTATATTAGTTGGTATATGTGCACCAGGCCGTCACCCCCTGTACAATGTTAGTATACTTGAAATACATTTTAGTACTGCACCGACGTAGCCAGTAACTTATGTTAGTTGATATATGTGCACCGAGTCGTCACCCCGTACAAGTGTTAGAAAAAAATATTTGTTATCGAACTAAAAGCACACACGACACATAACATGACATATAAGTAACACATATCACATCTTAACATAGCAATCATGACATACAATGTAGCACTCGATAAAGAGTGAAAGTTACCCCCACCTTTAACTTTCTAGGAAATAGTAAGCTGGACTACACTTGCTCTTTAGTCTCAGGTATGTCTGCAAGGATATAATAAGTTGAGTTCAACTTATAGTAATAATTCCTATTACTAAAACTAAATTTCTAATATTATTATATACATTAATAAACTAATTATTAACTTAAAAAAATAATCGTTAAATAAAATAAGTTAAAATAAAATACATATTTTAAAATTTAATAATAATAATAATAAATTATCATAGTTTACAACTTTAGTAATAAATCGTAACATTAAAAATATGAATACAAATGACATTAATTTTATTAAAAATGAATATAAAAATTTTATACATAAAATAATATAGATGGTTAAATTATAATTAATATAAAAACTATATATAAGTTAAAATTATAATTATAATTGAAATGTTAAAATATATATAAAATTATAATAATAGTTAATATAAAAATATTAAGTTAAATATATAATTAATAAAGTAAATAAATAAATAAATAATAAAAGCATACTCCTGTTGCGTACGCAGTCTTTCAATTCTGATATATATTTTTTTATATATAAAAATAAAAGTCCAAGAAGAGAGGATCGCGTGGACGTAAAAATCACTCAAATAGGAGGTCAAACGAAGACGTTATGATCAAAATGGTGAAGCCGCGCAGCTGTCAACGGGATGTACGAAATTCACCAAGTTTTGACCCATTATGATTGTTGTTATTTGATCAAATTGGCCCATGAATTATCATCCCACAAGTGAAGCCATGTGCACTTATCCCACATGTGAAGCCATGTGAAAGAATTGCTAAGCCATGTTATGACTATGGGGCCATACAAACGTGTTAGCCCTCATGAAAATATACATGTATCACCACCTTGGCATATGCCAATATATTCTTAATTCCATCAGACACATCTCTAAATACCCAACTCCATTCAAGCCACCCACACATATATTTTGCTGCCCAAATTCCTTCACCCTTTACTCATATTCTTTCCATTAACTCTTACAATTAGTAGTAGTGTAAGGAGTGATCAATTGAGAGGTAATTCTCCACTCTTCTCTTTACATGTTTTCACACGCACACACACATATTTATATCTAACTCTGTCTCACACACACACACACACATATATATATATATATCAATTCTCACACACTACCCTTTTTAATTTTATTTATTTTGTTGTCAAATCTTATCATGTTATATATGAAATTGATTGTCTCGATGCGTAGATTCCAAATATATAACTCTTTTGTGAAATGGATTTCGTATGAATAAAACAACTCATTCAAAGTTTCAATCCCTTTAATGGAATATTTTTTTTCGGTGTGCGTTTTGAAGCTCTCCTCACGAGGATCACAAATGTATAATTAATTTTGAATTTTGTCGTAAAATGAGAAACCCACTTCATGGTATATTTTTATATTTTCAAAACTTCAACATTCTGATACAAAATTGGTATTGATGTGATTCCCACCTCACGAGGTTTCCAACGGGATTTTCGTATTTTCAAACGGAGTTGTATAGCTCAAGTTGGGTCATTTTGTAATAAAGTTAAAGTTTATGATAAGTTTAAATGAGAATTTGATTAATTATAAGGACTTGATTGTTATTTATAAAAATATATAATAATATTATAAATTTAATTTTAGTAATAGGAATTACTATTGTAAGTAGAACTCAATTTAGTATGTGTTACTGATATGTCATGTTATGTGTCATGTGTGCTTTTAGTTCAATGAGAAATATTTTCCTACTAATATCGTATTGGGTGACGACTTGGTGCGCACAAACCAACTAATACAAGTTACTGGCTACGTCGATTTAGTACTAAATTGTATTTCAAAGTATTCTAACATCGTACTAGGGTAACGGCCCGATGCGCACAGACCAACTAACACAAGTTATCGGATGACGATTCATTCTAAAATATTTTCAACGAGTTATCGTACGATAATATGCAAACTTTTTTATTAATTTGGCATATGTTACATTTTATGGTATATTTGACATGCATATTTATTTTAACTGCGAAATCATTTTTAGTTAACCCGTGTATTTCAGACACTCACCCCTTATTGATTTTCAGAACAAGGTTTATAAGATGGAGAGACCACTGCAGATGTCTCAAGCCCATAGAAGACTTTATATTATGTCTTATATATTTTATTAAGAATTTTATTTCAGATATATCATCTGAACATACTTATTTTGGATATTTCACTCTATTCGGGAGAGTAGACGCCAATATGTAATAATCTCTATGCAACTTATACCTTATTATATTATCGCTTTGGGGAATTTATTATATTACTTCCGCTGTTCATACTCGACCCCTCTATTACTATATTGTGAACTGTATATCTAGTAGCGTCTCAACCCTATAGCGAAATCCCAGGGGCGTTACAGGTGGTATCGGAATAGTCTTTATCAGGCTTGCTCAAGTACCTATTAGAATTTTATACGATACCATAGGATTGACTATTCTATGACTATGACGAGACTATACTTTAGGATTCTTATGTGAGTTTAATTTATATACTAGTATATAATATTAGTAATATTTTGACTAGATCATGAGCCGGAGAAGACCACAAAACCAACCTACAAATGAGAATGTTGAGAACGTTTATGGTAACCCAGGAGATGATTTAGTAACAATTCTTTTTATCAAAATACAACAAAATATCTCTCAAGCATTATTTAGTCAATAATAATAAAATATATAAGGTGGGTATTACATTCTCCCCTACTAAAATAAAATTTTCGTCCTCGAAATTTCACTTATCAGGAAATATTACTTATTTATGTACTATTTATTATGCCCGATATAAAAGAACATAAAATACCTGTCATCGTTTCTGGTTTTCAACAACTTCTTGTTGTGTCATAGCGTATGCGCGAATTGGCTTGACAGTCTGTCTCTCTGGTGCCTTGTTCCTTGAGCATTCTGGCATTGTATGTCCTGGCTGTTTACAACGATAGCAAATCTTCGTTCCCATCAATCATTTCTCAATGTGGCCTTTTCCACATATTGAACAATGAGATTTCACTTTTTGTAGGTTTGGCGTTGAACCCTCTCCGATCCTAATTTGCTTATTTTGACTCTCGTGGTTTTCATTCCCTATTATTGGTTCTTCCCACTTATATTTTATAGGTATCTATATCACAATTCTGTTGCTATTTTTCTGTCGAGATTCAATTTCTTGAGCTCTAGAAAATGTTTCCGCAAAGGTCATCGTTCCTTGCCCTGCCAAGATAGTGCTAATCCCGGATTGTAATCCCTTCTCAAATCGTCTAGACTTCATTTCCTCCGTATTAACGAGATGTGTTGCAAATCTAGAAAGTCGATTGAATTCTCTCTCATATTATAGTACACTCATTTTTCCTTGCTTCAAATGAATAAATTCACTTTCCTTATCATCTCGATACGACTGTGGCATATAGTTTTGAATGATCACCTCCTTGAAGTCTTCCCATTCCATCCTAACTTTTTGTTCAAGTGTCTTGGTACGTCCGTAAGCCTCCTACTAAAAATCAGCATCACCCACGAACTGGAAAATAGTGCACGCAATTTTCTGTGCATCATTGCAATCGAGATAGGTGAAAATCTTATCCAACGACCTTAACCATTTCTCAGCTTCCGAGGGGTCCTCCATTCCGTTGAAGGTTGGGGGATTGAAACGTCGGAACTGTTCAATTACCAAGGCTGGCTCATTTCTAGGAATAGGTTCTGATGGTGGTCGTGCAGAGTTTGCGTGAAATTGTCGAGCCAATCCTCGAAGATGGGATAAAATTTAGCAAAGTTTGAATGAAGGGTGAACTTGTGCTACTTGCAAGCAAACAGACGTGCATTTTCCATAATTTTTTTGTATTATTGTCGAAGTTAAAACTGGTCATGTGAGATATGGTTGGAAAGCCACAGAAGAGAGGGTCGCGTGGGCAAAAAGAACACTTCAATTGGATTCCAAACGAGAAAGTTATAATCAAAGTAGTGACATCGCGCAAGCTATGCCGAACAGAATGGTTGTGACACTTTGCATGACTTGTTATATACAAAAATATTAGGTTTTTGAAGAGTTCTTTATATAGTCAGGAAGAGAGAATCGCATGTACATAAAAATCACTCAAATAGGAGGTCGAACGAAGACATTATGATCAAAATGGTAAAGCCGCGCAGCTGCCGACGGGATGTATGAAATTCACCAAGTTTTGACCCATTATGATTGTTGTTATTTGATCAAATTTGCCCATGAATTATCATCCCACAAGTGAAGCCATATGCACTTATCCCACATGTGAAGCCATGTGAAAGAATTGCTAAGCCTTGTTATGACTATGAGGCCATACAAACGTGTTAGCCCACATGGAAATACACATGTATCACCACCTTGCCATATGCCAATATATTCTTGATTCCATCACACACATCTATAAATACCCAACTCCATTCAAGCCACATATACATATATTTTGCTGCCCAATTTCCTTCACCCTTCACTCATATTATTTCCATTAACTCTTACAATTAGTAGTTGTGTGAGGAATGATCAATTGAGAGGTAATTCTTCACTCTTCTCTTTATATGTTTTCACACACACACACATATATATAACTCACACACATATGTATACTTATATATATATATATATATATATATATATATATATATATATATATATATATATATATATATATATATATATATATATATATATATCAATTCTCACACACTAACCTTTTTAATTTTATTAATTTTGTTGTCAAACCTTATCATGTTATATACGAAAATGATCGTCTCGATGCGTAGATTCCAAATATATAACTCTTTTGTGAAATGGATTTCGTATGAGTAAGAAAAACTCATTCAAAGTTTCAACCCCTTTAATGACATATTTTGTTTCGGTGGGAGTTTTGAAGCTCTCATCATGAAGATCACAAAGGTATAATTTGTTTTGAATTTTGACGTAAAATGAGAAACCCACTTCATGGTATATTTTTATATTTTCAAAACTTCAACATTCTGATACAAAATTGGTATTGAAGTGATCCTCACCTCACGAGAATTCCAACGGTGTTTTTGGATTTTTAAACGGAGTTGTATAACTCAAGTTGTGTCATTTTGTAATAAAGTTAAAGTTTCGGATAAGTTTAAATGAAAATTTGATAATTATAAGTACTTGATTGTAATTTATAAAAATATATAATAATATTATAAATTTAGTTTTAGTAATAGGAATTACTATTGTAAGTAGAACTCAATTTAGTATACCCTTGCACGCACACATGAGACCGAAGGATAAGCCTAGTCATTTTATACATTTTCAATAAGTTCAAGGTGGGGATAACTTTCACTCTTTGCCGAGTGCTACATTTTATGTCATTATTTTTATGTTAAGATGTAATATGTGTTACTGATAAGTCATATTATGTGTCATGTGTGCTTTTAGTTCAATGACAAATATTTTCCTACTAATATCGTACTGGGTGACGACTTGGTGCGCACAGACCAACTAACACAAGTTACTGGCTACGTCGGTTCTGTACTAAAATGTATTTCAAAGTATTCTAACATCGTACTGAGGTGACGACCCGATGCGTACAGTCCAACTAACACAAGTTATCGGATGACGATTCGGTCTAAAATATTTTCAGCGAGTTATCGAACGATAATGTGCAAACTTTTTTATTAAATGACATATGTTATATCGTATGGTATACTTGACATGCATATTTATTTTTAACTGTGCAATCATTTAAGTTAACCCACTGAGTGTATTTCAGACATTCCCCCCTTCCACTATAAATCCTTTTCAGGTTGAGGCTGCGACGGAGTACTAGGGTCGAATGCGTCGCATGAAAGCTCTTTTTATTAATGTACTGCACCAAATCTTTTTATATAAATTCTAATGATATACTTTTGTATAATTTTCACTGTTTATGTTAACTTTATTTTATGGTTCACGCCCGCACTGAAGGTTAATATTATCAAAGAATTGGGAATAGATCTCCCTTTCTATTTTATTGAAAAACTAGGGCGTGACACCTTCATTTTTCAGTCTTAATTTAGTTTCATAGATTTTAGAACCAAGATAGCAATACCAACATTATGACCAAGGTTTAAAATATATCGATATTGGTAGAAACATTGACACCTCAAATTTACAGATATATCAAATATCGTTATCGATATCGTTTAAAATTAAAAAAATTACGGAAAGTTAAAAAAAAAGAAAAAATTAATTATTTAACTTTGCAATATATTTTAACTAACTTTAATATATAAATACAATTTAAAATCTCAATAAAACTCATAACATATGATAAGCAAATCAATTACTCCCTCTGTCCCGCACCAAATGTCTCTTTTTTTTTATTTTGGTCGTCCCACCCAAAGGGTTTCATTTTCTTTTTTATACATATGAGTCCCATACTCACCTACTAATATAATTAAAACATGAGGTCCACACTCCCACTAATAAAACTACTCACTACATATTAAATAGTAATACTCAGTAATCTACGTGCAAAAAAGCAAAATGCACCCTTGGTGCGGGACGGAGGGAGTACAACATATTTAAATAATCTAAAGTCATACAATACTTAATAAACTAATACCATAATAATCTATGATGTTCAAATGTAAAACATGTGATGCCATCTTAATCTAAAAAATATTGGTATCAATTTATCGAATTAGAGAAATTCTGAACATAATTTTGAATGCGTCAGTAGTATTATTATGTACCAATAAAATACTCCCTCCATCCTGATTCAATTGAATGTACCAAAATAATTGTATTTTTAATCAAAGTACACTATCACACTGTGTACATGAAAGGAAACTCCTCATTTACTTAGTAGTAATAATTTTAATAAAATGTGATAATAAGTGATAATTAATTAAATAAAATAAAACAGTCTTAATAATTTCATGCAAATGTTGCTCTATTTTTTATTTTTTTAAATTGACCAAATTAATGAAAAAAATTGAATTTAGTTGGTAAAAGTAACATAAAAAATCATTAAAATTTTTATAAAAATATAGATAATTTTTCGATATATCCTCGATATTTTATCTATATTTTAGCGAAATTTCCTTGATATATCTCAACATCTGAAAAAATTTGAATTGTGGCAAACCGATATTGATATTGTTACTGATATTTCCTCAATATCCGAAAAGTTATATCTTTTTTCCTAATATCGATATCGGTACTTTCCAAATATGGATATATTGTGGAAATACTGTGGATATTTTCGGAAATTTTAAACCTTGATCATGACTAATACAAGAATGATCACTTAGGTGATGTTTGGTTTATGATTATGTGGGGTATGCAAACCATGAATAGTGTGTTCTATGTTTGTTTTTGGATTTTGAGTAGGGTACGTTTTAACTTTATGTCAAATCAATGTATTAATTTATTTAAAAAGTTAAATGAGAGAGGAGAAATAAAGAGAGAAAATATATTAATTGAGGAGAGAGAATGTTGTAGGTATATAGGGGTGATTTTAAAATTTGATGTAGGTTTTGAAAATCAAAATCTGAGTTTGAAACCCAAAAACAAACATTGTAGTAATCTACAAATCTCTCATATATTTTATCATATGTTTAAAAACTTTTATTTGTAAAATACTTATTCATTTGATTTTGACTTACCTTACCTTATTCAAATTTCTCAATATATGATAATATTTCACATATGAAAAAATTCAAATACGAGAATAAACAAGTTTGTGTTTTATTATCTCATGCACGACTTTTATACTCACCCTCAAGTTTCATCAGGTGGTAAAACTTGTTATGCTAACGAGGGAATTTCCTTTTTTTTTTTAAATTAATATGTTATCAAATTTGTTAGGTTAATTTGTGTGAGATTGTGTCACGGTAAGATAATTACTTTAATTTTTTAAAATATTAGCACTTTTTATTTTAAAGATGTTATCATATTTTTTTAAAAAATATTATTGCTTTTTATTTATACTATAAATTGTTCATGAGATTGTTCACTACACCATTATCACTTTTCATCAATTGAATATCACTTTTAGGGGTGATTCTAGGGTACACATAGTGCATCGGTGCACCCCAAGTTTATAAGTTAAAATGGCTAGTGGGTAGTTTTTTTATTTAATAAAAATAATTATTTTATTTTATTTAATGGTGGAGATTCAATTAAAAATTAATCTGTTAAAAATTATCCAGGTACACCGGTACACAGGCCAGATGCACCCTAGCTGGAAAGATAATTAAAATAAACGAAATATATCACTTTTTATCTATTTTACAGAAGTCATTACGTGAGACAATTTTACACAAATCTTTACTTTTTTTAAAATTTTTTTTTTGTAAGTGTTCACTTTTCATCAATTTTATAAATTATACATAAAATAATTAAAATAAACGACTATCACTTTATAATGATAAAAAAAAGTAGTTATTCCTTAACCATCTCACCAAAATTCATTTCATAAATCTCACAAAATTCCTTTGATGATGCCTTGATTAAATTTTAAATAAATTAATTAATTAATTTCAATTTTAATTTTTAATTAATATAATTAGTTTTTATTTTAATTATGAAAAGATTTAATTTTTCTTTTCAGTGAATTAATTATTATCTATATTTTATTTTTAATTAACTTTTTTAGCGTAAATTTTATAAACGTACCACGTTAAATATCATTTTACTTATTTATTTGTGAAGTAGTAATTTTCATTATCTTATGCAGTGTAATGCATCTAAATAAATGGTGACTAGGAGGAAATATAGTCGAATAGTATTAAGTCGAGACTAATTCGACTAAAAATCATTTTCAAAGAGTCAAACTTTCGTACTATATACTAAAATTTGGCATCCCTACGACGATAATACATACAAACATAATTAAAACACTAATTTTGTGCATTATTTTTCATTTAAATAATTTTAATTAAGATAATAAATATTAAAATAATAAGAGCAAGTCCAAATTAAGATCGCCTTCATTTTTTTTGTTAACTTTTTATTAAAGATATAATTACCTTTTAATTATCTCCTACAAATTAAAACACTCCCTCAATCCAAGTAATAGGTTCCCATTTTTTTTTCAATACGTATTATTTCATGTATAGTAAATAGTTATATTAGTAGTGAGTAATGAGTCATACGTGGGTCCCTTTTACTAAAAGAGAAAAATTATGACATTTGAATGAGACACCCAATATAGTAAAATGAGAATATTTCAATGAGAGAGTGAGTACTTATAAACAATTGACAAATTTTTTTATTATTTTTAACTTATATATCACTTGTTATTAGAAAAAATATTATCACTCCTTATTTTATCTTATACTCCTATTTCCTTATATTCCATACTTTTTTATATAATTCATCTGTCCAACAATAGGGTATCCATTTATTTTTTTTACGTGGATTAAGAGTATTCCCTCCGTCCAATTCTAAGGTGCCCGTTTGCTTTTTGCACGTTGATTAAAGAACATTATTATTATATGTAAAGTGTGTAGTTGTATTAGAGGAAAATGATGAGTCATATTGTGTACTTTTTTACTAAATAAGAGAAATTGATACTTTTGAAGTGGATGACAAAAATAATAAAATAGACACCTTAATTAAAAGCATACGGATGTAATATTATTATTTTATATATAAAGTAAGTAGGTGTATTAGTAATGGGTGATTAAGTATATGGGGGGGGGGGGGGGGTCTTATTATATTAAAAAGGGAGAGTGGATACCGTAAAGTGGACGAAGAAAATGAAAAAAACGAAAGGGAGTATATTATAATAATATTTGTAATATCCATAGCCTCATTTTCGTTCTACAATCTATATATATCCCCACCAATTCATATTAAACACACCAATCTTACCAACCATGAGCTACTCCAAATCTTTCCCTTTTTCCATCATTCTCCTCTTTGCCCTTTCTACAACTTACGCCAATGCAGCCACCTTCACCATTCGAAACAACTGTCCCTACACAGTATGGGCAGAGCCGTCCCCGGTGGCCGTGGCCAGACATTGACCCTCAACGTGCCTGCGGGCACAACGCAAGCCCGCATATGGCCTCGTACAGGATGCTCCTTCGAAGGAGCCGGAGCTGCCAAACCGGAGACTGTAACGGCGTTCTAGAATGCAGAGGCTACGGCGTACCCCCAAACACTCTAGCGGAATATGCACTCAATCAATTTAGCAATCTCGATTTCTTTGATATCTCTCTTGTCGATGGATTCAACGTCCCCATGGAATTCAGCCCGAATTCCGGGGGATGCACCCGGGGCATCAGGTGCACCGCTGACATCAACGGACAGTGTCCGAACGTGCTCCGTGCCCCGGGTGGGCCCACATAGTATTCAAGGTTCTTTAAGCAGAGGTGTTCAGATGCTTACAGTTACCCTAAGGATAAGGATGATGCCACAAGCACTTTTACTTGTCCAAGTGGAACTAATTACAGAGTTGTGTTTTGCCCTTGAGATATATAATCTTGTTATTGAATATGAATATTTCAAGTCTAAAAGAGTATACAGATGACAGAGGAAGGTAAACTATACACATAACAAGGCTAGACTTGTATTACAGAAATAATCAATAAAATAATTCCTTAATTAGTAAATTAAATCTTGATGCATAAATTCGCTGATCTCTAATTCTAACATAGATCAAATAATGTCTTAGCAAATAAAATCATGATGCTAAAATTTGTTCTCTAATTTCTAATAACTTATGATTCTCTATTCCAATTTTATGCATCATCTTACAAGAGTTACTTAGAGCATCTCCAAAAGTGTGCTCTAACTCCATTTTGCAGCACATTCCGGCTCCAGCGGTACTCCATTTCGTGCTGCAAAATACAGCTGTTACAATAATTGCTATATTTTTTTTTGTTTTGTTTAAATAATACTCCCTTCGTCCGCCCGAAAGAGGATCTTTTACTTTTAGGCACACGGATTAAGGAGTATTATTATTTAATGTGTAGTGGATAGTTGTATTAGTGTGAGTGTGGACCCCATATTTTAATTGTATTAGTGGGTGTGTGACTGTGTGTGGGTCATATGTGTGTATAAAAAAGGAAATGACTCTCTTTGGGGCGGACGACCAAAATGGAAAAAAGACCCTCTTTCGAGCGGACGGAGGGAGTGGAGTATGTATGTACATGTTTTATTTAAAAAAAATATGTGTATATTTTGTTTAAATAACTAAAAATAATATAAAAAAATGATATATTTTTATTATAATTTTTGAAGTAAAAAATAGAACAAATTGCTAGAAATGAGTTATTGAGTTAACTGTATTTTGAATTAAATGTGCTGTAAAATAGACTTGTATTAATGTAACGTGAATCAATTCAAGGTAAGGTCACATGTATAGATAACTCTAAATAAAAGATTATGTGTTAAAAAATAACTTTCTGAAGTAGTTTTAAGCTTAAAATTATACATGAGTTTTCTATTTTATTAGGATATTTTACTTATGTAATTAATATGCAGGTTAAAGTAGTTGATCTTTTATTACTTTTTAATTAATTTTAAAAATAAATTTAAATAAATGGGCCAAAATTACACAATAGCCCGATGGGCCATAAATGGCTAGGCTGCGTTCAAAAAAAAAAAGGCCTGACAAAAATCGGCGGTATTGAGCAGGCCCATTTGCCAGCTATTTGGTAGTAATGTAGTAAGTTTCAAGTTTTGTTAAATTCCAAGGAAACTAACTCATGGTAGTAATCCAAATTCCAAACGCTATTATCCCTTAATGGACGAGGCTGCTTACTTGGGGGAAGTGGGAGGGAGTAATAGGAATATATGCATATTGATTTTTATTGTTGATGTTTAGTTGATGTAGTGATAATTAAAATTCATCAGTTATTCAAATTAATTCAATAATTACTCCTAACCCTTCATTCCTATTATTATTGACTTCTTAGTGATACTCATTACCATTCTGATTGAGGAATTCGTACTAAGCGACCCCTTAATAAATACGTCATTGTATGACCTAGCCTCTTGGTCTTCAGAGATCTTAGGAAGAGAAAAAAAAAAGCTTGAACAACATATTTAACATGAAATTTAAAAAATAAATATATAATTAAGATTAATAGTTTTAAATGAATATTAAAAAAATACTTTAAAAAACTCTTATTCTTCTCAAGAGAAATTTTTTCTAGACCTAGAAGAAAATTTTATGCTCACTTTATAATAAAGAAATACCATTATTATTAATTAACTAATCTATATTAAAAATATACTTGAAAAAATTACATATTCATAATAGACATATATTATGAATTCTTTATAATATTGAAGCTGGCTTTTGTTCAATTTTCTAGAACTTAAAAAAATTATATTTATTTTTCTAGAATTTGGAAAAAACTAATGTTTAAAACGACATAAAATTCTTATTAATATTCAATTATTTAGAATTTGATAGATAAAAAAATCATTAATTAAATTGTTTCATGAACTATTAATAAGAAGTGATATTTAACAAAATAAAAAATAAAAAATTAATAATAACAGTCTCACATACTATGTTTTGATCAAATATTATAATATTTTGAACATAATTTATACTAATTTCATCTTGCGTAAAAATTTACATTTTTTATTTTGGTTTATCTCAAAGTAAGATTTATATTTCCTATTTTATTAGGTGAAATTCATACAAAACAATTAATATATCTTCATGAGGCACACACATTACCAATACAATTACCTACTACACATCAAAATATTATCTCTCTTAATTTACGTACAAGTATTAATTATGATCATAAAAATATTTTCCTATTTCTATTTTATAAGTAATATTATACAAAGTCTTTTGTGGAATGGTATTTGTGTGAGATGGTTTTTGAGACGTGTTAAAGTATGATTGTTACTATATATTTAAAATACTTTATTTAAATTATGATGATTGATACATTAAAGTATAATTCAAGAGTACTATAATATGATTCCTACAAACATACTTTAACTATCAATAAGTATATTTTACCTATATAATAAGCATATTTTAAAAAATAGATTGACCTGTCTCACATTTGTCTGTCTTATAAGAAAGTGTTCGTAATTAAAGATATTAAACGGGCCAGTCCTAGCGAACTTCGGGCTAATCAGGCTTTGGGTTAATCAGGCCTATTTAAATGGGCTACTAAAAAGTGAACTTAACTCTAACCCTAACGGGCTTCGGGCTAAAAAGCCCGGGCTTGCGGACTGTACAA
The DNA here is from genome assembly GCA_023678885.1 of Pogostemon cablin. Taxonomy (NCBI): domain Eukaryota; kingdom Viridiplantae; phylum Streptophyta; class Magnoliopsida; order Lamiales; family Lamiaceae; genus Pogostemon; species Pogostemon cablin. Next base: position 21,411,910 of record CM042952.1, on the reverse strand, counting down.
TACAAAATATTAAAAAATTATAAATTTAAATTTGTTATAAATAATACAGCAAATTCAAAATTGATTTATACATTATTTAGAATTTGAGAGAATTAAAATTAACATATACAAAATATTGTTAAAACATACTCCCTCCGTCCCACAATTAGGTATACATTTTTCCATTTGGTCCTTCTCAAAACAAAGTATATATTTCCCTTTTTAGTAGACGAGACCCACACAAAATAATTATTATATCCACATAGGGCCCACACAGATACAACTACCCATTACACATTAAAATATTATGGGTCACTTACTATGGGATACATGAAATAATGCATAATTACTATAAATTACATGGCTTAAAGAACTAATACTCATAACTACACAATTATAGATTGTGATACCATAAATACCCCTATGTGTTTGTACAATTTTGTTTTGCACAATTGTATTGCACAATTTTATTTTTGATCCGGCGGCGGTCCGACCGGCGGCGATTCGGCGATGGTCCTGCAGCTGGCCGGCGACGGTGAGTGGGTGAGGGGTTTAGGGTTTGTGGTTTAAAAGTGCATGGAATTATAATGAATTAAGGTTATATTTGGTATTTTACTTTAAGATTTTGTATGTGAGTAATTTTTTGAATTCATTGTATCTCCTTGTAATTTAGGGTAAAAGTGTGTACCTATGAGTATTTTTCCAAATATTATTTCTCTCACTTCAGTACATATTAAAATATTATACACTTTAATCTACGTGCAAAAGACAAATGTATACCTTGTTTCGGAACGGAGGGAGTATAATTTAATAGAATTTTTTATAATTAAATTAATTATTTATTTAAGTATTATTTTATTTATTAGACAAAAAGATGGGTTAGAATGAGAAAAAAAATGGGAAAGATATGAAAATTAAAGGATGATGTGAGTTTGTCCTACAATGGGATGGGGTGGTTGATTATAAGTTATGAGTGCTAAGGTAAATTAAATAGAATAAAAATAATGGTAGGTCTTGTTTAGACCGTCTCACATAAGCGATGGATAAAAAATGATAACATTATAATTACTTTCGCTATAAAATATTACTAACTCCCACCGTTCCATAGAAGTTGACACACTTTCTTTTTTGGTTTGTCACATAGAAATTTACACATTTCCTTTTTAGTACATGAGACTCATTGGAGTAATTAATTTATACTCATGGGCCCACATACACCTCTAATACAACTACCCACTACACATTAAATATTATTTCTCCCACTTCACTATTCATTAAATTATTATACTCCTTAATCTCCGTACCCAAAAAATGTGTCAACTTTTCTGGGACAGAGGGAGTATAACTTTCGCTATAAAATGTTATCACTTTTTTTATACTATAAATTGTTTATGAAATAGTTTACTGAACCATTATTATATTTTATCGATTGAGTATCACTTTTCGTTAATGATGTTGTCATTTTTTATTCATCTCACGTAAGAGTTTACGTGATACGATCTCGCAAAACTCTTTGTCTAAAAATAATAACTCTCAGCCTTACTAGCCCACGTGCTAATCGGTTCGAGCCAAAAAGCCTAGTTGTTTAATAAACCCTAGTATATCGACCCTAACCCTAATTTTTTAAGATTAATTAGGTCTGGCCCATAATTTTCTGGATTTTTAACTACTCTACCCGTAATATTATATATACAATAAAAGAAGATAAAATTGATCTCTTGTGAGACGGTTTGTGACACGGATCGACATGTTATTAAAGTATGTTTGCTATATAGGTAAAATATATTAACTTGTTGTTAAAGTATGATAAATAATAAATTAAAGTATATTTTTAAAGTGTCATAGTATGATTTACTGATACGCTTTTCTTTGCACGCAAAATTAATCCCCAAGTATTAAGGATATCAATTGCAGTTTAAGCAAGCGACCAAGTGAATATCGAACCCAAAGGACGGCGTATTATCAATTTAATTATTATCTAAATTAATTAAGACGTAAGACAATAACGTTTGAGAATTTAATTATTATCTACTAACAAATTAATTAAAATAACAAATAAAATAAAATATCACTCGAAGAATATGAAAGTGGATCAAGTAGGAGAATAGGTAGCTCTAGGATAATCCAGTTTCACTCATTAATCTCCCTTTCGCATGTTGATGTCCGACTCTGCCTTGCGGAATATGGACGCATCACTAAACCATGCATATCTACTCTATAGACACAAGTAAACATGCGTGTAACACGTGTGAATAATCTCAGAGCAAGAGATATACTTTCACCCCCTTTCTAGGCACTATCTGTTGGCAATTGATCGTTTGACTCAGCGTGATCCGTTAGGAATTCATGTAAATATTAACAGCGGAAGCAATAATTAAAGTTTACCTTTCTTCAGGGTTGATGTATAGGATGAATAGTTGCATAGAACTACCTCTTGATCTTCTGCTATATGACCCAAGTCCAATTCTGATATTGTGCGGGCAACAATCTTCAGGATCTTCTCAATCTGCTTCTCTTCCTTCTTTACGTCAAAAGAGGCGTAGGAACTAGGGTATCAAGAAATTGAGATGACTTTTATATTGGGCTACAGCAGGGACCAGGAGGAGAAATTGGGTTGGGCCTCCATTGGGCTTAAGTATCCAAGCTTAGCCCAAAGCTTATACTTAAGTCCAATAATAATAATATAGTCCACTAAAATATTATTACTGCACTGCCTTTCCAATCCCAAAATTACATTTTGGGCTCCTTCTTATTATGAGCCCGACAGTCTCCCCATGTTTAAGATATACAATGTCCATTAATTAATTAAGTTACTGACAACTCAAATTAATTAATATCTATTTCAAGAGTAGTACCACTCAATCTTATTTCAAGAGTAGTACCACTCAGCTCTATATTGGCTGCCCTCAAGGGGACATCATCAATCTATGTCGGACATGTATTCCTTCTACAATCAACAGCACACCATAGAGATAACACAACTTCCCAACTCACCGAGTTTGTTGATTTAATACATGTAAATCTCACCCATTGATAAATCAAAGAAATACATACTGTCTTATGTGTCGAGGTTATTGTATAGGAATTAAGAGCATGAACATCCATAATAACTGAGATCAAGTTCTCCTATATAGACAGTACAAGTCGAACGATCTCAAGCGGTCCTACTCAATACACACAAGGTGTACTAATGTGATTCTATAGTCATGACAAACTAATACCAAATCACACTACAATCATCCCAATAGATAGTCCCCGTCTATCTCGGTTGTGAGCATCTGTTTATACTTTATAAGAAAACCGATAATATGATCTTTCGCGTGTTATCGCACAACATATTATCTAAAGTATAAAGTAAATGGACTTTTGCACAAACATATAAATAAACAATTTATAATATGCAAAACGTTTGATCAAATGATTCTCATTTCAAATAAAATTGTTAAAACATCATTCAATACAAAAGCTAGGCTTTTAGTATACAATCTAACACTATCAATATCAATTATTTCCCTGGCCAAATAGTACTCTTACCCGATATGATCTCCCTTTATAGGTACTATACAATTATCCTCTTTATCCTACTTAATAACCCGAATTTAATTCAATTAATAAGTATTTATATATGATAGTTCTAATAAAACTTCAGAGTCCCCTCACATAGAATCATAACATGGAATTCTGCTCAATAGTGAACACACTCAATCAATAACCAAGATATATATTCAGACTCTACATAACAATTAATGATGCACAAAACGACCGTGAGTATGAATTAAAAAGGTACAATCATATATAAAATAAATCAACAAGTAGTGTTGTACGGAGTTTACACACGAAAGTTTAATTAATTGGTAAAAACCTTCACAACCCTAGTTCTACCAAAAAGGCTCTAACCCATAATGTTACGAAGAAGAATCATGGGTGTTGGATAGATCTTACCTGGATGTCCAGAAAATACAAGATAAATTATAAAACGAATAAAACCCTAGATGTGGGCGTCGTCGTGTCCTTTTTCGTCTTGAATTCTCCTCTTGGTTCTCCTCTTGATTCCACGAACGAATCTTCAAAGTGATGGATGGATGGAGGAAAGGACGTGGATGATGGTTGGGCGGTGATCCCCCCTTGTGGGGTGTAGTATTGTTGTGGCCTATCTCCAATCCAATCTCTTCAAATCTCCCCCCTTTTTTTCTCGTGCGAAAGCTCTTTTTTTATACTTGTAAACTCTCCTTACGGGCCTTGAATGAGCTTTTTGAGCAAACACACATACTGAAGGTGTAAAAATATGAATTTGGTAAGTTTCCAGATGTCGATTCGACCAAACAAGTTGATCGAACTCATCTATGCTGGTCGAATCCCTAGTCGAACTCCTCTGTAACTTGGCTTCTGATCCAAGATTCGACCAGAGTGTTGGTCGAACTGGATATTTTCTGGTTGAATAGGTACTGCTTCTGTTTAGACTTTGAGTTCGACCTAGGGTTCGACCAAGTGGTGTGGTCGAACTAGACCGTCGTGGTCGAACTCGACTTTTCCGAGCTCAATTCGACCATAGGTGCTGGTCGAACTGGACTGTTGTGGTCGAATCCCACTTGCGCCGTCTCACTGTTTTGCGTATAACTTCCACATCCGAGCTCCAATTTGAGTGATTCTTACGCTCACGCGATCCTCTCTTCCTTGAATTTCTATCTATATAAAGATCTCATAAAAATTCCAAGATTTGAAGGTTTAACAAGCCATGGAAACTGACACAGCCGTTCTACTCGGCACATCTCGCGCGATGTCACCATCTTGATCATAACTTCATCGTTTGGAACTCAATTGAAGTGTTCTTTACGCCAAAAAAATCCTCTTTTCAGTGGCTTTCCAACCATATATTACACTACCAGTTTTAATCTCCACACAAACACAGCAATATTGCATAATTTGGACGTGCGTTTTTCAGCATTCATTGCATAAGTTGCACCTTTTCTCCAACTTTACACTTTTGATCCTTTTTCCACCTAAAACATAATAAAACACCTCAAGTGCATCTTTTTCTCACATATATTAAATATAAGATACTTGTGCTAATATATAACAACAATTCTCATCAAAAATGTGTTAAATTGGATATTCAAATACGCTAATTTCCACTCTCAACATTTACTACAAACATACTTAAACTATATAGCAAGCATACTTTGACAACAGGTCGATCCGTCTTACTATCAATTTCACATAAACTCGTTTCACAAGAGAGTTCCTCGTAAAAGAATAAAGTATGATTTTGTTGAATAAAATTAAAATAAGAAAACCACGTGGGACGGAGAAAAAGAAAAAAAAATTATGTTTATTTAGAGGAGCGTTAATTAAGATCAATCAAGGATAATAAGATTGGGGCGGCTGCTTACTTTTCATATTGAATTTGAATTTGACCCATCTCAGTATATATGAGAGATCCATCAAAAGACAGTGTACTTCATTTATAAAAGATTTTGGAAACGTAACTATTCAAATTGATTTTCTAATGTATTTATACTTAATAATTTACATAATGTATATATCAATTTATTTTGGGTGACATACACTGTGATCTATACTGAAATCGTTGTCGGAGGATTTGTGTGGATGATCCATACGGAGGAAACATTGGGTATTATTTTTTAATAGTAAAGGTAAAGAAGTCCCAAAAAGTACAATTATATAAAAAAGATAACAAAAAAAACAAAGTTTTAGTAAAGATTTTGCACTATGAATTTTGTGTATTATTTCAATTATCTCTTATAATTATATCCTAAAAATAAGGGTTATTCTGTGTTGCGGTTGATGCACATGTGCATCTTAAAATTCATTAATGGGTACAATATAGAGTGTAATGGGTAGTTATGGAATTTATTTTACTTAAACCTGAATTCCATTGTTAAATTGGTTTATCAACGAATTAGCAATTGAATGCATTTGTAAATTTTCGTTGGTAAAGTGGTGGTCGGTAAATTTTTAGCAACGAAAAATCAATTCTTTTGGTAAAAAATTTCATTGGTAATCCGTTGCTAAAAATTCTGTTGGTAATTTATATAAAGATTCCCTTGGTAATCCGTTGATAATTACTAACGAATTGAATTCCGCTGGTAAAATAGATAATAAATCCGTCCTTAGTCATTGTTAATTGAAAAATGTCATTTTAGTTGTTAATCCATTGGTAAATACTAACAGCTTGAATTCCGTTGGTAAATTTCATTGTTAAAAATACTTTTTTTGTAGTGTTTATAATTTTTTTAATTTATTGAATGGTGAAGATTAAATACAAATTTATTTAATGGTTTAGATTATTCAGTACACTGATGTCCTAATAAGTGCTTTAAACATAATTCTTCTAAATCCGCCACAATAGTTAAATTTATCCATTTTGGACGTCCCGCCACAAGATATATTTTCTTTTTTTAGATGAGACACACACAAAACAACTAATATAACTCCATGAGGTTCACATACAATACTAATACACTTACCTACTATACATTACTACTTATATCTCTCATTTCTCTATACATTAAAATACAATCTTCTTTAATTTCCAAGCAATTAGTAAATGTAACTCTTCTAAAGTGACGGAGTGAGTAATAATTACTATTAAATAATCCCTCTATCTCGCGTTAAGGTCTATTTTTTTTCATTTTGATTTGTCTCAAGTTAAGATTTACATTTTATTTTTTGTTAATTATGACCCATACAAAACAATTATTTATTCTATATAGGGTTCACATACAATACTAATACAACTACCCCTTACACATTAAATATTATATTTTTCAACATACTATTTATTAAAATATTATATTTGTTAATCTCTATAAAAAAATAAACGTTAACGTTAATGTTGGACTGTGAAAGATAGATTTTAATAAAATACGGTGAAAGATAGAGTTTAATAAAATATGGTAACTATATACTAAAATGAACGTGGATTAAGGTTGTGCATGACAGCACCATGGAATTTAGTGAGAAGGAAGTCTCTCGTTGCCTAACTATTTCCAAGTCAAGTCTTATCCTTGACCTAAGAGATATTGCAATATGGCAGCTTATACTTCAGTCCTCCCACGACATTATTTACTTGGAATTTTATGTATCACTCCCTAAATCATTTCTTACGTTAAAAAATACGAAAAATATAGTATTACATCGTGAATTTGAATGATAAAATCATTTAACACACTAATTTTATAATATAATGTAATTGGAAAAATATCCGTCATACTTAACTAAAATTAACATATTTTACATTCTTTTTATATCTAAAAAGATTACTTAATCAATACATAAAAGTCAAATAAAGTTGGTAAACAATATAATCCCTTCGTCCCACACTTTCCGTTTTCGTCCGTCCCACACTTATCTTCACCACCCAAAAAAGGAAATTTCACATTAACCAACAATCTCAAAAGTTATCTTAATTTTAAAAATATCACTCCCTCCTAACACACATAATATACTTTATAATTTATTTATTACCTAAAAATACCACAATACTCATAAAAATTTGATAAAGTTGGTTAAAAAGTAATTTTTCTTAAACTCCGTATCTATAATACTCGTGCAGATAAGTATGGGAGGAAAAAGTATTTTTTAATTTATGTACAAAATAATTGTTCATATTCTATCTAGAAGGGGAATATTACTTACATGACTCACGTGTAAGAAAGAAAGGAAAGAAAAGAACTATCGACTTTAAACCAAAAAGTTTATGAAGCATAAAAAGTTACTATAAAACGATTTCATTCTAACGTACTATAAATGATTACTCTTTTGTATGATATATACCATTATTCTTTTATATTTAACAATTTTAAAAAGTAACACTCATATATTTAAAAAATTATAATTATTTCTGAAAATGGACATCAATTCCACACGGTTTATACTCATGCCCTTAATTTATTTTGGTTTTTTCTTAATATATGGAGTATTTTGGACATCACTAAAATATCAATTTTATCGTTTTGATCATTCATTTTTAAGGTATTTATTTTTCCCTTTAAGCAAAAAGGTTCCACACTTGGCTCACTACTCACAACTAATAGAATTTTAGACTTTGTATAAAATAATAATACTCCTTAATTCATATGTAAAAAATAAATGAATACGTTTGTGATGCATGGAGGGAATAGTTTCTTCTTTTCTAAATGTCACTGTCACTATAATATTTATATATATATATATATATATATATATATTTAAAATAACATAGAATATTCAAACTACTCCCTCCATCACAAATTAAGTTTTATACTTTTCGATTTTGTTCGTTCCACATAATTAAACTTCATCACCAAAAAGAGAAATATCACATTAATTCCAATCTCCATACGTACATCTTAATTACAAATTTACTATTCCACCTAACACATAATATACTTTATAATTTATTTATTATTTAAAAACAGTATTACTCTTTAAAAGTCAATAAAAAGAGTTGAAAAGTATCTTTTCTTAAAATGTGGGTTGATAGTAAGAGTTAGGGTGAGGGAGTAATTAATCTAGCTTAATTAAAAAGAATAAAAGAGAAATAATGCAGTATATCTATAATAAATAATGCATATATTTGTTTATGTTTTTAAATAAAAAAATATACTTATTAAATAAGTTAATTAATTTTTTATTATTTTAAATATATAAACTAAATATAATTAAAATTTTACAACTACTATTAATTAAATATATAAATTATACTATAATATATATAATTAATTTATATAATTTGTAAAAATATATCATCATTTTCTAATATGCATGCATAATATATTTTAACTCTATTTATTATTTTAAAATACTACTCACTTTGTCTCATAGTTATATGCATTATTACTTTAGATATTTAGTTTAAGAAAAAATAATTTTTGACCAGCTTTATTAATTTTATAATAAGATATACATTTCGTTGTTTTTTCACTAAAGATATTTATTTTCATTTTTAATAAATTAGCGTCACAGATAGCTAACCTCTTATCACTGATATAATTAAACACCTTATATAAAATAATAATACTGATTCATTCACATAAATAACAAATGCTTAATAATGGAGTGAGGGAGGGTTATATTAATCCTTGTACCATCCATAGCCCATTTTCATTCTAAAACTCTATATATATCCCCCACCAACTCATAGCAACAAGCACACCACACCACCAACAATCACCAATCCTACAAATTAACCATGACCTCTTTCCCTTTCTCCATCATTCTCCTCTTTGCCCTTTCCACCACTTACGCCAATGCAGCCACCTTCACCATTCGAAACAACTGTCAAGACCCAGTATGGGCAGGAGCCGTCCCCGGTGGCGGCCGCCGCCTCAACCGTGGCGAGACATGGACCCTCGACGTGGCCGCGGGCACAGCTCAAGCCCGCATATGGCCTCGCACAAAATGCACCTTCGATGAAGCCGGCAAAGGCCGGTGCGAAACCGGAGACTGTGACGGCGTTCTTGAATGCAAAGGCTTCGGCGTACCACCAAACACACTAGCCGAGTATGCACTCAACCAATTTGGCAACAAAGATTTCATTGATATCTCTCTTGTTGATGGATTCAACCTCCCCATGGAATTCAGCCCGGATTCCGCGGGATGCACCCGGGGCATCAAGTGCAACGCTGACATCAACGGACAGTGTCCGAAGGAGCTCCGTGCCCCCGGTGGGTGTAACAATCCTTGTACGGTTTTTAAAACGGATGAATATTGCTGCAACTCGGGGAAGTGTGGGCCCACAGAGTTTTCCAAGTTCTTTAAGGAGAGGTGTCCAGATGCTTACAGTTACCCTAAGGATGATCCCACCAGCACTTTTACTTGCCCAAGTGGAACTAATTATAGGGTTGTCTTTTGCCCTTAGAGATATATATAATGATGTTATTAAATAAACATCTCTTTCAAGCCTTTAGTTATGAAAGGTGAAAGAGTATACATGACAGTGGAAGGTAACTATACATGTTACAAGACTTGTTGTATTACAGAAATAATCAATAAAATAATTCCTTAGCAAATGAAATCTGGATGCTTAAATTTGCTCTCTATTTCCTATAAGAGTTAAAATCATTTTTGGTCCCATAACTATAATGAATTTTTGATTTTATCTCAAAAAAGATAAAAAAATTCAATTTTGTCCCGTAACTCCTGAAATTGATCAATTTTGGTCTCAAAGTCGTCGGAACCCCATTTTTTGGACGGAAATTCGCACATGCACCGCACGTGATCATCAAAATTGGGGTTTTCCACTCTCGGCAGCTTCTCCAGATTTTAGGTATGTGGAAATATAGAACAACAGATAAAAAAACACGTGGGAATAAGTGATCTCCTCCGTGATGTTGTAAGGAAGGTGGTGGGGGTTGTATCATTTCATCGGTAATTGATTCCGGTAGTCACAAGCGAAGAATGATTGTGTATCCTGGGCAGTTGAAAAAACCATCGGATCTTGTTTTTGATAGATTTCTAGTTTCCGACATCCTTCCCGTCGTTGGCATGGCAGGTATAACCGTATAGGTAAAACCAACATCCAGATATTACAAGGAATTACGAGTTCTTGCGTGGGTGACGGTGGGGCGAGACGACAAGCTAGAGCAGATCGTGCAAAGCATTGTACGACAGACTGATGGCAGTCCTAATCGTGATGAGATGTCCGGAAATAGGATGGAAGAGGTTGGTATCAAGAGTGGAAGAATTCTCACAAAAGAGAAGGTATCTCTGATTGTATTGATGACCTGTGGGAGTTGCAGCTCTTGAGGGAGTTGCAGAAATTGCTGTGGAAAGATTCTCTCAGTGGTGAAAGCCCCAATTTTGGTGAGTACATGCGAATTCCCGGCTTAAAAAATGGGATTATGGTGACTTTGGAACTAAAATTGACTAATTTCAAAAGTTACGGGATAAAATTGAAATTTTTATTTTTTTGGGACATAATAAAAAATTTCTTATAATTATAATTATGAGATAAAAATGATTTTAACTCTTCTTATAACAACATAGATTAAATAATTCCTTAGCAAATGAAATCGTGATGCTAATATTTGTTCTCTAATTTGAAATTTCTATTAACTTAAGATTTCTGTGCTACTTTTATGTTTCACCTTATCACGAATAAATTATAGAAGAAAATAAAATAATTGTTCTTAGAATTTATGCTTATCTTTAGTATATTTTTTTATTTTATATATCTATATTCATACGTGTTGTTATATATCGATATTGTGGTATAAAAGATACTCCCTTCCCCGTTACGTAAAACGTATTCGTTTGTTTTTTCACGTAGATTAAGAGAATATAATATTTTAATGTATAGTAAGGTGAGAAAAATAATATTTTAATGTAAAGTGAGTAGGTGTATTAGTATGACATGTGACCCATGGAGAGAGAAATAATTAATATGTGTAGTCCTTTTTACCAAAAAGGAAAATACACACTATGTATTGGACGGACCAAAATAGAAAAATATGTAGACGGACCAAAATAGAAAAACATGTACGTTTCAATGGGACGGATGGAGTAATATACTATAAAAAAATACTATATAAATATGCCTCAATGAATATCGTTTGTTTATACACATGATTTAAAAAATACTTATTTTTCGTACGTACCGAACCGAAAATATGTGAAAGAAGCATGTGGTTCCCATTATTAAAAAGAAAAATGTGAATATGTACGGACACCCAATAAAATATGTATATAATATTAAAATTGAAAAAGTGAAAATTTACATGTCTAAAATTGGACTTCGCTATTTTATCTCTAAGCCTACAAAATGATATGAAATTTAAAAAAAAATTCAGAATGCAGCATTGGTTAAGAAATAGGTAGGGAAATTTCAAAAAAGCCACTTTTAATACATTTTTTTTAAAAAAAAATGTCACCCACTATAATTTTTTTTGAAATGTGCCACTTTTTAAATTTTTTTGACCTAAATACCCCTTCACTCATTAAACTTTATTATCTCTTCTCTATTATTTATTTTGCCCCATTCTCTCTTCTCACTATATCATTTATTCTTCAAGGATTTTAAAGATTAGAGAAGACGACCACACGAGGGAAGCGACAACAGCACAACGCAACCCAATATGAATATAGGTTAATAAATATTACTCTAATTTATTTTTCATAAACAAAATTTAGGATTTTGTGAAAATTAACATGTGAGTTATGTTGGGATGATGTTATTTTGGTGTTTGATTAATTAATAAGAGTTTATACATCACCTGACATGTTTAGAATATTGATTAACAAACATATTGTGAATATTTCGGTAAAAATCTAAACTTTGAGGTATAGAAATTACAATTTGCGCAGAGTTGCATGCGAGGTTGCGTGACAGGTTGCATATAAGGTCACATGAATGGTTGCGTGTGCATTCGCGTAGTTAGTTGTGTGGTTAGTCGCGTGAATGGTCACATGAATAGTCGTGTGTATGGTCGCTTGATTAGTGGGGTAAGTAGTCGCACACGTGCATAGTCGCATAGTTAGTCGCATGCATGGTCGCATGAGTAGTCACGTGCATGGTCGCTTGATTAGTCGTGTGAGTAGTCGCACGCGTGCATGGTCGCTTGATTATTCACGTTCTTGCATATATAATAGTGTGCATAGTTGCTTGGTTATTCGCGTGAGTAGTCGCACGCGTGCATGATTGCAAATATTAGCATTTTTGTTGAGTTTTATACTCAAATCATTGTAAATTTAGTTATACCCTGTATGCAACCACATAAGCGACCCTACATGCGACTGTTTTGTGCAACCTATTGTGTGACTATACGCTTCAAGTATAAGCAATTTCTTGTGAAATCAATTATGCAATTACTTACGAGACAACACACGCGACCATCAATGCGACCTTATGTGCGACCTTGCATGCGATCTGATCTTGTGGGATCCTGCATGCAACACTTGTGCGATTATAGACATAAATATATAGTGGCATAATTGGTCACATAAACAGTAACAAGAAAGCTCGCACATTACCGTGCGACCCTATATTCAACCTTTTATGCGACCCTGTACGCGATCTTTGTGCGGTCCTATATGCGATTTTTTGTGCGACCATGTACGCGACCTTTTGTGCGACTCTATACGCAACCTCTTGTGCGACTCTATACGCGACCTTTTGTGCGATCCTGTACGTGATTTAGTGTGTTACCCTATATGCGATCTTTGTGCGGCCAACTGTGTGATCTATTATGCGACTAACCTAAATTTATATTGGGTTGCGTTGCCGTTGTCACTTCCCTCGTGTGGTTGACTTCTCAAATCTTTAAAATATTTGAAGAACAAATGATGGAGTGAGAAGAAGAATGGGGAAAAATGAATAATAGAAAAAAAAGAGAGAAAGGATTTAATGAATAAAGGGATATTTGGATAAAAAATAAAAAAGTGGCATACTTAAAAAAAATTATCATGGGTGGCATTTTAAAAAAATGTATTGGAATTAGCGTTCTTCGAAATTTCCCATAGGTATATACGCACTATCGATTCTGAATTTCCATCGGCCATGAGACTAAAGAAGGAGGTAGGTATTTTGTTTAAGAGGTGAAGGCTTCCAATTCCGAAATTCGCCGGCGCCGTACTGTTTCTTCGATCTGCGCCGTCGTACCTATTCTCAATTATCACGTTTCTATACAGCTATTATCTAATTACCATATTAAATGAGGGAGTTTTCCTAATATCTTCAGTCGCCGTGATCATTGTGCTACGCCTCCAAATCCCCTCTCTGCTCCTTCCTCTACGTTGCTGTAATTGTCGCATTTTTCCATTCGCTTCTTCCGCCTCAAGGTAATCTCTATCAATTTTTGTCCATCTTTAATTGTGGAAACTGCTTCACGCTCTCTTTGTTCGAGTTTCTATGGTGTTGTGAATTGATTACGTGTTGTAATTGTACGGGTGTTAATGCTGATTTGAGTGTCACGGCACTCTTTGGGGGACTTCTGATTCTGTGTTTTAGTTCTGTTCGCTGAAAGGGGCTGTAATGTTGGGTGTTTCAAGTGTAGTAATTAAATTGCGTTGCTGATATATAACTGGGTGTTTCAATCTATGCACTTTATTTTATGGTTTTCAGCTTGAATTTATTGTTGCTTTAACAAGTTGTTACTGGGCAATTTTTTCCTTCTGGTGTGATGGCCCTCATATTCATGAAGAAATAATGCTATCACTTTTCCGGCTCCAAAGATTTGAGCTATTGTCCTGTAGTTGTTATGTTCTTATTATTATCATTTACCCCATTATGTGACTCATTCTTCATGTTTGGTTTCCTTGTTTATCTGCATTTTCTAATTTCTTGTCAGTAAGTTCTAGATTTATCTTTATTTCCCTGTAAGTTAAAGGAGCTGGCCCGCAATTTCAATTTATGTTTTGAAATTATGTTGTATTTACAAGTTTAAATCCAATAAATTTGGGATCTCATGTTCTCTTTTGGGTAAAGTTGATTGTTAATGTAAAAATAGCAGATAATTATCAATTATTTCAGTCCATGTTTCATCAGTGATCACTTTTGCAACCCCACGAGCCTTCAGGGTTTTTGACCATTGAACTTTTCTTTTACCTGTTTTATTGAACTGTTAACTTCAATCATAATCTCTTTGCAGAAGCCTGAGCCTGGGATTCAGAAGGCTCCTTGAATAGTTACTTATTGGTGTTTCAAATTCAAGATATTTCTTAATTTTTTGTGATTTCTTGTGATTTTGTGTTTTTTGTGTTTCTGTGTTTTTGTGTTTTTTTTTTTTATTTTGGGTTGGAATTATGCTCTATTATGTTTATAATGATGGTTTGCTCTGTTTTCATCTGACAAAGTATGCATGGATGAGATGAGGTGGTGAAAGTGAAACAAGCTTAGACCATGCTAACAAGATAAGAATTACTTTATACACTTTTTATGAAAAAATGTCTAGATTTTCACTGATTAAACTGATTTTTTTTTTTAGTTTGTGTTATAGTTCAAATCACATGTGCTTCTGTTTGAGTGTTGCTTCTTTATGTGCTCATACATCCAAGTTAATGGAAAATTATTTTCTTTGTTGTTGTGTTCTTTAAGACTTAAAAGTCAAACAGGCTTATAGTGTCTGTATCATCAGAGTGCTCCAAATACTATAATCAAGTATGTATTTAGGGGTGAAGAAGACATTAAGGGGTAGGAAAAAATGGAATTGTACATAGTTCAGTTACATGGTGTTTCATCCAGATTTATTGAATAAGCACTATCCAATGCTTTCTCTCCTCTCTCCACCCTTCTCTGCTTTCTCGCTCCTCACCTCGTTAGATGTAGGTATAGTTAGAGTTTAACTCCTACTTCCTTAAAGATGTTCTTCAATTGAAGAATGGACTTTCTGCGCTGATTTGAAGATTATATGTTTACTGAATGGCCTCCAAGAGTTGAATGTTCATCCACAGTTCTTCTGATGTAATACTTTGAAGTTATAACAATAATTTTGAAGGAGATTTAGATTGTATTAAGGTAATTGTGTCGACCATTTAACGCTTTTACACTTTGGAATCAACCTTTTCCTTTAATATCTGACTCGATTAAATGTTGATGTGGTGTTTGTGATGGACTATTGTTTGTTTAAATAATTTTACTCCTTTATTCTTGGTTGAGCGTTGATATCTTATTTCCTGCCTGATATTTTAATAATACACCCCTTTCACCTTTGATATTTTTCTTTAATATAGAGCCCAATCCAAATTGTGTTTGGTGCATTAAAGCATTTTAAGTCCTGAGAAGTAATTTTTTCTAATATATATATTTTTCCATTTTTGCATTCATGCTGACACTCGATCACTTAATCTGCTCTTATTGGATTCTTTTCAATCTCTAGATTGGGCGTTTGGCATGCTTGTTATATGGCTTTGTTGAATCTCTATGCATTGTTTTTTTGCAGAATTTCCTTGTTATCTATTAGTTTGATTCCTCCATCTCTTTTGTACAAATGAGTGTTGATCTTAATACGGATGATAATGACTCCCACCTCATCAATTGCTTTCTTGAGGAAATTAAAATCTAAATTGTTAACTAAAAAGGGGTTGAATTATAATAATCAGACAACTCATCGATTACAAAAGATTGTTGCTATCCCTATTTAACATTACTGAAAGTAGAATACATAAAAAATGGGCGTGCACCTTAAGAATTGATCTCCCTACCTAGTACTCCCTCCATCCCAATAAATCTTGCACACTTTTTATTTCCATTTGTCCCAATACTTATGCTCATTTCTAAAAATAGTAACATTATAGAATATTAACACCCACTCAATATCAAAATACCACAAAAATGTCACCTACCTTTAAATCGTTTTTTCTTATTAAATTACTCAAAGTATCACTCGTTTACCTTACAATATACATATCAAAGCAACTTTTCTTAACATCCGCGTACAAAAATACGTGCATAAATAGACAGGGCGGAGTATTAT